>OX451741.1:937164728-937890798 GCA_948472305.1 Vicia faba | reverse complement strand
CCTTTGGCTTAATGGATTTAGATCAAGCCCCCAACAACTCCAATTAATCCAGCGTCTCGCGCTACTAAGTTGAAGGAAAATTGTCTTCAATGTTCACTCAGTTGTCACCCAAGATTACTCGAAGATTCATCGTCTCACACTACTAGGCTTGCAAGAACCAGCCGTTCTTTACGGTCTTCACTCAGTCAAACCAATATATGCACAATCTTGTTAAAAACCCTCAAATCTCCACACGATCTTGAGGTAAAATTTATCGCAGTTTTTCCGGATGAAACCCTGTTGATTCTCAACCCAATCTTAGGTTACAACCAACCTAAATTGAATGTTATCAACCAAGTCTAGATGGCACCCAAACATTGAATGATTATATGTGTAATGTTCGTGTGTATGCATAGGGTCAAGGTCAAAGATGAAGAGAAATCAAGTAAGTGTTTATAGTTTCATCAAAATGAGAATGATGCATGTATGAGATATATGTAGGTGTGAGACTTGGAGGAAAAATAAAGACCTAGAAACACAAAAGAAAACTGATTTTTAAAGTTTGGTACATGATGTGTTGACACATGTATGTTATGTGTCGATACATGCATGATAGAATTTGACACATCTGTCGACCTATAGCGGGTCATGAGTCGACACATACTTTCAGAGATTTACAGGATTTAAAACAACAACACATGAGTCGACACGAAGCTCGTATGTGTCGACATATAGAGTAGTTTAAAGGCATGTGTAAACACGAATAAAAGGATGAGTCGACACGTACTTACAGAGAGTTATTAGATTTAAAACAACAACTCATGTGTTGACATGAAACTCGTATGTGTCAACATATGCACATGAATTTTGTACAAAAACTGATTTTTCCTTTATGAGACCAATGGATAACCAAACCAAACTTGTTTTATATGCTTCTTAAGGTTCCTAACGACTTCTAATGCAAGGGTGCGCACAAATACTTAGAGATATCGTTCAATGTAAAAAAAAGAAGCTAAATCAATTCCTAGTTTTGACATCATTCAAAACATTTATAAGAGAAGTGCATCCACATACCCCCCTCCTTTTTGATGATGGCAAAACTCAAGTCTTTTTATGATGTTTTTCGTGTCTTCAATGACAGCTCCCCCTGAATATGTGAATCCATCTTCTTTCCTTATACTTCTCCCCCCTTTGAAAACATCAAAAAGAGAAAAAGGACACTATGAGAAGTATTAAAATTCACATAAATATGGATATATCACACATAGGCGTTTTGCAAAAGTAAGAGCGCAAACATACATGTTCCCATACACACGGTGTTACGCAAGACTAATAAACAAATAACAGGCTAGGTAAAACAAAACAATATGATAACAACACATATTAATATTAATTGTCATAGAAGGCAAAGATAAATAAAAATATAATCACTTCAAGGAAGTGAGATTGTTTTAACAAAAAAACTAAACCAGGAACAAAATTAAACATGAGATGTAAAATGCAACAATGATCACACTAAAATGCATGAACTCAAGAACACCGAACCTAATACAAGAGACTCAAAATATCAACGAACCCGATAATTCCCTTGAAATGTTCTTCCACCATGGCCACAGCCCATCGAGTTACACATGTCCTCGTAGAATTGCAAGTTATCTTCGTGATGCTCAACTCCCTGGGTCATCATATTGTTAAGTTTAGTTTGAATGGCCATATTGTTATCATGAATATCAGTTTGAATAGCCAATTAGTGTTGAGTAGCATGGATCCAAAAAACTCAAAGTTGGCATCTTGAGTGGCCATATGTTCTTGTCATCGTTCTGTACTATTCATCTTGAATTTCCTGGAAGCTTACTTGCCAAGTCCTTTGTTATTCATACCTTTTGTCCTGCTTGATTTCCATCCCTTGAAGCATTTCCAAAACAGCGGAATCATTTCCTTATGACCCTGTACCATAGTCTTAGTTGTAGCTAGAATTTCGTTATGGCCATGGTCTCCATCCTTGATTTGCATCTACTAGCATCTAATCCAGATCTTGTTCAACATCATCCATGTTTACATCCTCGTGAACATTTTCGTCAAAAGCATCAGGATCATCAAAGTTATAAACTGGCTCACCATTTTTACTTTGACGGAAATAATACACCTCTCTTTCTCCATCCCAAAGGTACCCCATCATTGTTAGAGTACGCTTTCTTATGCAATAGAGGGAAACTTGTATTGAAGATTTGGTATTCCAATGTTGAAGTGGTTGAGTATTTTTGTAATCATGGATGGATAACATAGAGAGTTTCCTTTGGATCCTTCTCTTACATTGAACATATTAGAAATAAAGTAGTAAGGCCAGAAACTTTTGATCCTATTGAGAAAAAGATATACCAGGTGGACTTCAGGTGAATCGATTCTTCAGTACCCCATATTCTTTGGACGCATGATACGAGATACATTCAATTGTAGAAGGCAAGGAAATTTCTTTAGTTGGCCAGTAGTTATTTCCTTTTAGTTAGCATCTGCCCGTGGAGCTCCCAAAAGCATATTTCTGTGAGGACACCATAAAAAGTCTTTGTAATCTCTCGTTCCAGATACCCTAGGCGCATCATCAATCATTGTGATGCCATATAAGGACCCCTACAATGTCTTTGTGAACTGGTAATCTTTACCTTCAATTCAAAATCTAAATTCAGTATCTCGGTGGTGGTGCAACCAAGCATAAAACACACGAAAGAGATCTTCATTATACTATTGTGAGAGTGAGAGGAAATAGTTGATACCTTGATGATCAACACTCTTCATAACTTCAGTCAGTTGCATCTCGTCTGCCACATTGGTCTTGAAGACATGTTGCTTCACAACAAGTCTCTCTTGGCATTTTTCTTCAAAGACGACGAGCGTCTTTAGCATCAATCCGAGAAAATGGAGTTTCAGTAGTGTTTAAAGATGATTTGACCTGTTTCTTACCCTTAGCATCGCCTTTGTTTACATTTCTCTTTGGAGCCTGTGATACGGTGGGAGAACTGACTTGAGGGTTTTGTGTTTTATCACAAATGTTATGGTTAGCATGAGTCGCCACCGACTTTTCTTTTATCCAAAAGGAAAGGTGAAAAAGCACAAGAAAGACCTTTGAGATTGTTTCTTGGGTTCGGGGGGTAGATTATAAAAAGGGAAGGTATTAACACCCTTTTTATCCATGGTTTTCCATGGGCTCTTAGTTACTTGCTAGATCACTTGCCTTTGTTTTGAAATTATGCTTTGTGTGGTTTTGAAAGTATTTTGTAAAAGGGGCCATTGTTTAGGTGATCTTTGTAATGATTCTCGTTCGTAAGAATGTATACAAAGATGTTTGTATTTTTGAAAATGTTTTCAATGTTTGTAAGATGTTTTGAAATGTGTGTGTTTGTTTTAGAAAATAGCAAGGATAGTTGTTTGAAAATAGAGTAAGTAACTAGAAACAATCTACCTACTCAAATGTCTTTCTTGTTCATTTTCTATTCCTTTGACATTTTTGTCTTACCATTGATTTGGTAAGCAACCCTATCTTGGGATGTAAACGGGACGGGCGTGGGTCATCGTATAACCATGATTATCAATGTTGCAAAGTATCTTAGCATTTTTGAGGGACCAAGATCATTTTGTAAGGCAACTTAGAATAGCGTCATTGAGGGATTATGATCTTATATTTGTTTTGTTTTGCCAAGATACTTCGCATGCGTAATATGGCTATTTTTTGTATAAGGCAACCAAGTGGGGAAACTCTAAGGGTGCCTGTGTACAAGTGTGTTATTTTCATGCTTTGATTTTGTCTTGGATTTAGGGTTTTCTATTTGATTTGTTTTTATCTTGCCACTCGAACCCTAATTACTAGCATGGTATGTAAAAGCGGTAAATTGCATAATTTGAAGATTACTACGCTATTACAACATTTTATGGGAGGGGAGAATACAAATTGTGATTGGGGATTTGCAACAATATAAATCTAATTAAGCTATTACAACAAAATCAAATTTGTACGAATATTTGAATAAATAAGATACAATATAAATTAAATGTGCAAAGATATATAAATGCAATTAAAAGATATTTTATTTTGTTGTTTTTATATGAAAAGAATTTTGACCTAATCCTAATATCTTAAGAAAAAGAAATTAATTCTTAAAAAAAATGGTTAACCCTAATTTCTGATTTAAAAGAAAATAAAGCTCTTTAAGTATTATTTTTTGTGTATTTTTTTGTGTTAAAATAATGAACACAATTTGATGAAAATATTTAGTCTTTTTATATATTAAAATAAATATTTACAAGTATATATAAAAAAAGATAAGAATATATCTAAGTTTAATTTATTTTTACAAATTTATTTAAGAAAGATAGTTAGTATATATTTAAAATAAAATATATTTTTTTATGTGAAAATAAAATAAAATAAAATAAATGCAATATTTATCATATTTATATTTTTTATGATTTTTATGTGTTAAAGAAAATATTTTAATAAAACAAATATGAAAATAAAATAAATAATAAAAAGATTACGCCAGGGGTGCTGCAAGCAAACAGTGGGTAGTGTGTTAGAAAAAAAAAATAGAAGGCCCAAGAACCAAGCCCATACTTTCAAAAATGCCAAAAATGAAGCTGAAAAAATGAGAAAAATGTAAAAGGTAGCGCCAAGGTTCGAACCCATGACCTGGGCATTGCCAGCTCGCTACCTTGCCACTGGAGTGGCTGTACATCCGTAAGTTCGTATGAAACAATAAAAACATAACGTAAAAAAGCTTCCTTGCCCTGTACTTCATCTTCTTCCTCAAGCTGGCCAGACGCTCTGTATCTTTCTCATCTCTCCATGAAAATAGAAACTTCCAACATGAAAATGATAGTACTCTTTCCCATGATTTCAGACATGTAACTTATGGAAACTAACAATCAAAGATTAAAACGAATTTTGAAAGCCCTAATTTTAAACCTAATTTTTACAGAAATTTGAACTCCAAAATTCTCTACACATAATGAACATAAATGAAATCTATGCACATGGTTGGCTTCAGCACTATAATATCTACATTTTTCTTTCACAAATCGTGGCCAATGGATGCCTGTATGAAGAGATAAAAGTTGGAATTCTCACCTCTTTCAGCTGAGATGATGAATGGAGTTTGAGTGAGATTTAGGAAGGCCTGAAGGACCCTTTAGCTTGCTTGAACCTCCCTGAGTATGTTACAATCTTTACCTTGCTTTGAAAGTGTCGAAACTCTCTATCCAAGTCAACCTGCAAGCTTGAAAAACAAAAATGGCAGATGGAGATGGAGGTGTTACAGTGGAGGCATGATGGTCTGGAACACTTAGATATGAGGTAGGTAAAGTATTTGAGTGATTAAAACTTGAAACGTACGAGTGAATTTGTGGATTGATATGCTTATGCTCAAACTGCAAGTTTTTGACAGGTTTTTGGTAAGAGGTAGTTTTGGAGTGTTTTTGGTGTTTTTGTACTTTAGCAATCGTGTTCTAAGTTGTAATGTGTTTGTGTATTAGTATGGAGAAAGTTTCAAATCCACTCCTCAACAAATTTGAGTTGTAGCCTTTTTGCACTCTTTCTTGATTTTGAAGCAAAGTGAAGAGACAAGTCTCTACATGCTTGTACTGGCCTGCTTGGAGTTGGTACAAGCTCTATACAAATTGCTTTAGGTTTGTAGGACTTGTGTGTGCAGAGAAGACAGGTCCAATGCTCAAGAATTGAAAAGTTGCAAAAGTTAAGCTTTTCCAAAATGGCAATGGAAACTTTGTGCCATTTATGGAATTAAAGCTTGGACAAAGACCCTTGGGCTTGGATTAAGGCTTTGTCAACTGAGTAAGCATTAAATTATGAAGTGAGAAACAAGTTTGAGACCTGTAAAGAAAGAATTAGGCAGCATAGGTTCATATTTGAATTTTGTTCTTCATGAAATGGCTTGAAATCAAAGTGAGAAATTGACAACTTCATCTCTTCGATTCTCCCTACTCAAAAATGATCTCAATGAGTTCTTGGACATTTTGGAAATCTTGCAATGTTCTCTATAACTCATATTTGAAATGAATTTCAAGGTTCCTCTTGGAACTAGGTGAAAAATTACCATGAAGTTGGATCCAAAACCTGCCTAAATTAGGGCAAAATTTCACTAAGTTATTTTAGTTCATGGGCATGTAATCACAAAATTATATCTTGAGACCCAAGCATCTTTAGGGAAAAATGTGTGAAGAAAAGTTGTATATTTCATGGAGATCTACAACTTTTATATTGGGAACCTTCTTTGAATCATCTTGCAACATGGTGAAAATTTGGCTTAAAGTTGAGAAAAAATAAGAAATTTTCTATACTTAGAAAAAATTTCTAAGTTAAGAAAAATTCAAATTTCAAAACCAAATCTTCAATCTTTGATTTCTTGATGAACAAGTTTCACATTTTGACATGTTTTGATGAATTGTGATCCTTGGCACTTGATTTTGACCAAAACGTCAAAGTTTGACTTTTCAGTATACAGTTGACTTTTGATCAGTTGACTGCAAATTTCATCTGTCTATCCAATGGATTTGTAATGTTTTGACCCATGTAATTAGGTAAAGATGATGCAATTGAACCCTTGAAACCATGCTTCAAATAAATTAGTCATTTGCTAGGTCAAAAATCATAAATTGCCCTTTCCCAATCAAAACCCTAATTTTGACCATTTTGCCCTTTTGATGATTTGATCAAATTTCTTGAGGAATTATGGTCCAAACTATATCAAATGATACATATGAGTCTAGAATATTGATGTGGATAAAAAATTATGAATTTTGGCTGCAAATTGGCCATGGTTGACTTTTTCCCTAATATAGTTGATTTTTAGGTCAACTGTCCAATTGACTGATCAAAAATGTGGTTCAAGGCTTGAAACTTGTCAAGAGTAATCTTAGGGGTCCAAAATGATGTTTTAAAGTCATATGAAACATTGATAGTCCAAAAATCCTTGGGCAAACTCAAACCCTTATTTTGGGTCATGAGTGTAAGATGAGATGTCTTGAGTTGATCAAACCCTAATCCAGTCTTAAGTCAAAGAGATCTTTTGAGAAAATCTTGATAAATGAGAGGGAAAATTTTGGGGTACAACAGCTTCCTCTGTTAAATCTTCTTAAACCTGAAGAGTTAGATTGGCGAGTTTTGCCATTCGTGACTCGAAGGTGAGAGAATGATTGGACACTAGAGTGCCAAGAAATTTGCAGTCGACGATGTGTAGTTGAGGGAATGGGCTTAAAGATGCCATTTGGATAAGTGATAGAATCTTATTGGAGATGGGCTTGTAGATGCCATCCAAAAATGTTTGTTGAATTGTAAGTTGTAAGCTGAAAGAACAAGTATCAGAATGGTGTCCTTGTCTGGAACGTATATGTATTGTATCTGAATGAGTATCAGAATGGTATCCATGTCTGGAGCATATCTAAATTGTATCAAAAGTTGTATTTGAATGAGTATCAGAGTGGCATCCGTGTTTGGAGCATATCCATACTGTATCTGAAAGTTGTATCTAAATGAGTATTAGAATGGCATCCATGTCTGGAGCGTATCCGTACTGTATCTGAAAGTTGTATCTGAAAGAGTTTCAAAATGGCATCTGTGTCTGGAGCGTATCCATACTGTATCAAAACTGGAATCTGAATGAGTATCAGAATGGCATCCGTGTCTGGAGCGTATCCGTACTGTATCTGAAAGTTGAATCTGAATGAGTAACAGAATGGCATCTGTGTCTGGAGCGTATCTGCACTGTATCATGATTGCATATTGTTAATGGTAGCTGTTAATCTTATCCTGAAAAGGGTAAAATTTTAGCTGAAACAAAAAATTATGTTGCACGAAATGTATGATGCAATGTAGTCGCTTTATCAATGTTTATGATATGTGGATGCGATGTATGCGCATGTAAGCTGATTTGCTGTATTATTGTTTTATTGAGGAAAATAAATCCCTGAACACTGCTGAGGATATGTTGAATATTTCTATGTCTTGAAGTTGAAGTACTGACGAAATCTTGTTGAGAGAAGTAAATTCTGTTGCGAGGGCAATGCCATGTACTGCTTGTAAGATCTGCTTGGGGAATCTCGAGAAATTTGACGATTTCTACTGGGGATTAATAATTTGAAATTTTGTTCCGCTGGGGGTTCAAATGACGTACTGTGGGGATTTCTTAGACAATAGCCTAGAGACATTTTCCTATTCTTTCCACCTATCAGTAATTGTCTTTCTCATTTTGTTTATTTGTAAACAGTAATTATGTTCAAATGCATATGTTCATCAATGAATCATTGGATGTTTTTTGCAAACAAAACACAATCGTAAAGAAAAGACAAATAGTTTTTGCACTTTCAAAGGGGGATCTTTCTATTGACTTTGAATAAGTATTTTGTACAAAGGAGACAAACATTCTAGTAAGAGAATGGTGCCATAAAACAAGAAAAATTTATACAAAGAAAGATAGCTATATGTAATAATCCCATGGGGTTCCTATTCTGCTATAGCCTTTATATCTATGAATATCTTGTCTATTTGTTGCTTCGTCTAAAGATGATTGAATTGATCAGAAACTCCGAGTTTGTCTGTGGAAGTCAAAGGTTGTCCATAAAGTGATCCGATGGGACATAGTCGTACGCTTTAATTCCCTAACTTTTGCCTGGACCGCCCTTTCGGGTTTTCAGTCCACCGGGAAACCCTTTTTTGCCCAAGTCTCCCTTTCGGGTTTTCAACTTGCCGGGTGTACAGTTTTTTTCCAAATTTTATCCCTAACTTTTGCCCGAACCTTTTTGGTTCGCCGGGATGCCCTTTTTTGCCTAGGTGTGTCAACCTAGCAGGTCTCTCATGCGTAGTATCTTTTGACTATGTCTGCATTCGCAGGGTGTGGCAGGTCGTCGCCATCCATGGTGGTCAAGATCATTTCCCCACCGAAGAATATGTTCTTGATTACAAATGGTCCTTCATAGGTAGGAGTACATTTTCCCCTGGGATCACTTTGTGGCAAAATGATACGTTTGATCACTAGATCCCCAACTTGATATGCTTGGCGCCTGACTTTCTTGTTGAAAGCCTTGATCATCTGTTTTTGATACATTTGATCATGGAAAACAACAGTAAGTCTCTTTTCATCAATCAAGTTCAATTGATCAAGTCGAGTTTGGATCCAATCATCTTCATTCAAACCTGCATCCTTCATAATCCTCAGAGAGGGGATTTGGACCTCAATAGGCAAGACAACCTCCATGCCGTAAACCAAAGAATAGGGTGTTTCTCTGGTTGACGTGCGAGCCGTGGTACGATACCCGTGGAGAGAGAATGGTAACATCTCATGCCAGTCTTTGTATGTGATTGTCATTTTCTGTATGATCTTCTTAATGTTATTATTTGCTGCTTCGACGACACCAGTCATCTTTGGCCGATAGGGAGAAGAATTGTGATGTTGAATCTTGAATTGCTCGCAAATGCGGTGATCATAGTGTTGTTGAGATTTGTACCATTGTCAGTGATGATCCTTTCGGGTTACCGTACCGGCAAATGAGATTTTGCTTGAGGAAGCGGGCAACAACATTCTTGGTAACAGAAGTGAAGGAATCCGCTTCAACCCACTTGGTAAAATAGCCAATGGCCACTAGGATGAAGCGTTGTCCATTGGAGGCTGTCAGCTTGATCTCTCCAATCATACCAATTCCCCATATAGCAAAGGGCCAAGGAGCCATCAAAACATTCATAGGAATCGGAGGTACGTTCACCTTGTCAGCATAAATTTGAAACTTATGACAGGTCCGAGAGTGTTGATAGCAATCTGCTTCCATGGTAGACCAATAATAGCCTGTCCGTAGGATTTTCTTCGCCATGTATGCCCACTGGAGTGGGTGCCAAAAGTACCTTCATGTAATTCAGCCATGATCTTTTCAGCCTCAATCTTATCCACACATCGAAGTAGAATGAAGTCATGATTACATTTGTACATGATGCCATTACTAAGGAAGAACTTAGCAGAGAATCTCCTTAAGAACTTTTTATCATTGATTGAAGCTTCTTCTGGATATTCTTGAGCCTCGAGATACCTCTTGACTTCATGAAACCAAGGCTGGTCCACTACCTATTCGGTATTAATCTCGTGACAATGTGTCGGTTCAACCATTCGTTCGTTGGTGATCTAGGGAGCCTCGTTATCCCAATTAAGTTTAAACATAGATGACACTATGGCTAGAGCGTCTGCTAGTTGATTTTCTTCTCGCGAGAAATGTTCGAAGGTAATCTTATCAAAATGTGGTAGCAATGTCAAAACATGTTCTTTGTAAGGGATAAGGTTTGGGTGATTAGTATCCAATTCCTCTTTGATCTGACTGATGACCAAAGCTGAATCTCCAAACACATCTAAAAATTTGATTCCCAAGTCTATGGCAGCCCTGAGACTAAAGATACATGCTTCGTACTCCGCCATGTTGTTTGTACCGTTGAAGTAAAGTCTGGCAGTAAAGGGAGTATGACACCCTTCCGGAGATATGAGTACAACGCTGATACCATTACCAAGTGCATTGGATGCCCCATAAAAGAACATGGTCCATCGGGATCCTTGTTCAGGTCCGTCATATGGCCTAATTTCTTCACAGTTATCTAATGTCATGATATCTTCATCCAAGAATTCAAACTTCATGGACTGATAGTCTTCTACAGCTTGATGAGCAAGATGATCAGCCAATACACTGCCCTTTATAGCTTTTTGAGTAGTATACTGTATGTCGTATTCTGTTAGGATCATTTTCCATCTAACTATCCTCCCAAAAAGAACAGGCTTCTCGAAGATGTATTTTATCGGATCCATCTTAGATATAAATAAGGTAGTATGAGTCAACATATACTGTCTTAGCCGCCGAGTAGCCCATGCCAGAGCGCAATAAGTTTTCTCGAGCAGTGAATATATAGTTTCACAGTCGGTAAATGTTTTGCTCAGGTAGTAAATAGCGTGCTCTTTTCGGCCAGACTCGTCATGCTGCCCCAATACACACCCCATTGAGTTTTCTAAAACAATTAGATACATGATCAGTGGTCTTCCCTCGACTGGTGGAATCAAAACAGGAGGCTCTTGTAAGTACTCTTTTATTTTGTCAAAAGCAACCTGGCACTCATCATTCCATATGACTACTTGATCTTTCTTCAATAGTTTGAAGATTGGCTCACAAGTAGCCGTTAGGTGAGAAATGAATCTGCAAATATAGTTCAGGCGTCCCAAGAATCCTTTGACTTCCTTCTCAGTACGAGGAGCAGACATTTCTTATATCGCTTTAACCTTGGCAGGGTCTACCTCAATACCTTTGTTACTGACGATAAAACCTAAGAGTTTACCAGACCGTACTCCGAATGTGCACTTGTTTGGGATCAACCTTAGTTTATCCTTCTTCAATCTCTCAAACAACTTTTGCAAGTGATCAAGGTGCTCTTCTTCTGTTTGTGATCTAGATATCATATCGTCTATGTAGACCTCTATTTCATGATGTATCATGTCATGAAGCAAAGCTACCATGGCGCGCTGATAGGTTGCCCCAACATTCTTCAGTCCGAATGGCATCACTTTGTAGCAGAATGTGCCCCACTGTGTGACAAATGTAGTTTTATCCATGTCCTCAGGTGCCATTTTGATTTGGTTATAACCTGAGAATCTGTCCATGAAGGAAAACACTTTGTGCTGGGCCGTATTGTCAACCAGGATATCAATGTGGGGGAGTGGAAAATCATATTTAGGGCTGGCCCTATTCAAATCTCTGTAGTCCATGCACATTCGTACTTTTCCTTCCTTTTTAGGCACGAGAACAATGTTGGCAACCCATTGGGGATAGGAAGTCATATCCAAGAATCCATATTGAATTGTTTCATGACTTCCGCTTTGATCTTCTCTGACATAGCAGGTCTCATGCGGAGAACTTTTTGTTTTACTGGTGGCTAGTCCTCTCTTGTAGGTAGACGATGTACCACGATGTCCGTATCGAGTCCCAGCATGTCTTCATATGACCAGGCAAAGATCTCAACATAATCACATAATAGGTGAATCAGACGCTCCTTGACACTGGCCTCTAGATTGACACCCACCTTTATTTCTTTTTTATCCTCCTCGATACCCAAGTTGATTGTATCCACCGGTTCCTCATGAGGCTGACTAGCTCTTTCCTCTTGTTGTAGTAGTCTGGCCAGTTCCCCTGGTACTTCACAATCTTCCTCACCTTCGTCTTCGGCTTGGTAGATTAGATCCTCAGAGTCATAAAAGGCCATAGTAGTATCGTTACCCATGGGATCAGAAATGGAGGGGTACCTGCATTTGTGAGTGTGGGTGTGTGTAAGGGTATAGCCATCCTTAAAAATAAAATGTAAAAGAAAAATAATGAGCACAAAAGTTTGTATGTGAAAAACGTCCATGATTCATTGAATGTCATATGAAGATGAAATAAAAATCCTTACAAATGGACCATTGTGCCTCAGGCAAGACACAAGGTTTTAAATGTGCGAATTGTTTGTGAATATTACAAGTCCAACAGAAATGCAAAGATAAATTACTGAGGGATGAAAGTTATTGGGACAAAGTCTCTGGCTTCCCAATTGTGAAGTCCACCGTTGACCGTAGGAAAGATCCAATCCTCCAAGCTGCAATCCTCTTCACCATCTTCTACCGCATTGACCTCTCGGTTGCTAATCTTCAAGGGTGGCCCTCCAGCACAGGCACATCGCACAACCTTCTGAGCATTTAAAGTGAACCCTAGACCAAACTTTTCAGATTTATACGGAATATTCGGATGTTGCCCCCAGATCGTGCATCCTCTTTCCTCTACTACTGCTTTGGCGTCCTTTAGAGATGACATCCGGAGTGGAGGTCTTGTGATCTTGGGAATCTGGGACACAGTCTTGGTCGCTGCTACCTCTTGAGGTACCTCTTCGAAATGTTGAAAAAGAGTTACAATGAACTCGCCATCCAATTCCACATACCTGAAGGAATTGAGGTGGCTAATTATATATTCTTCCTCTCCGTGGACAGTGATAATTTTTCCCTGGACCAGATATTTCAGCATCTGGTGCAGTGTAGAGGTGAGAACACCGGCATTATGGGTCCACGGTCGTCCTAGAAGACATGAGTAATAGGGGAGGATGTCCATTACATAGAAGGTTGAGTTGAAAGTTTGAGTCCTAACCTTTATGGGGATATCCACCTCCCCGTGAACCATCCTCTTTGAGCCATCAAATGCTCTTACGACTATGTTACTGGGTTTTAACGTCATTCCTTCGCAGTCTAGTCTGTCGAGATCTTTCTTCGGTAAAACATTCAAAGATGAGCCAGTGTCCACCAAGACATGGGCCAGAGTTGTTCCTATATATTCCACAGAGATATGAAATTCCTCGTTGTGCTTTCTTCCCCTTGGTGTTAGATCAGCATCCGAGAAGCCTAGGCCGTTATCCATTGTCAAGCTGGCCACGCAATCTTGAAATTCGTCAGCAGACGTCTCTTGAGGCACATGGGCTGTCTTTAGAAACTTCACCAGGGCTTTCGCATGTGCCTCAGAACACAGTAACAATGCTAGCATGGAGATTTTGGAGGGAGTTTGCCCCAAATGTTCAACTACGTCGTAGTCGCTCCTCTTTATTATTTTCAGGATCTCCTCCATTTCCTCCTTAGAGGTCTCGGGGATAGTCATTGATTGAGCCTTCATTCGGACAGGCTCTACTTGAATATTTTTTTCTCGAGTTTCAGCAGCAGGAGTGTCGATAGGAATGACAACAGGATTTGTATCGTCTTTGTTAACAGGAGCACTTGCAGGGATGATTATCGGTACGACAATAACCTTTGGAGCATCCACAGGTCCTAAAATTTCCTTTGGGGGGGGGGGGGCTAATTTCTGGAGAGAATATTCTACCGCTTCGAGTAATATTACTGGTTCCGACAATATTGCTAATGTCAGAGTCTTCTTCTTTGGAATTTATTTCTTCGGCGGCCAGCCCATCTTGTTTGATGCCATGGTAGTAGATGTCCACACCGTAATTCCACGACACAGTTTTGTCTGATTCATACGGGATTGGCCCAAGCATTGTGCTTATAAGAGGAGTAGTTTTTGGAACCGATGTAATTCTAACGGGTCTTTTGGGGACCTTGGAAGAATTGGCAGAGATGGTGATGATTGAAACGTCTTCAACAAGAACATGTGAAATAGGAGTACTTTCAAACATAATCTCTTTGTTGTCTATCAAGTGTTGAATGCATGTTTTCAACAAAGGGAAAACAGTTGGTGGGGATAAGCAAAGATGGCAATCTTCATTACAACCCGGGAATACACCAACTTTCAACAAGTTTATCTTAATGATTAGGAGTGGAGTCAAAATTTCATCGATTGTGGTAACAAACAAATCTTCTTCAACATCATTGGTGTGGTGACCATGTCTAGGCATAGGAGCAGAAATGATGTTTGGCTTCTCGGGCGCATCAAACTCAATCTCTTTTGCGTCTATAAGGTCTTGAATTTTGTTTTTCAAGGCCCAAAAGTTGTTAGTGTCATGACCCGGACTTTCGGAATGATATGCACAACGGGAATTTGGGTGATAATGAGGGGACGCTGTGTTGGGGTTCTTTGGAGCTTCTTTTAAACTTACCAAATTGGATTTCAGAAGGTGTGGTAAAACCTGGGATAGAGTCATATTGATTCTGGTGAATTTCCAGACTGGCCTTTCCACCCTCGGTTGATTACTTCTTGGTTGATCAGATGTAGGCTTTGGGATCATGACAACCCCTACCATTGGCCGGAGTTCGGCTCTCCCTTGGTTCCTTTATGGATATGCAGAAGCTACTTCTTTCTTCCCAATGAAAAGTTTACTCACAGCTGTAGAGGCAGATGAATCCTTCTAAATCTTTCCACTTTTTATGCCAACTTCCACCCTTTCTCCGGTCCGTATCAACTCAGTAAATCCTGCAGATGACCTTCCAATCATATGATTGAAGAAATGGCCCGATAGAGTGCCTAAGAACATGTCCACCAATTCCCTTTCAGACAGAGGGGGTTACACTCTCCCAGCTAGATCTCTCCATTTCTACGTGTAATCCTTGAAACCCTGATTGGAAGCCATAGCCATACTCTAAATTTGAGTACGGGTAGGCGCCAAATCAGCATTATATTGATATTGCTTATAGAAAGCTGCGGCAAGATCTTCCCAGCTGTGGATGTTGGCCCTTTCCAGTTGGTAAAACCAATCGAGTTGTGTTCCAGATAGGCTATCTTGGAAAAAATGCACCCACAAGTCTTTATCGGCGGATTGCGGCTGGATCTTTCTCACATATGATCAAAGATGCATCTTAGGGAATGATAGTCCATCATATTTTACAAACAAAGGAACTTTGAATTTCGGTGGGATCACAATCCCCGATACTAGTCCCAATTCTTCAAAGTATAGACCTGGCACCTTTTGTATTTCCATAACGCTCAAATGTTCTTTAAGATGTCTGTACTTATCATTAGCTGAAGGATACTGTTCCTCAGAGTAGTCTTCCTCTTCTTCCTCCTCTTCAGATTCGGACAGGACCACTGTTTCTTTTCCTTTCCCCTCTCCTTCACCAGATGTTGTTGCGAAATTCAAGGTTCTTCTAGTCTGTCTTTGAAACCTTCTCCCCATGTTTAAAACCCCAATGACCTTTTTTGTTTTCTTTTTTCTTTCCTCGGCCAGCAGAGTCTTCAACTCCTCTTTCCCCTTAGCTAGGGTCATGAGCAACTGTTGAAACTGCGTGTTTTGAACTTGGAGATCTTTGACTGTCTGTTCGAGATCCATCTTGCTGAAATAAACAGTAGAGAGATGAGGAAACTCGTTGCAAAAGACTTGTTTATGTTATGATGAATGATATGTGCATATGTAATGTTTTCAAGGATTTTTAAAGATTCAAGTTCATTTTAGACAAAAAGAAACACACATTATATTAATAAGATAGAGTTTGAGTACATCAATGCCCCTTGGACAAAATAATACAAAACTCTAAGATAAATAAGTAGTGCGCATCCTCTTTGGTGCTATGTAGGCATTTAGAGTCTGCTCCTCATGAAGTAGCCTAGTGAGTTCCAAAACCTTCTTCTCTCTTGCGTAGAATTGGGCTTCGAAAGTATCTCGCTCTCCTTTGAGATGCATCCAATCCCTTTGTAGGTCTTCAAGAGACGTGGGCATGTCAGGATGTAGGATAGTGTATGGAACTTCTCCCTCCTTAACAGGCTCAATGATCACCGGGAGAATTGAAGGATAAGGCATCATAAGACTTTGAGCGCGAGTTCGTACCCATTTGAGGTAAGGCTCAAGAGGGATGGAATTCTTGTGCCCTAGAGTCTTGCTATCCACCCTGTTTAGCATCCTCCAAGCTCGGATGAATCTCTGGCGAAAACCTTGACCGTCATTGTCGTAGTCGAATACCAAGCCTTGAATCAACATCACATGCGGGCCAACCCTTCGGACATAACCAAACTGTCTTAGAGCTAAGCATGGGTTGTAGGTGATTCCTCCCCTAATACCAAGTAGAGGGACATTAGGGAATTCCCCACAACGGTAAAAAATGATAACATTCTCTTTGGATCGGGAACACCAATGAATATCTGAATGTTTGAGCGTCATTAACCTTTGTGACCACCTTAATCCTTGATCATTCTTTAAAACTGATTGGGGAAGATGAGAAATAAACCATCTTGCCAGGAGAGGAGTGCAACACATAAGGACACCTCTTTTCCTCATTGTGCGAGTGTGAAAAGAGTGTAGGATATCCCCTAGCAATGTAGGCATCGGATTGCGTGACATGAAGATTTTGACGACACTCACATCTATGAGTTGGTCAGGATTGGGGAATAAGACCATCCCATAGATAAGAAGAGCCATAATTTCCTCAAAAGCTTGCAAGTCTAAGGAATTCCAGCAACTTTGGGCTTTCTATAAGAGGTACTTTGCTAAGAAGCCTTTGACACCACTTCTAGTTTCCCAATGAGTTGTGATATCAGATGAGTGCAAGTGAAGAGCTTGAGCAATCTCTTCTGACTTTGGGTCTCTTTCCGTACCGTTGAAAGGTAGTTGAATGAGAATGGGAATCCTCAAGAGTTGAGAGAATTCTTCCAAAGTAGGCACAAGCTGATTGTCGGGGAATATGAAGCAATGGTGCAAAGGATCAAAGAACTGGAAGAGCACCTTCATCATATCCTCATCTGTGTTGGAGGTGACCAAGTTATGTAGACGACCATTCCTCTCGGTGAATAGAGAGTTCTCAGGGATCCTTGAAGCTAGGTCCTTATGTTGTGGAGGAATTCTTACAAGGTTGACTTGGATAGTTTTCCTGGGAAGTGAATCCGTATCCTACAAAACAAGAACAAAGATGAATCTCTAAAATCCTTGAAATGGTTAGTGATGTATATGATGTTCATGATGTCCATGATGTTATGTACAAGTATGCATATACAAGCAAAGCAAACAAGTTCTTAGTTTAGGCTTGCATGGGGTTTTATAGGTAAGTACCCACTTGAAGTTTAGTTGGCTTAAACCTGTCCTAATAATAGTAACCGGGTTCTAAGGAGCTCAATATCACCGGATTGTTTCCTTAGTCATTGTTTCAGCTCAAGCCTCTTTAATGACGACCGAAATATCCCAAAAAACAAAACCTCAATGAGTGTAGTATCGAGTATCTACCAACTTCAGACTGTACCAAAGCCGGTCATCTCACTACATCCTAAAGGCCAAGTTGGTCAAGTAAAAGGTTCTAGAAGTTCATTAGTGCTTCGTGACATCACTTAGCGGCCCCATATTCTCTTTGATTGACTCAAAGGCTACCAGTATCCACAAATATGTCACACTAACATAACTATTGCTTAGACCATGTCGGTATACCCCGCACAGTTTCCACAATGTATTGCTATTTACCTATAATGTATCCCAAATCCGGGTAGAGGATTCAAACCCAAACAAAGAACCATAATGTAAAGCAAATAAGTCAAACAATGTAAGCAAATAAATGTGATCTATCCCTAAGGTAACCCCACTTTTATAAAAGTCCCCAGTAGAGTTGCCAGTTCTGGGATACGGTGGAGAACTGACTTGAGGGTTTTGCGTTTTATTGCAAATGTTGCGGTTAGCAAGAGTCGCCATTGACTTTTCTTTTATCCAAAAGGAAAGGTGAAAAAGCACAGGAAAGATCTTTGAGATTGTTTCTTGGGTTCAGGGGGTAGATTATTAAAAGGGAAGGTATTAGCACCCTTTTTACCCAAGGTTTTCCATGGGCTCTTAGTTACTTGCTAGATCACTTGCTTTTATTTTGAAATTGTGCTTTGTGTGGTTTTGAAAGTATTTTGTAAAAGGGGCCATTGTTTAGGCGATCTTTGTAATGATTCTCGTTTGTAAGAATGTATACAAAGATGTTTGTCTTTTTGAAAATGTTTTTAATGTTTTTTAGATGTTTTGAAATGTGTGTGTTTGTTTTAGAAAATAGCATGGATAGTTGTTTGAAAATATATCAAGTAACTAGAAGCAATCTACCTACTCAAATGTCTTTCTTGTTCATTTTCTATTCCTTTGACATTGTTGTCTTACCATTGATTTGGTAAGAAACCCTATCTTGGGATGTAAACGGGACGAGCGTGGGTCATCGTATAACCATGATTAGCAATGTTGCAAAGTATCTTAGCATTTTTGAGGGACCAAGATCATTTTGTAAGGCAACTTAGAATAGCTTCATCGAGGGACTATGATCTTATATTTGTTTTGTTTTGCCAAGATACTTCACATGCGTAATATGGCTATTTTTTGCATAAGGCAACCAAGTGGGGAAACCCTAAGGGTGCTTGTGTGCAAGTGTGTTATTTTCATGCTTTGATTTTGTCTTGGATTTAGGGTTTTCTATTTGATTTGTTTTTATCTTGCCATTCAAACCCTAATTACTAGCATGGTATGTAAAAGCGGTAAATTGCGTAATTTAAAGATTACTATGCTATTACAATATTTTATGGGAGGGGGGAATACAAATTGTCAATGGGGATTTGCAATAATATAAATCTAATTAAGCTATTACAACCAAATCGAATTTTTGCGAATATTTGAATAAATAAGATACAATATAAATTAAATGTGCAAAGATATATAAATGCAAGTAAAAGATCTTTGGTTTTGTTGTTTTTATATGAAAAGAATTTTGACCTAGTCCTAATATCTTAAGAAAAAGAAATTAATTCTTAAAAAAAATGGTTAACCCTAATTTCTGATTTAAAAGAAAATAAAGCTCTTTAAGTATTATTTTTTGTGTTAAAATAATAAATAATATTTGGTGAAAATATTTAGTCTTTTTATATATTAAAATAAATGTTTACAAGTATATATAAAAAAAGATAAGAATATATCTAAGTTTAATTTATTTTTACAAATTTAGTTAAGAAAGATAGTTATTATATATTTAAAATAAAATATATATTTTTATGTGAAAATAAAATAAAAATGCAATATTTATCATATTTATATTTTTATGATTTTTATGTGTTAAAGAAAATATTTTAATAAAACAAATATGAAAATAAAATAAATAATAAAAAGATTGGGCCAGGGGTGCTGCAAGCAAACAAGGGGTGGTGTGTTAGAAAGAAAATAGAAGGCCCAAGAACCAAGCCCATACTGCCAAAAATGCCAAAAATGAAGCTGAAAAAATGAGAAAAATGTAAAAGGTAGCGCCAAGGCTCGAAACCATGACTTGGGCATTGCCAGCGCGCTACCTTGCCACTGGGGTGGCCGTACATCCGTTAGTTTATATGAAACAATAAAAACATAACGTAAAAAATCTTCATTTCCCTGTACTTCATCTTCTTCCTCAAGCTGGCTAGAAGCTCTGTATCTTTCTCACCTCTCCATGAAAATGGAAACTTCCAACATGAAAATGATAATACTCTTTCCCACGATTTCAGACATGTAACTTATGGAAACTAACAATCAAAGATTAAAATGAATTTTGAAAGCCCTAATTTTAAACCAAATTTTTACAAAAATTTGAACTCCAAAATTCTCTACACATAATGAACAGAAATGAAATCTATGCAAATGGTTGGCTTCAGCACTATAATATCTACATTTTTCTTTCATAAATCATGGCCAATGGAGGCCTGTATGAAGAGATAAAAGTTGGAATTCTTACCTTTTTCAGCTGAGACCGTGAATGGAGTTTGAGTGAGATTTAGGAAGGCCTGAAGGTTCCTTTAGCTTGCTTGAACCTCCCTGAGTATGTTCCAATCTTTACTTTGCTTTGAAAGTGTCTAAAACTCTCTATCCAAGTCAACCTGGAAGCTTGAAAAACAAAAAATGGAAGATGGATAATGAGGTGTTACAGTGGAGGGATGATGGTCTGGAACACTTAGATATGAGGTAGGTAAAGTGTTTGAGTGATTAAAACTTGAAACACACGAGTGAATTTGTGGATTGCTATGCTTATGCTCAAACTGCAAGTTTTTGATAGGTTTTTGGTAAGAGGTAGTTTTGGAGTGTTTTTGGACTTTAGCAATCGTGTTCTAAGTTGTAATGTGTTTGTGTATTAGTATGGAGAAAGTTTCAAATCCACTCCTCAACAGATTTCTGAGTTGTAGCCTTTTTGCACTCTTTCTTGCTTTTGAAGCAAAGTGAAGAGACAAGTCTCTACATGCTTGTACTGGCCTGCTTGGAGTTGGTACAAGCTCTATACAAATTGCTTTAGGTTGTAGGACCTGTGTGTACAGAGAAGACATGTCCAATGCTCAAGAATTGAAAAGTTGCAAAAGTTAAGCTTTTCCAAAATGGCAATGGCAACTTTGTGCCATTTATGGAATTAAAGCTTGGACAAAGACCCTTGGGCTTGGATTAAGGATTTGTCAACTGATTAAGTATTAAATTATGAAGTGAGAAACAAGTTTGAGACCTGTAAAGCAAGAATTAGGCAGCATAGGTTCAGATTTGAATTTTATTCTTCATGAAATGGCTTGAAATCAAAGTGAGAAATTGCCAACTTCATCTCTTTGATTATCCCTACTCAAAAATGATCTCAATGAGTTCTTGGACATTTTGGAAATCTTGAAATGTTCTTTATAACTCATCTTTGAAATGAATTTCAATTTTCCTCTTGGAACTAGGTTAAAAATTTCCATGAAGTTGGGTCCCAAACCTGCCTAAATTAGGGCAAAATTTCACTAAGTTATTTTAGTTCATGGGCATGTAATCACAAAATTATATCTTGAGATCCAAGCATCTTTAGGGAAAAATGTGTGAATAAAAGTTGTAGATTTCATGGAGGTCTACAACTTTTATGTTGGGAACTTTCTTTGAATCATCTTGCATCATGGTGGAAATTTGGCTTAAAGTTGAGAAAAAATAAGAAATTATCTATACTTAGAAAAAATTTCTAAGTTAAGAAAAATTCAAATTTCAAAACCAAATCTTCAATATTTGATTTCTTGATGAACAAGTTTCACATTTTGACATGTTTTGATGAATTTTGATCCTTGGCACTCGATTTTGACCAAAAAGTCAAAGTTTGACTTTTCAGTATATAATTGACTTTTGATCAGTTGATTGCAAATTTCATCTGTCTATCCAATGGATTTGCAATGTTTTGAACCATGTAATTAGGTCAAGATGATTAAATTGAACCCTTGAAACCATGCTTCAAATCAATTGGTCATTTGCTAGGTCAAAAATCAGAAATTGCCCTTTCCCAGTCAAAACTCTAATTTTGACCATTTTGCCCTTATGATGATTTGATTAAATTTCTTGAGGAATTATGGTCCAAACTTGATCAAATGATACATATGAGTCTAGAATATTGATGTGTATAAAAAATTATGAAGTTTGACTGCAAATTGGCCATGGTTTACTTTTCCCCAATACAACTGATTTTTAGGTCAACTGTCCAATTGACTGATAAAAAATGTGGTTCAAGGCTTGAAACTTGTCATGAGTAATCATAGGGGTCCAAAATGTTGTTTGAAATTCATATGAAACATTGATAGTCCAAAAATACTTGGGCAAACTCAAACCCTAATTTTGGGTCATCAGTGTAAGATGAGATGTCTTGAGTAGATCAAACCCTAATCCAGTCTTAAGACAAAGAGATCTTGTGAGAAAATCTTGATAAATGAGATGGCAAATTTTGGGGTACAACAGAGCCATAACTAAATTTTGCAAAAAAAGAGAACGCACTCCAGGTATTTGACATAATGTGTGAGTGAAGTAACTTGGATTTTTGACAAGTATGAGATTTCCCACAATCCCCAAATTTGAGATATGAATGCAACAACACACCAAATAATAATTTATGCCACAAATATGCAGAAATTTGAAATGTGAGGATGTGTATATTTTGAATGAGACTCAAGAGATTTATAGTAGAGGGATTTGAGTGGAAAATCAATGATAGGAAGGTCAATAATTTAGTTAAATCCAATGGTAAACTGAAATAAAACATGCGACGATAAAAAGAAAGGATAACATAAAACAATGGTAAATAACTATGTAAAAACCACTGATCAATCACCAGAACATCACTTAAGTTACGACATCATTAAAACAAAATTTAATCAATAATCATGCAAAGACACAAAGAATGTAATGAAACTTCAATGACTCATACATGTGGTACCAAACTTCACCGATGAACACTGGGTCATCACCCTCCAAAGATCCCTACCATAGGATCGATTCCTGCTTGGAACCATAGCACATCATAATAACACACTCAATCCACAAATAGGATTGAGGCCATCATTGGACCAACGTCCTAACAACATCACTGGACCAACGTCTTGACATATGCCATGAATTCATGATTCATATCACATTAATAATTTAACCATGACTAGTCAATTGCATCATCATTCATGTAATCATCATTTAAACATTCTTCATAAAACATGCACATACATCAACATGCGTATTATCGACTTCATTCAACACATCTTATACTCATCATCACATAACTTGTATATATATAGTTATCATCCACGTCATCAAATATCATCACAAGTAACATTTATCACATCACATTGACATCAAAATCATCATAATCAATTCCACAACAACGACGTTGTGATACAGTGGTAGAACTGACTATTTTTTGTTACTACTAGTTTTGCATTTGTATTCACAAATGTCGCGGTAAGAAAGATTCGCCACCATCTTTTATTTTATCCAACAAAGGAAAAGGGAAAAAGAACAGAAAAAACCTTTTTTGATATGTTTCTGAGTATGAGGGGTAGATTATAGAAAGGGAAGGTGTTAGCACCCTTTCTATCCGTGGTTTTCCACAGACTCTTAGGTACTTGCTCATTTTTAAATTTCTTTTGTGTGTTTGTATGCTTTTAAAAAAGTTTTGAAATTGCCTTAGTACGAGGTTTCACTTTATGGTAACCCTTGTATCAGTCCTCAAGGGTGTGATAAAGTGTTTATGAAAACTTTTGTTTGAAAAGTTTGTTTGAAAGTGTATGGTGTAAAAGATTATTTTGAGCAAGTACTTAAGAGTTTCTACGTACTCGGAAAAGACTGTTTGTTTTTATTATTTCCTTTAGATAGTACTATCCTACTATTAAGGAGTAGGTAGTTCCATCGTTGGAGTTTGAGGGACAATCGAAAGGGACGATTACAATCACTTAAGGAAACAGGGAAAGATCTCTTAGTAGTTGTCCTAAAACTCTAAGATCACTTTTTTACCGAGGCAACGTTGAAAGGGTCATCGAGGGACTAGTGATCTTTCAAATTAGAGGACAACCACTACAAATTCTCACGTTTCAAGAATAGTGACCGTTTTCCGAAGGTAACCGTAGTGGGGAAAAACCCTAAGAGTGAGCATGTGCAAGTGTTTGATTTCAATTTGTTTATCTTTACACAGTTAGGATTTTCTACTTTTTTAAACATTGATTTATCTTTCACATACAATCCTATTATCAATCATCTAACAATTTATAATGACAGAAAGTAAAAGTGCGAGAAGTTTAAACCTAACTATTACAAGGCCTCGGGGGATGGGATTACATAACCAAACTTGGGGAAAAGAGTAAATGAAAACAGTAAAATAAACCTAATTAAAACTATTACAACTTTGGAACATATACAATAATTAAAAAAATAATGGAAAAATAATATGCGCGACAAAGTTAAATACGGGGAATTATCAATTAAATTCAAAGACATTTAATTAGTGAATAAAGAAAAAATATTTTTGGATTTTTGAGAAAGTAATTAATTTTGCAAATTAATCTAATTTCTAATTAATTTTAATTATGAAAATGAATTTAAAGTATCCTAATTAACCTAATTAATTAATGAAATTAAATATTTTATGAAAAAAACCTAATTCTAAAGTTTTTTTTTGTGTTTTTATGATTTTAATATTTAATTAAAAAAGATATTTTTAAAACAATTAAAAATAAATAAAACAATAAAAATATTGAAGAAATTAAAAGCCAAAGAAAATAGGATGGGCCTGATATGAGAAGCAATTTGGGGGGGTGCATGGCTGAGATTTTCAAGGCCCAAGCTTGCTAGACCTTGTATCTGCGCATGATCTAATAGGGATCACCTTTGGAGGGTCTACCATGTTCTTAGCTTGCTGTATGTTGGATCTGATCAGTGGATGATCCAAGGTATGATATTTTGAGGTGTATGGTGAGCGGGTTTGGAATGGTACTACTGGATCTGCAAAGAAAATGTGAGAAGAATAATATGCAGAAGGCAGGGGTCGAACCCTTGACCTCCTACACACACGCGTTTTGAAACCCTTCCCCTTTGCCACTGAGCCAAGTTGATCATTCATTATCTAAAACACACATAATATATTATATAGAATAATGGTCAGTAGTAATAGACAAAACGCGCGAGATTCAAACTGTCTAACCTGGCTTAGACACGCCATCATCTTCCTCGCTGGGACTATTGTTTTAGAAAGGACTTTTACCTACAGTCCAATTCGTCACTATAGGCTATAGTGACGGTTTTTGATTGTAGCTACAAACCTGCAAAACTCTAAAACACAATTCAAGCATAATAAATTCCATCCAAAGACATGGATCGACTGCAAATCACCCCCTGAACATGATAGTACCCCTAATTTTGTCCAATTTTACCTCTAGCTAGGGTTCTCCAATTTCAAGCTTCGGAACCCTAATAATGGCAAATGATTATACCTGCACTCAAGCTTAAATTGAAATATCCAGAAACATTCACATGATGATCATGAACACAAATATGCAGTCAAATAATATTTATAATGGATGAATGAGTGAAATC
Source organism: Vicia faba (assembly GCA_948472305.1). Lineage (NCBI taxonomy): Eukaryota > Viridiplantae > Streptophyta > Magnoliopsida > Fabales > Fabaceae > Vicia > Vicia faba. The sequence continues at coordinate 937,865,534 of OX451741.1, read as the reverse complement.
AAGATTAGAAAAGATAAGAACAAATCGTGACTGCAAGGGCACAGTTCTGGACACTGCAAGCTTTGGGAATGATCGTGATAGCTTCCTAGATGTACAAGGATTATTGTTTCATTGTTAGAACAACTTGAATCGTCCTCCAGAAGTGAAATCGATCTGCACTTTATGTTGGAAAATTTGGAATTTTTCTCTCTGTTTTGAGGCTAGATGCGCATATGTTCCCTTGTTCTCTAGGTCTTGAGTGTCCTAGTATAAGTAGTGAATCAATATAGGGTAATAGAATTGGAAAGAATCAAAATATGTTATGGTCTTTAAGTTTGCTTCCAATATTTCCAAACATGGAGATTTCTTCCCATTCTAAAACTTGCCCGATTTGTTTGGCTATTTGACAACTCATGAAATATTCAATCAATGCCAAAACAAATCTTATCCCATTTATTTGATTTATTTTTGATCTAATTTGATTTAATTTGAATTTTAAATAAATAAAATCAAAATAAATTAGATAAATAAATAAATGAGGCAAGGAGGGTCCCATGGGTCGTGGACCATGCTAGGGATAAAATTCAATCTTGAAAAAAATGGGCCCATGTGGGAAAAAATGCAATTTTGGGCATTGTTAACTTTGTGCAAATTTCCAAAAATGGCCAACTTTGACAATGCATATCTCTCTCAATTTTGACCCTAAGAGGGTGTTCTTGGACTTTTTAGAAAGCTTAGGATGCCCTATAAACAACCCTTTTGGTTTCAACTCCATTTGGTCTTCCATGTTCATCTAAGAAGCTTTGACCCAAAAGGAGTTTTTGTAGACTTTTGAAAATGACCTATAATGTCTGAATTTATATCTTTTCATGAGTGCATTTCTTGAACTTGAGGGATAAAGATGAGTTATAGGGAATTAGATTCTCTTCAAAATGAGCCTTGGATGAGAAATTTCTGATAAAGTATGAGAAAGTTATGCCTGGTAAAAGTTTGGTTGATTTTTCCTATAGGAACCCTAATTTAGCAACTTTTGAGTTTTGATGAATTAGGAGCATTCCTTGAGGAATCATGATCAACCCTTGATCAAATGATGGATATTAATTCAAAATGTTGATGTTGACCAAAAATATTGAAGTTTGACTGTATGTGGGTCACAATTGACTTTTGACCTAGTACAATTGATTTTCAGGCGTTTGAGTAGTTGACTGAGCAAACTTCTTGTGCAAGGCATGAAACTTGGCATGGATGATCTTGAGGACATATTATGGAAATGGAAACCATTTAGGACCCTTGGAACTTAAACATCTTGATGAGGAGTGAAACCCTAGTTTGAGGCTCATTGTCTTAGGAGGAGGATTTGTCTGGTCAATCCTTAGTCAACTTGTGCAATTGAGGACCTCTAGGAGTATGTTTTAAGTAAAAGGAGAGGGAAAATTTTGGGGGTACAACAGCTGCCCATGTTCAATCTTTTTAAACTTGAGGATTTAGATTGGCCGGTCTGCCTTTTGTGATCTGAAGGTGGAAGATGATTGAACACTAGAGTGCCCAGTAATTTGCACTCGTCTGAAATGATGCTTGATTTGTATAAGTAGTATTGGGAATGGGATTATAGATGCCATTTGGAGAAGATGACTGAAAGTCGTCGGAGATGGGCTTAAATATGCCATCCAGAAAAGATATCGGTTGCATAAGAGATTCCTTTGCGAGAATTCTTGTACCTGCCGTTGGGGAGGACTTTGCCGGGGAATGTTGATTTATGTCCTGGGAAATAGAGTCTAGGAGCTTCGGTTGTCCATTACTCTACCTGGGAATTAACTCTTTATTGATGAGACAAAAGTGAGCTGCTATTTGGTCGAGTCCAGGCTTCATAGTGACTGGTTGATCATGATAAGGATGACTGCTATCTGGTCGTATTCAAGGCTTCACAATGACTTATCGGGGGAATGTGAAATCGACCGTATCTGGTCGGGTCCAGGTTTTATAGTGTTGTAAACTGTTGTCGGGAGATGAAAGAGAAGGAGCCTGTATAGGGCTTTCTCGGGACAAGTCCATGTAAAACTGTATCAGGTAATTCATGAAAAGGAGCCTAGATGGTAGGGTTATGAGAAGGAACCCGGGTAGTAGGGTTACTTAGAAATGAAAGCCTGGGTAGTAGGGCTACTTTGAAATAAAGCCTGAGTAGTAGGGCTGTGAGAAGAAACCTGAGTAGTAGGGTTACTTCAGAATAAAGCCTGAGTAGTAGGTCTGCTGAGAAGGAACTTGGGTAGTAGGGTTACTTCAGAATAAAGCCTGTGTAGTGGGGCTATGAGAAGGAACCTGGATAGTAGAGTTACTTCGAAATAAAGCCTGGGTAGTAGGGCTATAAGAAGGAACCTGGGTAGTAGGGTTACTTCAAAAATAAAGCCTGGGTAGTAGGGTTGTGAGAAGGAACCTGGATAGTAGGGTTACTTTGAAATAAAGCCTGAGTAGTAGGGCTATGAGAAGGAACCTGGATAGTAGAGTTACTTCGAAATAAAACCTGGGTAGTAGGGCTATGAGAAGGAACCTAGGTAGTAGGGTTACTTCGAAAGTAAAGCCTGGGTAGTATGGCTGCAAGAAGGAACCTGGATAGTAGGGTTACTTCGAAATAAAGCCTGGGTAGTATGGCTATGAGAAGGAACCTGGATAGTAGGGTTACTTCGAAATAAAACCTGGGTAGTAGGGCTATGAGAAGGAACCTGGATAGTAGGGTTACTTCGAAATAAAGCCTGGGTAGTAGGGATATGAGAAGGAACCTGGGTAGTACGGGTACTTCGAAAATAAAGCCTGGGTAGTAGGGCCACCTCATTTGATCACGTAGATTAGTTGACCAGTTTGGTTTCAGGAACTGATTTTCCATTAGTTGTCTGCAGATATGACATGTATAGCTTCATGGATTTAATCTTGAACTGTTGGAATTGTCGATGATAAGCATCTTTCCTAAAAAGGTACAAGATTAATTATATATGATGCATGAAATGCATTGTGTGATGATGTTCTCAAAATAAATGAGATTATGTTGTATACAATATGTATGCACACATCACGATGTATGAACATGAAATGCTTTTGTGACATATCCGAGTCTGGGAAAATAAATCCCTGACTGCTGCTGGAGAGTACTGGATATTAAATTCCTGACCGTTGTAAAAAAAGTGGTTCTTCTACTTCCGCTAGGGATGGTGAACAGAGATGATTATGCCATGGATTTACTCCTTTATGTTTGCGAATATTCTACTGGGGAGAGACTCTGCTTGAGAATAACTCTGCGGGGGAATAACTCTGTCTGAGAGAGGAGATACTTTGCGGGAAAATTTTGCCGATTCGGAGAAATATACTCCGCTGGGGGATGAACTTCTGTAGCTGGAGGAATAAACTTTGTTGGGGACTGAGCTTCTGTATTCAGATAAATGAACTCTGCTCGGGAGAAAACTTTATGAATTGCTTGTGATTATAAAGTTATGTTGGTGTAAGCCCTAGAGGCCAATACTTTTGGTACTTGTATCGAATTATTTATTAATAATAAAAGGCATTTCTTTATTATGTTTGCTTTCCAAAATAATAAAGTCCCTAGAATGGTTTATTGGTTTAATGAAATGTTAAGTGTGACTTAATCATGAGATCCCATTAAACATAAGAAACTATTCTTAAAGTATCCGTAGTCAAGCTTTAATGTGAAGTGGGATAACATTAAAGCATTAAGATTATTATGAAGATAGATTGATGATCACATCTCATGGATCATAGATAAGGAGTTATCAAGTCTTGACATAGGTATGAATATTAGGAGTAATATTTATACTGGATTGACCCGCTATGAGAATACTACATAGAATGTTATGCAAAGTGTCATAAGTTATTCTCATAATGATAATGGTGTATACCACCCTTCGACCTGAAACCACTATGGACCCTAGATGTAGAGTCAAGTACTTTATTGCTGATCAAACGTCATTCGTAACTGGATGACTATAAAGACGGTTGATGGGTACTTCACAAAGCATGCTAAGGGACATGAGTGACCTAGATGGAATTTGCTCATCCTGCATAACAGGATAAATGTCTAAGGGCCCAATATTGAACTGGACAAGGGTGACACAGTGTATGCCTTGTGTTCAATATAGACATGAGGGCAAAAGGGTAATTGTACAACACAAATATTATCATGGAAAAGGTTTGGTCAGATCACATGACATTTTCGTGACTTGGGTAACAGTGATGTGTTTCTATATATCGCTCACTGTTTATTATATTAAATGTGTGATTTAATATAATTGCCAACATCGCGAAAACCTACAAGGTCACACACATAAGGACAGGTTGATGAGAGATAGAATAAATAAGGAACACCGTAAGGTACAGTGCACTTAAGTGTAATACGGAAAGTGGTAAGGTACCACGTGGATAAGTGATATATGGTACATCATAAGGTATGATGTCCATAAGCTTAATTGGGCTTTTAGCTTATAGCCTTAATTGAGCTTTTAGCTTGTAGCCCACACGAGTGATTCTATAAATAGATCCCTTGTGATGAAGCAAATTCACTTGATGCAATTTCGTTTTTGATTCTCTCTCTCACTTAAGGTTTCCGTTCGTGATCAGCTAGCACTGTGACCGGAAGCGATCTGTTCGTGTGGACTGAGTAGAGGCGTTGTTCTTCATCAACGCTCGTGATCACGACATCAAAGGTATGAATCGCCACAAGAGGTAAATATTTCTATCACTGACCATGCTCATTCGTAAGGATCTCTAAAGGAAAATTTTATATTCCGCTGCGTTTTTTGATCGCAATTTTCCTTCAAGTTGGGCTGGGGAATATAGACGTCGGCTCTCTGAAGGAACTTGGATGGGGAAAGTAACTCCTACTTGGGGAATCCGATGTCGAAGCTTTGGTTGCCTCTACTTTGTGGGAATTGTAGACGTCATGGGGTCGCATGTAATGGTGACCTTGTTTCAAATCTTTCCCTGCCCCTGTACCTGCCGGAAGGAGTAACTGTCGGGATTGACATGATTTTTTTTAGTTTTTGCCCCGGTTTCTTAAGTCATAAGCAACTGTATTTCCGTTTCTTATGCGAATATTTGTGAATAGCAATTATATTCAAATTCATATGTCAAGAATAAATCATTGGACGTTTTTTACAAAACAAAACAGAAAAATAAAAACAAATGGTTTTGTAAAAAAAAAAGACTTGTATTAATTTCTGAAGTTGGCCTATAACAGGCATTTTTGTACAAGGAAGTTGACGCTCTAGTAAGAGAACACCGTCGTGAAAATGAAAGCTATACAATATTTTGTACAGAGAGAAGAAAACATCTATGTAATAATCCCATTGGGTTTCAATTCTGCTATTTCCGCTATGTCTTCGAGCGTCTCATCACTTTGCTGCTTGTCCGAAGCTAACTAGATTGATTGGTGCCATTTGAACTTCATAGTTGATACTGAAGTCTGGTTGCAAGATGATCCAATGGGACATGGTGATACACTTTAAATCCATATTTTTTTCCTGGACCGCCCTTTCGGGTTTTCAGTCCACTGGGATACCCTTTTTTGCCCAAGTTGCCTTTTCAGGTTTTTGACTTGCCGGGTGTACAAATGTTTTGGTTTTCATCCCTAAATTTTGCCCGAACCCTTTTGGTTCGCCGGGAAGCCCTTATTTTTGCCTAGTCCAGTCAACCTAGCGGGTCTTTAATCACGCGTAGTATCTTTTCACTATTTCCGCATTGACAGGGTGAGGAAGGTCATAACCATCCATGGTTGTCAGAATCATGGCTCCACCAGAAAATATATTTTTGATCACAAATGGCCCTTCATATGTGGGATTCCATTTTCCCCTGGGATCACCTTGAGGAAGTATGATGCGCTTGATCACTATATCCCCTACTTGATATAATTGACATCTGACCTTTTTGTTGAAAGCCTTAATCATCCGTTTTTGATACATTTGACCATGACAGACAACAGTAAGTCTCTTTTCATCGATCATATTCAGTTGATCAAGTCGAGTCTGGATCCAGTCGTCTTTGTTCAAACCCACATCCTTCATAATCCTCAGAGAAGGGATCTGGCCCTCAATAGGTAGGACAACCTCCATGCCATATACCAGAGAGTAGGGTGTTGCCCCTGTTGATGTTCATGCGGAGGTGCGGTATCCACGAAAAGCAAATGGTAACATCTCATGCTAGTCTTTGTACATCACCGTCGTCTTCTGTATGTTCTTTTTAATGTTCTTGTTAGCAGCTTCAACAAAACCATTCATATTCGGCCGGTAGGGGGAAGAATTATGGTGCTGGATATTGAACTGTTTACAAAGTTCGATGATCATTGTATTATTGAGATTTGTACCATTGTCCGTGATGATTCTTTCGGGGACACCGTAACAAAAAACCGAGTTATGCTTGATAAACCGCGCCACAACATTCTTAGTAACAGTAGCAAAAAAGGCAGCTTCAACCCACTTCATGAAGTAATCAATGGCCACCATGATGAAGCGATGCCCATTGGAAGCTGTAGGTCTAATCTCTCTGATCATTTCAATGCCCCACATTGCAAGGGGCCAAGTAGCCGTCAAGACATTCAAGGGAACCAGAGGTACATGTGCTTTATCAGCATAGATTTGGCACTTGTGGCAAGTTCGGAACAATCTGCTTCCATAGTGGACCAATAGTATCCTGCCCGTAGGATCTTCTTAGCCATGGTATGTCCACTTGAATGGGTTCTGAAGGTACATTCGTGTATGTGATGCGGTGGGAGAACTGACTTGAGGTTTTGTGTTTCGTTCGTACTTGTGCGGTTAGCAAGTGTCGCCACCGACTTTTCTTTTATCCAAAAGGAAAGGTAAAAAAGCACAGGAAATACCTTTCGAGAATTTTCTCGGGTTCGGGGGGTAGATTATGAAAAGGGGAAGGTATTAGCACCCTTTTCATCCATGGTTTTCCATTGGCTCTTAGTTACTCATTTAGATCACTTGCTTTCATTTGATTGTGTGCTTGTGGTGTGAGCTTTGAAAGTATTTTGAAAAATCTCTTTGTAATGGTTCTCGTCTCTATAAGAACGTATACAAAGTTTTGTTTCGAAAAATGGTTCAAAGATGTGTTTGTGAATCGTGTTTTGAAAAGTGTTTTGAAAAGAGGTTTTGCAATGGTTCTCGTCTCTATAAGAACGTATACAAAACGTTTTATCTTTTTGAAAATGTTTTGAAATGGGAGTGTAGGTGTAAAAGTTTTTGTCGTGAGCAAGCGAGTAACTAAGAGCGAATCTATCTACTCGAAAGGTCTTAAATTGTTCTTTTCTTCCTCTTTTTAATGGTGATGTCTTACCATTGATTTGGTAAGAAGCCCCACCATTGGATGTGAAGGGACAAGCGCGAGTCAATTTTACACTCATTGAAGGCAACTCGTGAGACGCTTTAGCAATTTTCATAAGGGACGAGATCGTTTTAATTGAAGGCAACATCGAGGGTCGTCGAGGGACTACGATCTTTTTTATCGAAGGGTCATTGCTAGAGGGTCCCATATTCGAGGGACATGATTGTATTTCCGAGGCAACGAGCGAGGTTACCCTAGAGGTGCGCGTGTGAAAAGTGTGTTGGTTTCAAGTTAAATCATCCTTTGATTAGGTCATCTAGCGATTGATTCTGAATCTTGCCATACATGCCTAGTTACTATACAGTATATGGAAAACAGTAAATTGCGGGAATTGAAATTCTACGCTATTACAAAATGTTCGGGAATGGGGGTACAATTGTTACGAATGGGGATGAATCAAATGAAATAGCAATGTCCAAATATCAAACAATACAACCAAATGGAATTTTTGTGAGATTTAATTAAAGCTATGATAATCCATGAGATAAAATCAACAAAGTATGAAATGAAATGTATTTACTTGAAAAGAGAAAATAAAAAACCTATTCTAAAAAAAAATAAAAAATAAATTATAATCTTTATTATTTTTTTTTTGTATTCTTATTAATTATGTAAATAAATTTAAAGAAAGAAAACAAGCTAAGTTAATTTTTTTGATGTTTTTATTAAATGTAAAAATTTAATAAAAATAAGTTTATATAAAAAGAGAAAATGATAAAATTAATCACTAAAACCTAAATTAATTTAATAAAAATGTTTTAAGTTTTATTTAACATTTTCATAATAATGAAAAGAAATGTAAAGGAAAACAAATTAAAAAAAACGTAATGGGCTTAGGGAGATTTGGGAGAAGGCCCAAAGAGGAATGGTGTTATTGCTGAAACAAAACAAGGCCAGATGGGGGTGTGAACTAGCAAAGCGTATGGGCCTTAGGGCAAATGTAAACACAATAGGCCCATGCTCTTAAACTATTAAACGCTTGATTAAGGGACAAAGCCAAATTAGGGTTCTGAGACCCTTTGGTTTACAGCGGTGCTGCCTCGTCTCCTTCATTCACTCATCCTTTCCATTTTTGGTTCATCTCTGGATCTCTGAACTAATCTCACCACTCGCCTCTTCCTAATTTCATGAACAAACCACTTTTTATTTCTTTATCTCACCCTGATTCACATTTTTTCTAGAAATCCTAAGTTCTGATTTATGCCTAAAATGTTTGATTCTAGCTTATCTGATCTTCCCCCCCCCCCCCCCCCCCCCAAATTTCTGTTGTCGGAGCGCCCCTCAATCTCACCTCCTTAAACGATTTTCAGTGGTTTTCTTTGAAAAGGTACGGTTCTGTTATTAGTGAAGCTTACGAATTCATTGTTTGTTTTGTCTTGTTATGCGTTTTTTTTCTGTTAATCAAATTTGTTATCCATTGAGATGCAGGAAATAGTTTATGAGGAAGGTGAAGAATCTATACCTTTGGAACTTTTCTATGAAATGGAAAGGGGATAATGAGACTGAGGGCGGTGCTCCTTGGTGGCCGGAGATGCGTGGGGGAAGAAATGAAGATTGAAAGCCTTGGTATTTCTGACTTTTTGGTAACCTTCTTTTGTTTTATGTGCTTTGAATAATGATGATGTTGTGCTTCTGGATTTTGTGATTTTTGTAAGTTTGCTACTGTTTTGTGAATTTGAAAATGATTCTAGGTTTTTTTGGGGATGGTGTTACTGTGTTTTGAGTTACAGATTGTTGGTTTGACTCTTGGCTACTGGCATAAGTTTTAGTTTTTTTGGTTTTGGTTTTGGATATGTTTTGGTATTTGAGGATGGTGTTTCTGGTTTTTTGGTTATGTTTTTTATGTTTGTGTTTCAACAGGTTTGATGAGTTTGGTTCTTTTGAGAGTTTTTGAGTTTTGTGATACCGTTGCAGGTTTGGTTGAGTATATTTTTCTGGTTTTTGATTTGTGGATTTGTTAATGTTGAGTTAACAGGTTTTTGATTTTGGTTGCAGTATTTGAGAGGTTTATCAGTTTTGGACTTGCTGAGCTTTTTTTGTTTTGTTATGGATTGATATTTGGCTTTGTTACAGCTTTGAGATGGTTGTTTAATAATGGTTTGAAGGTTGATGATCTGAAGGTTGTTGGTTTTGACAGTTTGGAGGTTTTTGACAGTTTGGAGGTTTGTGTTTTTTGGCTTGCAATCTTGCTACAGGTTTGTCAAACTGTGTTTGATATTTGGCTTATGAGTTTGAAAATGGTTTGAGGTTTTGGAGGTTTTACAGTTTTTTGGACTTTGACAGTTTTTGAGGGTTTTGAAGTTTGATATGTTTTCTCTATCTCTTGCTTCAGCGCTTTTTTTACTGTTATATTGACCCTCTTTCTATTATCTCTATTCAAAAAGGTGGGAAAAACATCAAATTTGAATATTTTACTATATTGTTCCTTTGGCTTTTTGATGGCAGTTTTGTTTTCAAGCAGCTTCTATGCAATTGTGACAGTCAAGGCAGCATGGTTGTGCATCCCTAGGTGACTTCTTTCCTCTCTTCTCTCTCAATGACACTAAGAGTCAATTTCTCTTTTGCCTTTTTCTGAAAAGTTTGCAATAAAATGGAAAATGATGACTTAGCCTATTGAACAAGCCTCTTGCTTGTTTGACTTAGTTTATCATGTTGCTATACTTTTGTTTGTTGCCTGCTCTAGCTTATGATGTTTGTTGTTTGCTTCGTTTGCATTTTGTATTGCTGTTTGGGCAATTTGGCAAGTTTTGCTTGCCTCTTGTTTGGATAGTTTTGCTGTTTACTTGGTTCTGTGCAGTTTGCGCTGCTGTTTGGATAAATTTGCTGCATTTGCTTTGTCCATCTTGCTCGCATTTCTTTTGTTTGGACAGCTTTGTGGTATTTTCTTTTGTTTCTTCTTTTTGTGAACCAAGAAGAAAAATCTTCTTGTGATTTGCAAATAGAGGAAATGAATTATGATGAATTAAAATGGACTTCTGATTCCAATTTGCAAACTTTAATGATGAATAGCATTTTTTCTTTTGAAAATTCTTGCTCATGCCTAAATAATTCTGTACTAATCATATTTCCTTTCTTTTATTTTCATGTGAGCACAATTGGATTTGACAAAGCAGGGGAAGCAAGAGACTCTGTGGCAAGCATGGAAGAAAGGGAACTTCAGTCAACCTTAGGCATAAATCCATTTAGATCTTCTTTGTAATTTAGAGATAAACATTCTTGTATTGTATCCAACAATTGTACTAATTTATCTTTTAAATACAATAAGTTGTAAAACCTAAAGTATTTAAATAATAAATTGTTTCGTAACGACATTTCAAATAAATGGAGAAAGTCTTATGAGATATTCTGGTGTCCATTGAAACCCTTTTGCTGTCAATAACTTGTAATTTCCTCTTCGCATCTTAACTGATTCTTAAAGATTCCCAATCAAGATAATTGAAACAAAATGCTACAATCTGATAATTTAAATTCCAATAATTCTGCAATCTTGCAACTGCATTCCAAAAAAACACGCACTTTCTATTCCATTTCCTAAACAAGCAAATGTTTTAGAAGATGCAAATCATCTGGTTAACCTGATTAAATAATCATGAGTATCTTACATGACAGTGTTAAATTCCATCTCTTGTCCCAAACAACCATACCTTGAGAACAAACACTGTCTTTTCAGTAAATTTGAGAAAGCATGAAAACATGTGAAAACCATTTGAATTTCTGAGAACTCAATTTCTTTTGAGAAATGCAAGAAAACCCCTAATTGCTGGTTTACCGCCACAGACGAAAAATATGTCTGATCGATTCCTGAGTTAACTTGAATATCTGAGAAACCCTAGGGTTGTGTTTTCTATGAAAAATGAGAGGGCAAATTTTGGGGTACAACAGCTGCCCCTGTTCAATCTTCTTGAACCTGAAGAGTTAGATTGGTGAGTTTTGTTGTTCGTGACTCGAAGGTAAAAGATGATTGGACACTAGAGTGCCTATAAATTTGCACTCGACAAAAGTGTAATTGAGGGAATGGGCTTAAAGATGCCATTTGGAGAGATGTTAGAATCTTGTTGGAGATGGGCTTGTAGATGCCATCCAAGAATGTTTGTTTGTAAATCAAAAGAATAAGAACCAGAATGGTGTTCGTATTTGGAACGTATCTGAACTGTATCTATACTTGAATCCGAATAAGCGACAGAATGGCTTCCGTGTCTGGAGCGTATCTGGACCGAATCTGTAGGACGAAACAGAATAAGCGACAGAATGGCTTCCGTGTCTGGAGCGTATCTGAACTGTATCTTGAAATTAAGTATGAATGAGTAACAGAATGACTTTCGTGTCTGGAGTGTATCTGTACTGTATCGGTACTTGGAGTTTGAATAAGTATCAGGATGGCATCCTTGTCTGGAGCGTATCTGAACTGTATCTGAAGTTGAGATCTGAATGAGTGACATAATGACTTCCGCGTCTGGAGCGTATCTGAATTGTATCTTGAAATTAAGTCTGAATGAGTAACAGAATGACTTCCGTGTCTAGAGTGTATATGGAGTGTATCTTGAAATTGAAATCTGAATGAGTGACAGAATGACTTCCGTGTCTGGAGTGTATCTGTACTGTATCATGAAATTGAAATCCGAACGAGTAACAAAATAACTTCCATGTATGGAGTGTATCTGCACTGTATCTGAAATCTTTGAATATTTGTTAAAGATAACTGTTAATTTTATCCTGAAAAGGGTAAAATGTTAGCTGAAACACAAAGTTATGTTGCATGAAATGTATGATGCAATAAATGTGTTTTATCAATGTTTATGATATATGAATGTAATGTATGCGCATGTAAGTTGATTTGCTGTATTGCTGAGGAAAATAAATCCTTGACTGCTACCGGGGAAAATAAATCCTTGACTGCTGAGAATTTCATTGTGAGAGTAATGTCGTATACCTCTTGAGGAATCTGCCTGGGGAATCCAGAGAATTTTAATGACTTCTACTCGGGATTATTGACGGGAGTCTTTGTTCTGTCGAGAAGCAATAAAAACTCTGTGGGGAACAAGTTTATCCTGTGGTGAAAACTCTGTGGGGAAAAGCTTATTCCGCTGGGGAGTTTAGGAGTTTGGGTTGTATGCCAATCTACTGGGGAGTTACCCTAGGTTGGGGAGAAACAGAAGTTAACTATTATCTGGCTGATTTTCGAGCTTCAAGACAACTTGCTGGGGAAACCCGGAGAAACTGGATGATTTCCGTTGTGGGTTGATAGTTTGAAGTTTTGGCTCCACTGGGGATCTTAATGACGTGCTGTAGGGATTTCTCATGGAATAGCCTAAAGACGTTTTCCTAATCTTTCTACCTGTCATTAATTATTCTTTTTCATCCTGTTTATTTGTAAACAATAATTATGTTCAAATGCATATGTTCATTAATGAATCATTGGACGTTTTTGCAAATAAAACACAAGTGTAAAGGCAAATAGTTTTCTGTATTTTGAAAGAGATATATTTGTATTTACTTTGAATAAGTTTTTTGTACAAAGGAGACAAACATCCTAGTAAGAGGATGGTGTCATAAAAATGAGAAAATTTTATACAAAGAAAGATAGCTATGTGTGAAAAAATCCCACGGGGTTCCCATTCTGCTATAGCCTTCGTAACTCCGAATATCTTGTCCATTCGTTGCTTCGTCCTAAGATGATTGGATTGATCAGAAGCTCCAGGTTTGTCTGTGAAGAGATTGTCCTTAAAGTGATCCGACGAGACATAGTCATACGCTTTAATTCCCTAACTTTTGCCTGGACCGCCCTTTCGGGTTTTCAGTCCACCGGGAAACCCTTTTTTTCCCAAGTCACCCTTTCGGGTTTTCGACTTGCCGGGTGTACAAATTTTTTTTTTTATCCCTAATTTTTTCCCGAACCTTTTGGTTCGCCGGGATGCCCTTGTTTTGCCTAGGTGTGTCAACCTAGCAGGTCTCTTATGCGTAGTATCTTTTTACTATGTTTGCGTTCACAGGGTGCAGAAGATCGTCGCTGTCCATGGTGGTTAAAATCATTGCCCCACCAGAAAAGATGTTCTTGATTACAAATGGTCCTTCATAGGTAGGAGTCCATTTGCCCCTGGGATCACTTTGTGGCAAGATGATGCGCTTGATCACAAGATCTCCAACTTGGTACACTTGGCGTCTGACTTTCTTGTTGAATGCCTTGATCATCCGCTTTTGATACGTCTGACCATGGCAAACAACAATAAGTCTCTTCTCGTCAATTAAGTTCAACTGATCAAGTCGGGTTTGGATCCAATTGTCTTCACTCAAACCTGCATCCTTCATGATCCTCAAAGAGGGGATCTGGACCTCAATAGGTAGAACAACCTCCATGCCATAAACTAAAGAATAGGGTGTTTCCCCAGTTGAAGTGCGAGCCATGGTACGGTACCCGTGGAGAGAAAACGGTAGCATCTCATGCCAGTCCTTGTAGGTGAATGTCATTTTTTGTATGATCCTTTTGATATTTTTGTTAGCAGCTTCGACAACACCATTCATCTTTGGCCTATAGGGAGGTGAATTGTGATGTTGAATCTTTAACTGTTCGCACAAGGCGGTGATCATAGTATTGTTAAGGTTTGTACCGTTATCAGTGGTTATCCTTTCGGGGATACCGTACCGATAGATAAGGTTCTTCTTGATGAAGCGGGCGACAACATTCTTAGTAACAGATGCAAAGGAAGCTGCTTCGACCCACTTGGTGAAGTAATCAATGGCCACCAGAATGAAGCGGTATCCATTGGATGTTGTAGGCTTGATCTCTCCAATCATGTCGATTCCCCACATAGCGAAGGGCCAAGGAGCTATTAAGACATTTAGAGGAACCGGAGGCACGTGCACCTTGTCTGCATAGATTTGACATTTATGGCAGGTTCGGGAATGTTGATAGCAGTCTGCTTCCATGGTAGACCAATAGTAGCCTGCCCGTAGAATTTTCTTCGCCATCGTATGCCCGCTAGAGTGAGTGCCGAAGGTACCTTCATGAAATTCGGCCATAATCCTTTCAGCTTCAATCTTGTCCACACAACGGAGCAGAATAGAATCATGATTACGCTTGTATAGGATGCCATTACTTAGGAAGAACTTAGCTGAGAATCTTCTTAAGAACTTTTTGTCATTGACTGAAGCTCCTTCAGGGTACTCTTGAGCCTCGAGATACCTTTTGACTTCATGAAACCAAGGTTGGTCCACTACTTCTTCGGTATTAATCTCTTGACAGTGTGCTGGTTCGTCCATCCGTTCAATGGTGATCTGGGGAGCCTTGTTATCCCAATTAAGTTTAAACATGGATGACATTGTAGCTAGAGCATCTGCTAGCTGATTTTCTTCTCGCGGGAAGTGCTCGAAGGTAATCTGCTCGAAATGTGGTAACAATGTCAAGACATGTTCTTTGTAAGGGATGAGGTTTGGATGCTTAGTGTCCCACTCTCCTTTGATTTGACTGATAACCAAAGCTGAGTCCCCAAATACAATCAAAGATTTGATTCCCAAGTCTATGGCAGCCTTGAGTCTAAAGATGCATGCTTCATACTCTTCCATGTTGTTCGTATAGTTGAAGCAAAGTCTAGCGGTGAAAGGAGTATGGCAACCTTCTGCGGATATGAGCACAACATCGATACCGTTACCAAGCGCATTGGATGGCCCATCAAAGTACATAGTCCATCGGGATCCTTGTTCAGGTTCGTCATACGATCTGAAATCTTCAACATTGTCCAATGTCATGATGTCTTCGTCAGGGAAGTCAAACTTCATGGATTGGTAATCTTCAACATCTTGATGAGCCAGATGGTCAGCTAACACACTCCCCTTTATAGCTTTTTGGGTCGTGTACTGTATATCATATTCAGTCAGGATCATCTTCCATCTAGCTATTCTTCCAGACAAAGCAGGCTTCTCAAAGATGTATTTGATTGGATCCATCTTAGATATCAGCAAAGTGGTATGAGTCAACATATACTGCCTTAGCGGCGAGCAGCCCATACCAAACCGCAACAAGTTTTCTCGAGCAATGAATATCTGGTTTCACAGTCAGTAAACTTTTTGCTAAGGTAATAAATGGCATGCTCTTTTCGGACAGACTCGTCATGCTGCCCCAGTACGCACCCGATTGAATTATCTAGGACGTTCAGATAGATGATTAGCGGTCTTCCCTCGAAGGGTGGCATCAGGATAGGAGGTTCTAGCAAATACTCCTTGATTTTATCGAAAGAAACTTGATAGTCTTCATTCTATCTAACTACCTGATCTTTCTTCAATAGCTTGAAGATTGGTTCACAAGTAGATGTTAGGTGAGAAATGAACCTAGCAATGTAGTTTAGGCATCCCAAGAAACCTCCGACCTCTTTCTCATTGCGAGGAGCTGTAATTTCTTGTATAGCTTTGACTTTGGAAGGATCAACCTCGATGCCTTTGTTGCTGACAATGAAACCTAAGAGCTTACTAGACCGGACTCCGAATGTGCACTTGTTTGGATTCAATCTTAACTTGTACTCCTTCAACCTGACAAACAACTTTTGCAAGTGATCAAGGTGTTCTTCTTCAGTTTGTGAATGGGCTATCATGTCATCTACGTAGACCTCTATCTCATGATGTATCATATCATGAAACAAAGCTACCATGGCGCGTTGATAGGTTGCCCCGACATTCTTCAGTCCGAATGGCATCACTTTGTAGCAGAACGTACCCCATTGTGTGACAAAAGTAGTTTTCTCCATGTCCTCAGGTGCCATTTTGATCTGGTTATAGCCTGAGAATCCGTCCATGAAAGAAAATACTTTGTGTTGAGCTATATTGTCAACCAGGATGTCAATGTGTGGAAGTGGAAAATCATCTTTAGGGCTGGCCCTGTTTAAGTCTCTATAATCCACGCACATTCTCACTTTGTCATCCTTCTTCGGAACGGGCACAATGTTAGCAACCCATTAAGGATAAGAAGTAACAGCCAGAAATCCAGCATTGAACTGCTTCATAACTTCTGCTTTGATCTTTTCTGACATGTCAGGTCTCATGCGGCGAACCTTTTGTTTCACTGGTGGACAGTCTTCTCTTGTGGGTAGCCAGTGTACCACAATGTCTATATCAAGTCCCGGCATGTCTTCGTATGACCAGGAAAAGATTTCAACATAATTATGCAGTAGCTAAATTAAGCTCTCCTTGACACTCGGCTCCAGGTTGGCACCCACTCTGATTTCCTTTCCGTCTTCTTCAGTACCTAAGTTGATTGTATCCAACAACTCCTCATGAGGCAGAATAGCCCTTTCCTCTTGTTGTAGAAGTCTATCCAATTCCCCTGGCACCTCACAATCTTCCTCACCTTCTTATTCGGCTTAGTAGATCATATCTTCAGAGTCATTGAAGGCTATAGCAGTATCGTTACCCATGGGATCCGGAATGGAAGGGTACCTGCATTTGTGAGTGTGTGTAAGGGTATAACCACCTTTAAACAAATAAAATGTAAAAATAAAGACAATGAACAGAAAAGTTTATATGTGAAAACGTCCATGATTCATTAAATGGCATATGAAGATGAAAAATAAGAACCCTTACAAATGGACCTTTGTGCCTCGGGTAAGACACAAGGTTAAAAAAGTACGAATTGTTTGAGAATTATTACAGATCCAACAGAAATGGAAAAGATAAATTAATGTGGTATGAAAGTAATCGGAACAAAGTCTTTTGCTTCCCAGTTGCACAGTCCTCCATCAACAGTTGGAAATATCCAATCTTCCAAGCTGCCTTCCTCTTCACTGTCTTCCAATACATTAACCCCTTGGTGACTGATCTTCACAGGTGGCCCTCCGACACGGGCGCGACGCACAACCTTCTGACCAGTTGAGGTGAACCCCAAGCCGAACTTGTCTGATTTAAAGGGAAAGTCTGGAAGCTGCCCCCAGATGGTGGATCCTCCCTCTTCAACCACTGCTTTTGCATCCTTGAGAGATGACATCCAAGGCGGAGGTCTGGCAACCGTGGGTACAAAGGACACTGTCTTGGTCGCCACTATCTCCCGAGCTACCTCTTCAATATGCTGGAAAGGAGTTTCGATGAATTCGCCATCCAATTCTACATAACAGAAAGAATTCAGATGACTGATTATGTATTCCTCTTCGCCATGAACAATTATGATTTTCCCCTGGACAGGGTACTTGAGCATTTGATGCAGAGTAGAAGTGACAACTCTAGCATGGTGGATCCAAGGTCTTCCCAACAGGCAATAATAAGAAGGACGAATCTCCATCACATAGAATGTGGAGTTGAAGGTTTCCGTTCCCACCTTAATCGGGATGTCGACCTCCCCGTGGACCATCCTCTTAGAGCCGTCGAAAGCTCTCACAATGATATTGCTGGGTTTCAGAGTCAGGCCTTCGCAATCCAGTCTATCCAAGGCTTTCTTCGGCAATACGTTCAAAGACGAACCAGTGTCTACCAGTACATGTGCTAGGGTTGTCCCTCTGCATTCCACCGAGACATGCAAAGCATCATTATGTTTTCTCCCCTTCGAATTTAAATCTGCATCAGAGAATCCTAGACCATTGTCAGCTGTTAAACTAGCCACACATTCCTGGAACTGATCAGCGGAGGTTTCTTGTGGCACGTGGGCCGTCTTCAAAAATCTTATCAGAGCCTTAGGATGAGCTTCTGAACAAAGCAACAGGGCCAACATGGATATCTTTGAGGTGGTTTGTCCCAGCTGTTCCACCACATCATAATTGTTTTTCTTGATTATTTCAAAAATTTCTCCATTTCTTTTTGAGAGGTTTCAGGGATGATCAACGGCTGAGCCCTCGTCCCGACGGGCTCTTCTTAGATACCTTTCCCTCGAACATCAGTAGCAGCAGAGGGGATAACCGCGGGGGTTGTGACTTCTTTTATGATTGGTGTACTTGCAGATATGTTTACCGGTGTAGAGATAACCTTAGGAGCAGCTGAGGGTCTAAAAGTTACCTTTGGAGGGGCAATCTTTGGAGAAAAGATTCTTCCACTACGGGTAACTTTGCTTGTTCCGGAAATGTTACTGATGTCGGAATTGTCTTCTTCAGAACTCTCTTCTTCGACAGTCTGTTCAATCTGTTTGACACCATGGTAGTAGATTTCCCCACCATAGTTCCATGGTACTGATTTCTCGGACTTGTACGGGACTGGCTCGGGCATGGTTATCTTCAAAGGTGAAGCCTTCAGAGCGGATGTAATCCTAACAGGTCGTTTAGGGACCTTGGAAGGATTGGCGGATATGGTTATTATTGAAACATCGTTAACAGGAGTTCATAAAACATGAGTCTTCTCAAATAGGATTTCTTGGTTATCAATTAGGCGTTGGATGCCTATCTTCAACAATGGACAATGGGTTAATGAGGATGAACAAAGGTGACAATCTTCTTCACAACCTGGGAAAACCCCATCCTTCAACAAATTTAACTTGATTATAGGGAGCAGAGTTATCAAATCATCTACAGTAGCAACAAACAGATCCTCCTCAACAGTATAGGCGTTGTGGTCGTGCCTTGGCATTGGAGCAGAGATAACATTGGGTTTTTCAGGTGCGTCGAATTTAACTTCTTTAGCATCTATCAAATCCTGAATTTTATTCTTCAGGGCCCAACAATTGTCAGTGTCGTGCCCTGGGCTTTCCGAATGGTAAGCACACCTGGCGTTCGGATGGTAATATGGAGAAGCAGTGTTAGGATTTTTAGGGGCTTCTTTCAGCATGGCCAAATTCAACTTCAGAAGATGTGGTAGGACTTGAGCAGGAGTCATGTTTATCTTGGTGAATTTTCGTACAGGCCTTTCCACCCTTTGCTGGTTATTTCTAGGCTGATCATTCCTTGGCTGATTGTTTCTTGGCTGGTATGATGCATACTTTTGAATCATTACGGCCCCCACCGCTGGTCGGCGCTCGTTTCTTCCCTGATTCCTCTGAGCATAGACAGCCGACACTTCCTTCTTTCCTGTGAAGGGCTTTTTTACAACAGCAGAGGTAGACACATATTTCTGAATTTTCCCGCTTCTAATACTGGCTTCCACCCTCTCACCAGTTAGAATCAACTCAGTGAACCCAGCAGACGAACTTCCAAATAGGTGATTGAAGAAAGGACCTGACAGGGTACCCAAGAACATGTCTACTAGCTCCCTCTCAGATAGAGGTGGTTGCACCCTTCCGTCTAAATCCCTCCACTTTTGGGCGTAGTCTTTGAAGCCCTCATTGGTAGCCATGGCCATACTCTATAGCTGAGTACGGGTTGGCGCAAAGTCGGCATTGTATTGATATTGTTTATAGAAGGAGGCTGCCAAGTCTTCCTAATTATGGACGTCTGCTCTCTCCACATGTTAGAACCAATCAAGCTGTGTTCCTGACAAACTGTCCTGGAAAAAGTGAACCCACAAGTCTTTGTCATAAGAATGTGGTTGAATTTTCCTGACATAAGATCGTAGGTGCATCTTTGGGCAAGACACCCCATCATACTTAGCAAACAATGGCACTTTAAACTTCAGAGGGATTACTATCCCAGACACCAAACCTAACTCCTCAAAGTCCATCCCCGGTACACTCTGCACTTCCATAGCAGCTAGACGTTCTTCCAAGTTTTTGTATTTGTCATCAGCCGGAGGGTATTGTTGTTTAGAGTAGTCCTCTTCATCTTCTTCTTCAGCCTCAGAATCTGAAGGCACTCCAGTCTCTTTACCTTTTCCTTCCCCTTCCTCATAGGTTGATGGAAAATACAAGGCCCTTCTGGCTTGTCCTTCAAACCTTCTTCCCATGATAGCCACGCCGGCTTGCTTCTTCTTCTTTTTCTCTTTTCCTTTCTCTATTAGAGTCTTGAGCTCCTCCTGCCCCTTGTCCAAGGTCAAGAGTAGCTATTGAAATTATGAATTCTGAGCTTGCAAGTCTTTAACTGTTTGTTCAAGATCCATGTTGATGTAATAAACAACAGAGGGATGAGGAAAACTTCTTGCAAAGATCTGCTTATTCATATGATGAATGATATATATTCATGTAATGCTTTCAAGGATTTGAGAAAAATTCAAATTTGTGTCAAACAAAAAGGAACAAACGTTATATTAATAAAAATAGAATTTGTTTACATCAATGCCCCTAGGGAAAAATAGTACAAAATTCTAAGATAAAAAGACGTTGCGCATCCTCTTTGGCGCAATGTAGGTGTTGAGAGTCTTCTCTTCGTGAAGTAACCGAGTGAGTTATAAATTCTTCTTCTGGCTTGCGTAGAATTGGGCTTCAAAAGTATCGCGTTCTCCCTGGAGTTGTATCCAACTCCTTTGCAGATCTTCGAGTGATGTTGGCATGTTAGGATGTAGGAGGGTGTGTGGAACCTCTCCTTCCTTAACAGGCTCTATAATCACTGGGAGAATGGAGGGGTAAGGCATCAGAAGACTTTGGGCGCGGGTTCGTACCCACTTGAGGTAAGGCTCAAGGGGGATGGAATTCTTGTGTCCCAAGGCTTACTGTCTACCTTGTTAGGCATCCTCCAAGCTCGGATGAACCTTTGTCGGAGTCCTTGATTGTCGTTGTCGAAGTCGAAAACTAAGACTTGAATCAGCATGTCATGTGGGCCATCCTTTCGAGCATAGCCAAACTGTCTTAGAGCCAAGAAGGGGTTGTAGGTGATGCCACCCCTAATGCCAAGTAGAGGGACATTAGGGAATTCCCCACAACGGCCGACGATGATAACATTCTCTTTGATTCGAGAACACCAATGGATATTTGAATGTGTAAGAGTCATCAATCGTTGTGACCACCTCAAACACTACTCATTCTTCAAGACTGATTGGGGAAGATGAGAAATAAACCATCTTGCCAGTAGGGGAGTGCAGCACATGAGAACACCTCTTTCCTCATTGTACGAGTGTGAAAAGAGTGGAGGATATCCCCAAGCAATGTAGGCACCGGGTTCCGAGACATGAAAATCTTGATAGCATTCACATCTATAAGCTGGTCAGGGTTTGGGAACAAGACCATCCCATAGATGAGAAGAGCTACAATCTCTTCAAAAGCTTGTAAGTCTAAGGAATTCCAGCAGCTTTGGGACTTCTCAAACAAGAACTTTGCCAAGAAGCCTTTGACACCACTTTTATTTTCCCAATGCATTGTGACATCTGATGGTTGCAAGTACAGGGCTTGAGAAACATCTTCTGGCTTTGGATCTCTTTCCGTACCGTTGAAGGGTAGTTGATTGAGAATAGGAATCCTCAAGAGTTGAGAAAATTCCTCCAAGGTAGGCACCAGCTGGTAGTCAGGAAATGTGAAGCAGTGATGCAAAGGGTCAAAGAACTGGAAGAGAACTTTCATCATGTCTTCCTCTGTGTTGGAAGTGACTAAGTTGAGAAGACGACCATGTCGCTCGGTGAATGGAGAATTCTCTGGAATCCTTGAAGCTAACTCCTTGAGTTGTGGAGGAATTTTTACAAGGTTGACTTGGATAGTTTTCCTGCGAAGTGAATCCATAACCTACAAAACAGGAACAAAGATGAACTTCCAAAAATCCTTGAAATGGTTAGTGGATGCATATGATGCTTCATGATGTCCATGATGTTATGCACAAGTATATATGTACAAGCAAATCACACAAGTTCCTAGTTTAGGCTTGCATGGGGTTTCATAGGTAAGTACACTCTTGAAGTTTAGTTGGCTCAACCTGTCCTAGTAATAGTAACCGGGTTCTAAGGAGCTCAATATCACCGGATTATTTCCTTGTTCATTGTTTAAATTCAGCCTTTTTACTGGCGACCAAAATATTCCAAAGAACCAACCCTCAATGAGTGTAATATCGAGTATCTACCAACTTCGGACTGCACCAAAGCCGGTCATCTCACTACATCCTAAAAGGCCAAGTTGGTCAAGTAAAGGTTCTAAAAGTTCATTAGTGCTTCATGACATCACTCAGCGGCCCCGTATTCTCTTTTATTGACTCAAAGGCTACCGGTACCCACAAATATGTCACACTAACATAGCTATTGCTTAGACCGTGTCGGTATACCCCGCACAGTTTCCACAATGTATTGCTATTTACCTATGAATGTTTCCCAAATCCGGGTAGAGGATTCAAACCCAAACAATAGAACCAAAATGTAAAGCATACAAGTCAAACAAGATAAGCATGTAAAGGTGATCTAAACCCTAAGGTAACCCCACTTTTATACATTTCCCCAACAGAGTCGCCAGTTCTGTGATGCGGTGGGAGAACTGACTTGAGGTTTTGCGTTTCGTTCGCACTTATGCGGTTAGCAAGAGTCGCCACCGACTTTTCTTTTATCCAAAAGGAAAGGTAAAAAAGCACAGGAAAGACCTTTCGAGAATTTTCTCGGGTTCAGGGGGTAGATTATGAAAAGGGAAGGTATTAGCACCTTTTTCATCCATGGTTTTCCATAGGCTCTTAGTTACTCGTTTAGATCACTTGCTTTCATTTGATTGTGTGCTTGTGGTGTGAGCTTTGAAAGTATTTTGAAAAATCTCTTTGTAATGGTTCTCGTCTCTATAAGAACGTATACAAAGTTTTGTTTCGAAAAATGGTTCAAAGATGTGTTTGTGAATCGTGATTCAAAAAGTGTTTTAAAAAGAGGTTTTGCAATGGTTCTCGTCTCTATAAGAACGTATCCAAAATGTTTTATCTTTTTGAAAATGTTTTGAAATGGGAGTGTAGGTGTAAAAGTTTTTGTTGTGAGCAAGCGAGTAATTAAGAGCGAATCTATCTACTCAAAAGGTCTTAAATTGTTCTTTTCTTCCTCTTTTTAATGGTGCTATCTTACCATTGATTTGGTAAGAAGCCCCACCATTGGATGTGAAGGGACAAGCGCGGGTCAATTTTACAATCATTGAAGGCAACTTGTGAGACGCTTTAGCAATTTTCGTAAGGGACGAGATCGTTTTAATCGAAGGCAACATCGAGGGTCGTCGAGGGACTACGATCTTTTTTATCGAAGGGTCATTGCTAGAGCGCCCCATATTCGAGGGACATGATTGTATTTCCGAGGCAACGAGCGAGGTTACCCTAGAGGTGCACGTGTGAAAAGTGTGTTGGTTTCAAGTTAATTTATCCTTTGATTAGGTCATCTAGCGATTAATTCTGAATCTTGCCATACATGCCTAGTTACTATACAGTATATGGAAAACAGTAAATTGCGGGAATTGAAATTCTACGCTATTACAAAATGTTCGGGAATGGGGGTACAATTGTTACGAATGGGGATGAATCAAATGAAATAGCAATGTCCAAATATCAAACAATACAACCAAATGGAATTTTTGTGAGATTTAATTAAAGCTATGATAATCCATGAGATAAAATCAACAAAGTATGAAATGAAATGTATTTACTTGAAAAGAGAAAATAAAAAACCTATTCTAAAAAAAAAATTATAATCTTTATTATTATTATTTTTTTGTATTCTTATTAATTATTTAAATAAATTTAAAGAAAGAAAACAACCTAAGTTAATTTTTTTGATGTTTTTATTAAATGTAAAAAATTAATAAAAATAAGTTTATATAAAAAGAGAAAATGATAAAAATTAATCACTAAAACCTAAATTAATTTAATAAAAATGTTTTAAGTTTTATTTAACATTTTCATAATAATGAAAAGAAATGTAAAGGAAAACAAATTTTAAAAAAACGTAATGGGCTTAGGGAGATTTGGGAGAAGGCCCAAAGAGGAATGGTGTTATTGCTGAAACAAAACAAGGCCAGATGGGGGGTGTGAACTAGCAAAGCGTATGGGCCTTAGGGCAAATGTAAACACAATAAGCCCATGCTCTTAAACTGTTAAACGCTTGATTAAGGGACAAAGCCAAATTAGGGTTCTGAGACCCTTTGGTTCACAGCGGCGCTGCCTCGTCTCCTTCGTTCACTCATCCCTTTCATTTTTCGTTCATCTCTGAATCTCTGAACTAATCTCACCACTCGCCTCTTCCTAATTTCATGAACAAACCACTTTTTATTTCTTTATCTCACCCTGATTCACGTTTTTTCTGGAAACCCTAAGTTCTAATTTATGCCTAATGGTTTTGCGTTTGTATTCGCAAATGTCGCGGTAAGCAAGATTCACCACCATATTTTATTTTATCCAACAAATTAAAAGGTAAAAAGAACAGATAAAACCTTTTTTGAGATGTTTCTGAGTACGGGGGGTAGATTATAGAAAGGGAAGGTATTAGCATCCTTTCTATCCGTGATTTTCCACGGGCTCTTAGGTACTTGCTCATTTTTAAATTGCTTTTGTGTGTTTGTGTGCTTTTAAAAAAGTTTTGAAATTGCCTTAGTGCGGCGTTTCACTTTATGCTAACCCTTGTATCAGTCCTCAAGGGTGTGATAAAGTGTTTTTGAAAACTTTTGTTTGAAAAGTTTGTTTGAAAGTGTATGGTGTAAAAGATTATTTTGATCAAGTACTTAAGAGTTTCTACTTACTCGAAAAAGACTGTTCGTTTTTCTTATTTCCTTTAGATAGTTTTATCCTACTATTAAGGAGTAGGTAGCTCCATCGTTGGAGTTTGAGGGACAAACGAAAGGGAAGATTACGATCACTTAAGGCAACATGGCAAGATCTCTTAGTAATTGTCCTAAAACTCTAAGATCACTTTTTTACCGAGGCAACATCGAAAGGGTCATCGAGGGACTAGTGATCTTTCTAATTAGAGGACAACCATTAAATATTCTCACGTTTCTAGAATAGTGACCGTTTTCCGAAGGCAACCGTAGTGGGGAAAAACCCTAGGAGTGAGCATGTGCAAGTGTTTGATTTCAATTTGTTTATCTTTACACAGTTAGGATTTTCTACTGTTTTAAACATTGATTTAACTTTCGCATACACACTTATTATCAATCATCTAACAATTTATAATGACGGAAAGTAAAAGTGCGAGAACTTTAAACCTAGCTATTACAAGGCCTCGGGGGATGGGATTACATAACCAAACTTGGGAAAAACAGTAAATGAAAATAGTAAGATAAACCTAATTAAAACTATTACAACTTTGGAGCAGATATAATAATTAAAAAAATAATGGAAAACGAATACGCGCGACAAAATTAAATACAGGGAATTATCAACTAAATTCAAAGACATTTAATTAGTGAATAAAGAAAAAATATTTTTTGGTTTATGAGAAAGTTATTAATTTTGCAAATTAACCTAATTTCTAATTAATTTTAATTATGAAAAAGGAATTTAAATTATCCTAATTAACCTAATTAATAATGAAATTAAATATTTTATGAAAAAAACCTAATTCTAATGTTTTTTTTGGTGTTTTTATGATTTTAAGATTTAATTAAAAAAGATTTTTTTAAACAATTAAAAATAAATAAAACAATAAAAATGTTGAAGAAATTAAAAGCCAAAGAAAATAGGATGGGC
Source organism: Vicia faba (assembly GCA_948472305.1). NCBI lineage: Eukaryota > Viridiplantae > Streptophyta > Magnoliopsida > Fabales > Fabaceae > Vicia > Vicia faba. The sequence goes on along the minus strand of OX451741.1, from coordinate 937,839,786 downwards.
CTGATATGAGAAGAAATTTGGGGGTGGGGGGGGGGGGGGGGTGCATGGCTAAGAATTTCCAGGCCCAAGCTTACTGGTCCTTCTATCTGCACATGATATAATGGGGATCTCCTTTGGAGGGTCTACCATGTTCTGAGCTTGCTGTATGTTGGATCTGATCAGTGGATGATCCAAGGTATGATATTTTGAGGTGTATGGTGAGCGCGTTTGGAATGGTACTACTGGATCTGCAAAGAAAATGTGAGAAAAATAATATGCAGGAGGCAGGGGTCGAACCCCTGACCTCCTACACATGCGCATTTTGAAACCCTTCCCCTTTGCCACTGAGCCATGTTGATTATTCATTATCTAAAACACACATAATATATCATATATAACAATGGTCAGTAGTAATAGACAAAACGCGCGAGATTTAAACTGTCTAACCAGGCTTCGACACGCCATCATCTTCCTCGCTAGGACTTATGTTTAAGAAAGAACTTTTACCTACAGTCCAATTCGTCACTATAGGCTATAGTGAAGGTTTTTGATTGTAGCTACAAACTTGCAAACCTCTAAAAAACAATACAAGCAGAATAAATTCCATCCAAAGACACGGGTCGACTGCAAATCATCCCCTGAACATGATAGTACCCCTAATTTTGTCCAATTTTATCTCTAGCTAGGGTTCCCCAATTTGAAGCTTTGGAACCCTAACAATGACAAATGATTATACCTGCACTCAAGCTAAAATTAAAATATCCAGAAACATTCACATGATGATGAACACAAATATGCAGTCAAATCATATTTATAATGGATGAATGAGTTAAATCGAGATTGGAAAAGATAAGAACAACCCGTTTTTGTATTTTTTATGAAAAACATGGTTGGAGTTGGTATGTTTGAAACAAGTATATGCATCACAATCAAGATGAGAATCCTGGAGCATATCTTTTGATTTTGTGGTTGTTTCATGTTTTAATATGAATTTGGTTGAAAAAATTATTTAAAAAGGCTTAAGCTATGATAAAAAATTTACTCAAGTGTCATGATATCTCATGTGAATCAAGACCTATCATTGTAAAATCAAGCTTTGGAGCAAAGTTGAAAACTTAATCAAAAAAGATAAGAAGGAAGTCTTTAAAAAACCTAAGAAGTACCTATTTTTGATTTAATTGAAAAATAAGGAAATAACAATATTTTTTGTGATATTTTTTTATACTCATGAAATAGAGGTGATAAACTAAGAGTGTGCAAAAAATCAGCTTAAAAGAGTTAAGTTTGAGTGCAAAAAGAATTAGTTGAAAATGATGAAAAGAAGTGAAAAAAAATGAAGTTTGAAAATGAATAAAAATGGCAAAAGGGTACAATTTGGGATCAAACACAGGTCCCAAAGGTTACAGGCGCACATGGTTTACCACTGGGTTGGTTGTTTCATCCAGTTATGAAATGCCCCACAATTAATATATTGAAAACAAATTCAAAGGATCACAAAACCAGAAAAAACAACATAAGAAAATGCAAAAGGAGGGATCACTATGGTTTGAAATAGCGCCCTTAAGGTGAAAGTGACATGAAACACGCGCTGCTTGCCACTGGGTTGGCTGTTACATCCGTTTATAAAATAATTTCAACTAAATATAAAATAAACCAAGTCATGAAAATCTGAAAAAGGCAGCAAGCTTCTTTTTCCCCGTTGCACGTTAACAGTAACAGTAACTATAACATATAATTCCCAAAAAATTCTAACTTCCTCATTTCTCAACCATTTTTAAAGATATAAAAACCAAACTTGCTTAGAATTTCACAAGGAATCTAATAGTATAATTTTCTGAAGCTATAACTCAAATATTTTCACGAATTTTCAATTGGTACCAAACGAAAACTTAAATGTTCAGAAAATCCAGTTTCAAAATTCTCACCCCACAGTCAATTAAAATGAAATTTAAGGATATGGTTAGCTTCATAGGCATTATATCTACATTTTATTTTTTGAAAGTAAGTGAAAATGATGCTTGTATCAAGATTTCAAAGTTGGAAAAACTTACCTCTTGATGCAAAAATTCAATGTCCTCTACTCGACTTCCAGAAGCAATATGATGATTGCTTTAGCTCCCTGGGACCTTAGTGAGTATGTTGCAACTCTTACTTTTCCTTGAGATTGTCTAGATCGGTCCACTCAAGTAAATTTGAAAAGTTGGATTTTGAAAATGGTGGATTTTAATAATAGAGTTACAATGGCAAAACAGGTTTTTGGATCACTTATACATGATGTATATGAAGTGTTTGGGCAGAACTTGCAAGGTTTGAGAGTTTCAAAGAAATGGATTTTGAAAACTCAAGAAATGAGTTTTATGGTCAATTTGGGTTTTAGAGTGTATGAGAGGTTTAAAGGGATTGTGAATTTATGCTATTGCTTGCAAATGAGCTCTATATTTATAGATAAAAGGTTGAGGGCAAGGGCTGATCAGTTTGTCAAGGTCACACGTTAATATTTGATTGGATCGTAAATGAAGCGAACTTGAAGAACATGGTTCTAATGCCTTGTAATTTGTCTCATAGAGTGGTTAAGCACTTTTAACATGTTTCTTATGACTTTATAGATTGAGTGTGTGAAGAAGAAACAAGTCAGAGGCTCAAGGAGTGGACTTTTGTAAAAGGCTTGCTTTACAAGAATGGAAATGGTACCTTTCTCCCTTAAATGGCAAGATGCATTGGACAATTCTTGAATCAAGTTTAACATAGCTCAAAAGTTTGTATAAACATTTAATTATGGTGAGATTTTCAAGTTAGAAGGCCTGCAAATAAATATCATGCAGCATAGCATGAAGATTGGATTATGTGTTCTTCACCAAAATGACTTGTAATTCAAGTTTATCATGCCAACTTCAAGTCATCGAATCTCCTAGCTAAAAAATGATCTCTTAAAGTTCTCGAACATTTTGGAAAGCTTGAAACATTTTATACAACCTTAATTTTGACCACTTTGTCTAAATCAACTTGGAAATTGGTGGAAAATTGCCAAGATGTTGGGACAAAAAATCTGACCAAACTTGTTAAAACTTTCTCGGTGTTAGATAAAAATGTCATGATTTTATGAGCCTATATCTCCTAATCCAAGCATTTTTTGAACATCATTCCTTAAGTACAAAGTTGTATAATTCATAAAGCTCTACAACTTTCATGTGGAAATTTTTTCCTTGAATCATCTTGCATCTTGGTGAAAATTGGTCATGAAGTAATGAATTTATCAAGGTCAAAACACTTAGAATTTTTCTAAGTATTGGAAATTTTGAATTTTTGTTGACTTTGTTGATTCTTGTTGATCAAGCTTGATAATTTTGAATGGTTTGATGTTTATTGATTTTGAAGTTCAATGTTGACTAAAAAGTCAAAGTTTGACTTTTTGTGTGCTTGTTGACTTTTTATCAATTGATCTCAATTTTAAACTATCAATTTCTTGCACATTTGAGAATGTCTTGGACCATGAAATTAGGTCAATATGTTATATTTGAGTCCTTAAGATCATTCTTCAAATCATTGGGTCATGTACTAGGGCAAAAGTCAATGATCAGTCATTCTCAGTCAAAACCCTAATTTTGACCATTTTGTCCCTTTGATGATTTGAGTTCTTTCCTTGAGGAATTATGATCAACCCTTGATAAAATGATGATTATCACATGAAAATGTTGATGTTGGCCAAAAATCTTGAAGTTTGACTGTATGTTGGCCATAATTGACTATTTACCCAATATAGTCGATTTTCAGTCATTTGAGCAATTGACTGAGCAAATTTGCGATGCAAGACTTGAAACTTGGTATGAGAATTCTTGGAGACTTATTATGAAACATGAAAGTCACTTGGGGCATTATAAGTCCAATTTTCCTTGACAAAACCAAACCCTAGTTGTAGACCCAATGCTTAGGAGGCGAGCTTGTCTAATTAACTCTTGAGTATCCTTGAGCATTTGAGAACTTTCGTGAGAAATGTCCTGAAGAAAAAGGAGGGAAAATTTTTGGGTACAACAGCTGCCCCTGTTCAATCTTCTTAAACCCTAAGAGTTAGATTGGTATGTTCGTCATCCGTGACCTGAAGGTGGAAGATAATTGAACACTTAAGTGCCCAGAAATTTGCACTCGCTTGTGCATGAAGTAATGTTGTTGGTTGATTATGCCGATAATGGGCTTAAATATACCATTTGGATAGGTAATGAAGAGTTTTCGGAGATGGTCTTATAGACGCCATCTGAAGTAAATGTTGATGGATAATTTAGACTAAGTCTATGGTCGACTTTAACTGGGAGAAGTATTGGAATAAATATTTGGTTGATTTAATCCGAGCCAAAAAATGTCTGCTGATAGAAGTATTAGAATAAATATTTGGTCGATTTAAACTGATCCAGGAAATCCCTGCATCCGTCTTTAACTGGGGGAAGTATCAGAATAAACCTTTGGTCGATTTAATGTGAGCCAGAAAATGTTTACTGGAAGAAGTATGGGAATAAATCTTTAGTCGATTTAATCTGAGCCAGAAAAGGTCTTTAAATCTTTAACTGGGAGAAGTATCAGAATAACTCTTTGGTTGATTTAATCTGAGCCATAAAAGGTCTACTGAGAGAAGTATCAGAATAAATCTTTGGTCGATTTAATCTAAGCTCTCAGAGGTCTTTAAATATTTAACTGGGAGAAGTATCAGAATAAATATTTGGTCGATTTAATCTGAGCTAGAAAAGGTCTAATGAGAGAAGTATCATAATAAATCTTTGGTCGATTTAATCTGAGCCAACAGAGGTCTTTAAATCTTTAACTGGGAGAAGTATCAGAATAAATCTTTGGTCGATTTAATCTGAGCCAGAAAAGGTCTACTGAGAGAAGTATCAGAATAAGTCTTTGGTCGACTTAATATAAGACAGGAAAGGTCTACTGGAAGAAGTATTAGAATGAATTTTTGGTTGATTTAATATGAGCTAAAAGATATATGAAGGAAGTGTTTGTCATGTAGATAGTCACCCCGTCCTGTTTCTGGAATTGATCTACAATCTGTTTTTGTTGGAAAATCCATCTTGTTTCGGGAGTTCATACCACTTGGTGATAAAGATAGTCGCCCCGTCCTGTTTTTGGAGTTGATCTTCATCTAACAATAAAGGAAGAAAGATAGTTTCTCCATCCTGTTTCGGGAGTTAATCTGCAACCTATTCATGTAGATAGTCACCCCGTCCGGTTTCTGGAATTATCCCATAATTTGTTCTTCACAGATAGTTGCCATGTCTTGTTTCAGGAATTAATCTATCACTGGTGTAATACGGTGGCAGAAGCGACTTTTTTTTGTTACTACTGATTTTGCATTTTTTTGTTTGCAAATGAACGGTAAGCAAGAGTCTCCACCGAATTTTATTTCATCCAACAAAGGAAAAGGGAAAAGAACAGAAAAAAACCTTTTTCGAGATATTTATGAGTACAGGTGGTAGATTATAGAAAGGGAAGGTATTAGCACCATTTCTATCCGTGGTTTTCCACGGGTTCATAAGTACTTGCTCATTCTTAAATTGCTTTTGTGTGTTTGTGTGCTTGAAAAAGTTTTGAAATTTGACTTAGTGCAGCATTTCACTTTATGGTAACCCTTGTATCAGTCCTCAAGGGTGTGATAAAATGTTTTTTTGAAAACTTTAGTTTGAAAGTGTAATCATGAAAAAAGTTGTTGTTTTGAGCAAGTACTTAAGAGTTTCTACCAACTCGAAAAAGGCTGTTTGTTTTCTTGTTTCCTTTAGACAACGCTATCCTACTATTAAGGAGTAGGTAGCTCCATCGTTGGAGTTTAACGGACAATCGAAAGGGACGAGTACGATCACTAAAGAAATGGTTAAGAAACCTTAGTAGTTACCCTATATTCTTAAAGATCTTTCAGAGGCAACATTTGAATGGGTCATTTTTGATCTTTTGGGACTAGAGGGCAACCACTAAAAATCCATATACTTCTTGACCGTTTACCGAAGGCAACAGAAGTGGGTCAAACCCTAGGAGTGAGCATATGCAAGTATTTGTTTTTTTTGTCATTTATCTTTGCACAATTAGGGTTTTCCACTGTTTTAAATTATGATCTTTTGCATACAATCAAATTATCAATCATCTAACGGTTTATAATGACGGAAAAGAAAAGTGCCGGAAATTTAAACCTAACTATCACAAGACTTTGGGGAGGGGGATTACATAATCAAAAGCCCAGATTGATGCAAGCCCATCATCCTGCGTTGGATCTGGTGTGGTGGCTTCTGGGAGGTCCACCATGTGGCTACTTCTTGGAGGCGTGAGATCTGGCCAAGGAATGATTTGATGGTGATGAATCTTGGGCGTATGGTGGACGCTGGATAGTGAGGCGCATGGAATCTGCAATAAACAACTTAGAAAATAAGAAAATGTTGAGACCTGGGATCGAACCCAGGTCCTCCCTCTCAAATGCTTTGTCCTTTGCCATCTGCGCTGGAACGCTTGTTTGTACAAATAACAACACAATAATATTATGTATGAAAACAAAATGCCTTGTCCTTTGCCATCTGCGTTGGAACGCTTGTTTGTACAAATAACAACACAATAATATTATGTATGAAAACAAAATTAATATCTGGGAATTTCCAAGAACGCGCGCCATAATCAAACTGGCCAGTGATGGGCTGCCACCTAGTCATCTTCTTCAAAGAACCGTCGCTTTAGGAATAAAGCTTTTACCTACAAACAACTTTCGTAGCTATAACCCATGCATTTTCAAAAATTCAGCACAAGCAATATAAATCTCAGATAAGGCCATGGGTCGATCGCTTGTGATCTCCTGAGCACGAATTGACCCTTGATTGGACCTAATTTAACCTGTACATGGAGTCCCCAATTTGGGACCTTCGGTACCCTAGCTTGGGAATGATTACAAAGGCTCCAATGAACATCCAGGGATAAGATTTGATCCTTGGAATGGCTTGAAACGGCTTATGGAGAAAGATCTGATCTGCACGTTTTTCACAAAAAGTTGAACTTTGTTCTTGCTCTTAGGGAGGCAAAATGCGCATGAATTCTGTCCCTTTAGGTTTCACAAAGCTTTGTTATAAGTAGTGAATTAGATTAAGTCATTATAATTTGAAAGAATCATAGATATAATTGCATGGTTTTAGAAGAAAATCAAATCTTGAAAATTTCCATATATGAAGATTTTGTATCCTATTTGGCCTTGCACGATTTCCTGGCTATTTGGCAGCATATAAGATCTCCCTTCAAAGCAAAAATCAATCTTAAAACAAATTATATGATTTATTTGGATTTATTTGATTTTATTTGATTTTAAATGAATAAAAATCAAAATAAATTAAATAAATGAGTGGATAAGGCATGGAGGGTCCCATAGGTCGTGGACCATGCTAGGACTGAGATTCAATCTTGAAAAGATGGGCCCATGTGGAAAAAAATGCAATTTTGGGCATTGTTAACTTTGTGCAAATTTCCAAAAATGGCTAACTTTGACAATTCATATCTCTCTCAATTTTGACCCTAAGATGGTGTTCTTGTAAAGAAAGCTTAGGATGTCCTCGAAACAAACCTTTTGGTTTCATCTCCATTGGGTCTTCCATGTTCATGTAAGAAGCTTTGACCCAAAAGGTATTTTTGTTGACTTTTGAAAAGGACCTATAATGTCTGAATTTATATCTTTTCATGAGTGCATTTGTTGAACTTGAGGGCTGAAGATGAGTTGTAGGGAATTTGATCCTCTTCAAAACGAGCCTTGGATGAGAAATTTCTGATAAAGTATGAGAAAGTTATGCCTGGTCAAAGATTGGTTGATTTTTCCAATAGGAACCCTAATTTAGCAACTTTTTGAGTTTTGATGAATTAGGAGCATTCCTTGAGGTATCATGATCAACCCTTAATGAAATGATGGATATTACTTCAAAAATGTTGATGTTGACCAAAAATCTTAAAGTTTGACTGTATGTGGGTCACAATTGACTTTTGACCTAGTATAATTGATTTTCAGGCACTTGAGCAGTTGACTGAGCAAACTTCTTATGCAAGGCATGAAACTTGGCGTGGATGACCTTGAGGACATATTAGGGAAACGAAAATCATTTAGGACCCTTAGAACTCAAACATCTTGATGAGGAGTGAAACCCTAGTTTGAGGCTCATTGTCTTAGGAGGAGGATTTGTCTGGTCAATCCTTAGTCAACTTGAGCAATTGAGGACCTCTAGGAGTATGTTTTGAGTAAAAGGAGAGGGAAAATTTTGGGGTACAACAGACGTATTCATCATTAGAAATAAAAAATCCCAAATTATCAATTATACAAGACATTTGAATATTTTTCACAAAATGACATAACTCGACTGTACGAATCGCCCATTCACATGTAAAATATTTGGAATTATAGGACTAAAAATATTTCCAAGATAAAGTATGTTAAACCAGCTTTACAATGATTCAAAGCATGCATCAATCAGATACTCACAACTCGAGTTATGAATTTTCAAAGTTTTAAAAATATTTCTTCCATAACAGTGGTGACCAATTACCTCCAAAATAGTAACCGGTTACACCGAATGTAACCCAAAATCCAACGCTACTAACTTCATCTGGTAACCAACTACCCAAAATCTGGTAAACGGTTACACTCCTTGTAACCTGCCATTCCATGCCTATTTTTTATCAGGTAATCGGTTACCTCCAAATTGATAACCGGTTACAACTGACCAAAACAATTTTTCTGTTTTTTTTTTAAGCATAAAAATCATCCTTTTCCAACCCAAACCCCAATTTTTCTACATCAAAGTGCATAATTTAGTTTACCATATTATCATACTTCATCTATTATATTCTAACACCATTACACATACCAATTTCATCAATCACACATCAAACATCACAATAATTGGAAATTTCATTAGTGTTCACATATTACCCAAAAATCACCATAAACCCAAAATAAATCCTACATACACCTAAACCACATATCAATTATAATAACAAGGATGACCCCCTTACCTATTTATTCCTAGAGAATGATTTATTCCTTCTCGGTCTACAATGTTCTCTTCTTTTTTCCTTTATCTGCCCTAACTCTTTCTCCACGGCTTATTCTTCCTTGTAATACAGTGGGAGAATTGACTTGGTGTTTTGTGTTTTAACGCAAATGTTGTGGATAGAAAGAGTCGCCACTGACTTTTTTTATCCAATAAAGGAAAGGGTGAAAAGATTAAGAAAGACCTTTTGTGAATTTTCTTGAGTTCGAAGGGTAAGTTATGAAAAGGGAATGTGTTAGCACCCTTTTCATCCGTAGTTATCTATGTGATCTTAATTACTTGATCACTTTTTGAAATGCTTTGTGTTTGTGTATGTTTGAAAATATTTTAAAAACGCCTAAGTATGGCAATTTTGTGATGATTCTCGGATCGTTGAGAATGTATACAAAATGTTTGTTTTGAAAATACATGTGAAAGGAAGTGTCGTTTTGGAAAGATGTTTTTGAAAATGCCAACGTAAGGCAATTTTGTAATGATTCTCATATCGTTGAGAATGTATACAAAATGTTTGTTTTGAAAAGTGTTTTGAAAATGTGAGGTGTGGAAATTGTTTTATTTTGTGAGCAAGCGATTACGAGTGATCTACCTACTCAAAAAGTCTTTGTTCTTTTACTCCTCCTTTTGATAGTGCTATTCTACCATTAGTTAGTAAGAAGCCCTATCATTGGATGTGAGGGACGGGCGTGGGTCATTGTACAGTCATAGAAGGTAACTTGTAAGGATACCTTAGCAATTTTTGTAAGGGCCTAAGATCGTTTATCGAAGGCAACATCGAAGGGTCATCGAGGGACTACGATCTTTTAATTTAGGGTCTTTGCTAAGGCATCTCACTTTCGAGGGACATGACTATTTTTTTATCCGAGGCAACAAGTGAGATTACCCTAGAGGTATAAGTGTGAAAAGCGTGTTTGATTCAATTATTTTATCTTGAATTAGGGTTTTGCTATGATTGATTTTAATCTTGCCATACAAAACCTAATTACTAACAAAAATAAGGAAAGCGATAAATTACAGAAATTAAATGTCCTACGCTATTACAATGCTTCAGGAATGGGGGGTACAAATTCATGAATGAGGAGGAAAGAAATAAATCCTAATTATCTATTACAGACCAAATAGTTGCATCCTATACAATTGACTAGGAATATAAATAAGAAATAAGGAAAAGGAGAAATTGGAATGTTTTTGTATTTTTTATGAGAAAAAAAATGGTTGGAGTTGGTATGTTTGAAACAAGTATATGCATCACAATCAAGATGAGAATCCTGGAGCATATCTTTTGATTTTGTGGTTGTTTCATGTTTTAATATGAATTTGGTTGAAAAAATTATTAAAAAAGGCTTAAGCTATCATAAAACATTTACTCAAGTGTCATGATATCTCATGTGAATCAAGACTTATCATTGTAAAATCAAGCTTTGGAGCAAAGTTGAAAACTTAATAAAAAAAGATAAGAAGGAAATCTTTAAAAAACCTAAGAAGTGCCTATTTTTGATTTAATTGAAAAATAATGAAATAACAATATTTTGTGTGATATTTTTTTATATTCATAAAATAGAGGTGATAAACTAAGAGTGTGCAAAAAATAATCTTAAAAGAGTTAAGTTTGAGTGCAAAAAGAATTAGTTGAAAATGATGAAAAGAAGTGAAAAAAAACGAAGTTTGAAAATGAATAAAAATGGAAAAAGGGTACCATTGGGGCTCGAACCCAAGTCCCAAAGGTTACAGGTGCGCATGGTTTACCACTGTGGAGGCTGTTTCATCCAGTTATGAAACGCCCCACAATTAATATATTGAAAACAAATTCAAAGGATCACAAAACCAGAAAAAACAACATAAGAAAATGAAAAATGGGGGTTCACTATGGTTTGAACTAGCGCCCTTAAGGTGAAAGTGACATGAAAAACGCTGTGATACGGTGGGAGAACTGACTTGAGGTGTTTGCATTTGTGTTTGCAAATGTTGCGATTTAGCAAGAGTCGTCACCGACTTTTCTTTTATCCAATAAGGAAAGGTGAAAAAGAACAGGAAATACCTTTAGAGATGTTTTCTTGAGTTCGGGGGGTATATTATGAAAAGGGAAGGTATTAGCACCCTTTTCATCCATGGTTTTCCATGGGCTCTTAGTTACTTGCTAGATCAACTTGCTTTTTTTTGAATGTGTGCTTGTGATGTGGGTTTTGAAAGTATTTTGAAAATGTAACTTTGTAACAATTCTCGTCTCTATAAGAATGCATACAAAGTGTTGTTTTGAAAATAGTTCAAAGAGGTGTTTGTGTAGAGTGTTTTTGAAAGTGATTTTGAAAAGGGTTTTCTTTGTAATGGCTCTCGTTTCTATAAGAACACGTACAAAGTGTTATCTTTTGAAAATGTTTCAAAGTGAGAGTGTTGGTGTATAAATGTTTTTATTGTGAGCAAGCGAGTAACTAGGAGCGAATCTACCTACTCAAAAGGTCTTAGATGTGATTTTCCTCCTCCTTTAGATGTTGCTACCTCACCATTGATTCGGTAAGAAGCCCCATCGTTGGATGTGAAGGGACGGACGTTGGGACATATGTATAGTCATAAAAGGCAACATATGGGACGTTTTAGAAATGTCGTTTTAGGGACTAGATCATTTACCGAAGGCAACATCGAGGGTCATCGAGGGACTACGTTCTTTTATCGAGGGTCTTTTGCTAAAACGCCCATGTTCGAGGAACATGACCATTTTCTGAAAGGCAACAAAGTGGGATTACCCTAAGGGTGCTAGTGTGCAAGTGTATTAGTTTGCATGCATTTTGTCTTGTGTTTGAAAGTCGTCTATTCGTTGATTTTATCTGGCCATACACACCTAATTACTAGCATTTGTACAAAAGTAATAAAAAATGCAAAAAATAAATCCTACACTATTACAACCATATTGAAGTGCATAGAAATGTAAAGGAAAAAATAAGATAAAAAGAAGTAAAAAAAAGAGATCCTTCGATTCAGACAGGAGCACCCTTCGATTTGCATTATGTTGGCCTCCTTCGGTTGGGGCTAGAACCAGTGAGGTCATGGCCTTCGATTTGATAAGTATGTGTATGGCGAAGCCTTCTGGTTCTGCCTTGTTGCCTTCTTCGACTGGAGGTTGAAAGAAGTGAGCGAATGGCTTTCGACTGAACCTGGAATCAGTGATGGCATGCTTTTCGTCTGGGCCTAGAAGTCAACATGGTTTTCCTCCTGGTTGTCTCTTTCGCTTGACCTAGAGAAAGAGGGTAGAAGCCAGAAGCTTCGTTTCCTATTTCCTGTTTCCTGTTTCTTTCATTTAAAGCATTAAATGGCAATATGGCCTGAGGCCATGCTAGTATTTGTCTTGTAGACAGTTTAATAGTTAAAGCAAGTTCAGGTAAACAGAAAGCAAAACGAAAGGGTTAGCTCTAAAAAATATGTTAAAAGGGTGTAATCAAAAGGAAAAGTGGTATGTACATGTTTCAAACGAAAGGGAAAATTACTATGCCATGAAACGAAAAGTTCAAAGGTACGAATAACTTACCTTGCTTCAGGCCTTGAATGGATGTGGGACCTTGAGTGGAGGCCCAGGATGCTGGATTCGAAAGAGGGGGTCAATAGCTGTGCTTGGAACGCTGGATTCAAAGGAAGAGAAAAAGCAAGTGTGATTCTTCTTTGATTCGAAGGATATTGAAGTGTGGTTGTTATTCAAAATTGAAGGAGATGAATGTGATTCTGGGCTTTTTGTGATTTCTCAAGTGTTGATGAACTTGAGAGTTTTGTTGCGTTTGAGAAAATTTGGGGGATTCGTTCCTCTGGTCCCAAGATCCTCTGTTAGCTTTGCAAATGTTCCTCTATTTATAGAGAAAAAGAATGGACATGTTTTTCAATAGCCAGCCTTGCAAAATAATAAAATAATAGGTAACGTGAAAGGTACAAGTGGAGGGCCTGTTGGCAGTTGATTAGACTTGTGCCTCTGGCCCTGCTTTTCATTCAGACGAAATTCAGGTGGAAAGCTGCTTTTGTGATAAAAGTACTTTCCATGAAAATAAAGGTTATGTAGCCTTTAACCAAAGATAGTATTATCCAAAAGACAAAGTTTAAAACCCTTGTACAAGCCTCTGATTATTTAAAGATTCAGAAGCAACATAGCCTGGAAAATGAGATTTGGTCTTGAGTCAAATGAAAGAATGAGATCGAAACGCACTTGTTCGTAGGAAGCCTTTGCCTCAGTCGAAGCTTGTGGTCGAAACAAGCTTACTCGAAGGAAGCTAATTCCCAGTTGAAGCTTGGATCGAAACAAACATATTGCCCAATCAAAAGCTCGTGTTCGAAGGAAGCATATTGCCCATTCGAAGCATGTGGATCGAAACAAACATAAAGGGAGTCATTGCCTTTTAGCGTGAGGAAAGTTCCTGGCTTTTGAATCAAAGGGTGTTCCTTCAAGGGAAGCAAGAACTTAGTCAAATCTTGTATGAAGATATCTCTTGGCTCAAACGAAACTTGTGAGAGGCAAAGTCTGGAAGAGGCCCTTGGTGCAAGTGGATTCGAAGGAGGTTTCAAATCCAAACGAAGGATGTACCCAAGTTGCATTCGAAGGAGGCTCTTACTCAAAACGAAGAATGTAATCCAAGCTGCATTCGAAGGAGACTCTTGCTCAACTAACGTTTGCATTCAGGCACACGGAAGGTGAGTGCCCAAACGAAGATTTGCATGCAGGCACTTGTGTCCAAATGAAGACTTTGCCTTGCAGGGGGTACATGTGGCCAGTAGGTCATGGCCTTCGATTGCAAGCATGCAGGCAGCATAATTGTCCAATCGAAAGGCTTGCCCTACATGGGACACTTATGGCAGCAAAAAAATGTTTTTCAAAGCAAGCATGCAGGCAGCAAAAGACACAAACGAAGCCTGCAACAAGAAGTCACATGCCCAGGCGAAAGAGGCACGCTAGCAGCCATTTTGAGAAATCGAAGGAGGCCAAGAGTCAATCGAAGGGTGCTGAGTCGAAGGAGATCTGTTTTCCTCCAAATTTGTCAAAATGTTATTTTTATCTGTTTTCTCCATTTTTGACAGTTTCCTTTTAATTTTGGTACTGGAAAATTAGAAAGTAGTTGTGCAAGCTTGAACCTTTAGAATCCTTGTGAGAAAGGCCTTGAAGAATGAGAGGGAAAATTTCGGGGTACAACAACTGCCCCTGTTCAATATTCTTAAGCCTGAAGAGTTAGATTGGCGAGTTTTGCCATTCGTGACTCGAAGGTGAAAGATGATTGAACACTAGAGTGCCCAGAAATTTGCACTCGAAGATGTATGGTGAATGGGCTTATAGATGCTGTTTGGAGGAATGTAGGTAAATACTGGAAGAAGTATTAGCACAAATATTTTGTTGATTCATACTAAACTTGTTGTTTTACCTGTGAGAAAAAAGGGGTTAGAAAAATGCAGATGCTGGCATGATGTTCACCCGATGCGGTATCATGCTAAATGTATTGGTATGTACATGCTATGATGTATGAGTATGAAACATGTGTTTTCAACCGGGAAAATAAATCCCTGACTCAGATATCAGCTGTTATCTGGTCGGATCCATGCTTCACAGTTACTGAGGATGAAGTAATCGGTTGCTATCCGGTCGGATCCAGGCTTCACAGTGTCTTCAATTGGAATGGATATCAGAGAGATCTTAGCGTCAATCTGAATGAACTTGAGAAGGTCTTGGATTAACTTTGACTGGATAAGAATCAGAAAAATCTTAGAATCGATTTAACTGAACCAGACGAAAGTCTTGGAATATCTTCAACTGGAATAAGAATCAGGGAGATCTTAGCGTCGATCTGACTGAACCAGAGAAGGTCTTGGATTAACTTTGACTGGATAAGAATCAGAAAAATCTTAGAATCGATTTAACTGAACCAGACAAAAGTCTTGTAATATCTTCAACTGGAATAAGAATCAGGGAGATCTTAGTGTCGATCTGACTGAACCAGAGAAGGTCTTGGATAAACTTTGACTGGACAAGAATCAGAAAAATCTTAGAATCGATTTAACTCAACCAGACGAAAGTCTTGGAATATCTTAAACTGGATTAAGAATCAGGGAGATCTTAGTGTCGATCTAACTGAACCAGAGAAGGTCTTGGATTAACTTTGACTGGATAAGAATCAGAAAAATCTTAGGATCGATTTAACTGAACCAGACGAAAGTCTTGGGATACTTCAACTGGAATAAGAATCAGGGAGATCTTAGCGTCGATCTGACTGAACCAAAGAAGGTCTTGGATTAACTTTGAATGGATAAGAATCAGAAAAATCTTAGAATTGATTTAACTGAACCAGACGAGAGTCTTGGGATACTTCAACTAGAATAAGAATCAAGTAGATCTTAGCGTCGATCTGACTGAACCAGAGAAGGTCTTGGATTTACTTTGACTGGATGAGAATCAGAAAAATCTTAGAATCGATTTAACTGAACCAGACGAAAGTCTTGGGATACTTCAACTGGAATAAGAATTAAGGAGATCTTAGCGTCGATCTGACTGAACATGAGAAGGTCTTGGATAAACTTTGACTGGACAAGAATCAGAAAAATATTAGAATCGATTTAACTGAACCAGACGAAAGTATTGGAATATCTTAAACTGGAATAAGAATCAGGGAGATCTTAGCGTCGATCTAACTGAACCAGAGAAGGTCTTGGATTAACTTTGACTGGATAAGAATCAGAAAAATCTTAGGATCGATTTAACTGAACCAGACGAAAGTCTTGGGATACTTCAACTGGAATAAGAATCAGGGAGATCTTAGCGTCGATCTGACTGAACCAAAGAAGGTCTTGGATTAACTTTAAATGGATAAGAATCAGAAAAATCTTAGAATCGATTTAACTGAACCAGACGAGAGTCTTGGGATACTTCAACTAGAATAAGAATCAAGTAGATCTTAGCGTCGATCTGACTGAACCAGAGAAGGTCTTGGATTTACTATGACTGGATGAGAATCAGAAAAATCTTAGAATCGATTTAACTGAACCAGACGAAAGTCTTGGGATACTTCAACTGGAATAAGAATTAAGGAGATCTTAGCGTCGATCTGACTGAACCAGAGAAGGTCTTGGATTAACTTTGACTGGATAAGAATCAGAAAAATCTTAGAATCGATTTAACTGAACCAGACGAAAGTCTTGGGATACTTCAACTGAAATATCAATCAGGGAGATCTTAGCATCGATCTGACTGAACCAGAGAAGGTCTTGGATTAACTTTGACTGGATAAGAATCCGAAAAATCTTAGAATCGATTTAACTGAACCAGACGAAAGTCTTGGAATATCTTCAACTGGAATAAGAATCAGGGAGATCTTAGCGTCGATCTGAATGAACCAGAGAAGGTCTTGGATTAACTTTGAATGGATAAGAATCAGAAAAATCTTAGAATCGATTTAACTGAACCAGACGAAAGTCTTGGGATAATTCAACTGGAATAAGAATCAGGGAGATCTTAGCGTCAATCTGACTGAACCAGAGAAGGTCTTGGATTAACTTTGAATGGATAAGAATCAGAAAAATCTTAGAATCGATTTAATTGAACCAGACGAAAGTCTCGGGATACTTCAACTAGAACAAGAATCAGGGAGATCTTAGCGTCGATCTGACTGAACCAAAGAAGGTCTTGGATTAACTTTGACTGGATGAGAATCAGAAAAATCTTAGAATTGATTTAACTGAACCAGACGAAAGTCTTGGGATACTTCAACTGGAATAAGAATCAAGGAGATCTTAGCATCGATCTGACTAAACCAGAGAAGGTATTGGATTAACTTTGACTGGACATGAATCAGAAAAATCTTAGAATCGATTTAACTGAACTAGACGAAAGTCTTGGGATACATCAACTGGAATAAGAATCAGGGAGATCTTAGCGTCAATCTGACTGAACCAGAGAAGGTCTTGGATTAACTTTGACTGGATAAGAATAAGAAAAATCTTAGAATCGATTTAACTGAACCAGACAAAAGTCTTGTAATATCTTCAACTGGAATAAGAATCAGGGAGATCTTAGCATCGATCTGACTGAACCAGAGAAGGTCTTGGATTAACTTTGACTGGATAAGAATCAGAAAAACTTAGAAGTGATTTAACTGAACCAGACGAAAGTCTTGGAATATCTTCACTTGGAATAAGAATCAAGGAGATCTTAGTGTCGATCTGACTGAACCAGAGAAGGTCTTGGATAAACTTTGACTGGACAAGAATCAGAAAAATCTTAGAATCGATTTAACTGAACCAGACGAAAGTCTTGGAATATCTTAAACTGGAATAAGAATCAGGGAGATCTTAGCGTCGATCTAACTGAACTAGAGAAGGTCTTGGATTAACTTTGACTGGATAAGAATCAGAAAAATCTTAGGATCGATTTAACTGAACCAGACGAAAGTCTTGGGATACTTCAACTGGAATAAGAATCAGGGAGATCTTAGCGTCGATCTGACTGAACCAAAGAAGGTCTTGGATTAACTTTGAATGGATAAGAATCAGAAAAATCTTAGAATCGATTTAACTGAACCAAACGAGAGTCTTGGGATACTTCAACAAGAATAAGAATCAAGTAGATCTTAGCGTCGATCTGACTGAACCAGAGAAGGTCTTGGATTTACTTTGACTGGATGAGAATCAGAAAAATCTTAGAATCGATTTAACTGAACCAGACGAAAGTCTTGGGATACTTCAACTGGAATAAGAATTAAGGAGATCTTAGCGTCGATCTGACTGAACCAGAGAAGGTCTTGGAGTAACTTTGACTGGATAAGAATCAGAAAAATCTTAGAATCGATTTAACTGAACCAGACGAAAGTCTTGGGATACTTCAACTGAAATAAGAATCAGGGAGATCTTAGCATCGATCTGACTGAACCAGAGAAGGTCTTGGATTAACTTTGACAGGATAAGAATCAGAAAAATCTTAGAATCGATTTAACTGAACCAGACGAAAGTCTTGGAATATCTTCAACTGGAATAAGAATCAGGGAGATCTTAGCGTCGATCTGACTGAACCAGAGAAGGTCTTGGATTAACTTTGAATGGATAAGAATCAGAAAAATCTTAGAATTGATTTAACTGAACCAGACGAAAGTCTTGGGATAATTCAACTGGAATAAGAATCAGGGAGATCTTAGCGTCAATCTGACTGAACCAGAGAAGGTCTTGGATTAACTTTGAATGGATAAGAATCAGAAAAATCTTAGAATCGATTTAACTGAACCAGACGAAAGTCTCGGGATACTTCAACTAGAATAAGAATCAGGGAGATCTTAGCGTCGATCTGACTGAACCAGAGAAGGTCTTGGATTAACTTTGACTGGATGAGAATCAGAAAAATCTTAGAACCGATTTAACTGACCTAGACGAAAGTCTTGGGATACTTCAACTGGAATAAGAATCAAGGAGATCTTAGCATCGATCTGACTAAACCAGACAAGGTCTTGGATTAACTTTGACTGGACATGAATCAGAAAAATCTTAGAATCGATTTAACTGAACCAGACGAAAGTCTTGGGATACATCAACTGGAATAAGAATCAGGGAGATCTTAGCGTCGATCTGACTGAACCAGAGAAGGTCTTGGATTAACTTTGACTGGATAAGAATCAGAAAAATCTTAGAATCGATTTAACTGAACCAGACGAAAGTCTTGGAATATCTTCAACTGGAATAAGAATCAGGGAGATCTTAGCGTCGATCTGACTGAACTAGAGAAGGTCTTGTGAGGGCATCTTTCTGAGGTACCTGCTGAAACATCCCTTCATTTGACGTAGTTTTTGAGAGGACTTCCAGGTCATATAAGTAGTCAGCGGTGTTTATTGATGTGTTTTTCCCTGAAAAGGTAAAGAGTTAGTCAAATACAATGTCATGATGTATGAAATGCATGATGTCATGATATTCTCAAAATAAATGAGATTGTGTCGTATGCCCTTATCATGTATGTAAATAGGAGGTATGGAATATGAAATGTTTATGAATGTATTTTTGTCTGGGAAAATAAATCCTTGACAAATGTCGGGGAGTTTGTTAGATCCTGGACTACTGTTGAAGAGTATGTGTGTCTTTAAACTTTGCTTAGAATGTTTCCACCGGGGATTCCTGTTTTGTTGTTGTTTGACGAGAAACTCCTATGGGGAGTACGTTTATTTCTGCTTGGGAAAAGAGTTCAGGAGTCTCGATTGTCCGTTGCTCTACTGGGGGAGTCGAAGTTGAACTGATATCTGGTCGGGTCTAGGTTTCACAGTAACTTAATGGGGATTGTAGAGTGGTCTACTGGGGAAAGGGAGTTGTGGTCCTTTGATTTGTAGTAGTTGGAAAGGCAAACTCAAGCTGGGGAATCCTGTCGTTTGTTGGGGAAATAAACCCTATTGTCGGTCTGTTAGAGAGGTGACGACTTTGTTGGGGAAAGTCCTTGAGGACTCTTGAGGTTGTCTCAGTTGGGGAAAGGTTTTCAGAGATTAAACTCTTGCTGGGAAATTATCCTATGAGAAGGACTTTGGGGAGACTTGTCATTGCCCCTAGTAGCGAGTGTTTGTGGCACTGCCTGGAAATGTTTTACTGTACATAACCCTTTGTTAGGATTGGCGTTCAATTCCCCAAGTGACGGAGATGGAGACCTGCCCCTGGTTACTCTGCATTTCTTGAGAAATTTCTCGGAATCTTGACTGGACTGCCCCAGGGGTGCTGGATAGTGACATGTCATGTCCCCCTGTTGATAGGAGATTTGTTAATGGAAGTGTCGTCCTTCCTGAAGTGATTTAGTTCACTGAGAGAGATTTCGTTCATCGGATATTTGTTGTGTGAATTTCTCCGCTGTCAAACAAATAGCCATATGCAAACAATGATATTCAAGTAATGCAAAGTTTATGCTTGTCTTGAAGTTTTGAAAAATGCGTTTTTAGAAAGTAAAGAAGTTTGTAATTGAACTTTGGATTTTGAGTAAAGCCTTACAGGAGTCATGATACCTTTTGTAACAGTATGTTTTCGAACTAACCCATGCTTCAATTAGGACTTTTGAAGGGTTGTAACGTGGCTTGGTTCACGGTTTAAGAAACAAAGGATAAAGGCTCAAAGTGTATTTGTACCCACCCGTTCTTCGTGATGTTCTTCAATCCTAAGCTCAGTTAATTGTGCGTTTGAACTTCAATTGAGTCTGGAATGACGTTTTGGTGATGATTCAGACAGGTTAAGTTTGTCAGAAGGCCGTCATTTTCTGCAACATTTTTTTCATTTTATTGAGGATTTATAGTAACCTCTTTTGATTGATTTGTTATCCCTAATTTTTGCCTGACTGTTCTTGTTTTGAGATTACAGTCAGCGGGATGCCCCAGTTCTCTTAAGTCTCCTTTGTAGGTTTTGACTTAGTGGGCCTTTCTTTTTTTGAGAGATAATGACTGCTGTGATCGGTGGAAATAGAACTGACTGTTTTGAAATGCTGGTTCACGAAATGTCGCGGTAAGCAAGAGTCGCCACCGTCTTTTATTTTCTCCAACAAGGAAAGGACAAAAGCACAGCAAAATTCCTTTTCGAGATGTTTCTCGGTTCGAGAGGTAGATTATAGAAAGGGAAGGTGTTAGTACCCTTTCTATCCGTGGTTATCCACGGGCTCTTAGGTACTTGCTCACTATGTTTTCAAAAATGTTTTGTTTTCTTGTGTTTGTGGGTTTTGAAAAAGTTTAGTTTGAAAAACTTCTAGGTAACTCTTGTATCAGTCCTCAAGAGTGTATGAAGTGTTTGTTTGAAAACTTTTTGAAAGTGTAGGTGCGAAAAGTTGTTTTTGTTTTTTGAAAGAGCAAGTACCCAGGAGAAATCTACCTACTCTAAGGAATTAAGCTGTGTAAGAGTCTTTTAGACAGTACTATCCCACTATTGAGAAGTAGGTAGCACCGTCATCGGAGTTATTCAGGTCAATTTGATTATAGGGACATGTGTGGTCACCAAAGCAATGGTAGGACGCCTTAGCGGTAACCCTAATGTCCTAGATCCTTTTTATCCGAGGCAACCGTTTCGAGGCAACTGGATCTTTAGACAGGAGGGCGACCTCTAAAACACCCTATACTTGACGACCACCTCGAGGCAACCAAGTGAGGCGTACCCTAGGAGTGGCATGTGCATGTGTGTTGTTTCAGTTTAAATTATCTTTGAACATGCATCATTGTGAGCTACGTTTTGATTTTTATTTTTCAGGTAAGTCTTGCATGCATAATTAACAGTTAATAATTTGCGGGAAATAAATTGCGGAAAGTGAATCTACGCTATTACAAGGTGTCGGGTATTTACATCGCCAAAAACATAACCCTTTGGAAATTAAATGCGAGAAAATAAAGGAAAGCGATAAAAGTCCTAATTATCTATTACATTCTCGGAGCAGATACATAAATATAATAAAAAATAATGAATTAAAAATAAATATGCGCGCGAAGAAATTAAATCGAGGACGTCCTTAGGATTTTGACCCTTTTGAGAAAAGAATGAAGTTTGGTCCTTTTTTCATTTGATCAATATTTAAACCTAATTTACTAATTAATTAATTAATTAATTAAAGAAAAAAGTATTTTTGTGTTTTTTATGTTTTAATGAAAATAAAAAAATAAAAGGAATGAAAATTGTCAAAAGAAAAACCCTAATTCTAGATTGATTTTATTTATTGTGAAAAAGATTAAAGTTAACCTAATTTAAAACAAATAAATTAATTAATTACATTTATTTACAAAATAATAATTAATAGTAAAAACAATAAATAATAAAATAAATAATATTTTAGGTTTATGATTTTATTATGAAAAATAATTAATTTGTTAATTAAATACTAAATAATAATAATAATAATAATTAAAAAAGATAATAAAAAGGAAAAGAAAATAAAAATAATAAGAAGTAATAAAACCAGGGGGGTGATGGGCCCAATATGGAGGTTAATTTAGAAATCTGAGGCCCATTAACATCAAGCCTTGTTGACTTTCTGGAATTGTCCAGAAACGCATTGACTCATGAGCATCATGATCTTCATCTTTTGACCATTGGATTGGGGATTGTGGCCACATGGCAGGCTGATGCTTGGGGCGCATGGTAGAACACGTTGAGAATCCTGCATGCAATCACGTTAAACAAAATAATATAGAGTTTTGGGTGGACCTGGGAATCGAACCCAGGTCCTAACGCTTGCTGAACACCTGGCCAACCACTCCACCAACTTGCACGCTTTGATATTATGATAAGCAATAAATATAATATATCAAAACAATCACATGTGCTGGAAATAAACCAAATCGCGCGCGTATTTTAAACCGTCCAACCAGGAACTAACATGTCCTTCGTCTTCCCCAGATTCCCTGTAAAACAAAGTTAAATAGCGGGGGTTTTTAACCCCCACAACCTGCAAGGACGAAATATAGCGAACATGCCTATGGTTAATGTAAATTGTTCGCGACATGTAATTTGAAATCGTCTCAACCTAACGAATCCAACCATAGGCATTAGGGGTTCTGATTTTACTGGATGTGGAAAGCCCCAAAATCAAAGCTTCGGAACCCTAATATTCGTTCATGGTGATTCGTGATTCAGGGCGTTTCAGTCCAATTAACCTATGCCAAAAGCTTCCTGTGGATTCAAGCAACACAAAACATACAAGAAATCATGTTAATGATGCATAAATCATGAGGTTCGATTATGGAAAAAATAAGCAAACCGTGAGTTCGTGTGGAGCGATTTCTTAGGCCTTAGCACTTGGTTTTGATTCCAAAACGCTTCTGGGAGTTCTAGCAATGTATTGGAATCCACAAATTGCTTTGAAAGGGCCTGGAATCTGGAAAACAGTTTTGGCTTTTTCTTGATTTTTTTTAATATGGTTATGGCTTTCTGCAGCAATTCTCACGTCCACATGAATAGGGTTAGGTTGTGTACATATAGAGGATTCAATTAGGTTAAATCTTTGGGCAAAAGATCCATGGAATTATGATTTGTATATTTGATTTTCAATCATATCTTTTTGCATCTTTTTGATTGAGAAAACTTGCCAAACATGGAGATTTTTGTCCCCTTGATTGATACACGAATTTGCCAGCTCTTGTAGGTCATATTTGCTTCATGAAAAGATTGAAAAAACCATATCTTGATATTTTCCTACAATTAAATGAATTAATATTGATTAAAAATTCAATTAATTAATAAAAAATAAGAAAATAATTCAATTTAATCTCAATGGGTCGTGCATAAGCCTTGGACAAACTTTCAAGAAGGAATTTGAGGCCCATTAGCAAAAACAAAGTGTTGTGAGCAAAGTTGACTTTTGCAAATTCACAAAAATTTCCCAACTTATCCAATGCATACCTTGCTCAATTTTGATCATATGAACATGTTCCTTGACATTTTGGAAAGGTCTTGAAGTCCTCTAACCAATGCCTTTGGTCCCATGTCATTTGGATTTACCAATCTCAAGTTATGGTCTTTGACTTAAAGTGCATTTTCGTTGACTTTTGAAATTGACCTATAATGTAGAAATTGATAACTTTTTGTGAGAGCATTTCTTGGACTATGAATGTGAAGATGAGTTGTAGGAAATGTCATCCCCTTCAAAATGAGCATTGGATGAGATTTTTCTGATGAACCATGAAAAAGTTATGCATTGGTCAAGGTACAGTTGACTTTTTAACTGTCCAAAAATAACAACTTTTGCATCTTTGATAATTTTTGAGCCATGCTTGATGAATCATGATCAAGACTTGATAAAATGATGATTGTGGACTCAAAATAAGATATTGATCAAAATTTTTGACTTTTGACTGCAAAATGACCATTTTACCCCTGTAGTTGATTGTGAAGCAAATGAAGCTTTTGACTGTGCAATTTGACATTGTGAATCTTGAGACTTGACATGTAGATGCTTGACAATGTATATAGGCCTATGGGACTTGATTGAGCCATTAAAAACCACAAATTCCTTGCAAGAACCGAAACCCTAATTTTGATTGGCTTATGAGGCATTTGGACTATGCAATCTTTTGAGAAATCTTGAAGAATATGGGAGGGCAAATTTTGGGGTACAACTGTTGCCTCTGTTCAATCTTCTTAGACCTAAGGATGTAGATTGGATTGCGTGCCTTTCGTGATCCAAAGGTGGAAGATGATTGAACACTAGAGTGCCCAGAAATTTGCACTCGCATAGTAGAGTATCATCAATGTGATGTCGGGAATGGGCTTATAGATGCCATTTGGAGAGATGGTGGATAGGAGGATGGGCTTAAAGATGCCATCTGGAGATGTGACAAAACCTTGTCGAGAATGGGCTTATAGATGCCATTTGGAAATGTAATGGATAGTTGTGGAGATGGGCTTAAAGATGCCATCCAGGGGTGTCGATCGCGTAAGAGATTCCTTAGCGAGAACTTGCGTACCTGAGAAAGAAAGATAATTTCCTGGCCTGTTACAGGTATTGATCTTCAGACTCTTCATGCAGATACTTTTCCTGGCTAGATACAGGTATAGATCTACAATCAATCGCTCACAGATATGCCCTGGCTAGATACAGGTATCGAATCCGGAACTTCAAAAGGTTGATCAAGATAGCTTTCCTGGCTGGATACAGGCGTAGATCTCTGAGAATGAAAGATAATTTCCTGGCCTGTTACAGGTGTAGATCTTCAAACTCTTCATGTAGATAACTTTCCTGGCTAGATACAGGTATCGAATCTACAATTAATCGCTCACAGATATGCCCTGGCTAGATACAAGTATCGAATCTGGAACTTCAAAATGTTGGTCGAGATAGCTTTCTTGGCTGGATACAGGCGTAGACCTCTGATCAGTCGCTTACAGATATGCCCTGGCTAGATACAAGTATCGAATCCACAAACAATCGCTCACAGATATGCCCTGGCTAGATACAGGTATCGAATCCGGAACTTCAAAAAGGTTGATCGAGATAACTTTCCTGGCTGGATACAGGCGTAGACCTCTAATCAGTCGCTTACAGATATGCCCTGGCTAGATACAGGTATCGAATCCACAAACAATCGCTCACAGATATGCCCTGGCTAGATACAGGTATCGAATCTGGAACTTCAAAATGTTGACCGAGATAACTTTCCTGGCTGGATACAGGCGTAGACCTCCAATCAGTCGCTTACAGATATGCCCTAGCTGGATACAGGTATCGAATCTACAAACAATCGCTCACAGATATGCCCTGGCTAGATACAGGTATCGAGTCCGGAACTTCAAAAGGTTGATCGAGATAACTTTCTTGGCTGGATACAGGCGTAGACCTCCAATCAGTCGCTTACAGATATGCCCTGGATGGATACAGGTATCGAATCTAGAATTAGTCATCTACAGATATGCCCTGGCTGGATACAGGTATCGAATCTGGAATTAGTCGTCCACAGATATGCCCTGGCTAGATACAGGTATCGAATCTGGAACTTCAAAAGGTTGATTGAGATAGCTTTCCGGGCTGGATACAGGCGTAGACCTCTAACATGAGAATGAAAGATAATTTCCTGGCCTGTTACAGGGGTTGATCTTCAATCTCTTCATGCAGATATGTCCTGGCTAGATACAGGTATCGAATCTATAATCAATCGCTCACAGATATGCCCTGGCTAGATACAGGTATCAAATCTGGAACTGCGAAAGTTGATGGTAATCGTCTTTTAATTGACCTTTTCCTGAAAAGGCAAAACATTAGTTGCATGCAATGTCATGATGTATGAAATGCATGATGTCATGATGTTCTCAAAAATAAATGAGATTGTGTCGTATGCACTTTATCATGTATGTAAGCAGGATGTGTGAAATGTCTATGAATGTATTTTCGTCTAGGAAAATAAATTCTTGACGAATGCCGGGAGCTTGTTGAATCCTGGGCTGATGTTTGAAGAGTAGAGTTATTCGTTTCCGCTGGGGATGATGATTGCAAGAATAAACCGGTAGGAGAAGATGACTCCGTTGGGGAATAAACTTGGTGAAGAGATTACTCTGCGGGGAATTACTCTGCGGGGAGAGGTACTTCGCCGAGATTTTGATGATAACTCCACTGGGCATACCGTTGATAAGCTTTGTTGAGGAATTTGATGAACTCCGTAGGGGATGAGAAGAACTTTGCCGAGGACGATCTTTCCGTTTGTAATTAGCTGAGGATAACCCAGTTATAAGATCTGGTGGGGAATAACCTTGAATATGGTTGAAGAGATGTATGTACTCTGCAGGGGACCAGCTTCCAGACTCTACTGGGGATATGATTCAACTCTCATGGGGAAACTTTTTCGACTGCGCTGGGAAATGGCTCCACTGGGGGTATCCTGTATTCCACCGGGGAACATCTTATATTTCTGAAGAGGAATATTAAGACTTCCGGGGATTCTTGCTGAGGAATATCTGTATACTCTGCTAGGGAATATTAAGATCTTCTGGGGATACCCAACTTTTTCAGGACTGATGGTAGACCAACTCTGCTTAGGGAGAGAGTATTGCTGACTTGTTGGGGATACTGTGCCCTTTTGGGGCTGATGGGAGACCAACTCTGCTTGGGGAGAGTATTTGTTGAATCTTGCCTTACTCTGCGGGGAGTGGAAGTATCTTGGTCACATTCTTCAGCCGAACTTGGCTTGGGTACCTGGAGGACAGAGCAGCTTGTACAGTTCGGACAACTCTTATTGCCCCAGCTTTTATGGGAGAAGGTACCTGTGGAGGTCTTGATAACTGTCGATTTGACAGATCTTCTTCTGGTAGGCAAGGGACGAGATGACGGGACATCGTCGTACGCTTTTGATCCCTAACTTTTGCCTGGACTGCCCTTTCAGGTTTTCAGTCCATCGGGATACCCTTTTTTGCCCAAGCTGCCTTTTCCGGTTTTCGACTTGCCGGGTGTACAGATTTTTTCATTTTCATCCCTTATTTTTGCCCGAACCCTTTTGGTTCGCCGGGAAGCCCTTATTTTTGCCTAGGCCAGTCGACCTAGCGGTTCTTTGATTATGCGTAGTATTTTTTTCCGACTATGTCCATACTCTCAGAGTGTAGGGAGTTGTAACTGTCAGTAGCATTGTGTTGCCATATTACCAGAAGATGTTTGATCGTACCAAATTTGTCGCTGGAATTCATGCCCAATGCCCTAAGTGACTTAGGCGGAGATTTGCCCCTGGTTATTTGGCATTTGAGAGATTCTCTGAATCTTGACTTGACTGCCCCAAATGATAGACAATGATCATGCTGTGCCCCTTGACTGGAAGTGCTTTTGTTCACTAGATATTCTTCGTGCGAATTTCTCTACTGTTTGAACAAATAGTCATATGCAAGCAATATTATTTCAAGAATGCAAAGCTTATGTCTGTCTTGACGTTTTTGAAAATGCAGTTTTTAATAAAACAAGTGAATTTTTGTAAATGTGATGTCAACTCGGTACTTTACAACAAGCCTTAAGGAGTCAGGATACCTTTTGTAACAGTATGCTTTCGAACTAACCCATGCTTCAACTAGGACTTTTTGAGGGTTGTAACGTGGCCTGGTTCACGGTTTAAGAAACAAAGGATAAAGGCTCAAATTTTATTTGTACCCACCCGCTCTTCGTGATGTTCTCCGATCCTAAACTCAGCTAATCGTGCATTAGATCTTGTGTGAGTCTTTGCTCTGATATTCTGGTGATGGTTCGGATATTGACAGTTTATGTTGAATAGGCAGTCATGTCTTTTTTGTTGAGGGTTTGTAAGACCTCTTTCTTTTTGATTTCGTTATCCCTGTTTTTTGCCTGAACTGTTTCTTTTGTGATTACAGTCAGCGGGATGCCCCAGTTTTGTAAGTCTCCTTTATAGGTTTTGACTTAATGGCCTTTGATTTCTGAGAGATAATGACTGCCTGTCTTTATGATTATAGGGAACCATCACTGTTTTTTGTTTCGGAAGGACTTTTTTGCTGCCATTCATTGTGCACCTGGATCAACTGAGAAAACTACCCTGCCCCGGGTTGTAATTAAGGGTTTTTAATTGTCGAAAAGAAAAACTCCAACTTCTTTGGCTCAACGGGGTTGACGAGGGATTATCTTCCTTATAACTCCAGTGTTTAGGATTTGAAACAATGCCTGTACCTCATCAGCGGGGTCTGTTCAAAAGCATACTGTAAAGATCGTGGTATCGTTTTCGTCATCCTCCCTCAAAAGGCTTAGAATTTTTTTAATTGAGAGTTGAACATCACAAAAAATGAAAGCAATTTTAATATAGTGAGTACGAATGGATGGATTCAAAACAGACATATGCGATGCATTGATAAAGTAATAAAGTTTGACATGAATAAATGTTTGAACGATCAAGAGAAAATTACAAATTGAAAATTCCAATGAACAAAAAGTCTTCTCGTCTCAGGACTTGTCACTTCAAATGGTGAACTTTGGAGGGATAGTAGAAGAACTCAGCCTGGCCATCTTGGGTGAATTCCACTGCTCCTTCATCAATCAGGTCCTGGATCTTGTTCTTCAGAGTTCAGCAGTCGTCGGTGTCGTGTCCAGGACTGTCAGAATGGTAGGCACATCTCACACTCGGGTTATACCTGGAAGAGGAAGTGTTGGGATTCTTAGGAGGGTCCCTTAGCATTACCAGATTCAGTCTCAACAGATGTTGTAAATCTTGAGACGGCGACACGTTGAGTTTGGTGAATTGCCTCCTAGGCTTGTCTGGCTTGCTCTGATCAATTCGTTGTGCTTGGAGAGGTCGTTGTTGGACCTGTGAAGTAGTAGCAGCTTGGAGAGGTCTATTCATTAAACCAAACCTTTGACTTCTTGGAAGTTGATTAATGACTTGATCCTCAGCCTTGACTATGTCGTTGTCTTGACGAAGCTGGTTGACAATGGTTCTCAGCTCTTCTTTCTCCCGGGCTAAGCCTTGGATGAGAGCCATCTATCCTAGCATCTGGGTCCTCATTGCTTCTACCTCAGCTTGCAGATGTTTCAGCCGTCCTTCCTTATTGTCTTCGGGACTGTTTCTGACCAAAGTCCCCATGAGGAGTGTTCTCAACTCTTCCTGCCCCTTGGATAGGCTTAGGAAGATCTCCCTGAACTGAGTCTCTTGAGCATGGAGATCCTGGTTGTCTTGTTGGAGAGCCATTGCTGAAATAAACAGCGAGAACGTGAGAGACCTGTAAAGGGTGACCTGTTATGCAATGATATGTATGATATATGTATGCAATGTTTTCAAGGATCTCGCGGGGTAGACAAGAAAATTGTTAGAATTTGAATCTGGTAGCTTGATTGAAGGAACTTCATGTTGTTGAGAGTCCTTCTTCAAGAGTCAAAGCTCACCATATCGAGTGGGTCATATCCCCTGACTCAAGTTATCATGTTTGGATTTCTGGACAACCTTGGTTAGAGGAAAATAAATCCCCTTTTTCCCTTTGCTAGACATTTGATTCATCATGACCTGTATCACAAACCCTTGAGATCCTTGAAATGGGTTAGTCTTTATGCAGGATGTATGCAATGGTATGATGGTATGATGTTATGCTATGCGTGGAGTGATGTAGGTAAACCCTGTTATGAGCCCAGATTAAGGACTGTAAACAAAACCTGCAAGAAACTCATATTGTCAGATAACAAGAATGCGCAAGTAGTTCAGATTTGAAGGCACACAAGTCACACAAGACAGCCCTTAGAGTTTAGGCCAGCATGAAGTTTAGGTACTACTCCCTTGAAGTTGGTGGGCTCAAAACATGTCCTATCAAAAGTAACCGGGTTCTAAGGAGCTCAATATCATTGGATTGTTTTCTATGTTCATTGTTTTGATTTAGCCACGGAACTGGCGATCAAAATATTCCAAGAAAACAACCCTCAATGAGTGTAGTATCGAGTATCTACCAACTTCGGACTGCACCAAAGTCGGTCATCTCACTACCCCTAAAGAGGCCAGGATGGTCAAGTAAGGTTCCTAAGGTCAGTTGATGCTTCACGACACCACGCGGCGGCCCCGTATTCTCCTTGACTTGACTCAAGGGTTACCGGTACTCACCAAAGTGCCACATCAACGTAGAAACTACTTCAACCGTGTCGGTATACCCCGTACAGTTCCCTCACAGTTTGTTGCTACTTCTAAAAGGGTATCCCCCAGATCCGGGTTAGGATCTATGAAACTCCAAAACAGGCCCACAATATTAAAGCAATCAAAGCAAGCAATTGAAAACAAGAGTGGTCTAATCCTAAGGTACACCTCACTTATTAAGATTCCCCAGCAGAGTCGCCAGTTCTGTGATCGGTGGAAATAGAACTGACTGTTTTGAAATGCTGGTTCGCAAAATGTCGCGGTAAGCAAGAGTCGCCACCGTCTTTTATTTTCTCCAACAAGGAAAGGACAAAAGCACAGCAAAATTCCTTTTCGAGATGTTTCTCGGTTCGGGAGGTAGATTATAGAAAGGGAAGGTGTTAGCACCCTTTCTATCCGTGGTTATCCACGGGCTCTTAGGTACTTGCTCACTATGTTTTCAAAAATGTTTTGTTTTCTTGTGTTTGTGGGTTTTGAAAAAGTTTAGTTTGAAAAACTTCTAGGTAACTCTTGTATCAGTCCTCAAGAGTGTATGAAGTGTTTGTTTGAAAACTTTTTGAAAGTGTAGGTGCGAAAAGTTGTTTTTGTTTTTTGAAAGAGCAAGTATCCAGGAGAAATCTACCTACTCTAAGGAATTAAGCTGTGTAAGAGTCTTTTAGACAGTACTATCCCACTATTGAGAAGTAGGTAGCACCGTCGTCGGAGTTATTCGGGTCAATTCGATTATAGGGACATGTGTGGTCACCAAAGCAATGGTAGGACGCCTTAGCGGTAACCCTAATGTCCTAGATCCTTTTTATCCGAGGCAACCGTTTCGAGGCAACTGGATCTTTAGACAGGAGGGCGACCTCTAAAACACCCTATACTTGACGACCACCTCGAGGCAACCAAGTGAGGTGTACCCTAGGAGTGGCATGTGCATGTGTGTTGTTTCAGTTTAAATTATCTTTGAACATGCATCATTGTGAGCTACGTTTTGATTTTTATTTTTCAGGTAAGTCTTGCATGCATAATTAACAGTTAATAATTTGCGGGAAATAAATTGCGGAAAGTGAATCTACGCTATTACAAGGCGTCAGGTATTTACATCGCCAAAAACATAACCCTTTGGAAATTAAATGCGAGAAAATAAAGGAAAGCGATAAAAGTCCTAATTATCTATTACATTCTCGGAGCAGATACATAAATATAATAAAAAATAATGAATTAAAAATAAATATGCGCGCGAAGAAATTAAATCGAGGACGTCCTTAGGGTTTTGACCCTTTTGAGAAAAGAATGAAGTTTGGTCCTTTTTGCATTTGATCAATATTTAAACCTAATTTACTAATTAATTAATTAATTAAAGAAAAAAGTATTTTTGTGTTTTTTATGTTTTAATGAAAATAAAAAATAAAAGGAATGAAAATTGTCAAAAGAACAATGTAACACCCCAGTTTTAATTATTTGATTTATTTAATTGGGAATTTATTTTATTAGAATTAATAAAATAAAAAGAATTATTTATTTTGGAATATTTGAAGAAAATAAAAGAAATAAGAAAATATTGGGTTTTTAAGTTATTGGGCTTGGATGTCGTTAGTAAAGAGTGGGGGTGCAAAAGAAATAAGGATATATTTTGGAACTCAAGTTATTTTCTCACTTTTCACGATAACACAGAATTTGGGAAATTTGGGAAGTTGAGCTCTGAAGGTGCGAAGAACGAAGAACATCGCTCAAAGAACTCAAGCTGCAATTTGATAAGGTAAGGGGGGCTACTACTCAATTTATATTTGCTTATGGGTTTAGATGCAATTGGTTGGGTAATCGTAGGATAACCCCATTTTCTCTGATGTTCTTAGTGATTGATAACTTTAGGGTCGAATTTTGTTAGAAAAGATTAGGTTCCCTAAAGGTTGTGAATCGATTAAGAAATTAATCCCTATTGTTGATTTAGATCGAAATTGCATGATCGGGAGTTTTCCTTAGGTGTTCTAAGGATAACCTTGATGTATCAGATTTCCTCCCAACTGGACGAATAATCACTTTTAAGGTTACTTTGATAATTGTTGGTGATTATAAAATTAAGCTTTTGGATTAAATGATTTGAAAAAGGAATTCTGCCTTCCAACGATTTTAGAAAACTATAACCTTGAAGGATTTGAGTTATTCAAGTTGTGGGAAATTGATGAACATAGGTCAGAGGCATAGGAAATTGATGTTTTGGAGACTTGCTGTGTATTTGGATGTTTTGTACTGCATTGCACTGCTGTGGAAATGTATTTTTCGTGCAAAAATGTGGGCATATGAGCTGCTGCAGGTGCAGGAAATTTTGGTACGCGCTCATCAACACGGGCCGTGTTGATTCACACGGGCACCCGTGTTGATCTGCTGGATGGGTAAAAAAAAAGTGTTTCCAGACACATTTCAACACGGGCCGTGTTGATTCACACGGGCACCCGTGTTGATCCCCTGTATTGGCAAAATAACGTGTTTCTGGACACATTTCCACACGGGCAGTGTTGATTTACACGGGCACCCGTGTTGACCTCCTGTGTTGGCTTCTGAATTTTATGTTCTGTGCTTTGTTGTGGTGTACAGGAATGATTTTGTTTAATGTGCAGTGTTTGTTAGTTTTGAACATGCTGCTTAATGATATGCATAGTATTGTGGAGGCTTGTGTCGAATAATGTTTGTATGTTATGATACCAACACTATGTGGATTTTATTGTCATGCTTTTAGGTAATGTTATCGAGCATGGATTATGATATAACTTGATATGATTGGTTGATGTTTAATAGTATGCTGAGTGATTACATGCTATTCATATCGTGTTGTATTTGATATTGTTGATGTTACATGATATGGTTTATTGATGTTAATAGTATGCTGAGTGTTACATACTTTACATATCATGTTGCATTTGTTAATTCCCATTGTGTGGAATTAACATGGTGGCCAATATACGTGTCCGCGATTTAATGGAACGTTGAGGTGGTAGCCGTGTCCGCGATATAATGGAACGGTGAGTTATCCGTGACCCGAGATTTAATGGGGCGGTAAAATGGTACCACATGCATGGGTGTGTTGCATTATATTGAATATAACATGAATGGATGATTTTCCAATGTTGTGTTTAATTGATTGTATGCATGTATTGTTGCTGAATTGTTAATGATGTTTGATGTTAATTATAAGTATGAAAAGTAATATATTATGAATATATGAATTATAAAGGTTTTCGTAAACTATGAAACGTGCTAACTGTTTGGGTGATGCTTATGGTTTTTCTGAATTGATTGTTATGAACGTATAATCAAATGTATAGTTGAGATGCTCACCCTTACTGTTGAATATTTCAGATTGAGGAGCTTCGTTCAGGTGCTTGGCGAAGGCTTGTTGTTTCTAGCTTATTTCCGTTTAAGTATTGTCCGGGTCATGCTCTGATAGTTGTAACTCCGGGAACGTTTGTTTGTCGAGCTGCTTTAGTCAGACTCGCTATTTCCTTATGTTTGTTATAATATGATGCTGATATATTCCAGGTGTTAATCCCTGATGATTTTGAAAATATTATAACATTGGTTTTGTTAATTAAATTATTCCGCTGTGTAAACATGTATGAGTTGCTTCTATGATATGCATGACAGGAACTTGTTTTTGTAAAAAGAGAATTGTGACATCCTCGTTAATACATGTACTCTGAAAGTATGATTTTAATTATTTGCAAAATTTTATGCGGGGTTTTAGAGGGTGTTACAATAGTGGTATCAGAGCATAGTCGGTCGTTGCGACCAGAGTCTTGAGTCAGTCATTCCTTTTGTATGCGATTAGTGTAAGGCAACACTGTCGATACTGTATTCTGATGAGGAGTATGTTTTAATTCTCAGGAATATGGCTGGAAGAGGTAACAGAAGAAATGATGCTGCACTCGCTGAGGCTTTGGGGATGTTAGCTGGTGTACTTGCTGGAAATCCAAATGGAGGCGTGATTGGTGCTGATAGGCAATTAGGGAACTTCCAAAGGAACAATCCTCCGTTGTTCAAAGGTACACATGACCCTGAAGGTGCTCAGAAGTGGCTGAAGGAAATCGAAAGGATTTTCCGTGTGATTGATTGTGCTGAAGATCTGAAAGTTAGATATGGTACGCATATGTTGGCAGAAGAGGCCGACGACTGGTGGGTTGCAACAAGGACTGAAATGGTTCAGGATGGAGAGGCACTGACTTGGGCTAACTTCAGAAGGGCTTTTCTGAGGAGGTACTCTCCTGAAGATGTTCGGGGAAGAAAGGAAATTGAGTTTTTGGAGCTTAAGCAGGGCAATCTGACTGTTAGTGAGTATGCTACTAAGTTCACTGAGCTGGCAAAGTATTATGCACACTACAACAATGATGAGGCTGGAGAATTCTCTAAATATATCAAATTTGAGAATGGTCTCCGAGATGAGATTAAGCAGGGAATCAGGTACCAGCGTATTCGTAGATTTTCTGATCTGGTGGATTGTAGCAGAATCTTGGAAGAAGATATTACCAAGACTAGGTCGTCTCACTCTCGTGGGGCTGTTGATAAAAGAGGAAAGCAACATATGGACCGTGGCAAGCCATATGGTAGAGGTAACCAGAAATCAGGTGGATGGAAAAGGCCTAGTGGGGGGGATTCTAAGGCTCCTATCAGATGCTACAGGTTTGGTGAGTTTGGTCATCATATTCGAGATTGCAAGAGTGATGAGAAGAAGTGCTATAAATGTGGAAAGACTGGTCATTTGTCTATTGATTGCAAAGGGAAGTCTGTTACTTGTTACAATTGTGGCGAAGAAGGTCACATTCGTCCACAGTGTCCTAAGCCTAAGAAGGATCAGTCAGGTGGAAAAGTGTTCGCTTTGTCTGGATCTGAGACTACTCCAGAGGATCGATTAATTAAAGGTACGTGTTTTATTCATGGCACACCTTTAGTTGCAATTGTTGATACTGGTGCAACTCATTCTTTCATTTCTTTGGATTGTGCTGAGAGGTTGAAACTGGACATATCTGATATGCGAGGTAGCATGGTTATTGATACTCCTGCATCGGGTTCAGTGACAACTTCACTTGTATGTAGGAATTGTCCTATTGAGATTTTTGGTAGAGGTTTCGGTATGGATTTAGTGTGCCTACCGCTTGAACAAATTGATATTATCCTTGGAATGAACTGGTTGGAATTCAACCGGGTTCATCTGAACTGTTTTGCTAAGACGGTGATTTTCCCAGAGGCAGTTGGTGTCGCGAATTTGACTATGACTGCTAGACAGGTACAAGAAGCAATGGAAGACGGTGCTAATGTGTTTATGTTACTTGCTTCGTTAGATGCAACAGGAAAGGTCAGGAGTGGGGAATTGCCAGTGGTGTGTGATTTTCCAGAAGTCTTTCCTGATGATGTTGGTGAGTTACCTCCTGAGAGAGAAGTGGAATTTTCTATAGATTTGATTCCTGGTACGAGACCGGTGTCGATGGCACCATATCGTATGTCTGCATCTGAGTTGGCTGAATTGAAGAGTCAGTTGGAAGATTTACTGGAGAAGAAGTTTATTCGTCCAAGTGTTTCGCCTTGGGGTGCTCCGGTATTGTTGGTCAAGAAGAAAGAAGGTTCTATGAGACTGTGTGTTGATTACAGGCAATTGAACAAGGTAACCATTAAGAATCGGTATCCATTACCGAGGATTGATGATCTAATGGATCAGCTAATTGGGGCCAGTGTATTCAGTAAGATTGACTTGAGATCTGGATATCATCAGATTCGTGTGAAAGCGGAAGATATTCAAAAGACTGCTTTTCGAACGAGGTATGGGCATTATGAATATTCTGTTATGCCGTTCGGAGTTACTAATGCACCTGGTGTTTTCATGGAGTACATGAACAGGATTTTTCATCCGTATCTGGATAAGTTTGTTGTGGTTTTTATTGATGACATTCTGATTTATTCCAAGAATGACGAAGAACATGCGGAACATCTCAGAATTGTGTTAGAGTTGTTGAAAGATAAGAAGTTGTATGCAAAGTTGTCCAAATGTGAGTTCTGGCTGAATGAAGTTAGTTTTCTTGGACATGTGATTTCTAAGAATGGTATTGCAGTGGATCCTACAAAAGTAGAAGCAGTATCTCAGTGGGAAGCGCCGAAGACTGTTTCTGAAATCAGAAGTTTTCTTGGTCTTGCAGGTTATTACAGAAAGTTTATCGAAGGATTCTCAAAGTTAGCATTTCCGTTGACGAAGTTGACTCGTAAAGGACAAGCGTTTATTTGGGATTCCGATTGTGAGAAAGGTTTCCAAGAATTGAAGCGGAGATTGACTAGTGCTCCTATTCTGATTTTGCCGAATCCGGTGGAATCTTTTGTGGTTTATTGTGATGCATCTCTGATGGGATTAGGTGGTGTTCTAATGCAGAATCAACAGGTAGTTGCGTATGCTTCGAGACAGTTGAAGGTTCATGAAAGGAACTATCCTACTCATGACTTAGAGTTGGCAGCAGTTGTGTTTGTCTTGAAATTGTGGAGACATTATCTGTATGGTTCGAGATTTGAAGTGTATAGTGATCATAAGAGTTTGAAGTATCTTTTCGATCAGAAAGAGCTCAATATGAGGCAAAGAAGGTGGTTGGAATTTCTCAAAGATTATGATTTTGGTTTGAATTACCATCCTGGTAAGGCAAATGTGGTTGCAGATGCTTTGAGCAGGAAATCCTTGCATATGTCTATGATGATGGTTCGTGAATTGGATTTAATTGAGCAATTCCGAGATTTGAGTTTAATTTGTGAAAGTACTCCGAAGTGTGTTCGTTTGGGTATGTTGAAACTTACTAGTGGTATTCTAGAAGAGATCAGGATCGGGCAGAAATCTGATGTTAATTTAGTTGATAAATTGACATTGATCAACCAAGGTCAAGGTGGTGAGTTTAGAATTGATGAAAATGATGTTATGAGATTTGGCGATAGAGTTTGTGTTCCTGATGTTGCAGAAATCAAGAAGAGTATATTAGAGGAAGGACATCGCAGTGGGATGAGTATTCATCCGGGTGCCACGAAAATGTATCATGATTTGAAGAAATTGTTTTGGTGGCCGGGAATGAAAAAGGAAATAGCTGAATTTGTGTATGCATGTTTAATCTGTCAGAAATCGAAGATTGAGCATCAGAAGCCGTCTGGATTTATGCAACCGATGTTTATTCCAGAATGGAAGTGGGATAGCATTTATATGGATTTTGTATCCGGGTTGCCGAGAACTCCTAAGAATTGTGAAGCGATATGGGTTGTGGTGGATAGATTGACTAAGTCTGCTCATTTTATACCGGTGCGAATGGATTACTCAATGGAGAGGTTGGCACAGTTGTATATTGAGAAAATAGTGAGTTTGCATGGAGTTCCTTCTAGTATTGTGTCGGATAGAGATCCGAGGTTCACTTTGAAGTTTTGGGAAGGATTGCAGAAGGCTATGGGTACTAAATTGAGGTTGAGTTCAGCTTACCATCCTCAGACTGATGGACAGACGGAGAGGACGATTCAATCGTTAGAAGATTTATTGCGTGCTTGTGTTTTAGAGAAGGGTGGAGCTTGGATAGCTATTTGCCATTGATTGAATTTACTTATAACAATAGTTACCATTCGAGTATTGGTATGGCTCCGTTTGAGGCATTGTATGGTAGACGGTGTAGAACGCCTTTGTGTTGGTATGAATCTGGAGAGAGTTCAGTAATTGGGCCAGAGATTGTTCAGCAGACTACTGAAAAGTTCAAATTGATTCAAGAGAAGATGAGAGCTTCTCAGAGTCGTCAGAAGAGTTATCATGATAAGAGGAGAAAGAATTTAGAATTCAGTGCTGGAGATCATGTGTTTATGAGAGTTACCCCGATTACGGGTATTGGTCGAGCGTTGAAATCTAAGAAGTTGACTCCGCGTTTTATTGGTCCGTTTCAGATTACGGAGAGAGTTGGAGAAGTTGCTTATCGTATTGCTTTACCTCCGAGACTTGCGAATTTGCACGATGTTTTTCATGTTTCTCAGTTGAGGAGATACATTCCAGACCCATCTCATGTAATCCAAATAGATGATGTGCAGGTGAGAGATAACCTGACAGTAGAAACATTGCCTATGAGGATAGAAGATCGGGAAGTGAAACAGTTAAGGGGTAAAGAGATAGCATTAGTGAAGGTTGCTTGGGGAGGTCCAGCAGATGGGAATGTTACTTGGGAACTGGAGAGCCAGATGAAAGAGGCTTATTCGGAACTGTTCGTCTAAGGTATGTTTTCGAGGACGAAAACTCTTTTAGTGGGGGAGAGTTGTAACACCCCAGTTTTAATTATTTGATTTATTTAATTGGGAATTTATTTTATTAGAATTAATAAAATAAAAAGAATTATTTATTTTGGAATATTTGAAGAAAATAAAAGAAATAAGAAAATATTGGGTTTTTAAGTTATTGGGCTTGGATGTTGTTAGTAAAGAGTGGGGGTGCAAAAGAAATAAGGATATATTTTGGAACTCAAGTTATTTTCTCACTTTTCACGATAACACAGAATTTGGGAAGTTGAGCTCTGAAGGTGCGAAGAACGAAGAACATCGCTCAAAGAACTCAAGCTGCAATTTGATAAGGTAAGGGGGGCTACTACTCAATTTATATTTGCTTATGGGTTTAGATGCAATTGGTTGGGTAATCGTAGGATAACCCCATTTTCTCTGATGTTCTTAGTGATTGATAACTTTAGGGTCGAATTTTGTTAGAAAAGATTAGGTTCCCTAAAGGTTGTGAATCGATTAAGAAATTAATCCCTATTGTTGATTTAGATCGAAATTGCATGATCGGGAGTTTTCCTTAGGTGTTCTAAGGATAACCTTGATGTATCAGATTTCCTCCCAACTGGACGAATAATCACTTTTAAGGTTACTTTGATAATTGTTGGTGATTATAAAATTAAGCTTTTGGATTAAATGATTTGAAAAAGGAATTCTGCCTTCCAACGATTTTAGAAAACTATAACCTTGAAGGATTTGAGTTATTCAAGTTGTGGGAAATTGATGAACATAGGTCAGAGGCATAGGAAATTGATGTTTTGGAGACTTGCTGTGTATTTGGATGTTTTGTATTGCATTGCACTGCTGTGGAAATGTATTTTTCGTGCAAAAATGTGGGCATATGAGCTGCTGCAGGTGCAGGAAATTTTGGTACGCGCTCATCAACACGGGCCGTGTTGATTCACACGGGCACCCGTGTTGATCTGCTGGATGGGTAAAAAAAAAGTGTTTCCAGACACATTTCAACACGGGCCGTGTTGATTCACACGGGCACCCGTGTTGATCCCCTGTATTGGCAAAATAACGTGTTTCTGGACACATTTCCACACGGGCAGTGTTGATTTACACGGGCACCCGTGTTGACCTCCTGTGTTGGCTTCTGAATTTTATGTTCAGTGCTTTGTTGTGGTGTACAGGAATGATTTTGTTTAATGTGCAGTGTTTGTTAGTTTTGAACATGCTGCTTAATGATATGCATAGTATTGTGGAGGCTTGTGTCGAATAATGTTTGTATGTTATGATACCAACACTATGTGGATTTTATTGTCATGCTTTTAGGTAATGTTATCGAGCATGGATTATGATATAACTTGATATGATTGGTTGATGTTTAATAGTATGCTGAGTGATTACATGCTATTCATATCGTGTTGTATTTGATATTGTTGATGTTACATGATATGGTTTATTGATGTTAATAGTATGCTGAGTGTTACATACTTTACATATCATGTTGCATTTGTTAATTCCCATTGTGTGGAATTAACATGGTGGCCAATATACGTGTCCGCGATTTAATGGAACGTTGAGGTGGTAGCCGTGTCCGCGATATAATGGAACGGTGAGTTATCCGTGACCCGAGATTTAATGGGGCGGTAAAATGGTACCACATGCATGGGTGTGTTGCATTATATTGAATATAACATGAATGGATGATTTTCCAATGTTGTGTTTAATTGATTGTATGCATGTATTGTTGCTGAATTGTTAATGATGTTTGATGTTAATTATAAGTATGAAAAGTAATATATTATGAATATATGAATTATAAAGGTTTTCGTAAACTATGAAACGTGCTAACTGTTTGGGTGATGCTTATGATTTTTCTGAATTGATTGTTATGAACGTATAATCAAATGTATAGTTGAGATGCTCACCCTTACTGTTGAATATTTCAGATTGAGGAGCTTCGTTCAGGTGCCTGGCGAAGGCTTGTTGTTTCTAGCTTATTTCCGTTTAAGTATTGTCCGGGTCATGCTCTGATAGTTGTAACTCCGGGAACGTTTGTTTGTCGAGCTGCTTTAGTCAGACTCGCTATTTCGTTATGTTTGTTATAATATGATGCTGATATATTCCAGGTGTTAATCCCTGATGATTTTGAAAATATTATAACATTGGTTTTGTTAATTAAATTATTCCGCTGTGTAAACATGTATGAGTTGCTTCTATGATATGCATGACAGGAACTTGTTTTTGTAAAAAGAGAATTGTGACATCCTCGTTAATACATGTACTCTGAAAGTATGATTTTAATTATTTGCAAAATTTTATGCGGGGTTTTAGAGGGTGTTACAATAGTGGTATCAGAGCATAGTCGGTCGTTGCGACCAGAGTCTTGAGTCAGTCATTCCTTTTGTATGCGATTAGTGTAAGGCAACACTGTCGATACTGTATTCTGATGAGGAGTATGTTTTAATTCTCAGGAATATGGCTGGAAGAGGTAACAGAAGAAATGATGCTGCACTCGCTGAGGCTTTGGGGATGTTAGCTGGTGTACTTGCTGGAAATCCAAATGGAGGCGTGATTGGTGCTGATAGGCAATTAGGGAACTTCCAAAGGAACAATCCTCCGTTGTTCAAAGGTACACATGACCCTGAAGGTGCTCAGAAGTGGCTGAAGGAAATCGAAAGGATTTTCCGTGTGATTGATTGTGCTGAAGATCTGAAAGTTAGATATGGTACGCATATGTTGGCAGAAGAGGCCGACGACTGGTGGGTTGCAACAAGGACTGAAATGGTTCAGGATGGAGAGGCACTGACTTGGGCTAACTTCAGAAGGGCTTTTCTGAGGAGGTACTTTCCTGAAGATGTTCGGGGAAGAAAGGAAATTGAGTTTTTGGAGCTTAAGCAGGGCAATCTGACTGTTAGTGAGTATGCTACTAAGTTCACTGAGCTGGCAAAGTATTATGCACACTACAACAATGATGAGGCTGGAGAATTCTCTAAATATATCAAATTTGAGAATGGTCTCCGAGATGAGATTAAGCAGGGAATCAGGTACCAGCGTATTCGTAGATTTTCTGATCTGGTGGATTGTAGCAGAATCTTGGAAGAAGATATTACCAAGACTAGGTCGTCTCACTCTCGTGGGGCTGTTGATAAAAGAGGAAAACAACATATGGACCGTGGCAAGCCATATGGTAGAGGTAACCAGAAATCAGGTGGATGGAAAAGGCCTAGTGGGGGGGATTCTAAGGCTCCTATCAGATGCTACAGGTTTGGTGAGTTTGGTCATCATATTCGAGATTGCAAGAGTGATGAGAAGAAGTGCTATAAATGTGGAAAGACTGGTCATTTGTCTATTGATTGCAAAGGGAAGTCTGTTACTTGTTACAATTGTGGCGAAGAAGGTCACATTCGTCCACAGTGTCCTAAGCCTAAGAAGGATCAGTCAGGTGGAAAAGTGTTCGCTTTGTCTGGATCTGAGACTACTCCAGAGGATCGATTAATTAAAGGTACGTGTTTTATTCATGGCACACCTTTAGTTGCAATTGTTGATACTGGTGCAACTCATTCTTTCATTTCTTTGGATTGTGCTGAGAGGTTGAAACTGGACATATCTGATATGCGAGGTAGCATGGTTATTGATACTCCTGCATCGGGTTCAGTGACAACTTCACTTGTATGTAGGAATTGTCCTATTGAGATTTTTGGTAGAGGTTTCGGTATGGATTTAGTGTGCCTACCGCTTGAACAAATTGATATTATCCTTGGAATGAACTGGTTGGAATTCAACCGGGTTCATCTGAACTGTTTTGCTAAGACGGTGATTTTCCCAGAGGCAGTTGGTGTCGCGAATTTGACTATGACTGCTAGACAGGTACAAGAAGCAATGGAAGACGGTGCTAATGTGTTTATGTTACTTGCTTCGTTAGATGCAACAGGAAAGGTCAGGAGTGGGGAATTGCCAGTGGTGTGTGATTTTCCAGAAGTCTTTCCTGATGATGTTGGTGAGTTACCTCCTGAGAGAGAAGTGGAATTTTCTATAGATTTGATTCCTGGTACGAGACCGGTGTCGATGGCACCATATCGTATGTCTGCATCTGAGTTGGCTGAATTGAAGAGTCAGTTGGAAGATTTACTGGAGAAGAAGTTTATTCGTCCAAGTGTTTCGCCTTGGGGTGCTCCGGTATTGTTGGTCAAGAAGAAAGAAGGTTCTATGAGACTGTGTGTTGATTACAGGCAATTGAACAAGGTAACCATTAAGAATCGGTATCCATTACCGAGGATTGATGATCTAATGGATCAGCTAATTGGGGCCAGTGTATTCAGTAAGATTGACTTGAGATCTGGATATCATCAGATTCGTGTGAAAGCGGAAGATATTCAAAAGATTGCTTTTCGAACGAGGTATGGGCGTTATGAATATTCTGTTATGTCGTTCGGAGTTACTAATGCACCTGGTGTTTTCATGGAGTACATGAACAGGATTTTTCATCCGTATCTGGATAAGTTTGTTGTGGTTTTTATTGATGACATTCTGATTTATTCCAAGAATGACGAAGAACATGCGGAACATCTCAGAATTGTGTTAGAGTTGTTGAAAGATAAGAAGTTGTATGCAAAGTTGTCCAAATGTGAGTTCTGGCTGAAAGAAGTTAGTTTTCTTTGACATGTGATTTCTAAGAATGGTATTGCAGTGGATCCTACAAAAGTAGAAGCAGTATCTCAGTGGGAAGCGCCGAAGACTGTTTCTGAAATCAGAAGTTTTCTTGGTCTTGCAGGTTATTACAGAAAGTTTATCGAAGGATTCTCAAAGTTAGCATTTCCGTTGACGAAGTTGACTCGTAAAGGACAAGCGTTTATTTGGGATTCCGATTGTGAGAAAGGTTTCCAAGAATTGAAGCGGAGATTGACTAGTGCTCCTATTCTGATTTTGCCGAATCCGGTGGAATCTTTTGTGGTTTATTGTGATGCATCTCTGATGGGATTAGGTGGTGTTCTAATGCAGAATCAACAGGTAGTTGCGTATGCTTCGAGACAGTTGAAGGTTCATGAAAGGAACTATCCTACTCATGACTTAGAGTTGGCAGCAGTTGTGTTTGTCTTGAAATTGTGGAGACATTATCTGTATGGTTCGAGATTTGAAGTGTATAGTGATCATAAGAGTTTGAAGTATCTTTTCGATCAGAAAGAGCTCAATATGAGGCAAAGAAGGTGGTTGTAATTTCTCAAAGATTATGATTTTGGTTTGAATTACCATCCTGGTAAGGCAAATGTGATTGCAGATGCTTTGAGCAGGAAATCCTTGCATATGTCTATGATGATGGTTCGTGAATTGGATTTAATTGAGCAATTCCGAGATTTGAGTTTAATTTGTGAAAGTACTCCGAAGTGTGTTCGTTTGGGTATGTTGAAACTTACTAGTGGTATTCTAGAAGAGATCAGGATCGGGCAGAAATCTGATGTTAATTTAGTTGATAAATTGACATTGATCAACCAAGGTCAAGGTGGTGAGTTTAGAATTGATGAAAATGATGTTATGAGATTTGGCGATAGAGTTTGTGTTCCTGATGTTGCAGAAATCAAGAAGAGTATATTAGAGGAAGGACATCGCAGTGGGATGAGTATTCATCCGGGTGCCACGAAAATGTATCATGATTTGAAGAAATTGTTTTGGTGGCCGGGAATGAAAAAGGAAATAGCTGAATTTGTGTATGCATGTTTAATCTGTCAGAAATCGAAGATTGAGCATCAGAAGCCGTCTGGATTTATGCAACCGATGTTTATTCCAGAATGGAAGTGGGATAGCATTTCTATGGATTTTGTATCCGGGTTGCCGAGAACTCCTAAGAATTGTGAAGCGATATGGGTTGTGGTGGATAGATTGACTAAGTCTGCTCATTTTATACCGGTGCGAATGGATTACTCAATGGAGAGGTTGGCACAGTTGTATATTGAGAAAATAGTGAGTTTGCATGGAGTTCCTTCTAGTATTGTGTCGGATAGAGATCCGAGGTTCACTTTGAAGTTTTGGGAAGGATTGCAGAAGGCTATGGGTACTAAATTGAGGTTGAGTTCAGCTTACCATCCTCAGACTGATGGACAGACGGAGAGGACGATTCAATCGTTAGAAGATTTATTGCGTGCTTGTGTTTTAGAGAAGGGTGGAGCTTGGGATAGCTATTTGCCATTGATTGAATTTACTTATAACAATAGTTACCATTCGAGTATTGGTATGGCTCCGTTTGAGGCATTGTATGGTAGACGGTGTAGAACGCCTTTGTGTTGGTATGAATCTGGAGAGAGTTCAGTAATTGGGCCAGAGATTGTTCAGCAGACTACTGAAAAGTTCAAATTGATTCAAGAGAAGATGAGAGCTTCTCAGAGTCGTCAGAAGAGTTATCATGATAAGAGGAGAAAGAATTTAGAATTCAGTGCTGGAGATCATGTGTTTATGAGAGTTACCCCGATTACGGGTATTGGTCGAGCGTTGAAATCTAAGAAGTTGACTCCGC
Organism: Vicia faba; assembly: GCA_948472305.1. Lineage (NCBI taxonomy): Eukaryota > Viridiplantae > Streptophyta > Magnoliopsida > Fabales > Fabaceae > Vicia > Vicia faba. The sequence continues at coordinate 937,794,979 of OX451741.1, read as the reverse complement.
GTTTTATTGGTCCGTTTCAGATTACGGAGAGAGTTGGAGAAGTTGCTTATCGTATTGCTTTACCTCCGAGACTTGCGAATTTGCACGATGTTTTTCATGTTTCTCAGTTGAGGAGATACATTCCAGACCCATCTCATGTAATCCAAATAGATGATGTGCGGGTGAGAGATAACCTGACAGTAGAAACATTGCCTATGAGGATAGAAGATCGGGAAGTGAAACAGTTAAGGGGTAAAGAGATAGCATTAGTGAAGGTTGCTTGGGGAGGTCCAGCAGATGGGAATGTTACTTGGGAACTGGAGAGCCAGATGAAAGAGGCTTATCCGGAAATGTTCGTCTAAAGTATGTTTTCGAGGACGAAAACTCTTTTAGTGGGGGAGAGTTGTAACACCCCAGTTTTAATTATTTGATTTATTTAATTGGGAATTTATTTTATTAGAATTAATAAAATAAAAAGAATTATTTATTTTGGAATATTTGAAGAAAATAAAAGAAATAAGAAAATATTGGGTTTTTAAGTTATTGGGCTTGGATGTTGTTAGTAAAGAGTGGGGGTGCAAAAGAAATAAGGATATATTTTGGAACTCAAGTTATTTTCTCACTTTTCACGATAACACAGAATTTGGGAAGTTGAGCTCTGAAGGTGCGAAGAACGAAGAACATCGCTCAAAGAACTCAAGCTGCAATTTGATAAGGTAAGGGGGGCTACTACTCAATTTATATTTGCTTATGGGTTTAGATGCAATTGGTTGGGTAATCGTAGGATAACCCCATTTTATCTGATGTTCTTAGTGATTGATAACTTTAGGGTCGAATTTTGTTAGAAAAGATTAGGTTCCCTAAAGGTTGTGAATCGATTAAGAAATTAATCCCTATTGTTGATTTAGATCGAAATTGCATGATCGGGAGTTTTCCTTAGGTGTTCTAAGGATAACCTTGATGTATCAGATTTCCTCCCAACTGGACGAATAATCACTTTTAAGGTTACTTTGATAATTGTTGGTGATTATAAAATTAAGCTTTTGGATTAAATGATTTGAAAAAGGAATTCTGCCTTCCAACGATTTTAGAAAACTATAACCTTGAAGGATTTGAGTTATTCAAGTTGTGGGAAATTGATGAACATAGGTCAGAGGCATAGGAAATTGATGTTTTGGAGACTTGCTGTGTATTTGGATGTTTTGTACTGCATTGCACTGCTGTGGAAATGTATTTTTCGTGCAAAAATGTGGGCATATGAGCTGCTGCAGGTGCAGGAAATTTTGGTACGCGCTCATCAACACGGGCCGTGTTGATTCACACGGGCACCCGTGTTGATCTGCTGGATGGGTAAAAAAAAAGTGTTTCCAGACACATTTCAACACGGGCCGTGTTGATTCACACGGGCACCCGTGTTGATCCCCTGTATTGGCAAAATAACGTGTTTCTGGACACATTTCCACACGGGCAGTGTTGATTTACACGGGCACCCGTGTTGACCTCCTGTGTTGGCTTCTGAATTTTATGTTCTGTGCTTTGTTGTGGTGTACAGGAATGATTTTGTTTAATGTGCAGTGTTTGTTAGTTTTGAACATGCTGCTTAATGATATGCATAGTATTGTGGAGGCTTGTGTCGAATAATGTTTGTATGTTATGATACCAACACTATGTGGATTTTATTGTCATGCTTTTAGGTAATGTTATCGAGCATGGATTATGATATAACTTGATATGATTGGTTGATGTTTAATAGTATGCTGAGTGATTACATGCTATTCATATCGTGTTGTATTTGATATTGTTGATGTTACATGATATGGTTTATTGATGTTAATAGTATGCTGAGTGTTACATACTTTACATATCATGTTGCATTTGTTAATTCCCATTGTGTGGAATTAACATGGTGGCCAATATACGTGTCCGCGATTTAATGGAACGTTGAGGTGGTAGCCGTGTCCGCGATATAATGGAACGGTGAGTTATCCGTGACCCGAGATTTAATGGGGCGGTAAAATGGTACCACATGCATGGGTGTGTTGCATTATATTGAATATAACATGAATGGATGATTTTCCAATGTTGTGTTTAATTGATTGTATGCATGTATTGTTGCTGAATTGTTAATGATGTTTGATGTTAATTATAAGTATGAAAAGTAATATATTATGAATATATGAATTATAAAGGTTTTCGTAAACTATGAAACGTGCTAACTGTTTGGGTGATGCTTATGATTTTTCTGAATTGATTGTTATGAACGTATAATCAAATGTATAGTTGAGATGCTCACCCTTACTGTTGAATATTTCAGATTGAGGAGCTTCGTTCAGGTGCTTGGCGAAGGCTTGTTGTTTCTAGCTTATTTCCGTTTAAGTATTGTCCGGGTCATGCTCTGATAGTTGTAACTCCGGGAACGTTTGTTTGTCGAGCTGCTTTAGTCAGACTCGCTATTTCCTTATGTTTGTTATAATATGATGCTGATATATTCCAGGTGTTAATCCCTGATGATTTTGAAAATATTATAACATTGGTTTTGTTAATTAAATTATTCCGCTGTGTAAACATGTATGAGTTACTTCTATGATATGCATGACAGGAACTTGTTTTTGTAAAAAGAGAATTGTGACATCCTCGTTAATACATGTACTCTGAAAGTATGATTTTAATTATTTGCGAAATTTTATGCGGGGTTTTAGAGGGTGTTACAAACAACCCTAATTCTAGATTGATTTTATTTATTGTGAAAAAGATTAAAGTTAACCTAATTTAAAACAAATTAATTAATTAATTACATTTATTTACAAAATAATAATTAATAGTAAAAACAATAAATAATAAAATAAATAATATTTTAGGTTTATGATTTTATTATGAAAAATAATTAATTTGTAAATTAAATACTTAATAATAATAATAATTAAAAAAGATAATAAAAAGGAAAAGAAAATAAAAATAATAAGAAGTAATAAAACCAGGGTGGTGATGGGCCCAATATGGAGGTTAATCTGGAAATCTGAGGCCCATTAACATCAAGCCTTGTTGACTTTCTGGAATTATCCAGAAACGCATTGACTCATGAGCATCATGATCTTCATCTTTTGACCATTGGATTGGGGATTGTGGCCACACGGCAGGCTGATGCTTGGGGCGCATGGTAGAACACATTGAGAATCCTGCATGCAATCACGTTAATCAAAATAATATAGATTTTTGGGTGGACCTGGGAATCGAACTCAGGTCCCAACGCTTGCTGAACACCTGGCCAACCACTCCACCAACTTGCACGCTTTGATATTATGATAAGAAATAAATATAATATATCAAAACAATCACATGTGCTGGAAACAAACCAAATCGCGCGCGTATTTTAAACCGTACAACCAGGAACTAACACGTCCTTCATCTTCCCCAGATTCCCTGTAAAACAAAGTTAAATGGCGGGGGTTTTTAACCCCCACAACCTGCAAGGACGAAAAATAGCGAACAGGCCTATGGTTAATATAAATTGTTCGCGACATGTAATTTGAAATCGTCTCAACCTAACGAATCCAACCATATGCATTAGGGGTTCTGATTTTACTGGATGTGGAAAGCCCCAAAATCAAAGCTTCGGAACCCTAATATTCGTTCATGGTGATTCGTGATTCAGGGCGTTTCAGTCCAATTAACCTATGCCAAAAGCTTCCTGTGGATTCAAGCAACACAAAACATATAAGAAATCATGTTAATGATGCATAAATCATGAGGTTCGATTATGGAAAAAATAAGCAAACCGTGAGTTCGTGTGGAGCGATTTCTTAGGTCTTAGCACTTGGTTTTGATTCCAAAACGCTTCTGGGAGTTCTAGCAATGTATTGGAATCCACAAATTGCTTTGAAAGGGCCTGGAATCTAGAAAACAGTTTTGGCTTTTTCTTGATTTTTTTTGAATATGGTTATGGCTTTCTGCAACAATTCTCACGTCCACATGAATAGGGTTAGGTTGTGTACATATAGAGGACTGAATTAGGTTAAATCTTTGGGCAAAAGATCCATGGAATTATGATTTGTATATTTGATTTTCAATCATATCTTTTTGCATCTTTTTGATTGAGAAAACTTGCCAAACATGGAGATTTTTGTCCCCTTGATTGATACACGAATTTGCCAGCTCTTGTAGGTCATATTTGCTTCATGAAAAGATTGAAAAAATTATATCTTGATATTTTCCTACAATTAAATGAATTAATATTGATTAAAAATTCAATTAATTAATAAAAAATAAGAAAATAATTCAATTTAATCTCAATGGGTCGTGCATAAGCCTTGGACAAAGTTTCAAGAAGGAATTTGAGGCCCATTAGCAAAAACAAAGTGTTTTGAGCAAAGTTGACTTTTGCAAATTCACAAAAATTTCCCAACTTCTCCAATGCATATCTTGCTCAATTTTGATCATATGAACATGTTCTTGGACATTTTGGAAAGGTCTTGAAGTCCTCTAACCAATGAATTTGGTTCCATGTCATTTGGATTTACCAATCTCATGTTATGGTCTTTGACTTAAAGTGCATTTTTGTTTACTTTTGAAATTGACCTATAATGTAGAAATTGATAACTTTTTATGAGAGCATTTCTTGGACTTGGAATGTGAATATGAGTTGTAGGAAATGTCATCCCCTTCAAAATGAGCATTGGATGGGATTTTTCTGATGAACCATGAAAAAGTTATGCATTGGTCAAGGTACAATTGACTTTTCAGCTGTCCAAAAATAGCAACTTTTGCATCTTTGATGATTTTTGAGCCATGCTTGATGAATCATGATCAAGACTTGATCAAATGATGATTGTTGACTCAAAATAAGATGTTGACCAAAAATTTTGACTTTTGACTGCAAAATGACCATTTTACCCCTACAGTTGATTGTGAAGCAAATAAAGCTTTTGACTGTGCAATTTGACATTGTGAATCTTGAGACTTGACATGTAGATGCTTGACAATGTATATAGGCCTATGGGACTTGATTGAGCCATTAAAAACCACAAATTCCTTGCAAGAACCAAAACCCTAATTTTGACTGGCTTAGGAGGCATTTGGACTGTGCAATCTTTTGAGAAATCTTGAAGAATATGGGAGGGCAAATTTTGGGGTACAACAACTTCCTATGTGATAGGGAACCATCACCGTCTTTTGATTCCAGAGGAATGTTTTTGATGTCATTCGTTGTATTACGAAATGAGAGTTTGCGGCTAAACGTGCTTTTGAATTAACTGAAAGGCTACCATGCCCTAGGTTTTGATTAAAGGTTTCAATTTGTATACAGAAAACTTCTACTTCTTTGGCTCGAAGGGGTTGACTAGGGATTATCTTCCTTATAACTCCAGTGTTTAGGATTTGAAATAACGCATGTACATCGTCAGCAAGGTCTGTCCAAAAGCATACTGTATGAGATTATGACATTGTTTTCATCATCCTCCCTCTAAAGGCTTGTAACTTTTAGCAAGAGTTTAATGTCATAAAGTGAGTAAAAAGCATAGTTTAAATGTAATGAAAATGAGTGGATCAAATCAAGACAAATATATGCAATGCATTAATGAAACATAGTTTGACATTAATAGATAATTGTTTGAATAAAAAATAAATTACAATTGAAAATTCAAAATGAACAGAAGTGTCTTTCTCTGAACTTGTCACTTTAGGTGGTGAGCCTTTTAGGAACGACAGAAGAACTCAATCTGGCCACCTTGTGTGAACTCCAACATTCCCCTGTCAATCAAGTCTTGGATCTTATTTTTCAAAGCCCAACAGTCGTTCGTATCATGCCCAGGATTATTGGAGTGGTATGCACATAATGCATTGGGATGATAGCTAGGAGCAGAGGTATTGGGATTCAGAGGAGGATCCCTTAATGTGACCAAATTCAAGTTCAACAGGTGTTGTAAGACCTGCGACATAGGCATGTCGATTTTGGTGAACTGTCTAACGGCTGGGACCTGTTTACTTCGGTTACCCTGTCCTTGTTGACGAGGTGGTTGCTGGGTTTGTGACGCTGAAGCAAATTGGGGAGGTCTTCTCTCGGCTTCTTGTCTCAAGGGAGGGTGAATGATGACTTGATCCCCAATCCTAAATGTTTGCCCCATTTGGTTATATCCATCCTGACAAAGCTTGTTGATGAGGACCCTCAACTCTTCTTGTCCTTGTGCCAGGTTTTGAATAAGAGCCATATGGCCCACCAGCTGTCCCATCATTTGGACCCTAATTATGGCTATTTTAGTTTGTAGCCTTTCCAACTGGTCATCTCTGTCGTCCCCAGGATTTCCCATGATCATGCCCCTGGTGAGGAGCGCCTTGACCTCTTCTTGTCCCTTGGATAGGTTCAAGAACATCTCTTGAAGTTGAGCGTTTTGAGCCTGGACGTCCTTGATAGTCTGCTCTAGAGCCATCTCTACTGAAATAAACAGTAGGAAGATAAAGAGATTTGTATGAAAAACCTGTCATGATATGATGCGTGATATGTGGATGCATGCTTTCAAGGATCTCGCAGGGTAAACAAGAAACTGTTAGAATTCGATTGCAGCTTGATTGAAGAAACTTTGTGTCGTTGAGAGTCCTTCTTCAAGAGTCAAGCTAACCATATCGAGTGGGTCATAGCATTTGAATCAAGTTTGTTGTACTTGATCTTTGACGGCGTTTGGTTCGTCATAACCTGCATCAAAGGCCCTCGAGATCCTTGAAACGGTTATAGAAAATGCCATGGTATGATGTTATGATGTTGTGTACAAATATGCAAGATAAGCAAGTGTATATACAAATAATCATATTCACACAAAGCAAACAAATCCTTAGTTTTAGGCTTGCATGGAGTTTGTAGGTAAGTACCCTCTTGAAGTTTAGTTGGCTCAACCTGTCCTAGTTAATAGTAACCGGATTCTAAGGGATCTCAATATCACTGACCTTTCCCACAAGCTTTGTTCAATAAGTAATTGACTCGCAACCGAACAAAACTTAGGGGTCGAGTCTCAATAAGTGTAGCATCGAGTATCAACAAATTTTCAACTTCACACCGAAACTGGCTATCTCACTACTTCCTAATGGCCAAGTTGGTCAAGTAAGGTTCAAAGGTAAGTTGATGCTTCACGACACCACGCGGCGGCCCCGTTCTCTTCTTGACTGACTCAAGGGTTACCGGTACCAACCAAAGTGCCACATCAATGTAGCTACTTCTTCAACCATGTCGGTATACGCCGCACAGTTCCCTCACAGTCTATTGCTACTTACCTAAAAGGTTCCCCCAAATCCGGGTGTAGGACTTAAAACAAAACCCAAACAAGGAACCAAAATGTAAAGCAAACAAATCAAACAATGTAAGCAAGTAAAGGTGATCTAGCCCTAAGGTAACCCCACTTTTAAGTACAATCCCCAGCAGATTCGCCAGTTCTGTGATACAGTGGGATAACTGACTTGAGGTGTTTGCGTTTGTGTTCGCAAATGTTTCGGTTTAGCAAGAGTCGCCACCGAATTTTCTTTTATCCAATAAGGAAAGGTGAAAAAGCACAGAAAAGACCTTTAGAGATGTTTTCTTGAGTTCGGGGGGTAGATTATGAAAAAGGAAGGTATTAGCACCCTTTTCATCCATGGTTTTCCATGGGCTCTTAGTTACTTGCTAGATCAACTTGCTTTTGTTTAAATGTGTGCTTGTGATGTGGGTTTTGAAAGTATTTTGAAAATGTAACTTTGTAACGATTCTCGTCTCTATAAGAATGCATACAAAGTGTTGTTTTGAAAATAGTTCAAAGAGGTGTTTGTGTAGAGTGTTTTTGAAAGTGATTTTGAAAAGGGTTTTCTTTGTAATGGCTCTCGTTTCTATAAGAACGCGTACAAAGTGTTATCTTTTGAAAATGTTTCAAAGTGAGAGTGTTGGTGTATAAATGTTTTTGTTGTGAGCAAGCGAGTAACTAGGAGCGAATCTACCTACTCAAAAGGTCTTAGATGTGCTTTTCCTCCTCCTTTAGATGTTGCTACCTCACCATTGATTCGGTAAGAAGCCCCATCATCGGATGTGAAGGGACGGGCGTTGGGACGTTTGTATAGTCATAAAAGGCAACATATGGGACGTTTTAGCAATGTCGTTTTAGGGACTAGATCATTTACCGAAGGAAACATCGAGGGTCATCGAGGGACTACGATCTTTTATCGAGGGTCTTTTGCTAAAACGCCCATGTTCGAGGGACATGACCATTTTCCGAAAGGCAACAAAGTGGGATTACCCTAAGGGTGCTAGTGTGCAAGTGTATTAGTTTGCATGCATTTTGTCTTGTGTTTGAAAGTCGTATATTCGTTGATTTTATCTGGCCATACACACCTAATTACTAGCATTTGTACAAAAGTAATAAAAAGTGAACAAAAATAAATCCTACACTATTACAACCATATTGAAGTGCATAGAAATGTAAAGGAAAAAATAAGATAAAAAGAAGTAAAAAAGAGATCATTAGATTTAGACAGGAGCACCCTTCGATTTGCATTCTGTTGGCCTCCTTCGATTGGGGATAGCACCAGTGAGGTCATCCCCTTCGATTGGATAAGTATGTGTATGGCGAAGCCTTCTGGTTCTGCCTTGTTGCCTTCTTCGACTGGAGGTTGAAAGAAGTGAGGGAATGCCTTCCGACTGAGCCTGGAATCATTGAAGGCATGCTTTTCGTCTGGGCCTAGAAGTCAACATGGTTTTCCTCCTGGTTGTGTCTTTCGTTTGACCTAGAGAAAGAGGGTAGAAGCTAGAAGCTTCGTTTCCTATTTCTTGTTTCCTGTTTCTTTCATTTAAAGCATTAAATGGCAATATGGCATGAGGCCATGCTAGTATTTGTCTTGTAAACAGTTTAATATTTAAAGCAAGTTCAGGTAAACAGAAAGCAAAACGAAATGGTTAGCTCTGAAAAATATGTTAAAAGGGTGGAATCAAAAGGAACAGTGGTATGTACATGTTTCAAACAAAAGGGAAAATTACTATGCCATGAAACGAAAAGTTCAAAGGTAAGAATAACTTACCTTGCTTCAGGCCTTGAATGGATGTGGGACCTTGAATGGAGGCCCAGGGTGCTGGATTCGAAAGAGGGGGTCAATAGTTGTGCTTGGAACGCTGGATTCAAAGGAAGAGAAAAAGAAAGTGTGATGCTTCTTTGATTCGAAGGAGACTGAATTGTGGTTGTTCTTCAGAATTGAAGGAGATGAATGTGATTCTGGGATTTTTGTGATTTCTCAAGTGTTGATGAACTTGAGAGTTTTGTTGTGTTTGAGAAAATTTAGGGGATTCGTTCCTCTGGTCCCAAGATCCTCTGTTAGCTTTGCAAATTTTCCTCTATTTATAGAGAAAAAGAATGGACATGTTTTCAATAGCCAGCCTTGCAAAATAATAAAATAATAGGTAACGTGAAAGGTACAAGTGGGGGGCATATTGGCAGTTGATTAGACTTGTGCCTCTGGCCCTGCTTTTCGTTCAGATGAAATCTAGGTGGAAAGCTGCTTTTGTGATAAAAGTACTTTCTATGAAAAGAAAGGGTATGTAGCCTTTAACCAAAGATAGTATTATCCAAAAGACAAAGTTTAAAACCCTTGTACAAGCCCCATATTATGTAAAGATTCAGAAGCAACATAGCCTGGCAAATGAGACTTGGTCTTGAGTCAAATGAAAGAATGAGATCGAAACGCACTTGTTCGAAGGAAGCCTTTGCCTCAGTCGAAGCTTGTGGTCGAAACAAGCTTACTCAAAGGAAGCTAATGCCCAGTTGAAGCTTGGATCGAAACAAACATATTGCCCAATCGAAATCTCATGTTTGAAGGAAGCATGTTGCCCAATCGAAGCATGTGGATCGAAACAAACATAAAGGGAGTCATTGCCTTTTAGCGTGAGGGAAGTTCCTGGCTTCTGAATCAAAGGGTGTTCCTTCAAGGGAAGCAAGAACTTAGTCAAATCTTGTATGAAGATATCTCTTGGCTCAAACGAAACTTGTGAGAGGCAAAGTCTACAAGAGGCCCTTGGTGCAAGTGGATTCGAAGGAGGTTTCAAATCCAAACGAAGGATGTACCCAAGTTGCATTCGAAGGAGGCTCTTTCTCAAAATGAAGGATGTAATCCAAGCTGCATTCGAAGGAGACTCTTGCTCAACTGAAGTTTGCATTCAGGAACACAGAAGGTGAGATCCCAAATGAAGATTTGCATGCAGGAACTTGTGTCCAAATGAAGACTTTTCCTTGCAGGGGGTACATGTGGCCAGTAGGTCATGGCCTTCGATTGCAAGCATACAGACAACATACTTGTCCGAAAGGCTTGCCCTGCATGGGACACTTGTGGCAGCAAAAAAATGTTTTCCAAAGCAAGCATGCAGGTAACAAAAGACACAAACGAATCCTGCAACAAGAAGTCACATGCCCAGGCGAAAGAGGCACGCTTGCAGCCATTTTGAGACATCGAAGGAGGCCAAGAGTCAATCAAAGGGTGCTGAGTCGAAGGAGACCTGTTTTCCTCCAAATTTGTCAAAATGTTATTTTTATCAGTTTTCTTCATTTTTGGCAGTTTCCTTTTAATTTTGGTACTGGAAAATTCCAAAGTACTTGTGCAAGCTTGAACCTTGATAATCCTTGTGAGAAAGGCCTTGAAGAATGAGAGGGCAAATTTTGGGGTACAACACACGCGCTGCTTGCCACTGGGGTGGCTGTTACATCCGTTTATAAAATAATTTCAACTAAATATAAAATAAATCAAGTCATGAAAATCTTAAAATGGCAGCAAGCTTCTTCTTCCCCGTTGCATGCTAACAGTAACAGTAACAATAACTATAACATATAATTTCCAAAAAATTCTAACTTCCTCATTTCTCAACCATTTTTAAAGATATAAAAACCAAACTTGCTTATAATTTTACAAGGAATCTAATAGTATAATTTTATGAAGCTATAACTCAAAGATTTTCACGAATTTTCTATTGGTACCAAACGAAAACCTAAATGTTCAGAAAATTCAGTTTCAAAATTCTCATCCCACAGTCAATTAAAATGAAATTTAAGGATATGGTTAGCTTCATAGGAATTATATATACATTTTATTTATTAAAAGTAAGTGCAAATGATGCTTGTATCAAGATTTCAAAGTTGGAAAAACTTACCTCTTGATGCAAAAATGCAATGTCCTCTACTCGACTTCCAGAAGCAATATGATGATTGCTTTAGCTCCATGGGACCTTAGTGAGTATGTTGCAACTCTTACTTTTCCTTGAGAGTGTCTGGATCGGTCCACTCAAGTCAAGTTGAAAAGTCGGATTCTGAAAATGGTGGATGTTGATAATGGAGTTACACTGGCAAAACAGGTGTTTGGGTCACTTATACATGATGTATATGAAGTGTTTGGGCCGAACTTGCAAGGTTTGAGAGTTTCAAAGAAATGGATTTTGAAAACTCAAGAAATGAGTTTTATGGTCAATTTTGGTTTGAGAGTGTATGAGTGGTTTAGAGGGCTTGTGAATTTATGCTATTGCTTACAAATGAGCTCTATATTTATAGAGAAAAGGTTGAGGGTAAGGGCTGATCAGTTTGTCAAGGTCACACATTATTATTTGGTTGGATTGTAAATGAAGCAAACTTGAAGAACATGGTTCTAATGCCTTGTACTTTGTCTCATAGAGTGGTTAAGCACTTTAAACATGTTTCTTCTGACTTTATAGATTGAGTGTATGAAGAAGAAACAAATCAGAGGCTCAAGGAGTGGACTTTTGCAAAAGGCTTGCTTTACAAGAATGGAAATGGTACCTTTCTCCCTTAAATGGAAAGATGCATTGGACAATGCTTGAATCAAGTTTACCATAGCTCAAAAGTTTATGTAAACATTTAATTATGGTGAGATTTTGAAGTTAGAAGGCCTGCAAATAAATATCACGCAGCATAGCATGAAGATTGGATTATGTGTTCTTCACAAAAATGACTTGTAATTGAAGTTTATCATGCCAACTTCAAGTCATCGAATCTCCTAGATCAAAAATGATCTCTTAAAGTTCTCGGACATTTTGGAAAGCTTGAAACATTTTATACAACCTTCATTTTGACCACTTTGGCTAAATCAACTTGGAACTAGGTGGAAAATTGCCAAGATGTTGGGACAAAAAATCTGACCAAACTTGTTGAAACTTTCTCTAAGTGTTAAATAAAAATGTCTTGATTTTATGAGCCCATATCTCCTAATCCAAGCATTTTTTGGACATCATCACTTAAGGACAAAGTTGTATAATTCATAATGCTCTACAAATTTCATGTGGAAAATTTTTCCTTGAATCATCTTGCATCTTGGTGAAAATTGGTCATGAAGTAATGAATTTATCAAGGTCAAAACACTTAGAATTTTTCTAAGTATTGAAAATTTTGAATTTTTGTTGACTCTGTTGATTCTTGTTGATCAAGCTTGATAATTTTGAATGGTTTGATGTTTATTGATTTTGAAGTTCAATGTTGACTAAAAAGTCAAAGTTTGACTTTTTGTGTGCCTGTTGACTTTTTATCAATTGATCTCAATTTTTCAACTATCAATCTCTTGCACATTTGAGAATGTCTTGGACCATGAAATTAGGTCAATATGTTATGTTTGAGTCCTTAATATCATTCTTCAAATCATTGGGTCATGTACTAGGTCAAAAGTCAATGATCACTCATTCTCAGTTAAAACCCTAATTTTGACCATTTTTCCCCATTGATGATTTGAGTTCTTGCCTTGAGGAATTATGATCAACCCTTGATAAAATGATGATTATCTCATAAAAATGTTGATGTTGATCAAAAATCTTGAAGTTTGATTGTATGTTGGCCACAGTTGACTATTTACCCAATATAGCTGATTTTTAGTCATTTGAGCAATTGACTGAGCAAATTTGCGATGCAAGACTTGAAACTTGGTATGAGAATTATTGGAGACTAATTATGAACCATGAAAGTCACTTGGGGCATTAAAAGTCCAATTTTCCTTGAGAAAACCAAAACCCTAGTTGTGGACCCAATGCTTAGGAGGCGAGCTTGTCTAATTAACTCTTGAGTATCCTTGAGCATTTGAGAACTTTTGTGAGAAATGTCCGGAAGAAAAAAGAGGGAAAATTTTGGGGTACAACAACTGCCCTTGTTCAATCTTCTTAAACCCGAAGAGTTAGATTGGTATGTTCGTCATTCGTGACCTGAAGGTGGAAGATAATTGAACACTTAAGTGCCCAGAAATTTGCACTCGCTTGTGCATGAAGTAATGTTTTTGGTTGATTATGCCGGGAATGGGCTTAAATATGCCATTTGGATAGGTAATGAAGAATTTTCGGAGATGGTCTTATAGATGCCATTCGAAGTAAATGTTTATGGAGAATTTAGACTAAGTCTATGCTCGACTTTAACTGGGAGAAGTATCGGAATAAATCTTTGGTCGATTTAATTTGAGCCAAAAAATGTCTGCTGAAAAAGTATCAGAATAAATATTTGGTCGATTTAAACTGAGCCAGGAAATCCCTGCATCCGTCTTTAACTGGGGGAAGTATCAGAATAAACCTTTGGTCGATTAAATGTGAGCCAGAAAATGTCTACTGGAAGAAGTATCAGAATAAATCTTTGGTCGATTTAATATGAGACAAAAAAGGTCTTTAAATATTTAACTAGGAGAAGTATCAGAATAAATCTTTGGTTGATTTAATCTGAGCCATAAAAGGTCTACTGAGAGAAGTATCAGAATAAATATTTGGTCGATTTAATCTGAGCTCTCAGAGGTCTTTAAATCTTTAACTGGGAGAAGTATTAGAATAAATATTTGGTCGATTTAATCTGAGCTAGAAAAGGTCTAATGAGAGAAGTATCAGAATAAATCTTTGGTCGATTTAATCTGAACCAATAGAGGTCTTTAAATTTTAAATGGGAGAAGTATCAGAATAAATCTTTGGTCGATTTAATCTGAGCCAGAAAAGGTCTATTGAGAGAAGTATCAGAATAAGTCCTTGGTCGACTTAATATAAGACAGGGAAGGTCTACTGTAAGAAGTATTAGAATAAATTTTTGGTTGATTTAATCTGAACTAAAAGATATCTGAAGGAAGTGTTTGTCATGTAGATAGTCGCCCCGTCCTGTTTCAGGAATTGATCTACAATCTGTTTTTGTTGGAAAATCCATCCTGTTTCGGGAGTTCATACCACTTGGTGATAAAGATAGTCGCCTCGTCCTGTTTTGGGAGGTGATCTTCATATAACCATAAAGGAAGAAAGATAGTTTCTCCATCCTGTTTCGGGAGTTAATCTGCAACCTATTCATGTAGATAGTCGCCCCGTCCTGTTTCGGGAATTATCCCATAATTTGTTATTCACAGATAGTTGCCATGTATTATTTCAGGGATTAATCTATGGCTAGTGTGATATGGTGGCAGAAGCGACTTTTTTTGTTACTACTGATTTTGCGAGTTTTGTTTGCAAATGTACGGTAAGCAAGAGTCGCCACTGAATTTTATTTCATCCAACAAAGGAAAAGTGAAAAGAACAAAAAAAAAACCTTTTTCGAGATATTTATGAGTACAGGTGGTAGATTATAGAAATGGAAGGTATTACCACCCTTTCTATCTGTTGTTTTCCTCGGGCTCTTAGGTACTTACTAATTCTTAAATTTCTTTTGTGTGTTTGTGTGCTTGAAAAAGGTTTGAAATTTGCCTTAGTGCGGCATTTCACTTTATGGTAACCCTTGTATCAGTCCTCAAGGGTGTGATAAAATGTTTTTTTGAAAAATTTAGTTTGAAAGTGTAATTGTGAAAAAAGTTGTTGTTTTGAGCAAGTACTTAAGAGTTTCTACCTACTTGAAAAAATGCTGTTTGTTTTCTAGTTTCCTTTAGACAGCGCTATCCTACTATTAAGGAGTAGGTAGCTCCGTCGTTGGAGTTTAACGCACAATCAAAAGGGACGAGTACAATCACTAAAGCAATGGTTAGGAAACCTTAGTAGTTACCCTAGAGTCTTAAAGATCTTTCCGAGGCAACATTCAAATGGGTCATTTTTTATCTTTCGGGACTAAAGGGCAACCACTAAAACTCCATATACTTCTTGACCGTTTACCGAAGGCAACATAAGTGGGTCAAACCCTAGGAGTGAGCATGTGCAAGTGTTTGTTTTTTTCGTCATTTATCTTTGCACAATTAGGGTTTTCCACTGTTTTAAATTATGATCTTTTGCATACAATCCAATTATCAATCATCTAACAGTTTATAATGACGGAAAAGAAAAGTGCGGGAAATTTAAACCTAACTATTACAAGGCTTTGGGGAGGGGGATTACATAATCAAAAACCGGGGGAAAACAGTAAATGAAAATGATAATAAACCTAATTAACAATTACAAACTCAGAGCAATTACATTAATTGAAAAAATAATGAAATAAATGCGCGCGATGAAATTTAATACGAGGAATTAAAATTAAATTCAAAGACATTTAATTAAGTAAATAAATAAAAATATTTTTTTGGAATTTTTGAGAAAAAATAATTAATTTTGCAAATTAACCTAATTTCTAATTAATTTTAATTATGAAAAAAAAGAATTTTAAGTTATCTTAATTAATCTAATTAATTAATGCAATTAATTATTTTATAAAAAAAATAATTCTAATTTTTTGTGTTTTTATGATTTTTGATTTAATAAAAAAAACAATGATTTTTTTTGTAAAAATAATTAAAACAAATAATTAAAACAAATAAAAGATATTAAAAAAAGAATTAAAGTGGGCCTGATGTGATGAGAAAAACTGGGGGTGTGAAGAAGAATGGATAGGCCCAGATTGATGCCAACCCATCATCCTACACTTGATCTTGTGTGGTGGCTTCTGGGAGGTCCACCATGTGGCTGCTTCCTGGAGGCGTGAGATCTGGCCAAGGAATGATTTGATGGTGATGAATCTTGTGCGTATGGTGGACGATGGATAGTGAGGCGCATGGAATCTACAATAAACAACTTAGAAAATAAGAAAATGTTGAGACCTGGGATCGAACCCAGGTCCTACCTCTCAAATGCCTTGTCCTTTTCCATCTGCGTTGGAACACTTGTTTATACAAATAACAACACAATAATATTATGTATGAAAACAAAATGAATATTTGGGAATTTCCAAAAACGCGCGCCAGATTCAAACTAGCCAATGATGGGCCGCCACCTAGTCATCTTCTCCAAAGAACCGTCGCATTAGGAATAAAGCTTTTACCTACAAACAACTTCCGTAGCTATAACCCCTGCATTTTCAAAAATTCAGCACAAGCAATATATATCTCAGATAAGGCCATGGGTCGATCGCTTATGATCTCCTAAGCACGAATTGACCCTTGATTGGACCTAATTTAACCTGTACATGGAGTCCCCAATTTGGGACCTTCGGTACCCTAGCTATGGTGAATACGATTCCTGCGCTTAAACTCCAATTAAACCAACCAGAATCATTGCAAATATGACAATCAATATGAATATATGGCTAAAATGTGTTTATGATACCAAAATTAAAGGAATCGAAATCAAGAACATATGTAAACCGTGATGGAGGTTGTGCACGATTATGCACGCTTCAAGCCTTGAGAATGATTGCAAAGGCTCCAATGAACGTCCAGGGATATGATTTGATCCTTTGAATGGCTGGAAACATCCTATGGAGAAAGATCTGATCTGCACTTTTTTCACAAAAAGTTGAACTTTGTTCTTGCACTTAGGGAGGCAGGCTGCGCATGAATTATGTCCCTTAGGTTTCACAAAGCTTTGTTATAAGTAGTGAATCAGATTAAGTCATTATAACTGGAAAGAATCAAAGATATAATTGCATGGTTTTAGAAGAAAATCAAATCTTGAAAATTTTCCATATATGAAGATTTTGTATCCTATTTGGCCTTGCACGATTTCCTGGCTATTTTGCAGCATATAAGATCTCCCTTCAAAGCAAAAATCAATATTAAAACAAATTATATGATTTATTTGGATTTATTTGATTTTATTTGATTTTAAATGAATAAAAATAAAAATAAAAATAAATTAAATAAATGAGTGGATAAGGCATGAAGGGTCCCATAGGTCGTGGAACATGCTAGGACTGAGATTCAATCTTGAAAAGATGGGCCCATGTGGAAAAAAAATGCAATTTTGGGCATTGTTAACTTTGTGCAAATTTCCAAAAATGGCTAACTTTGACAATTCATATCTCTCTCAATTTTGACCCTAAGATGGTGTTCTTGTAAAGAAAGCTTAGGATGTCCTCGAAACAAACCTTTTGGTTTCATCTCCATTGGGTCTTCCATTCTCATGTAAGAAGCTTTGACCCAAAAGGTATTTTTATTGACTTTTGAAAAGGACCTATAATGTCTGAATTTATATCTTTTCATGAGTGCATTTGTTGAACTTGAGGGCTGGAGATGAGTTGTAGGGAATTGGATCCTCTTCAAAACGAGCCTTGGATGAGAAATTTCTGATAAAGTATGAGAAAGTTATGCCTGGTCAAAGATTGGTTGATTTTTCCTATAGGAACCCTAATTTAGAAACTTTTTGAGTTTTGATGAATTAGGAGCATTCCTTGAGGTATCATGATCAACCCTTGATCAAATGATGAATATGACTTCAAAAATGTTGATGTTGACCAAAAATCTTGAAGTTTGACTGTATGTGGGTCACAGTTGACTTTTGACCTAGTATAGTTGATTTTCAGGCACTTGAGCAGTTGACTGAGCAAACTTCTTGTGAAAGGCATGAAACTTGGCATGGATGACCTTGAGGACATATTAGGGCAATGAAAATCATTTAGGACCCTTGGAACTCAAACATCTTGATGAGGAGTGAAACCCTAGTTTGAGGCTCATTGTCTTAGGAGGAGGATTTGTCTGGTCAATCCTTAGTCAACTTGAGCAATTGAGGACCTCTAGGAGTATGTTTTGAGTAAAAGAAGAGGGCAAATTTTGGGGTACAATAGACGTATTCATCATTAGAAATAGAAAATCCCAAATTATCAATTATACAAGACATTTGAATATTTTTCACAAAACGACATAACTCGACTGTACGAATCGCCCATTCACATGTAAAATATTTGGAATTATAGGACTAAAAATATTTCGAGGATAAAGTATGTTAAACCATCTTTATAATGATTCAAAGCATGCATCAATCAAACACTCACAACTCGATTTATGAATTTTCGAAGTTTTAAAAATATTTCTTCCATAACAGTGGTAACCAATTACCTCCAAAATAGTAACCGGTTACACCCAATGTAACCCAAAATCTAACGCTACTGACTTCATCTGGTAACCAACTACCCAAAATCTAGCAAACGGTTACACCCCTTATAACCTGCCATTCCACGCCTATTTTTATCAGGTAACCGGTTACTTCTAAACTGATAACCGGTTACCACTGACCAAAACAATTTTTCTGTTATTTTTTTGGCATGAAAATCATCCTTTTCCAACCTAAACCCCAATTTTTCTACATCAAAGTGTATAATTTAGTTTACCACATTATCATACTTCATATATTATATTCTAACACCATTACACATACCAATTTCATCAATCACACATCAAACATCACAATAATTGGAAATTTCATTAGTGTTCACATATTACCCAAAAATCACCATAAACCCAAAATAAATCCTACATACACCTAAACCACATATTAATTATAATAACAAGGATGACCCCCTTACCTATTTATTCCTAGAGAATGATTTATTCCTTCTCGGTCTATAATGTTCTCTTCTTTTTTCCTTTATCTGCCCTAGCTCTTTCTCCACGGCTTATTCTTCCTTGTAATACAGTGGGAGAATTGACTTGGTGTTTTGTGTTTTAACGCAAATGTTGTGGATAGCAAGAGTCTCCACTGAATTTTTTTATCCAATAAAGGAAACGGTGAAAAGATTAAGAAAGACCTTTTGTGAATTTTCTTGAGTTTGGGGGGTAAGTTATGAAAAGGGAAGGTGTTAGCACCCTTTTCATCCGTAGTTATCTATGTGATCTTATTTGCTTGATCACTTTTTGAAATGCTTTGTTTTTTTGTATGTTTGAAAATATTTTAAAAACGCCTAAGTATGGCAATTTTGCGATGATTCTCGTATCCTTGAGAATGTATACAAAATGTTTGTTTTGAAATACATGTGAAAGGAAGTGTTGTTTTGGAAAGATGTTTTTGAAAATGCCAATGTAAGGAAATTTTGTAATGATTCTCGTATCGTTGAGAGTGTATACAGAATTTTTGTTTTGAAAAGTGTTTTGAAAATGTGAGGTGTGGAAATTGTTTTAGTTTATGAGCAAGCAATTACGAGTGATCTACCTACTCAAAAAGTCTTTGTTCTTTTCCTCCTCCTTTTGATAGTGCTATTCTACCATTAGTTAGTAAGAATCCCTATCATTGGATGTGAGGGACGGGTCTGAGTCATTATACAGTCATAGAAGGTCACTTGTAAGGATACCTTAGCAATTTTTGTAAGGGCCTAAGAACGTTTACCGAAGGCAACATCGAAGGGTCATCGAGGGACTACGATCTTTTAATTTAGGGTCTTTGCTAAGGCATCTCAAGTTCGAGGGACATGATTGTTTTTTTATCCGAGGCAACAAGTGAGGTTACCCTAGCGGTATAAGTGTGCAAAGCGTATTTGATTCAATTAGTTTATCTTGAATTAGGGTTTTTCTATGATTTATTTTAATCTTGCCATACAAACCCTAATTACTAACAAAAATAAGGAAAGCGATAAATTACAGAAATTAAATGTCCTACGCTATTACAACGCTTCAGGTATGGGGGGTGGGGGTACAAATTCGTGAATGAGGAGGAAATCAATAAATCCTAATTATCTATTACAAACCAAATAGTTGCATCCTATACAACTGACTAGGAATATAAATAAGAAATAAGGAAAAGGATAAATTAGAATGTTTTTGTATTTTTTATGAAAAAAATGGTTGGAGTTGGTATGTTTGAAACAAGTATATGCATCATAATCAATATGAGAATCCTAGAGCATATCTTTTGATTTTGTGGTTGTTTCATGTTTTAATATGAATTTGGTTGAAAAAATTATTAAAAAAGGCTTAAGCTATCCTAAAAAATTTACTCATGTGTTATGATATCTCATGCGAATCAAGACTTATCATTGTAAAATCAAGCTTTGGAGCAATGTTGAAAACTTAATCAAAAAAGATAAGAAGGAAGTCTTTAAAAAACCTAAGAAGTACCTATTTTTGATTTAATTGAAAAATAATGAAATAACAATATTTTTTGTGATATTTTTTTTATATTCATAAAATAGAGGTGATAAACTAAGAGTGTGCAAAAAATAAGCTTAAAAGAGTTAAGTTTGAGTGCAAAAAGAATTAGTTGAAAATGATGAAAAGAAGTGAAAAAAAAATGAAGTTTGAAAATGAATAAAATTGACAAAAGGGTACCATTGGGGCTCGAACCCAGGTCCCAAAGGTTACAGGTGCGCATGGTTTACCACTGGGGTGGTTGTTTCATCCAGTTATGAAACGCCCCACAATTAATATATTGAAAACAAATTCAAAGGATCACAAAACCAGAAAAAAGTGCAAAAGGAGGGTTCACTATGGTTCAAACTAGCGCCCTTAAGGTGAAAGTGACATGAAACACGTGCTGCTTGCCACTGGGATGACTGTTATATGCGTTTATAAAATAATTCCAACTAAATATAAAATAAACCAAGTCATGAAAATATGAAAATGGCAGCAAGCTTCTTCTTCCCCGTTGCACGCTAACAGTAACAGTAACTATAACATATAATTTCCAAAAAATTCTAACTTCCTCATTTCTCAACCATTTTTAAAGATATAAAAACCAAACTTGCTTAGAATTTCACAAGGAATCTAATAGTATAATTTTCTGAAGCTATAACTCAAAGATTTTCACAAATTTTCTATTGGTACCAAACGAAAACCTAAATGTTCAGAAAATCCAGTTTCAAAATTCTCATCCCACAGTCAATTAAAATGAAATTTAAGGATATGGTTAGCTTCATAGCCATTATATATACATTTTATTTTTTAAAAGTAAGTGCAAATTATGCTTGTATCAAGATTTCAAAGTTGGAAAAACTTACCTCTTGATGCAAAAATTCAATGTCCTCTAGTCGACTTCCAGAAGCAATATGATGATTGCTTTAGCTCCCCGGGACCATAGTGAGTATGTTGCAACTCTTACTTTGCCTTGAGAGTGTCTAGATAGGTCCACTCAAGTCAAGTTGAAAAGTTGGATTTTTAAAATGGTGGATGTTGATAATGGAGTTACAGTGGCAAAACAGGTGTTTGGATCACTTATACATGATGTATATGAAGTGTTTGGGAAAAACTTGCAAGGTTTGAGAGTTTCAAAGAAATGGATTTTGAAAAATCAAGAAATGAGTTTTATGGACAATTTGGGTTTGAGAGTGTATGAGAATTTTAGAGGGCTTGTGAATTTATGCTATGGCTTGAAAATGAGTTCTATATTTATAGAGAAAAGATTGAGGGCAAGGGCTGATCAGTTTGTCAAGGTCACACATTATTATTTGGTTGGATTATAAATGAAGCAAACTTGAAGAACATGGTTCTAATGCCTTATACTTTGTCTCATAGAGTGGTTAATCACTTTAAACATATTTCTTCTGACATTATAGATTGAGTGTGTGCAGAAGAAACAAGTCAGAGGCTCAAGGAGTGGACTTTTGCAATAGGCTTGCTTTACAAGAATGAAAATGGTACCTTTCTCCCTTAAATGACAAGATGCATTGGACAATCCTTGAATAAAGTTTACCATAGCTCAAAAGTTTGTGTAAACATTTAATTATGGTGAGATTTTCAAGTTAGAATTCTTGCAAAGAAATATCATGCAGCATAGCATGAAGATTGGATTATGTGTTCTTCACCAAAATGACTTGAAATTCAAGTTTATCATGCCAACTCCAAGTCATCGAATCTCCTAGCTCAAAAATGATATCTTAAAGTTCTCGGACATTTTGGAAATCTTGAAACATTTTATAAAACATTCATGTTGACCACTTTGGCTAAATCAACTTGGAACTTGGTGGAAAATTGCCAAGATGTTGGGACAAAAAATCTGACCAAACTTGTTGAAACTTTCTCTAAGTGTTAGATAAAAATGTCATGATTTTATGAGCCTATATCCCCTAATCCAAGCATTTTTTGGACATCATTCCTTAAGGACAAAGTTGTAGAATTCATCATGCTCTACAACTTTCATGTGGACATTTTTCCTTAAATCATCTTGCATCTTAGTGAAAATTGGTCATGAAGTAATAAATTTATCAAGGTCAAAACACTTAGAATTTTTCTAAGTATTGGAAATTTTGAATTTTTGTTGACTTTGTTGATTCTTGTTGATCAAACTTGATAATTTTGAATGGTTTTATTTTTCTTGATTTTGAAGTTCAATGTTGACTAAAAAGTCAAAGTTTGACATTTTGTGTTCCTGTTGACTTTTTATCAATTGATCTCAATTTTTCAACTATCAATATCTTGCACCTTTGAGAATGTCTTGGACCATTCAATTAGGTCAATATGTTGTGTTTGAGTCCTTAAGATCATTCTTCAAATCATTGGGTCATGTACTAGGTCAAAAGTCAATGATCAGTCATTCTTAGTAAAAACCCTAATTTTGACAATTTTGCCCCTTTGATGATTTGAGTTCTTTCCTTGAGGAATTATGATCAAACCTTGATCAAATGATGATTATCACATCAAAATGTTGATGTTGGCCAAAAATCTTGAAGTTTGACTGTATGTTGGCCACAGTTGACTATTTATCCAATATAGCTGATTTTCAGTCATTTGAGCAATTGACTGAGCAAATTTGTGATGCAAGACTTGAAACATAGTATGAGCATTCTTGGAGACTTATGATGAACGATGAAAGTCACTTGGGGAATTAGAAGTCCAATTTTCCTTGAGAAAACCAAAACCCTAGTTTTGGACCCAGTGCTCAGGAGGCGAGCTTGTCTAATTAACTCTTGAGTATCCTTGAGCATTTGAGAACTTTTGTGAGAAATGTCCTGAAGAAAAAGGAGGGATAATTTTGGGGTACAACAAGCTCCCCTGTTCAATCTTCTTAAACCTGAAGAGTTAGATTGGTATGTTCGTCATTCGTGACCTGAAGGTGGAAGATGATTGAACACTTAAGTGCCCAGAAATTTTCACTCGCTTGTGCATGAAGTAATGTTGTTGTTTGATTATGCCGGGAATGGGCTTAAACATGCCATTTGGATATGTAGTGAAGATTTTTTGGAGATGGTCGTATAGATTCCATCCGAAGTAAATGTTGAGGGAGATTTTAGGCTAAGTCTATGCTCGACTTTAACTGGGAGAAGTATCGAAATAAATCCTAGGTCGATTTAATCCGAGCTAAAAAATGTCTACTGAAAGAAGTATCCGAATAAATATTTGGTCAATTTAGACTGAGCCAAAAAATGCCTGCATCTGTCTTTAACTGGGGGAAGTATCAGAATAAACCTTTGGTCGATTTAATCTGAGCCAGAAAATGTCTACTGGAAGAAGTAATGGAATAAATCTTTGGTCAATTTAATCCGAGCCATAAAAGGTCTTTAAATCTTTAAATAGGAGAAGTATCAGAATAAATCTTTGGTCGATTTAATCTGAGGCAGAACAGGTCTACTGAGAGAAGTATCAGAATAAGTCTTTGGCCGACTTAATCTGAGACAGGAAAGGTCTACTGGAAGAAGTATTAGAATAAATTTTTGGTTGATTTAGTCCGAGCTAAAAGATATCTGAAGGAAGTGTTTATCATGTAGATAGTCTCCATGTCCTGTTTTGGGAATTGATCTACAATCTGTTTTTGTTGGTAAATTCATCCTGTTTCAGGAGTTCATACCACTTGGTGATAAAGATAGTCACCCCGTCTTGTTTTGGGAGTTGATCTTCATCTGACCATAAAGGAAGAAAGATAGTTTCTCCATCCTGTTTCGGGAGTTAATCTGTAATCTAATCATGTAGATAGTCGCCCTGTCTTGTTTCGGGAATTATCCCATAATTTGTTCTTCACAGATAGTTGCCATGTCTTGTTTCAGGAATTAATCTATGGCTGGTGTGATACAGTGGCAGAACCGACTATTTTTTGTTACTACTGATTTTGCGTTTTTTGTTCGCAAATGTACAATAAGCAAGAGTCGCCACCGACTTTTATTTCATCCAACAAAGGAAAATGGAAAAGAACAGAAAAAACCTTTTTCGAGATATTTATGAGTACAGGGGGTAGATTATAGAAAGGGAAGGTATTAGCATCCTTTCTATCCGTGCTTTTCCTCGGGCTCTTAGGTACTTGCTCATTCTTAAATTGCTTTTGTGTGTTTGTGTGCTTGAAAAAGTTTTGAAATTTACCTTAGTGCGGTGTTTCACTTTATCGTAACCCTTGTATCAGTCCTCAAGGGTGTGATAAAATGTTTTTTTGAAAAATTTAGTTTGAAAGTGTAATTGTGAAAAAAGTTGTTATTTTGAGCAAGTACTTAAGAGTTTCTACCTACTCGAAAAAGGCTGTTTATTTTCTTGTTTCCTTTAGACAGTGCTATCCTACTATTAAGGAGTAGGTAGCTCCATCGTTGGAGTTTAAGGGACAATCGAAAGGGACGAGTACGATCACTAAAGAAATGGTTAGGAAATCTTAGTAGTTACCCTAGAGTCTTAAAGATCTTTCCAAGGCAACATTCGAATGGGTCATTTTTGATCTTTTGGGACTAGAGGGCAACCACTAAATATCCATATACTTCATGGCCGTTTACCGAAGGCAACAGAAGTGGGGAAAACCTTTGGAGTGAGCATGTGCAAGTGTTTGTTTTTTTCCGTCATTTATCTTTGCATAATTAGGGTTTTCTACTGTTTTAAATTATGATCTTTTGCATACAATCCTATTATCAATCATCTAACGGTTTATAATGATGGAAAAGAAAAGTTCGAGAAATTTAAACCTAACTATTAAAAGGCTTTGGGGAGGGGGATTACATAATCAAAAACCGGGGGAAAACAGTAAATGAAAAATAATAATAAATCTAATTAACAATTACAAACTCGGAACAATTGCATTAATTGAAAAAATAATGAAATAAATGCGCGCGATAAAATTAAATACGAGGAATTAAAATTAAATTCAAAGACATTTAATTAAGTAAAAAAATAAAAATATTTTTTGGATTTTTTGAGAAAAAATAATTAATTTTGCAAATTAACCTAATTTCTAATTAATTTTAATTATGAAAAGAAAGAATTTTAAGTTATCCTAATTAATCTAATTAATTAATGCAATTAATTATATTATAAAAATAATAATTCTAATTTTTTGTGTTTTTATGATTTTTGATTTAATAAAAACAACAATGATTTTTTTTGTAAAAATAATTAAAACAAATAATTAAAACAAATAAAAGAAATTAAAAAAAGAATTAAAGTGGCCCTGATGTTATGAGCAAAACTGGGGGTGTGAAGAAGAATGGATAGGCCCAGATTGACGCAAGCCCATCATCTTGCGCTGGATCTGGTGTGGTGGCTTCTGGGAGGTCCACCATGTGGCTGCTTCCTGGAGGCGTGAGATCTGGCCAAGGAATGATCTGATGGTGATGAATCTTGGGCGTATGGTGGACGATGGATAGTGAGGCGCATGGAATCTGCAATAAACAACTTAGAAAATAAGAGAATGTTGATACCTGGGATCGAACCCAGGTCCTCCCTCTCAAATTCCTTGTCCTTTGCCATCTGCGCTGGAGCGCTTGTTTATACAAATAACAACATAGTAATATTATGTATGAAAACAAAATTAGTATCTGGGAATTTCCAAAATTTTTGCCCGAACCTTTTTGGTCCGTCGAGATGCCCTTATTTTGCCTAGGCCAGTCAACCTAGCAGGTTGTTTCTATGTGTAGTATCTTTTGACTATGTCCGTATTCACAGGGTATGGGAAATCTTCTCCGTCCTTAGTGGTTAGCATCATAGCATCTCCCAAGAATACTTTCTTGAGAAAAAATGGTCCTTCGTAAGTGGGAGTCCATTTTCCCATGGGATTACCTTATGGTAGAATGATGCGCTTTATTACCAAGTCACCAGCCTGATATACCTTATGCTTGATCTTCTTGTTGAATGCCTTGATCATGTGTTTTTGATACATCTGACCGTGACAAACAGCCGCAAGCCTCTTTTCGTTAATTAAATTTAACTGATCCAACCTGATATGAACCCACTCGTCTTCGCCTAAGTCAGCATCTTTCATAACCCTCAGAGAGGGAATATGAACTTTGACAAGCAGGACAACTTCCATGCCATATACTAAAGAGAATGAGGTTACCCCAGTTGATGTTCGCGCTGAAGTATGATAGCCATGCAGAGCAAATGTGAACATCTTATGCCAGTCTTTGTAGGTCACAAGCATCTTTTGCACAATCTTCTTTATGTTCTTATTGGCGGCTTCCACTGCGCCATTAATCTTTGGTCTGTATGGAGAAGAGTTGTGGTGTTTGATCTTGAACTGCATGTAGAGTTCAGTGACCATAGTGTTGTTAAGATTTGTACCATTGTCAGTGATGATTCTCTCAAGGATACCATACCGACAAATAAGGTTATGCTTAATGAAACGAGCCATAACACTCTTGGTAATTGAGGAAAATGAAGCTGCTTCGACCTATTTTATGAAGTAGTCAATGGCGACGAGAATGAAGCAATGTCCATTAGATGCAGTAGGCTTGATTTATCTAACCATGTCAATGCCCCACATTGCAAATGGCCAAGTAGAAGTCATGATGTTCAAAGGAACTGGAGGAACATGAATTTTATCAGCATATATCTGGAACTTATGACAAGTCTTTGAGTGGTGATGACAGTCAGTTTCCATGGATGACCAATATTAACCTGCTCTCCAGATTTTCTTAGCCATAGTATGCCCGGTGGAGTGAGTACCAAAGATGCCTTCGTGCATATCCTACATAATTTTCTCTTCTTCCTTCTTGTCCACACAACGAAGCTGAGTTGAATCATGGTTGCGTCTGTATAAAATTTCATTGCTCAGGAAGAACTTAGTTGAGAACCTCCGTAAGAATTTCTTGTCATTGATAGATTCTTCTTCAAGGTATTCTTGAGCCTCAAGATATATTTTTACTTCATGAAACCAAGGCTTCTTTTCTACTCCATCAGTGTCAAGTTCATAGCAGTGTGTCAATTCATCGAACCTTTCAATGGTAATTCTGAAGCCTCGTTGTCCCATCTGAGCTTGAACATGGATGACATGGTGGCCAAATCTTCTGCCAAATGATTTTCTTCCCTTGGGATATGCTCAAAGGTAATATCTTCTAAGTACGGAATCAAAGTTATCACATGTTCTCGGTAAGGGATAAGATTTGGATGTTTCGTGTCCCAATCTCCCTTGACTTGACTGATTACCAACGTTGAATCCCCGTATACGCTCAGGAATTTGATTCTTAAGTCAATAGCAGCTTTAAGGCCCAAGATGCACGCTATCATATCATCGACATAGACTGCTATCTCATGATGAATCATGTCATGGAATAAAGCTACCATGGCTCGTTGATAAGTTTCCCTTGCGTTCTTCAATCCAAAAAGCATGACCTTATAGCACAATGTGCCCCACTGTGTGACGAAGTTAGTTTTCTCCATGTCTTCGGGCGCCATCTTGATATGATTATAACCCGAAAAGCCATACATGAAAAAAAATACCTTGTGTTGAGTGTTGTTATCACCCAGGACATCAATATGTGGAAGTAGGAAGTCATTTTTGGGGCTCGCCTTATTTAAATCCATTTAGTCTACATACATACGGACCTTACCGTCTTTCTTCGGCATTGGAACAACATTTGCAACTCATTGGGGATATGACTTCACCACCAAGAATCCTGCATTGAACTGTTTCATTACCTCAACCTTGATTTTCTCTGACATATCAGGATGCATGCGACAAACCTTTTATTTGATCAGAGAATAACCCTCTTTCATTGGAAGACGATGAACCACAATATCAGTATCAAGCCTGGTATGTCTTCGTATGACCAAGCAAAGACCTCCACATATTTGTGCAACATCTGAACAAATCTGCTCTTGACAATGTCTCCCAGGTTGGCTCCAATCTTGACTTCTTTCTTATCTAGCTCGGTACCTAAGTTTATCACCTCCATCGACTCTTCATGTGGTTGGATAGCCTTTTCCTCTTGTATCATGAGTCTGGCGAGTTCTCCAAATATCTCACAATCTTCTTCACCTTCGTCTTCATCTTGATAGATAGGATTTTCGAAGTCCTAAACGAAAATAGCAGAATTATTGTCGATGAGATCTGGAGTGGATGTGGATATGTAAATGTGTGTGTATGTGTGCGTGTAAGGTCACGTGGCTATTTAAAAATGCATTAAAGTACAAGAAAGACAAGGACCGCAAAATTTGAATCTCGTCCAATTTTTTCATTAAATAATCATATGATATATGAAATGTCAACCCATAATAAATGGACCATTGTGCCCCGGGCAAGGCACAAGGTTTAAAGTCATTGTTTTAAAAGAAATTATACAGAAAAACTTCTTAAAGCAATAAAAATAGGAAATAGAAATTACTCCTGACTGAAAGAGATTGATACAAAGTCTTTGGCCTTTCAGTTGTTGAGTCTACCGTCAACAGTAGGGAATATCCAGTCGTCCAAGTAAACATCATTGTCAGTGTCTTCCAGAGCTTTGACTTCATTGTTGCTAATACGAAAAGGTGGTCCTCCCGCACAAACACGTTAAACCTCTTTCTGAGCCTTTGAAGTGAAACTCAATCCAAATTTGTTGGATTTATAGGGGATATCGGGAAGTTATCCCCATATAGTGAAACCGCCCTCTTCTACAACAACCCTATCATCCTTCAGGGAAGCCATTCTAGGTGAATCCTTGATGATCTTAGGAGTAACAAGAGTAACTTTAGCAACGAAAATCTTTGGAGGGATTACTTCAAATTCCTGGCAGGGAGTTTCAATGAATTCACCATCCATTTCAACATATTTGAAATAATTCAAGTGGTTGACCCTATATTCTTTCTCTGCAGACTGTGACGATATTCCCTTTCACCTTATACTTCAACTTTTGATGCAAAGTAGAGGTAATTGCACCTGCCCCATGAATCCAGGGGCGTCCGAGCAAATATGAATATGCCACGTGGATATCCATAACATAAAAAGTGGAGTTAAAAACTTGAGATCCCACCTTGATCGGAAGATCAACCTCTGTGTGTACCATCCTTTTTGATCCATCAAAGGCTCTTCCCACAATATCAATAGGTTTCAGCACTAGCCCTTCACAGTTCAGTCTACCCAAAACACCTTTTGGTAAAACAATCAGGGAGGAGCATGTATCAACTAACACATGAGACAAAGTTGTGCCCTTACACTCAATAGAGATGTGTAGAGATTTGTTATGATTTTTTCCTACCAGAGTTAAATCTTCATCAGAAAATCCTAAACCATTATCAGCAGTTAGGCTTGCCACTCAATTCTCAAATTGATCAGCAGTGGTCTCTTGTGGTACTTGGGCATTCTTCATGAATTTCAACAAAGCTTGGGCACGTGCTTCAGAGTATAACAACAAGGACATCATGGATATTTTTTAGGGTGTATACCCCAGTTGCTCAACTATTTTGTAGTCACTTTTACGAATGATCTTCATAATTTCTTCCATCTCTTGTCTAGATGGGTCTTCAATTGTAACATCTTTGGATGGCGCCTCCATCCGGGAAGGCTCAGATACCTTCTCTTTTCCTCGAGCGTCAGCAGTTGGCCCAGCAGCAGGAATATGAATATGTGTTGTAGTAGTTGTTGGAGGAGAGATCCCCGGATAGAAGATCCTTCCTGCCCTAGTGACATTACTAGTTCCGACAATGTTTGTAATTTCAGGATCTTCATTTTCAGAAATCCATGGCTCTTGCTTGACACCATGATAATAAACTTCTGCCCCATAGTTCCAGGGAACAACTTTGTCAGAGGAATATGGGACTGGCCCCGGTGTACTGATAATCAGGGGAGCCACTCTTGGCTCAGTAGGAAGTCATCTTTGGGGCTCGCCTTATTTAAATTCTTGTAGTCTACACACATACGAACCTTACCATATTTCTTCGACATTGGAACGATATTTGCAACCCATTGAGGATACGACGTCACCACCAAGAATCCTGCATTGAACTGTTTCATTATCTCAACCTTGATTTTCTCTGACATATCAGGACGCATATGACAAACCTTTTGTTTGATCAGAGAACGACCCTCTTTCATTGGCAGACGATGAACCACGATATCAGTATCGAGCCCTGGCATGTATTCGTATGACCAAGCAAAGACCTCAACATATTTATGCAACATCTGAACAATTTTTTTCTTGACAATGTCTCCTAGGTTGGGGCCAATCTTGATTTCATTCTTATCTGCCTTGGTACCTAAGTTTATCACCTCGACTGACTCTTCAAATGGTTGAATAGCCTTTTCCTATTTTATTAGGAGTCTGGCGAGTTCTACAGGTATCTCACAATCTTCTTCACCTTCGTCTTCAACTTGATATATTGGATTTTCAAATTCGTAAACCGAAATAGTAAAATTATTGTAAATGAGATCTAGAGTGGATGTGGATCTGCAAATGTGTGTGTGTGCGTGTAAGATCACATGGCTATTTGAAAATGCATTAAAGTAAAAGAAAGACAAGGAGCGCAAAATTTGAATGCAAAATCATCCAATGTTTTCATTAAATGACCATATGATATATGAAATGATAACCCTTAACAAATGGACCATTGTGCCCCGGGAAAGGCACACGGTTTAAAGTCATTGTTTTAAAAGAAATTATACAGACAAACTTCTTAAAGCAATAAAATTTGGAAATAACAATTACACCTGGCTGAAAGAGATTAATATAAAGTCTTTGGCCTTTAAGTTGTTGAGTCCACCGTCAACAATAGGGAATATCCAGTTGTCCAAGTCAATATCATTGTCAGTGTCTTCTAGAGCATTGACTTCATTATTACTAATACGAAAAGGTGGTCTTCCCGCACAAACACGTCAAACCTCTTTGTGAGCCTTTGAAGTGAAACCTAATCCAAATCTGTTGGATTTATAAGGGATATCGGGAACTTGTCCCCAAATAGTGCAACCGCCCTCTTCTACAACAACCCTAACATCCTTCAGGGAAGCCATTCTAGGTGAATCCTTGATGTTCTTAGGAGTAGCAAGAGTAGCTTTAGCAACGGAAATCATCGAAGGGATTACTTCAAATTCCTGGCAGGGAGTTTAAATGAATTCACCATCCATTTCAACATATTTTAAATAATTCAAATGGCTGACCATATATTCTTTCTCTCTGCAGACTTTGACGATATTTCGTTTCACTGGATACTTCAGCTTTTGATGCAGAGTAGATGAAACTGCACCAGACCCATGAATCTAGGGGTGTTTGAGCAAACAGGAATAGGTCAGGTGGATATCCATAACAAACAAAGTGGAGTTGAAAACTTGAGATCTAACCTTGATCAGAAGATCAACTTCTTCGTGCACCATCCTTTTTGATCCATCAAAGGCTCTTACCACATTATCATTGGGTTTCAGCACCAGCCATTCACAGTCCAGTCTATCTAAACACCTTTGGGTAAAACATTCAGGGAGGAAACTGTATCAACTAACACATGCGCCAAATTAGTGTCCTTACACTCAATATAGATGTGTAGAGCTTTATTATGATTCTTCCCTACCAGAGTTAAATCTGCATCAAAATATCCTAAACCATTATCAGCAGTTAGACTTGCTACATAATTCTCAAATTGATCAACAATGGTCTCTTGTGGTACATGGGCATTCTTCAAGAATTTCAACAAAGCTTGGGCACGTGCTTTGGAGCATAACAACAAGGACATCATGGATATTTTTGAGTGTGTCTGCCCCAGTTGCTCAACTGTTTTGTAGTAACTTTTACGAATTATTTTCATAATTTCTTCCATCTCTTATATAGACGGGTCTTTAATTGAAACATCTTTGGATGGCGCCTCTATCCGGGCAGGCTCAGATACATTCTCTTTACTTTGGGCGTCAGCAGTTGGCCCAACATCAGGAATATGAACAAGTTTTGTATTAGTTGTTGGAGGAGAGATCTCCGAAGAGAAGATCCTTCATGTCCTAGTGACCTTACTAGTTTTGACAATGTTTGTAATTTCAAGATCTTCATTTTCAGAAATCCATGGCTCTTGCTTGACACCATAATAATAAACTTCTGCCCCATAGTTCCAGGGAACAAATTTGTCAGAGGAATAGGGGACTGGCCCTGGTGTAGTGATAATCAGGGGAGCCACTCTTGGCTCAGCAGGAATCCTTATAGGGCCTCTAGAGGTGAACCTAATAGGAGTATTAGAAATGGTGATTATGGAAACATCTTCAAGTCTCATATCTTGAGGTATACTTTCAGGAAAACTCTTCATGGATGAAGTTTTCTCGAACAAAATTTCATAGTTATCAATCAAACTTTGAATACCTTTCTTCAGCCAAATACAACCATTAGTTTGGGAAGCATAATGGTAACAATTCTCAAGGCAGCCCGGAAATAAACCGGCTCTTAACAGATTCTTCTTAACATTCATCAAGGGAGTAGTCAAATCATTGATGGAGGAGACAAAGGAAACATCATCAATAACATTAACACCTTTACCATGACTGGGCATGGGTGAAGTAATCACATTAGGGGTTTCTGGAGGGTCAAACTCAATCACTTTGTTGTCAATCAAATCTTGGGTTTTGCTTTTTAGGGCCCAACAATCATTGGTGTCGTGCCCGGGACTATTGGAATGGTATGCATACCTTGCATTTGGGTTATACTTCGGAGATGATGTGTTGGGATTTTGAGGAGGATCCCACAGCATTATCAATTTTTCTTTCAACAGATGTTGTAATGCTTGAGCGAATGGCATATTAATCCAGGTGAATTGTCTCCTCGGAGCGTATGATCTACGCTGATTGTTTTGTTGTTGTGGTCGTTGAACTGGGGTCAGGTTAGAAATTAATATTGCTCCTATCGATTGATGATGATCATTCTTGATACGGCTCCTCTGGCCATAAACAACATTAGTTTCCTTCTTACCAACAAATGGTTTCTTCAAAGTACTAGAGGATGCAACCATCTGAATCTTCGCGCTTTTGATTCCACTTTCAACTTGTTCACCAGTCAAAATCATCTCAGTAAACCCTGATGAAGAACTCCCGATCAGCAAATTAAATAATGGACCCGCCATAGTGCCCATGAACATGTCCACCAATTTTCAGTCAGTCAAATGGGGTTGCACCCTTCCATCCAAGTCCCTCCATTTTTGGGAATACTCCTTAAAGCCTTCGTTCAAGCCCATAGTCATACTCTATAATTGCATGCAAGTTGGTGCAAGGTCAGCATTATATTGGTATTGTTTGTAGAAGGCAGTCGCCAGGTCCTCCCATGTGTGGATATTGGTTCCTTCAAGTTGATATAACAATTCCAATTGTGTTCCATATAAGCTTTCTTGGAAGAAATGAACCCATAACTTCCTATCGGTAGTGTGTGGATAAACCTTGTGGACATATGACCTTAAATGGAGTTTCATACAAGATACTCCATCATATTTTTCAAAGACAAGGACCTTTAATTTGTGAGGGATGACCACCCCTGGGACCAAACCTAAATCTCCAAAGTCCAAACCATGAACTTTTTGAATTTCCACGGCTTTAAGTCGGTCTTCTAGCTGCTTGTATTTGTCATATGCCGTAGGGTATTGCTCATTGGAATAGTCTTCATCTTCAGAAGTCTGGTTATTTCTACCCACAACCCGGGTGATTCTTACATCCTCATCTTGATTGTCGTCTTCCTCAGAGGAAACATCTTCTACTTGAGCTAGTCGGGCATGACCTTTGAACCTTATTCCCATGTTGAGGATAACAACCCGTTTCTTAGTCTTCTTTTTTGTGACGAGGAGCGCCATCATTTCTTGTTGTCCTTTGGCTAAGTTCAGGAGTGTCTCTTGAAACTGTGCGTGTGGAGTCTGCAGATCTTTGACGGTTTGCTCGAGAGCTATCTTATACTGAAATAAACAGTAAATAGATGAGGAAACCTGTATCAAAAAACCTTCTTATGAAATGATGCATGATATGTGGATGCAATGTTTTCAAGGACCTTAAGAGATTTAAATTTTCTAGCCAAAAAGGAAACATAAACAAATATTGCATTAATAAGTTCAAAAATTACAAGTGCCTTTAGGACTCAAGTATCCCACAGAAGCTTCCTCTTTATGCCAATGTATGCGTTAAGGCTTTGCTCCTCGTGAAGTCGCTTTGTGAGCTCAAACACTTTCTTCTTGCTTGCATAGAATTGAGCTTCAAATGTGTCTCGTTATCCCTTGAGTTGAATCCAAGATTTCTGCAATTCTTCGAGGTCAATAGGCATGTCCGGATGGTGAATGGTATAAGGAATATCCCCCTCGGTAATGGGCTCCATAATAACTGGTAGGATAGCTGGATATGGTATCATGAGGTTTTGAGCGTGAGCTCGCACCCATTTGAGATAAGGCTCCAAAGGGATAGAATTATTCTGTCCCAAAGTCTTGTTATCAATCTTGTTTACCATTCCCCAAGCTCGTACAAACCTTTGACGATAACCATGAACATCGTTCTCGTAGTCTAACACAATACCTTGGATAAATGCGTCATGAGGACCATCTCTTCGTACATAACCAAATTAACATAGAGTCGGAGAAGGTTTGTAAGTATTACATCCCATAATGCCTAGGAGCGGAACATTAGGTAATTCCCCGTAATGGTTAATGATAGTGACATCATCCAGAGATCGAGAACACCAATGAATATCCGAATAAGAGAGCGACATCATCCTTTGCGACCACCTTAAACCTTGTTTATTCTTTAATACTGATCAGGGAAGGTTAGAAATAAACCACCTAGATAGCAATGATATGAAACACATAAGAGAATATATCTTCCTCATAGTACGAGTGTGAAGAGAATGCAGAATATCTCCAAGCAAAGTAGGCACGGGGTTACGAGAAAGGAAGATTTTGACAGCATTCACATCTATGAGTTGATCTGGATTAGGGAATAGTACTAACCCATAGATTAGAAGAGCCAAGACCTCTTCAAAAGCTTGAAAATTCATAGCCTCCAAAAATAGTCGAGCCTTCTCTAAAAGAAACTTAGCTAGAAAACCCTTGACTCTACTCCTTGTTTTCCAATTAGTTACAATGTCAGACCGCTTCAAACGTAAGGCTGATGCGATTTCTTCAGGTCGTGGATCTTTCTCTAAACCGGTGAAATGTGTTTGATTGAAAACATGCACTTCCAGTAATTGAGAAAAATCCTCCTTTATGGGTACCAACTGATAATCGGGAAAGGTGAAATAATGATGTACAAGGTCAAAGAACTTAAAGATCACACTCATCATGTCTTCTATAAAGCTTGAGGTAACCAGATTGAGAAGTCAACCATATCTTTTGGTGAATGGGGAATTTTTAGAAACCCTTGATGCTAACTCTTTGAGTTGAGGAGGCACCCTTACAAAGATGATTTAGATAGTGTTTCTGCAAGCGGAAGCCATAACCTACAAAAAAGAACAAAGATAAACGCCTAGGTCCTTGAAACGGTTAGTGAAAATGATGATATCATGATGTTTATGATGATATGTTCAAACTATTAATCATAGGCAAACAATGCACATAATGCCTTAGGTTTAAGTTTGCATGGGGTTTATAGGTAAGTACCCTTTGGAAGTCTTAGTTGGCTAAACTTGTTCTAAAATAAGTAAATGAGATCTAGGAATCTCGATATCATTAATCTTTCTTCATCGGGCATTGTTTCAGCACAAGTATCGGTATTGCGACCTAAATATCCTGAAATTCCGATCTCAATGAGTGTAGTATCGAGTATTAACCAACTTTAGTCTGCACCAAAGCCATCTATCTCACTACTTTCTAATCTCCAAGTTGTTTAACTAGGGTTCTATCGCCAGTTAGAGCTTTATGAGACCACGCAGCGGCCCCGTATTCTCCTTGGTTCAACTCAAGGACACCGGTAACAACAAATGTGTCACACTAATGTAGCCATCACTTCAACCATATCGGTCTACGCCATACAATCTCCACGATCTATTGCTACTTACCTAAAATGCCCCAGATCTGGGTATAGGATCTATACAAGAAATAAACCCAAGCATAACCCAAAAATGTAAAGTAAACAAGGCAAAAAAAATAAAGAAATAAAGGTGATCTAGCTCTTAAGGTAACCCCTCTTTTTGTTTTTCTCCAGCAAAGTCGCCAGTTCTGTAATACGGTGGGAAAACTGACTCGGTGTTTTGCGTTTTATTGCAAATGTTGGGGATAGTAAGAGTCGTCACCGAATTTTCTTTCATCCAATAAAGGAAAGGGTGAAAAGAACAAGAAAGACCTTTTTGAGAATTTTCTTGAGTTCGGGGGGTAGGTTATGAAAACGGAAGGTGTTAACACCCTTTTCATCCGTAGTTATCTACTAGCTCTTAATTGCTTGATCACTTCTTGAAATGCTTTGTGTTTGTGTATGTTTGAAAATATTTTGAAAACGTCTAAGTATGGCAATTTTGCGATGATTCTCGTATCGTTGAGAATGTATACAAAATGTTTGTTTTGAAAATACTTGTGAAAGGAAGTGTTGTTTTGGAAAGATGTTTTCGAAAATGCCAATGTAAGGCAATTTTGTAATAATTCTCGTATCATTGAAAATATGTACAAACTGTTTGTTTTGAAGAGTATTTTGAAAATGTGAGGTGTGGAAATTGTTTTAGTTTTTTCTTTTCCTCCTGCATTAGTTAATGCTATCCTACCATTAGTTAGTAAGAAGCCCTATCATTGGATGTGAGGGATGGGCATGGGTCATCGTACAGTCATAGAAGGCAACTTGTAAGGATACCTTAGAAATTTTCGTAAGGGACTAAGATCGTTTACCGAAGGCAACATCGAAGGGTCATCGAGGGACTACGATCTTTTAATCGAGGGTCTTTGTTAAAGTATCTCATGTTTGAGGGACATGACTCTTTTTTTTATCCGAGGCAACAAGTGAGGTTACCCTAGAGGTATAAGTGTGCAAAGTGTGTTTGATTCAATTATTTTATCTTGAATTAGGGTTTTGCTATGATTTATTTTAGTCTTGCCATACAAACCCTAATTACTAACAAAAATAAGGAAAGCGATAAATTGTAGAAACTAAATGTCTTACGCTATTACAACGCATTGGGAAAGAGGGGTACAAATTTGTGAATGGGGAGGAAAGCAATAAATCCTAATTATCTATGACAGACCAAATAGTTGCATTCTATACAATTGATCTAGGAATATAAATAATAAATAAGGAAAATGAGAAATTGGAATATTTTTGTATTTTTTATGAAAAAAATGGTTGGAGTTGGTATGTTTGAAACAAGTATATGCATCACAATCAAGATGAGAATCATGGAGCATATATTTTGATTTTGTATTTGTTTCATGTTTTAATATGAATTTGGTTGAAAAAATTCTTAAAAAAGGCTCAAGCTATCATAAAAAATTTACTAAAGTGTCAAAATATCTCATGTGAATCAAGACTTATCATTGTAAAATTATGCTTTGGAGCAAAGTTGAAAATTTAATCAAAAAAGATAAGAAGGAAGTCATTAAAAAACCTAAAAAGTACCTATATTTGATATAATTGAAAAATAATGAAATAAAAATATTTTTGTGATATTTTTTTATATTCATAAAATAGAGGTGTAAACTAAGAGTATGCAAAAAATAAGCTTAAAAGAGTTAAGTTTGAGTGCAAACAGAAATAGTTGAAAATGATGAAAAGAAGTGAAAAAAATGAAGTTTGAAAATGAAGAAATGGAAAAAGGGTACCACTGGTGGTCGAACCCAAGTCCTAAAGGTTACAGGTGTGCATGGTTTATTACTGGGGTGGTTGTTTCATCTGATTATGAAACGCCCCCCAATAAATGTATTGAAAACAAATTCAAATGAAACGCCCCCCAATAAATGTATTGAAAACAAATTCAAAGGATCACAAAAACAGAAAAAACAACTTGGGAAAATGCAAAGGGGGGTTCATTATGGTTCGAACCCACGCCCTTAAGGTTAAAGTTACATGAAACGCACGCTACTTGCCACTGGGGTGACTGTTACATCCGCTTATAAAACAATTTCAACTAAATATAAAATAAACCAACTCATGAAAATTTAAAAAGGCCAGCAAACTTCTTCTTCTTCCCTGTTACACACTAACAGTAACAGTAACTATAACATATAATTTCCAAAAAATTCTAACTTCCTCATTGCTTAACCATTTTTAAAGATATAAAAACCAAACTTTCTTAGAATTTCCCAAGGAATCTAATGGTATAATTTTCTGAAGCTATAACTCACAGATTTTCACGAATTTTCAATTGGTACCAAACAAAAACCTAAATGTTCAGAAAATTCAGTTTCAAAATTCTCATCCCGCGGTCAATTAAAATGAAATTTAAGGATATGGTTAGCTTCATAGACATGATATCTATATTTTATTTTTAAAAATTAAGTGCAAATGATGCTTGTATCAAGATTTCAAAGTTGGAATAACTTACCTCTTGATGCAAAAATTCAATGTCCTCTACACGACTTCCAGAAGCAATATGATGATTGCTTTAGCTTCTTGGGACCTTAGTGAGTATGTTGCAACTCTTCCTTTTCCTTGAGAGTGTCTGGATCGGTCCAATCAAGTCAAGTTGCAAAGTTGGATTTTGAAAATGGTGGATGTTGATAATGGAGTTATAGTGGCAAAATAAGTGTTTGGATCACTTATACATGATGTATATGAAGTGTTTGGATGATTTTTTTGGGCAAAAGTTGCAAGGTTTGAGAGTTTCAAAGAAATGGATTTTGAAAACTCAAGAAATGAGTTTTATGGCCAATTTGGGTTTGCGAGTGTATGAGAGGTTTAAAGGGCTTGTGAACTTGTGATATGGCTTGCAAGTGAGCTCTATATTTATATAGAAAAGGTTGAGGGCAAGGGCTGATCAGTTTGTTAAGGTCACAAGTTATGGTTTGGTTGGATTGTAAATGAAGCAAACTTGAAGAACATGGTTCCAATGCCTAGTACTTTATCTCATAGAGTGTTTAAGCAGTTTAAACATGTTACTTATGACTTTGTAGATTGAGTGTGTGCAGAAGAAATAAGTTAGAGGCTTAAGGAATGGACTTTTGCAAAAGGCTTGCTTTACAAGAATGGAAATGGTACCATTCTCCCTTAAATGGCAAGATGCACTGGACAATGCTTGAATCAAGTGGACCATAGCTCAAAAGTTTATGTAACCATTTAATTATGGTGATATTTGAAAGTTAGAAGGCCTGAAAAGTAATATCATGCGGCATAGCATGAAGATTGGATTATGTGTTCTTCACCAAAATGACTTGTAATTCAAGTTTATCATGCCAACTTCAAGTCTTCGAATATCCTAGCTCAAAAATGATATCTTCAAGTTCTATGACATTTTGGAAAGCTTGAAAAATTGTCTACAACCTTCATGTTTACCAATTTGTCTAAATAAACTTGGAACTTGGTGAAAAATTGCCAAGAAGTTGGGACAAAAAATCTGACCAAACTTGTTAAAAATTTCTCAAAGTGTTAGATAAAAATGTCATGACTTTATGAGCCTATATCTCCTAATCCAAGATTTTTTTATACATCATTCCTCAAGGAAAAATTTGTAAAATTCATCATGCTCTATAACTTACATGTTGAAAGTTTTCCTTGAATCATCTTGCATCTTGGTGAAAATTGGCCATGAAGTAATGAATTTATCAAGGTCAAAACACTTAGAATTTTTCTAAGTATTGGAAATTTTGACTTTTTGATAATTTTGATAATTTTGAATGGTTTGATGTTTCTTGATTTTGAAGTACAATGTTGACCAAAAAGTCAAAGTTTGACTTTTTGTGTGCTTGTTGACTTTTCATCAATTTATCTCAATTTTTCAACTATCAATCTCTTGCACCTTTGAGAATGTTTTGGACCATTGAATTAGGTAAATATATTGTGTTTGATTACTTAAGAATATGCTTCAAATCAATGGGCCATGTACTCGGTCAAAAGTCAATGATCAATTATTCTCAATCAAAACCCTAATTTTGACAATTTTTCCCCTTTGATGATTTGAGTGCTTTCATTCAGGAATTGTGATCAACCCTTGATCAAATGATCAATATCACATCAAAATGTTGAGGTTGGTGATCGCAAAAACTAGATCGCAAGACTTTATCGTTTGTTAATCGGGAGACTGCAAGTGCACAGTCCTATCGCGTAGTTTTAAAAGATATCGAACCCACAGAGATTATAAATCGATCTATTGTTATCCTAAGTTATGGTACACAGCTAAGGCGAA
This sequence comes from Vicia faba, assembly GCA_948472305.1. Taxonomy (NCBI): domain Eukaryota; kingdom Viridiplantae; phylum Streptophyta; class Magnoliopsida; order Fabales; family Fabaceae; genus Vicia; species Vicia faba. Next base: position 937,754,555 of record OX451741.1, on the reverse strand, counting down.
TAGTTCTTTTAGAATATTGGTTAAGGAATATAAATATAAATAAAACGGATATCGGTACGTAAAGTAGTGAACCTAAGCGGCTTAAATTGAACTTAAGCGTATAAAGATGGTTAACTTAATTGTTCTGTAGAATTTATTAGTTTAAATATCCTCGACTCACACTTTCATGGTCTTATCTCGGATTATACGTCTAAAGCCCTATACCTGCTTTCGCTAGCCTATAAGTGTTTAGAAGTATTTTTTGGAAACTTAATTAATTCTAATTTGGTTTAAAGCGCTTTTACTGTATTTAAATCAAATGCCTAACTTTAGCTATCCGGTTAAAAACCTCACACTTTCGTGGTCTCGATCTAACCTATTTACTTTCCTTACTTTCGTAACAAAAAGCGTAGTTTTAATTATAAAAAGTCATAACCAGAAATTAAGTTAATTAGTATTTTAACTTATGAACAATTTAATTCCTACTCTTACTACTATTACTTACCGATACCTAAACGATTTAGCCGGACATATTTATTAATTCGGACATGCATAAATAATAAGGTTCAATATATTTAAACATTCCCATAATCAAATAAATAAACACCAAGCAACAATACTTAAATAAAATAAAATAATTATATTAAGAACCTGGAAATAATAATAATGCTTGAATAATCTTGTTCTTCGAAATAAACGAGCATTCCTCCACAAGTCGGTTGGATCTGCTCGGAGACTTCTTGAATTGAAAAGAAAAATTACGACAAGAAATAAAAAGCACTAGGTCTAACGTAAGGTTAGATCAGTGAAAATTATAGAAACTTAAACTAAAATAAAAACTAAAGAAAGAAACTGAACTAGAAAAGTATGGTAGAAATACAAAACTGAAAAGAGAATACGAAAAAAGAAAAATAAAGAAAGACTAAATAACGGTTGTTCGGTAAAATTGCCGACCCTTGCTCTGAAGGTTGAACTTGTATTTATAGGCTTCATTTGTAACTTCCCGTTTCCATGTTGTACGAAGGCTAGTGGAGATCATGGGAATAACTACCAGAATCATGGGAGAACATGGGAATAACTACCAGAATCATGGGAGAACATGGGACACGTCTCCATGACGTGAGGAAGTTGAAATATAGCGCGTTACGGTCGTCACAAGGCTATTAGCGTGTTACGATCGTCACAAGGCTGTTACGGTCGTAACACCTTGTGGACTGAACTTCTGTTGGGCTTTTGCTCTTCTGGGCTTAGTCTTTTTCTTTGTATAATTATTTCTTTCTTCTTAACTCCTCCTTTTTGCTATATCACCCCTTTTTGCTTCATTTCTTTGGCTTTTTAATCTGATTTTCCCTCAATTTTGTTTCTTTGTTCAATTGATCTTTTATTTAATACAAATACCTGAAACAAAAGAAATACCAACGTAATACAAAAATAAAACAGAATAAATGAATAAAAATACTAATATTATCTATGAAAATTAAGCCAAATATGTTATATAAATTCGTGTTATCAACACCCCTATACTTAAACCTTTGCTTGTCCTCAAGCAAAAATTAAAAATGAAAAATTACTTAAGCATAAGTCAAACGTAGATATAAAACACAATTCAATTCGTATTTGGTTGCAGGTCAATTATTTTGTTTGGATAACTCGAGTTCAGACTTCGACACCAAAATTACCGTAATGACACTAGATACCCTCATTTATGCAGACCAAATTAAGTCATGAATTATAACTCGACCTAATACTTTCGTTTCGTTTCACCCGTTTTCATTCTGGTGCAATCACATTAAGCCCTTTACCTTACGCGCACATAATGGAGTAACCGGTTAGTGACTTTGATCTTTATAATCTAGCTTGGAGTTCTGGTAGTTATATTTGGTACTCCTTTATCCAATTACAAATTATGGGGGATCGGACCGTCGTCCGCCCTACCAAGTTCAGCACCAGAGACCACTGAACCAATTCATAATGGTTGTTTGCATAAATATTTTATAGTTTCTGCAACCGTTGAATTAAATGATCTGGTAAGGATCATCTAACTTAATAAGTGCATCTTCTAATAAAAATTTCTCTTTAAAAATCTTGATCAAACACTTATATTCATCGATTCTCCACGTAGTTTGTCGTTCAAGGCGGTGCTGACTGCTTTTATAAACTACTCGGGATTACTTTAAAACTAAGTCTTAAGGTGTTGGTATAATAAGTACTTAAATCAATCTAACACGTTGGGGTATTTAAGTGTTATGATGATAATAATTTTGCTTTAGTCGCGCTCGAGTTCTTATTTATAAAAATAAGCAACCTTAATACTAGTTGAATATGTTAATATAACGTTTGAATTTTTTCGTTATGGCTCAAGAATATGGAGGAATTCGAATAAGCACGAGAATTTTACATAAAAGGCTAAAATTTCATAAACATGTATTTTATTAAATGGAAATTTCGTAGTACATAGGAAAAAAAAGGAAACTAAAAGGGAATACTAAATAGAGCAAAGATAATAAAAACGAAGTAAGAAATGTTCTGACTCCCCTAAACTTAAAGTAAGCATTGTCCTCAATGCGATAGTACCAGGAGAAATCAGAAAAGAGAAGGGTGATCACTCGTCGCTTGGAGAATTTTGTCCTCTTGCTCCTCTATTTTTGTTGTCTTCTACGTCTATCAGAGTCGTAATCATGCAATCCATCGATTCTAAGGTTTAAGGCATGTATGGACTCGTTGAAATCCTCCATTTGATTTGATATCGCTTTGTAATTGCGGTTATTCCAATGTGCGTAGTCGTGTTGGTCGCGTTGCATTTCTCGAACTAGGCGCAATGTTTCATTTTGAACGACTTCCATTGCTTGGAAACGTTGATCTTGTTATAGAATCGTAGCATACATTGCTTCTAGAGTAGCCGGAGGATGATCATTATCTGGTTGTGCAGCCGGCTTGACTGGTGCATTCAAATTGAAACGCCAATTTTGGAAATTTTGCACATTAATCTGATTTGGACATGGAAGTATTATATTAGGAATCAGATGTGAATCGCGGCAGTACATAACATCTAGAGTCTGGGCTGGAATCATATATTGTCCCAAGGACAAAAGCTCGTCGAAAAGGCCTAAAGCATATGCTAAAGATGTGATGATTCCACCGAAGACAAATGGGTTGGTACCGGCCGCATTTACGCATGTGTGAAAGTGGCTAAGCATGAAGGGAGCGGCGTTGACAGCTTGACCGTTGAGGGCACAGAAAATAGGAAACATCTCATTTTGGTTGACCTTGTGATTATTGGTCCTCCCAAAAATGATGTTTGCGAGAATTCGATGAAAGTACCTCAGAGCGGGATTATGAATATGCGAAGCGCAGAGATCTCGCCAACTTTCCGTGGGTTGACCGGTTAGATCATCCCAAAGGGAAAAACCAACTTTATCCCAAGAAATGTCGCCTTCAGGGTCGAAAGGTTTGCAATGAACGGTCAGACCTCTAGTGAATTCTAAAAGTTCAGCGACTCTTTCTTGATCAATTGAATATTCTTGATTAAACATGCGGAAGTTCACGGTACCGGTTGTGAATGGATCGTCGGGAGGCGTATTGTATGAGAATGAACTGAGGAACTCAAGCACGAGCGGTTCAAAGGTCGGAGAAGGATTTAAATAGAGATTTAACAAACTCGTATTTGTAAGCATAAAAGTGATGCTTTCCGCCCTACCCAAGGCATCCAAACAATCGGTGTCCACATATTTAGTGGGGACAACCGAACGGGAATAGAATTTCATGTACTTTCCTCTTTGTTGGCCATCGTCGTCTTCTCAGAATATAATCGTGGATAGGTCGAGTGGTGGTCGGTCTGGCCTCACTTGATGTTGAGTGTTTCGTGGAGCCATGGAAGAGTATGAAATGAAGGATAGAATGGTAGAAAATGAAATGGATGAGAGAAAGTATATGAGAATTAAATGGAAGGGACGTGAAATGAGAAGAAATGTAGAAGAGTGTTTATAGAAGGTTAAGATTGAAGAGGAATTATTATAATAATAATGTGTTGGGAAATGAAGAGGGAAAGTTTGAATAAGAATTATGGTGGAAGATGAATAAGAAGAATATTTTGATGGAAGAGTAAATAAGAGTTGAATGGGAGTAATGTGGGAAAATGAAAAGAAGAAAAGGAAGAAACAAACATTCAGTCAAGGGAGCAGAAAAGACAAAATGCATCTGGAGAAGTACGAGCTGAGGCGGGGGTTATGGACGTAGTGGGACGATTATGGAGGTAGTGAAAGAATAAGAAGAAGAGATTCTGTCTGCTATAGGGGTTACTGATATAACCCGTGTTACGGTCGTAACACGGGCATGACGGTCGTAACACGCTAAAAGGCGTGTGACGGTCGTAAGGGCTTTGTTACGGTCGTAACAGCTACAAATTTTGTAACTTTTAGCAAAACAGAGCTGTTTCTGTTCTGTGACATTTCTTTCTTACTACAGATACATTACAAAGCATTATTGCGTCCAATATTTATTTTCAAACTAGTGCAGATATATTCCAGAGCATGGTGTGGGGACTTGAGGCGACCGTCTTGAGCAGCGATTTGAATTTAGGCAGAATAAGGAACAAGGAATTGTATTTCAGCTCACATGCATACATACTACACACTGTATATATATATATATATATATATATATATATATATATATATATATATATATATATATATATATATATATATATATATATATATATATATATATATATATATATATATATATATATATATATATATATGTATAATAGATAAATCTAGAATTTTAATTAATAGTATATATATATAATACTAGTATATAATGCATTATGATTGATACTATAAATATTGGGAAGTATTAGTTCAGTATATTAATACGAGACGGGGAAATACGATAATTAAAATAATATTCAATTATAATTATAAATATTAACGTGAATTATTTAATTGAGTATAATTATCGGTATTACGGGGAAATAGTTCAAACGCATCAGATGAAAGGGTGCAACCGATAATCGACTTAAATATAAAATTTAACATAAAATAGAAAAAATAAAAATATGGAAGAGAAAATTTAAAATTAGAAACCAGGACGACCACTGGTTGATTTTCCATGGCCACTTATCAAGCCATCTCACATATCCCTCACCTTTTCTTTTCTTTCTTCTGTAGGGTGGTTTATTCTTTCGAAATTGTGGTAGTGGTTCTGGATCTATCATAAGTATAAGTTTTTCAAATTTGGACTTAGTGATTTCATCCATCGCCCCATAAGTTAACCTCACCCTTTTAACAGCAATTATACCATTAATTTTATGGTCCTCTAATTTTCGCTCTTTAGGCAAGACTTCAAATAGTGGTACATTAATGTGGATATTTTTTAATACCTCAACATACGTTTTAAATTGGGAGTCTACCGGAGTTTCCATAAAAATTTTCGGGAAAGAAATCAGTGGGATGTAGTGATTTGGGATTACAATTTGCGCTTCCTTCTCTACCTCGTTTACAACCTCCTTTTCGAACAGCGTTGGTGAATCTGTCTCAATCTCCACTATTTTCTCGTCAGAACTTTCCTTGGCCGCAATATCACTCTCTTCAAACTCATCATCACTCTCTAGATTTTCAAATAGTTTTTCTATAATGGTTGTTTCAACATCCACATCTTCTTTGGGGAATGGTCCTAGAAGGTTTTGTTCAAGTTGGGAGATTTGAGTTTCTAAGGCCAAGTTGTGAGTCGTGAGGGACTCAACCACAACGGTTAGTTGGCTAAGGTCTTCATTATTTTGAAAACTTTGTTTTCTTACCTCTTCATTTTGGACAGTTTGTGTTTCTACAAAATGCTCAATCATAGACTCTAACCTAGCGTTGGTTATCATCTCATCAGAATCCTCTATTGGTGTTTCGAAGTTAAAATCTTGCGATTCTTCAGAGTCTTGGAAGTAAGTTAAAGTCTCCTTTTGTGTTTCCCCTAAGTGTTTTATCATCCTAGATGTTTCATTAAAATTTTCCATTAATATTTCGAGATCAGATTTATATGGTTCAGGTGATTCTTCAAAATATTGGGTGTGGTAATTATAGAGAGAATTGGGTTGAGGAAAAGTTTGGTTGAAATTATAAGTTTCTTGTGGTTCCTCAAAATGTGGGGATTGGTAGTTTTGGAGGTAATTTGGGTAAGAGTAGGTTTGTGAAGCATTGAAATCTTCCATCAGTATTTCAAGGTTGGATCTATGATATTCTTGTGGTTCCTCAAAATACTGATAATGGGCGTAGGAAAAATTTGGGTTATACATGGTAAATAAAGTAAAGGTGCCTTAGTCTATACGGTGTAACACCAGAGTTACAATATCGACTTAAATAGTCCCCGGCAACGGCGCCAAAAACTTGATCGCAAAAACTTGATCGCAAGACTTTATCGTCTGTTAATCGGGAGACTGCAAGTGCACAGTCCTATCGCGTAGTTTTAAAAGATATCGAACCCACATAGACTATAAATCGATCTATTGTTATCCTAAGTTACGGTACACAACTAAGGCGAATAGTTCTTTTAGAATATTGGTTAAGGAATATAAATATAAATAAAACGGATATCGGTACGTAAAGTAGTGAACCTAAGCGGCTTAAATTGAACTTAAGCGTATAAAGATGCTTAACTTAATTGTTCTGTAGAATTTATTAGTTTAAATATCCTCGACTCACACTTTCATGGTCTTATCTCGGATTATACGTCTAAAGCCCTATACCTGCTTTCGCTAGCCTATAAGTGTTTAGAAGTATTTTTTGGAAACTTAATTAATTCTAATTTGGTTTAAAGCGCTTTCACTGTATTTAAATCAAATGCCTAACTTTAGCTATCCGGTTAAAAACCTCACACTTTCGTGGTCTCGATCTAACCTATTTACTTTCCTTACTTTCGTAACAAAAAGCATAGTTTTAATTATAAAAAGTCATAACCAGAAATTAAGTTAATTAGTATTTTAACTTATGAACAATTTAATTCCTACTCTTACTACTATTACTTACCGATACCTAAACGATTTAGCCGGACATATTTATTAATTCGGACATGCATAAATAATAAGGTTCAATATATTTAAACATTCCCATAATCAAATAAATAAACACCAAGCAACAATACTTAAATAAAATAAAATAATTATATTAAGAACCTGGAAATAATAATAATGCTTGAATAATCTTGTTCTTCGAAATAAACGAGCATTCCCCCACAAGTCGGTTGGATCTGCTCGGAGACTTCTTGAATTGAAAAGAAAAATTACGACAAGAAATAAAAAGCACTAGGTCTAACGTAAGTTTAGATCAGTGAAAATTATAGAAACTTAAACTAAAATAAAAACTAAAGAAAGAAACTGAACTAGAAAAGTATGGTAGAAATACAAAACTGAAAAGAGAATATGAAAACAGAAAAATAAAGAAAGACTAAATAACGGTTGTTCGGTAAAATTGCCGACCCTTGCTCTGAAGGTTGAACTTGTATTTATAGGCTTCATTTGTAACTTCCCGTTTCCATGTTGTACGAAGGCTAGTGGAGATCATGGGAATAACTACCAGAATCATGGGAGAACATGGGAATAACTACCAGAATCATGGGAGAACATGGGACACGTCTCCATGACGTGAGGAAGTTGAAATATAGCGCGTTATGGTCGTCACAGGTCTGTTACGGTCGTCACAAGGCTATTAGCGTGTTACGGTCGTCACAAGGCTGTTACGGTCGTAACACCTTGTGGACTGAACTTCTGCTGGGCTTTTGCTCTTCTGGGCTTAGTCTTTTTCTTTGTATAATTATTTCTTTCTTCTTAACTCCTCCTTTTTGCTATATCACCCCTTTTTGCTTCATTTCTTTGGCTTTTTAATCCGATTTTCCCTCAATTTTGTTTCTTTGCTCAATTGATCTTTTATTTAATACAAATACCTGAAACAAAAGAAATACCAACGTAATACAAAAATAAAACAGAATAAATGAATAAAAATACTAATATTATCTATGAAAATTAAGCCAAATATGTTATATAAATTCGTGTTATCAGTTGGCTATAAATCTTGAAGTATGACTGTATGTTGGCCACAATTGACTTTTTACCCAATACAACTATTTTTCAGTCATCTGAGCAATTGACTGAGCAAATTTGTGATGCAAGACTTGAAACTTTGTATGAACATTCTTGAAGACTTATGATGAACCATGAAAGTAACTTTGGGCCTTAGAATTCCAATTTTCCTTGAGAAAACCAAAACCTTAGTTGTGGACCTAGTGCTTAGGAGGTGAGCTTATCTAATAAACTCTTGAGTATCCTTGAGCATTTGAGAACTTTTGTGAGAAATGTCTTGAAGAAAAGGGAGGGTAAATTTTGGGGTACAACATTCATAACTAGATCATACAGAATGAACTCCCAAAACCTCAATTATCTTTTTTGTCATTTTTATCCTAGGACCCTCAGTATGGTTTTCCACTCTTTCCATCATTTACTTCACACAACATTACCATCTTGCCTCCAATATCTCTACACACATTATCCTTATTAATTAATAGATTAATTTCAACTAAATTATTATTAAATCTAATTAATCCTAATTAAATTATTTAAATTCCAAATAACTATAAACTAATTAGATAATCCTCACATTTCTCTTATTTCAACACTACCCCACAACACCGTGTCACCAACACACCACAATGGATCACATAAATCACAAAAATTCCTATATTAACCAATATTCACACAAAATCAATTAAATAATTATTTAAATAATTAATCTAGATTTTTGGGCTGTTACAAAATTCGTATGTGTCGACACATGCACATGAATTTTGTGCAAAAACCGATTTTTTTTATGAGATCAATGGATAACCAAACAAAACTTGTTCTATATGATTCTTAAGGTTCCTAATGACTTATAATGCAAGGGTACACAAAAATACTCCAATATACTATTCAACGTACAAAAGAGTTAAATCAATTCCTAGTTTTGACATCTTACAAAACATCTATAATAGAAATGCATCCACATTCTTTTGCTTTGGGAGAAAAGATCTCAAAAGATGATTTGGTGAGAAAGATATTTAGATATTTTCCTCAGAAATTTGACATGAAGGTAACTGCTATAGAAGAAGCCCAAGACTTAATCACCTTGAAGGTTGATGAACTCATTGGTTCCCTATAAAATTTTGAATTTTCTATAAATTGAAGATCATAAGAGTAGAATAAAGGAGTAGATTTTGTATCCAATACTTAAGATAAGGTAGATCAAGGTGATAAGGATACTAAAGATAGTTTTTTAGATGTTATAGCTTTAGTTGGTAGACAATTAAACAAAGATTTGAGAAGGTTGGACAGACAATGGAGGGCAAATGGTCAAGACAAGATGACAGGCATCAATCCTCAGAGTAAAAATAAATATGAAGTCACTTTTATCAAAGGAAAAGGACCTAAATGTTATGAATGTGAAGGATTTGGTTGCATCAAATCTGAATGTCCTACTGTCGCGGTGCAAAAAATACTCGAGTGCATCTCACACTCAAAATACAAACAAAGTTGCCACCAAATTTTATTTATTCAAAAAGGAAAAGATCAAGAAAACCTACAAATAAACAAATAATGGTCATCGCAACCAATTTAGGGTTTCGGAGTCGGTTAAGCAGGGGGAAAGTGTTAGCACCCCTCACCTCTATTGTACTCAATGAGACCCATTTAGTTAGTCTTGTGATCAATGTTAGTGTGATGTTTATTTAATTTTATTTAGTATGTGAGAAAAACAGAAAGAAAGGAAAATGTTTTTGAATTTGTATTATTGTGCTCACCCAAAGGTCACATCTTGTGCATAGGTATCCTCACTGTGCAATAAGGAAGTCAGAGCTTCTTGGTTCATGTTGAACTAAAATGTTTGTTGGTTGGTTGATCTTATTTGTGAAAAGAGTTTAATTGCATTTGAGTGATAGGAAATTGAAATTGAGCGACAAGTTTGAAAAAGATTTACAGTTGAGCCAAGTTTGATGAGGTTCTATTGGTTTTTATGTGGGTGATAAGCACCAGACAATAGGTCTAGACGACCAACGATCTATATACTAGAAACTGGAAGAGAAATGAAGCTCAACCAATCGTCTTTCAAGCCAAAAAAATTTATTATGAAAAGGTGAAGTTAAACAAGGTTCATTCTTATTAAGTTTTTTTTGCATGGAGGACGAGTATTAGAAAATAGTTCTAACTACCAATGATCTAATACTCGGAGTTCAAGTTTATTATGAAAATGTTTTGAAAATACAACTCGACGTTGGATCGAGGTTTGAACCTAATTATGAAATTAGTTTGAGTAGAGAAAGGTTGATTGTGATGAAAAAACTTTGACTTACAAGTTCGGGGTATGGCTTGATATATGGATCAAGTATGCTTAGGGCAGGTTGATTACGATGCATGAGGCGGTCGACTTATAAATTTTGGGTGGGGCTCAATGTATGGATCAAGAGTACAGAGGTTTAATTTTTGATTTGTATTTTACAGGTGTTGTGAATTCTTGTATACAATATGATGAATGTTATATATAAGCTGGAGTTCACTTTTGCTAATGATGGGGTACAGATACGTAGCATATGAATGAAATCAGAGATCGTGAAATTTTTTTGTTGTTATTTTTTGTTTGATATGTACAGTAAATCATACAATAATGTACTCTATTTTTTTCTTCTGTAATAATAAATGTACTATTTAAAATGTAATTGGTAAAAAAAACTTATAACTACTAAACTTCATTTTTTGTTCTTTTAATTAAAAGAAATTAATAAAAACGCTTATTACTATATTTTTAATTATAAAAAGTAAAAAATAAAACTCTTATAAAACACAATAAAAATATAAAATTTAAAATGTTAATTGATCTTGCCAATTGATCAGAATTTGAAGAGTGGCAGGAGGATGATCTACAATCGGGCTGTAAGCTGAGGAGAAAAAGGGGTTATACCTGCAAGGCACTCCGATGATCAAGTAAGAGTGGGAACAGGGAGTTACAAGCAAAAATATCATATACTGAGTAGTAAATATTTGATAGCTAGCCCTCACAGGTGTGAGGGTTTATATAATGCCCCGGGCGCGTGGCCATTAGTTCCTGATTTCCCGCCTAGATATGCAGATCCGTGAAATCAGGTAACTGCTAGGAATCATTCAAATCGAGCAGATGTGCTTGTAACTAGTCGTTGGTCCCGAGGAGGGGGTTTGTCACGGGCATCTCTCTGGTCGATTCCTGTTGGCCTGCATGACGTTGATATCTGGCAGGCTGAGAGGATGCTCGTCGATCATCTGGGCTAGTGTTGGCTCGAAAGGGTAAACAACTTAAATTGCCCGATAGGTAGTGGGAAATATGGGTCAAGGTTGTGCGGGCCGTACCAAAAGAAATGTCTTAGACTGGGCCCATTCTAGTTGTTGGGCCAGTCCAAAACAGTAGCCCCCCAAGTCGTTGTTTCTGGGTGCAGGAGTGACGACTTTTATATCTTATTTTCGGGATGGAGAGTATCTTACAGGGAAATGAGTGTTTCCCGTTTATGCCTTGCTTGCAGGGAGACAAGGATTTGGTCGTTAGGACCTTTGAATTTGGAGAGGTAGCGTGTTTTGGGAAGCGTGCTGGCGAAGAGGTGCAATAATGGCCTAGGGATAGGGTGTAATAATGACGACTCTAGGGTTCCCCAGGCGCGTGTTTTTGATGTGCGGGCTATCTCATCTATAAATACGAGAGGAACAGGTTGTTTAGTATTTTTCGCATTCTCTTAAACTGCTTGTATTAGCTCAACAGTCGACCACCGGTGTTTGTTAGTTTCTCTACTCACAGCCTTTCCGTTCAAGATCTTGTCTTCTTCTGTTATTAAGTTTTTGATCCTCCCTTGTTATTTGCCTTTGTATTTTTGCTTTTTATTTTCTAGAGATACATGCGGTTAGGATTTAGGGTTCTGTTAGGGAGGAGGTCGTTGGAGACTCTTGGCAGTGGATGGTGTTTTTGTGGTGTAGAACCGCCAGATCCACCGCGGGGTCTTCTCGAGGATTCTGTGATGCGTTGTAGGTGGCTCATTAGGGATTTTTTCTGATATCCATGTCCTTAGAGTGCCTCGGTGAGGGTTTAGGGCCTTTTGTGCAATTCATGCCCGTTAACATACCTCAGTGAGGGTCCTGGTCGGGGATATGATCCTTGTTTCCCAACGCCCTTTCGCTTGTTTAGCGGTGGAAGGGTGGTTCTAGCATTGACGTCGAGCTCATCTTTTCCTCTGGTTTTCAGGTGCCATGGATGATACTGCTCAAGTCGTTATTTCGAGCGAATCTACGTCGTCCTCTGGGAGTTCTTCGAGCGATACAAGTAGTTCGTCGAGCATCTTAGAAATCTCTGGGGAAATGCAGAACCGGATGGGGAAGCAGATGGGGGATTCTAACATGGGGGAGACTTCCGTGGATCATGGAAGCTTGTTTCCCCCTGGAGATGAGGAGGATCCTCGGTATTTGGTCACGAAAGACCCCTGGGAGTGGCGTTCGTATTTTTATGAGCACGGGGAGGACATTTTCACTAATGTGTATACTCACGAGGAGGGCCCCCAGAGGAATGGTCGTTGTATATTCCTGGGAAGGAGAGCAGGATCTGTTCTAAGTACGACAAAAGGCTGATCTTGATGTAAAACATTGTCTTTCAAGAGATGAGTTTTTGCCTCCCCTTTTCTGACTTCGAGGTGGCCGTTTTCCGGCATCTACGAGTGGCTCCTTCTCAACTACATCCGAACAGTATCGCGTTCGTGCAAGCGTTTAAGATAGTGTGTGACCATCTTAAGATAGGGGCCATCATCCCATTGTTTTTTTACAGCCTTCATATTCAGAGTAGTAAGATTGACAGAAAGTGGGGATGGATCTCCCTTAAGCAAGGCAATGGGAAGTTATTCAAGGCCTATCTGGAGTCTGTCCGCGATTTTAAGGACAAGTATATCTTGGTACAACCTTCCTCAACAAAGGCAATGTTAAGCGTTTTTAGGACCGCACCATCTCTCAACGAGGATGGGACTCCTCGTATGAACGAGCCGGGGGAGTCCACTGCAAAGCTGATTTATACATTCCCATTCCAATGGACGACGAAGCATTTTGACAGGGAATTAGGCTCCTATGTTTGGAGAGAGTGGGAGCTCAGAGCCGAGGATCTGGAGAGTTTTGCTGCTCTGACCATGTTCATGGCTTAAATCTCTTGGGTTCAGCGAGTCGGTCGGGGAGGTAGGCCAATGCTGGATAAGAATGGAGAGCCCATGTATGAGTCGGGCCTCATAAACATCAAGGTGCTCCTCGGAAGTGAGGATCTCGTTAGATATTTGGGTATATATTTTCCTAATAGTAGTATGTGATTTTCGTTTGTTTGACTCCTCATTTTAATGATTATGCTCTTTTTTTGTTTATTTTGCAGAGAGCATGAATCCTGCCCAGGATCGTTTGGCCAAGACTCTTGCTGCTCGAGTGAGGAGGGCTTTGAAGGATGCACATGTTGGTGCCGGGCCAACTCCTGCCTCGGGGTCGGGCGGCTCGTCCCCAGCTCAAGCCACAGTCGCTCTCTCTCCTGCTAGTGTTTCTTAAAAGGCGAAGAGACCGCGAAGTGATGAGAGCGTTGACTTGACTAGAGAAACGGGAAAGGGGACGTATGACTTGCCTCCTTGCTGGCTGGAAAGGTCTTTTTTCGAGGGTTCATCTCTCCGCCTCCCCCGGGTCAAATCTCTCATTCTCGAGGGAATGGGCCGTCTAGAGAAGAGGGCGACACTGGCCCAAGATGTGGGTGGTTTGATATGGATCTTGGAGATGGCGGTTGCATACACCGAGGGGAGTTCATCTCATGAGGCAGAAATGAAGTATCTTCGGGCCAAGCTGGTGGCGACTGAGAAGACCTTGGTCGAGAAGGACAAAGCCCCGAAGCTGTCTGAGGCATAATCGAGGAAGCTCTCTAAGGAGCGCATAGTCCTTTTTCTTGAGAGACAGGGCCTTGAGGAAAAGGTCGCGAACTTGAATGTTGTGATTGCGCCTGCTGAGGATGAGCCGAAGGACACTAACAATATTAAGACTCGGGCTGAGTTAGTCGCTCATTTCCAGTTGGCCATGGATGATGCTCAGGCTTCTTCTGAGGGGAGTTTCGAGAACACCGTGAATCAAATTCGTGTGTTAAATCCAGGTGTCGAGCTCAACAAATCAGGGATGGGGATCCATTACTATGTGGCCAACAAACAGATTTTGGTTTCTGATTATCTAAAGGATATCGTTGCTCAACCGACCGGGGGTCCTTCCTAGCTATCACCCATTGTCGAAGGGGAAATGGAAGGATAGTTGCATGTTTATTCCGGCTTGTGTGCCATTTTCATTGTATTTATTTTCTGGGCTATTGCCCATTTATGTAATATTCGTACAATATCGGCCTAAGTGGTCATTTTATTTAAATTCCGCCCATTGGTTGTTTGTTTTGAATATTTAACTTGTGTTTTTTGCATGAGCATTGAAAAACTAGCCTGTTTAGGACGTTTTATATTTCACCAAGAGTTCATGGCGGGGATATGCTCGTTTTGTATGTTTGTTAGTATGGGGAATCTGATCAAACGGCCAGGGTGAATGCCAGGCGAGGGCCGGAACTCAAGTCTCGATTCGGGGGACCCGGGCTCGGCGGTGTAAACTTCTCATCGCGATTCAGGCGTTCTACCATCGTGACACAAAGACTAAGGAGCTCGGTTGAGTTATCCACGTCGGGATGAGGGTGCGCTCATCGTCGGAGCGGAGCCTCACCCCTTCCGAATAATTTGAGTGTTATGATCGTGCCTAGGCATTCATGCATGGTCGGGGCTGAGTGGGTTTGTCTTGTCGACCAAACTCTCCGACAACTCAAGTTTTTTAACTGTAATATTGTTTCATCTTTTCAGCATTCCACGATCAAACGAGTTGTTCCCCTTGTATATTTTCCAAGTAGTACGCTTCGGTCCCCGTTTTCATGTAGACGCGATAAGGACCTTCCCAGTTCGTTGCGAGCTTGCCCTCACCAGATTCTTTGCGATTTCTCTTAAAGACAAGGATTCCGACTTTGAACTCTCATCATATGACCTTGGTGTCATAGTGTATGGATATTTTTTGTTTGAGCGAGGCCTCTCGTAAGGCCGCTTCTGTTCTGGTTTCTTCCACCAGATCCAGTTCTTCTTGGAGGGCGACGTCATTCATCTCCTTGTCGGGAGGTGCTTCGGTTCTCCTGGAAGGTTCCTCGATTTCTATGGGGATGAAGACCTCCATCCCGTATGCTACTCGGAATGGAGTATCCCCGATACACGAATGTGCAGTTGTTCGGTATGCCCAGAGCACACTTTGCAACTCCTCGACCCATCATATCTTGGTTTCGTCTAACCTTCGCTTGAGGCCTCTGAGTATTACTCTATTTGCAGATTCGGCTTGTCCGTTTTTCTGGGGGTGCTCGACGGAGGCGAAATGTTTGGTTTTGCCAAGTTTGGCAACGAATTCTTAAAAGGTGCGGTCTGTGAACTGGGTCCCGTTGTCGGTGACTATCACTTGTAGGATGCCAAAATGAACGAGGATATTTCTTTTGAAGAAGTGAAGGACGTTTTAGGCGGTGATCTTGGCCAAAGCTTCAGCTTATATCCACTTGGTGAAGTAGTTGACCGCTACAATCAGGTATTTTTTCTAATTGGTTCCGACCACGAACGGGACAGGGAGGTCTAGTCCCCACCAGGCGAAGGGCCAGGGAGAGGAGAGGGATTTAAGCTCATTGGGAGGAGATAAATGCATGTCTCTATGTCGTTGGCATTTATCATATATCTTTACGTGCTCCTTTGAATCATGCTGCATGGTGGGCCAGTAGTATCTCGCCCGCAAGGCTTTCCTCACGAGGGATCTCCCGTCCAGATACTGGCGGCTGATGCCTTCATGGATTTTGAGAAACACACGCTCTGCTCTGCTTCAGTCGACACACTTGATAATTGAGATGGAAAATCCTCTTCTGTAAAGTTTTCCTTCAACCATGACGTATGAGCAAGTCCTCGGGCCTGACAATTGTCACTTCTTTTGGATTATCGGGGAGTTTTCCCTTAGTAAGGTAGTCGTGTACGGGGGTCATCCAACAATTGCTATCCCCGATGGCGAATACTTCTAGGGTGGAAGATGGCTTCTGGTTTCTTTGTCAAGGGAGTATCTCTTGTATCACATACTTATTTCCTCCCTTCCTCTTTGTGCTTGCCAATTTAGATAAGACGTCTTCGCAGGAATTGCGCTTGCGGGGAACATGCTATACGTCCACAAATTTAAACTTCCTCTTTGCTTCCTAGACCAGGGCCCAATATTCGGTGAGTTGGTCGTTTTTGACCTGTTATTCACCTCGAACTTTGGAGGCAACCATCTGAGAGTCGATGAAGATTTTTACTTCCTCGGCTCCCAGATCTCCGACCATTCATAAGCCCGCGAGGAATGCCTCGTATTTGGCATGATTGTTAGAGGTTGGAAAATATAGGGCGAGGGAGACTTCGATTAGGGTTCCTTCCTTGTTTTCCAGTATGATGCCTGCACCTCTTTCGGTTGAACTAGAGGCACCATCACCGAAGACCGTCCAACGACGTGATCCGTCGGGGTTTGCGGGCGAGGTCATTTCCTGCTCTCATATTGGATATCAAATTCAGAGAGTTCTAGAGACCATTTCAAAATTTTACCGACCATGTCTGGTCTTTCGAGCAATTGTTTTATTGGCTGATCCGTCTGGACCACTATGGTGTGGGCCAGGAAGTAGTGTCTTAGTCTCCTCGTTGCGTTAACAAGGGCCAAAGCTACTTTCTCAATTTTTTGATATCTTGCTTTTGTGCCTCGCAGGGCCTTGCTTGTGAAGTTAATTGGCCTTTGTCCTTCTGGGGTTTCCCTTATCCGCACCGCGCTTATTTCCTCGGAGGCGACAACCAGATAAAGGTAGAGGACCTCATCTTTCCCGGGCCGAGATAGGACGGGCGGCTGTGAGAGCGCTCTTTTTAATTGAACAAGGGCTTATTCGCATTCGGACGTCGACTCGAAGGTGGCTTCCTTGCGCAATAGCTTGAATAGGGGAAGCACGTGTTGGGAGGACTTTGCCACTAATTGAGAAAGTGAAGTGAGCATGCCGTTCAAGATCTGGGTGGATTTCTTCGAGGTGGGCGTCGAAAATTCGGAAAATACCCGACATTTGTCAGGTTTTTCCTTGATGCCTTGTTCTGTTAAATAGAATCTGTTGTACCGCAAAATTTGCCCTCCCATTTCCTCAACATTCTCTCATCACCAGACCTTTGAAGATCAAGATCCAATTAGGGTTTCCTCTGCTCAAGATTTCTCCTTGCACTGATGGACCCAAATTAGGGTTTGTGTTTGCACAAAGATATTTTGACCTAAAATGCCTAAGATGACTTTCATGCTTCATGTTGGACTCCCAAGTTTATCCATACCAAGTTTCAAGTCTTGATTCCAAGTTTTGCCCAGTCAATTGGACAGATGACCTAGAAATCAGCTGTATTGGGGGAAAAGTCAATTGTGTCCAATTGACAGTCAAATCTCATGAAAATTGACCCACATCAACATTATGAACTCATATGGACCATTTGATCAAGTTTGGATCACAATTCCACAAGAAATTTGATCAGATCACCAAAAGGGCAAAATGGTCATTTTTAGGGTTTTGAGTGCACAAAGGCAATTTTTGACTGTTTGACCTAGCCAATGGCAAACCAAGATCACATATGGACTCAAGGACCCCATGGAATTGTCTTGACATTCTCAACAAGCTCAAAAGATCCCAAGTACACAAGATTGACAGTTGAATTTCCTAGTCAATTGATCAATTTTGACTGTATACTGAAAAGTCAAACTTTGACTTTTTGGTCAAAATCAAGAGTCAAGATTCATTTTTCATCAAAACATGCCAAATCATGAAACTTGTTCACCAAGAAACCAAGAAATGCAAATTAGGGTTTGAAATGGAATTTTTCATAACTTAGAATTTTTCTAAGTTATGGAAAACCCTAATTTTTTTCCAACTTTGCCCCACCTTTTCACCAAGATTCATTTGGATTCAAACAAAAGTCAAAACATGAAAGTTGTAGCTTGTTGCATAATCTATAACTTTGATGCACAAAGTTTTCTCATTTGAAGCTTGTATCTCAAGTTACAAATTTTTGAATAAGGGCACTAAACCATTCTTAACTTAGTGAATTTTTGACCTATTTTGACAAGGTTTTCTACCCCACTTCAAGGCCATTTTCCATAAACTTCCACTTGGAATTTCAAATTGCACTTCAAAGATGGATTGTAGTACACATTCCAAGCTTTCCAAAATGTCCAATAACTTCTCAAACAACCTCATGGTTAGGGAGAATCGAATTTTGCAATATGGAAAAAACTCACTTTGTTCATGACCAAGTTACATGTCCATAACCTTGCAATTTGAACTCAGCATGCCTTAAGCTAGATTACAGGCCTTTTATCTCATCTACACTCCATAATTTAATGCCAATCCTTTGTGCCAAGGTGTTGTTCTATGAGTTTGGACATTGTATGCAAGTTTAATCCATTTTTAGATAAAGCAAAATAGCCATTTTTGAAAAGTCATACTTTATTTCAATTGGTAAATCAAGAAGGTACAGATCAAATCTCTTTAGCACAAGATTATGGACAAATCACTCTGATCAAGGAGAGTTTATGCAGCTCATTAGGGGTCCTCTACTGACCTAGAAACACAAGTTGACATTTGTTGCTTAAAGTTGAAGAAAAGTGCCATAACACATACCAACTACCATATCAGCTCAAGAACACTTAGACAAACTTATCAAACACATTCCACACAACACAACCAAGCTAATACACGAGCCATTAGCCTTCAAAACACCCTCAACCTCAGAATCACTCTCAAACTGCAAAAACGGGGCAGGCCCTGCAGTTTGAGTACCATCTCTCATTTCTCTCAAGCTTTCTTGCCCAAACCAGTTCACACACCTTCCATACCATCTATGCAAGCTAACCAAAAGCAAAAGCACGACCTGTAATCACTCTAACCACTTCCACCATTTTTACATTTCTGACTTGCAGGTGGAGTTCTCTAGCTCGATTCAGAAGCTTTCAAGACAAAGTAAACATTGGAATAGCATCCCTGGACCTCAAGGAAGCTTTTCCAATCATCACCTTGCACTGAAAGTTCCTACATTTCCAGATAGAACTTCAACTAAACAGGTAAGTTTTTGAATTCGTATCTCTCTTATTAGGCATCATTAGCTTTAAGTTTGTGAATAAACAATGTTCTACTCATGCCACTGAACATGTACATTATTTTACTTTTCATTTCTTTTACCTGAGCTGTGAGAATTTAAGGTTTGAAAATGGTAGAAAACTTAGGTCAGGATTTGGGATTGTTAAAATTCTCTCTCATTTCTGAGAGTTAGGAGATGTTCTTTATATATTTGGAATCGTGGTTTCATGATTAACATTTTTTGTGTTGGAAGTTTGTTCAAAAAATCAAAGAATCAGGATCTTGATGTTGAAGCAAGAGGCGCGCGTATTTTTTTCAAACATTGTTTGCCGGAGGTTGAAGACAGGTCTTCTGGGCTGGGCCTGGAATATTTTTCTTATTTGCACCACATAATTGCTTTTACACCCCCAAGGCCTATTTGCTTATTTCTTTGACTTTTTTGACTTTTTCTTTTTTGATTGACTTTGTTTATTTTTTCTCATGACATTAAAAATATAAAAATATTTTTTCTCACCATTTTTGATTTTGTTAGGCATTTATTTTACTATCTTTTAGTTTACACATAAATAGATATATATATATATATATATATATATATATATATATATATATATATATATATATATATATATATATATATATATATATATATATATATATATATATATATATATATATATATATATATATATTTTGTTTAAAATACTAAAAAATAGTACAAATGCATTTCTATACATTTTTATTTTTGTTTTACTTTCTGAAAATATTTTATAGAAAAATTACTTTTTTTTATTAAATATTAAATATTATTATATATAATACATTTTAGAACTTAATACATAAACATATATATTTATTAATATACTTAGAATAAAATACATAAAAATACCAAAAAATGTACATATTTTATTTTTTAATATAAAATACTAAAAAATACCCTTTTTACAAATATACTATATTTTATTTTATTTTTATATATAAATAATAATTATTATGTAAATTAAATAATTAATATCCTTTTTTTTTAAAATTAGGGTTTTGCCCTAAATTCAAAAATACTCCAAAAAATAATATCTTTTTATTTTCTTTTTATTTTACATAAATAATACTTTTTTTCATACATATAAAAAACCTTTTTTTGCATTCTTGCATGTTTGTTCTATTTCTATTTTATTTATGCAATTAAATTATCTTGTAAGTAATTCAAATCTTGATGTAATAGCTTTAGGTTTAAGTTACTTGTCAAAATCCCCATTTGAAACATTGTACCCCCCTCCCTATATTATTGTGTTGTAATAGCGTAGGAATTTAAATTTCGCATTTTATCGCTGTCTAAATATACAATGCTAGAATTAGGGTTTATATGCGAATAAAAAATGAACAAAATAGTTGGACCTAATATAAGACAAACAAGCATGAAAATGGACACACAAATCACACTTGCACCCCCTAGGGTATTCCACTTGTTGCCTTTCAAAATTGGGCCATATTGCATGTTAGGTCTCTTTGGGCAAAACAAACAAATTGAATGATCATAGTCCCTCGATAACACTTTTCAAAATATTGCCAAACGAATGATCAAGTCCCTTAAAGAAAATGCCCAAAGATACTTAGCACCATTGCAATTATGGTCCAAACAATGACCCGCGCCCGTCCCTTTCACATCCTAACATAAGATTGTCCACCAAATACAATGGTGGAACAAACTTATGAAAAGGGTTAAAACATAGCAATAGTCTTTGAGAAATTTAGGAGTAGATAAACTCTTAGTTACTTGAATCAAACTTGTAAAAACAAAACACTTGCCTATTCTCTAAAACACACCTCACAACACTTTCAAAACAACTTTCAAAAACAAATGAAAACCTTTTCAAAGACATACATCTTTGTATACATCCCCACATGGATCATTACAAAGGTTGCCACCACATTGGCTTCTTTTCAAAACATTTTCAAACCCACACACACAAGCACCATTTAAAAAAATTGAAAACAAAAGGCAAGTGATCTAAGCAAGTAACTAAGAGCCCATGGATAACAATGGATAGAAAGGGCGCTAATACCTTCCCTTTCTATAATCTACTCCTCGAACCCAAGAAAAATCTCAAAGGTTTTTGTTGTGCTTTTTAAACCTTTCCTTAGGATAAAATCAAAAGTCGGTGGCGACTCTTGCTCAACCGAAACATTTGCGAAAACAAACGCAAAACCATAGTCAGTTCTCCCACCGTATCACAGAACTGGCGACTCTGCTGGGGAGTATTTTAAAAGTGGAGTAACCTTAGGGCTTAGATCACCCTCTTGCATGACTAATTGTTTGAATTGTTTGCTTTATACTTTGGCTCTATTTGTTTGGGTTTGCAATCCTACACCCGGATTTTGGGAAACATTCATAGATAGCAATACGTTGTGGAAACTGTGCGGGGTATACCGACACGGTCTAAGCAATAGCTATATTAGTGCGACATATTTGTGAGTACCGGTAACCCTTGAGTTCAATCAAGGAGAGTACGGGGCCGCTGAGTGATGTCACTAAGCACTAATGACCTAGAACCTTACTTGACCATCTTGGCCTTTTATTAGGGGTAGTGAGATGACCGGCTTTGGTGCAGTCCGAAGTTGGTAGATACTCGATACTACACTCATTGAGGATTGTGTTCTTGGAATATTTTGGTCGCTAGTTAAGTGGCTAAACCAAAACAATGAACAATGAAAACAATCCAGTGATATTAAGCTCCTTAGAACCCGGTTACTATTTATAGGACAGGTTTTTAAGCCAACTACACTCAAGAGGATACTTACCTATGAAACCCCATGCAAGCCTGAAACTAGGGTTTGGTGTGATTTGCTTGTACATATGTTTTGTGCATACATCATAAACATCATAAAACATCATATGCATTCACTAACCATTTCAAGGGTTTTGGATCTTCATCTTTGTTCTTGTTTTGTAGGACATGGAAATTCCTCGCAGAAATACCATTCAAGTCAACCTTGTGAGAATCTCTCCTCAACTCAAGAAGCTCACCTCAAGAATTCCGGAAAGCTCATCCTTCAGTGAAAGACATGGTAGACTGCTCAGCTTAGTCAACACCAACATTGAAGAAGACATGATGAAAGTGCTATTCCAGTTCTTTGACCCTCTTCACCACTGTTTCACTTTCCTTGATTACCAGTTGGTGCCCACTTTGGAGGAGTTTTCTCAACTCCTAAGAATCCCTATCCTTAATCAACTACCTTTCAACGGTACGGAAAAGGAACCAAAGCCTAAAGATGTTGCTCGAGCACTACATCTACAGCCTTCTGACATCAAGGGGCATTGGGAAACTAGAAGCGGCGTCAAAGGATTCTTAGCAAAGTTCTTGTTTGAGAAGGCACAAGAATGTTGGAACTCATTGGACCTACAAGCCTTTGAAGAGATTGTGGCACTCCTTATCTATGGGTTGGTCTTGTTCCCAAATCCTGACCAATTGGTAGATGTCAACGCTGTCAAAATCTTCTTGTCCAGAAATCCAATACCAACATTGCCTGGGGACATTCTTCACTCATTTTACACACGAACAATGAGAAAGAGGGGTGTTCTCATGTGCTGTACCCCTATCCTTGCAAGGTGGTTTATTTCGCACCTTCCACAATCTGTCTTGAAGAATGACCAAGGTACAAGGTGGTCCCAACGGTTGATGACTCTTACTCATTCTGATGTGCATTGGTGTTCTCGGTCCAGAGAAAATGTCATCATTGTCGATCGTTGCGGAGAATTTCCTAATGTTCCTTTACTTGGAATTAGAGGAGGTATCACCTACAACCCTTGCCTAGCTTTGAGACAATTTGGATATGCACGGAGGGATGGCCCTCATGACATGTTGATTCCTGACCTAGTTTTTGACTTCGACAATGATGCGCAAGGACTTCGCCAAAGATTCATCAGAGCTTGGGGAAAACTCAACAAGGTTGATAGCAAGACTCTGGGACACAAGAACTCCATCCCTCTTGAGCCCTATCTCAAGTGGGTACGAGCCCGAGCCTAAAGTCTAATGATGCCTTATCCTCATGTACTCCCAGTGATTAAAGAGCCTGTCAATGAAGGAGAGGTTCCCTACACCATCCTACATCCAGACATGCCTACATCATGGGAGGAAATGCAGAAAAGTTGGATTCAGCTCAAGGAGGAACGAAACACTTTTGAAGCTAGCTACTACGCCAGTGAAAAGAAGGTTCTAGAGCTTACCCGCCGACTCCACGAGCAAGAGGCCCTCAATACCTACATCGCACCAAAGAGGATGCGCAATGTCTTTCTTCCTTAAGAAGTTTATTTTGTAATATTTGGCCCATGGGGCATTTATGTACTGACAAATTTCTTCTTATTAATATGACGTGCGTTCTTCTTTGTCTGAAACAATTTTGAATGTTCTAAATCCTTGAAAGCATTGCATACATCAGCATACCATTCATCATGTGCATAAGCAGATCTCACTCCAGGTTTCCTTATTTGTCTGCTGTTTATTTCAGTAGGATGGATCTCGAGCAAACAGTCAAAGACCTACAAGCTCAGAATGCACAGTTCCAGCAACTCCTGACAACCTTGGCTAAAGGTCAGGAGGATCTCAAGACCTTGTTAGGGAACAAAGACCCAGTGAAAAAGAAGAAAAAGAGGCTCGGGGTGGCTACTTTGGGGAGAAGATTTGACGGAGAAGCTCGGAGAGTGCTTGAATTTCCTCCTACTTCTGATGAAGGGACTAGTAAGAGAGATGGAGCTGCGGTGCCTTCCGAGTCTGATGCGGAAGAAGAAGAGGTTGAAGAGGATGAAGATTATTCTGACCAGCAGTACCCTCCAGCTGATGATAAATACAAAGGGTTAGAAGACAGATTAGCCGCCATGGAATTACAAAGAGTACCGGGTTTGGATTTTGAAGACTTGGGTTTGGTTGCCGGGATTGTGATTCCCCCAAAGTTCAAAGTGCCAGTGTTTGTGAGGTATGATGGGTTGTCCTGTCCCAAAATGCATCTTAGGTCCTACGTGAGAAAGATCCAGCCCTATACGGCAGATAAAAACCTCTGGATTCATTTCTTTCAAGACAACCTTTCTGGAGCTCAGTTGGAGTGGTTTTATCAGCTGGAAGGAACCAGTGTCCGGAATTGGGAAGATTTGGCCACCGCTTTCTACAAACAATACCAATACAATTCTGACCTTTCCCCTACTCGTACCCAACTTCAGGGTATGTCATTAGGAACAAGCGAAGGATTCAAAGAATACGCACAAAAATGGAGGGATTTGGCTGGCAGGGTGCAGCCTCCTTTAACCGATCGTGAGCTTGTTGATATGTTTCTAGGGACCCTATCTGGGCCATTTTTCAATCATCTGATTGGTAACTCTTCCGCGGGGTTTACCAATTTGATCTTAACGGGCGAGAGAATAGAACCTGGCATCAAGTCAGGAAAGATTCAGAAGGGTGCTGCTGCAAGTACTGAGAAGAGGCCTTTTAAGAAAGAAGCAAGTGCCGTCTATGGTCCTAGAAGACAAGTCAAGCTAGAAAGTCGCCAAGCCGTCAATGCTCTGGTCATTTCAAAACCTGCTGCTGCTCCTCAGCAGTACAATCAACAAATAAGTGAAAGGCCCAAGAGGCAGTATACTCGGCTGAGTATGACCTTATCTCAAATTTTACCCCAACTGCTATCAACCAATTTGGTGACCACCAAAGAAGCTCCTAAGGTCGTCAACACTTTGTCTCCTAAGTATAACCCAAATGCCCGGTGTGCTTATCATTCTGACAGTCCCGGGCACACTACTGATGATTGCTGGGCCTTGAGAAACAAAGTGCAAGATCTTATCGACGCAAAGGAAATTCAGTTTGAAGCGCCTGAGAGACCAAATGTTGTAACTGCTCCTATGCCCCAGCATAGAGTAAATGCCATTGAGGAAGAATTGTATGCTGTTTCGGTGAATGAAGTTGTTACCCCTCTTTTGACTGTTAAGAGGAACTTACTACTAGCCGGTTTATTTCCGGGTTATAGTAAGGGTTGCCTCCTGTGTGCTCTTATCCCTACCGGTTGTCCACTGCTGAAATTAGGCATCCAAAGCCTGATGGATAGCAAGGAAATTCTATTCAAGAAAACTGTTGTTCCGTTTGTTTCCATTGAAGAAATATCTGTTGTCACAATCTACAATCCTGCCAAAGCTCCCGTAAAGAAACCAGTCCAAATTATGTCTGTTGCACCCATCACTATTACTGTCCCGGGGCCTCTCCCGTATGAATCTGATAAAGCTGTTCCATGGCATTATGGAGCCGACGTGTATGTGCTTGGGGTGAAACAGGAGTTCAACACCAATACCAGTATCAGTAACATCACTGGTCCCGCCAAGATTACCCGCAGTGGTAGGCTCTTCTCGCCTGACATTGCACCGCCAGTTATCCGAAAACCTCTCATCATCACACCCGCAAGTGTGCATGTTCCAATTCAAGTTCCTGTGTCTACTACTGCCGCCGAGTCCTCTGATACTCGGGGCAAAGAAGTTGCTACCGATTTGCCTGCCAGGACGGAGGCACCAAAGAAGACTGCTGTGGAAGCCTCCCAACAAGAAATGGAGGAAATTCTTAAAATTATCAAAAAGAGTGACTTTAATGTTGTTGAACAATTGGGGCATACTCCCTCCAAAATCTCTATGCTATCATTGCTGCTATGCTCAGAGGCCCATGCAAAAGCCCTGATTTCATTTCTGAAAACGGCCCATGTGCCGCAAGAGACCTTCGCGGATCAATTCACCGACTGCGTGGCTAATTTGACGGCTGACAATGGCTTGGGGTTCTCAGATGCTGACCTTACCGCCAAAGGGAAAAATCACAATGATGCCCTGCACGTCTCTATAGAGTGCAGGGGCACTACTCTTGCACACGTGTTGGTGGATACCGGTTCTTCCCTGAATGTTTTACCCAAGAAGGCATTGGATCGCTTAGATTGTGAGGGTTTGGAGTTGAAACCTAGTAACATCATTGTTAGAGCCTTCGACGGTTCTAAGAGGATGGTGCACGGTGAGGTAGACATCCCTATTCGTGTGGGTTCCCAAGTTTTCGGCTCAACGTTCTATGTAATGGATATTCGTCCATCTTACTCCTGCTTGTTGGGTCGACCCTGGATTCATAAAGCTGGGGCAGTAACTTCCACTTTACACCAAAAGCTCAAATACCCTGTCAAAGGGAAGATTGTTATTGTGCAGGGTGAGGAGGAATACATGGTGAGTCACTTGAATTCATTCCGATATATCGAGATGGACGGGGAGTTTATTGAAACCCCCTTTCAGCATTTTGAGGAAGTACCTCCAGTGTTGGCATCGGCTGAGGCAGTAGTTGAAGAATTATTTCCGTCAAAGATGGCGTCCTTGAAGGATGCCCGGGCTGTAATCGAGAAAGGAAATTGTGCAAACTGGGGTCAGCTTCCTGACTTCACTCAAAAGAATGACAAGTTTGGGCTGGGCTTTACTGCAGAGGCTCAGAGGGCTGTGCGCAAGGAAAAGATCAGAAAGGCTCCGGTGTTTATCTCCAACCCAAGGGTGAATGCTATTGAGGAGGATGTAGAGGAAGCAGAGTTTGACAGTTGGATCTACCCGACTACCAGCAACGGACCAAGCAACTGGACGGCAAAGGATTTTACACCTATCACATTTGTCACGCAGTAATTAATTTCTTTTGATTTCCAATTTGTAACAAACAATGTGTTAAAACTTTTATTGGCTCGATGTCCTACCCGGGGCATCGTAGCTCCATTTGTGAGGGCTTTCTGTATGACATTTCCATATATCATCAATCAAAACATTGGACGTTTGTTGCATTTCAAATCTTGTGCTCTTTTTCTTTCTGTGTTATATATATATTGCAAAACAGCTATATTTACACACACTCACTTATACAGGTTTCAATCCACTCTGGATCCCACTGGCAACAGCTCTGCTACCGCCAGTTATGACTTCGAGAATCCGATCAACTTGGCCGAGGACGAAGGTGAAGATGATTGTGAAGTGCCTGGTGAACTCGCAAGACTGCTGCTCCAGGAAGAGAGGGCTATTCAACCACATGAAGAGCCGGTGGAAACAATTAACCTGGGCACTGAGACAGATAAGAGAGAGGTCAAGATTGGTGCCAATCTAGAGCTCAGCGTGAAGCAACGATTGATCCAGATGCTACGTGATTACATGGAGATATTTGCTTGGTCCTATGAAGATATGCCTGGTTTGGATGCCAACATCGTGGTTTATCACCTGCCAACCAAGGAAGACTGCCCTCCGGTAAAGCAAAAGGTCCGCCGTATGCACCCAGAGATGTCTGAAAAGATCAAGGCTGAGGTTATGAAGCAATTCGATGCCGGGTTTCTAGCAGTAACTTCTTACCCTCAGTGGGTTGCCAATGTGGTGCCAGTACCGAAGAAGGACGGTAAAGTCAAAATGTGTGTCGACTACAGGGATTTGAACAGGGCCAGCCCCAAGGATGACTTTCCGCTACCTCACATTGACGTCCTTGTTGATAATACTGCTCAACACAAGGTTTTCTCCTTCATGGATGGTTTTTCAGGGTATAATCAGATCAAGATGGCTCCAGAGGATATGGAGAAAACTACCTTTGTGACTCAGTGGGGCACTTTCTGTTACAAGGTCATGCCATTCGGATTGAAAAATGCTGGGGCAACCTATCAACGTGCCATGGTTGCCTTATTTCATGATATGATCCATCATGAGATTGAGGTATACGTTGATGACATGATTGCAAGGTCTCAAACTGAGGAGGAGCACCTTGACCATCTGAGGAAGTTGTTTGACCGACTCAAGTTATACAAGCTGAGGTTGAATCCCAACAAATGCACCTTTGGGGTAAGATCCAGAAAATTTCTAGGTTTCATTGTAAGTGATAAAGGTATTCAGGTGGACCCTGCCAAGGTAAAAGCCATACAAGAGATGCCGACTCCAAAGACAGAGAAAGAAGTCAGAGGCTTCCTGGGACGACTGAATTACATTGCCCGATTCATCTCACATCTAACTGCTACTTGTGAGCCAATCTTCAAATTACTGAAGAAAGATCAAGTAGTACGTTGGAACGATGAATGTCAGGCTGCCTTTGAAAAGATAAAGGAGTACCTCCAAGAGCCACCTATTCTTATGCCACCAGTAGAAGGGAGACCTCTGATACTATACTTGACAGTACTTGATAACTCAATGGGGTGTGTGCTGGGGCAGCATGACGAGTCTGGCCGAAAAGAGCACGCTATTTATTACTTGAGCAAAAAGTTTACCGACTGTGAGTCTCGTTACTCACTGCTTGAGAAAACTTGCTGCGCTCTTGTATGGGCTGCTCGCCGACTGAGACAGTATATGCTGACTCACACTACCTTGTTGATTTCAAAAATGGATCCCATCAAGTACATATTTGAAAAGCCTGCTCTGTCTGGGAGAATAGCGAGATGGAAAATGATCTTAACAGAATATGATATCCAGTATACAACTCAGAAAGCAATTAAAGGAAGTGTACTGGCAGATCATTTGGCACACCAACCTGTGGACGATTACCAATCATTGAACTTTGATTTTCCGGACGAAGACATCATGGTGGTAACTGACGGTGAAGTACCTGGACCGGATGAAGGACCTAAGGAAGGATCCCGATGGTCTATGCATTTTGACGGAGCCTCCAATGCTTTGGGAAACAGCGTCGGCGCTGTAATCATATCTCCCAGAGGAACGCATACTCCACTCACCGCCCGATTATGTTTCAACTGCACCAACAACATGGAAGAATATGAGGCATGTATTATGGGGTTACAAGCTGCAATCGACTTGAGGATCAAATTTCTGAGTGTCTTCGGAGATTCCGCTCTCGTGATCAATCAGGTCAAGGGCGAGTGGGATACGAAACACCCAAATCTTATTCCTTACAAGGAGTATGTGTCAACCTTGCTCCCCCACTTTGAAGAAATAACTTTTGAGCACTTCCCAAGAGAGGAGAATCAGCTAGCAGACGCACTGGCTACGATGTCTTCAATGTTCAAAGTAAAATGGGACAATGAGGCTCCCCGGATCATTATCTGGAAGTTGGACGAACCGGCATACTGCTGCAAACTTGAGGCTGAGAAGGTGACTGAGAAACCCTGGTATCATGAGGTGAAGAGGTACTTGGAAGCTCAGGAATACCCTGAAGGCGCATCTGTCAATGACAAGAAGTTCATGAGGAGGTTTGCTGCAAAATTCTTCCTCAGCAACGGTATTCTCTACAAACGGAATCATGATTCAACCCTGCTACGTTGTGTGGATAAGGCTGAAGCAGAGAAGATCATGATAGAACTGCATGAAGGTACATTCGGAACACATTCCAGTGGACACACCATGGCAAAGAAAATCCTTAGGGCAGGATATTTCTGGTCCACAATGGAAGCTGATTGTTACCAACACTCTCGAACTTGTCACAAATGCCAGATCTATGCTGACAAGGTGCACATCCCTCCGGTTCCTTTGAACGTCCTGACGGAACCTTGGCCTTTCACAATGTGGGGCATCGATATGATCAGTGAGATCCGACCAACGGCAACCAACGGGCATCGCTTCATCTTAATGGCGATCGATTACTTCACGAAGTGGGTTGAGGCAGCTTCCTACGCCACAGTAACCAAGAGCGTCGTGGCACGTTTCATCCGGCATAATCTGATCTGTCGATACGGTGTCCCGGAGAGAATCATTACAGACAATGGTACCAATCTCAACAACAAGATGATCACTGAGCTCTGCGAACAATTCAAGTTACAGCACCATAATTCTTCTCCCTACCGGCCGAAGATGAATGGGGTTGTAGAAGCAGCTAACAAAAATATCAAGAAAATTGTGCAGAAGATGACAGTGACTTATAAAGATTGGCACGAGATGTTACCGTTCGCTCTTCATGGGTACCGTACCTCAGCAAGGACGTCAACCGGGGCAACTCCCTTCTCTTTGGTCTATGGCATGGAGGCAGTCTTGCTAATTGAAGTCCAGATACCCTCTCTCCGAATAATGAAGGATGCAGACTTGAGTGAAGATGACTGGATCCAGACTCGACTGGATCAATTAAATCTGATTGACGAAAAGAGACTCACCGCTATCTGTCATGGTCAGACGTATCAAAAACGGATGATCAGGGCATTTAACAAGAGAGTCAGACCACAAGAGTATCAAGTTGGAGACCTGGTAATCAAACGCATCATCCTTCCTCAAAGTGATCCCCGGGGCAAATGGACCCCTACTTACGAAGGGCCGTTTGTGGTTAAACATGTGTTCTCAGGAGGAGCCATGATCCTAACCACCATGGATGGTGACGACCTTCCTCACCCCGCCAATGCAAACATAGTGAAAAAGTACTACGTATAAATAAAAGACCCGCTAGGTTGACATACCTAGGCAAAAATAAGGGCTTCCCGGCGAACCAAAAGGGTTCGGGAAAAATAAGGGATGAAATGAATAAAAATCTGTACACCTGGCAAGTCGAAAACCTGAAAAGGCGGCTTGGGCAAAAATGGGTATCCCGGTGGACTGAAAACCCGAAAGGGCGGTCCAGGCAAAAGTTAGGGATAAAGCGTAACACTATGTCTCATTGAATCACTTCGTATCCGGAATTCGGCATCAACTATCTGGCTCAGACTTCGGCATCGACCAATCAGCTTCATCTTCAACTAGGCAGCAAAGCGATGAGACGCTTGGAGACATAAAGGCGATAGCAGAGTTGGAACCCAGTAGGATTGTTCACATAGCTGTTTTGTTTTCTTTTCAAAAATTGTAAATTCTGTGTTTTTCGGCGGCACCCTCTTACTAGGATGTCGGCCTCTTGTACAAAAAACGCCTATTCACAGGCAAAATTCAAATCAATACGGATTCACTTGTCTATACAAATTGCCATTGTTTTTCCTTTTTTCTGTTTTGTCTTGCGAAGAACGTCCAATGTTCATTTTTGATATATGCATTTGACATTAAATTGCTGATCCATAAATATTTGCGTATGAAACAAAAGATTAATTACAGGTGACATCCGAAATAGGGGCAATGTGAAATTGCCTGGTGCAGTCTGGTCGCTTTGTCTGCCAAGGTACCAAGGTAGATTCGACTGAAGAAGGTGACCAAATGATCTCAGCTCTCCGCAGAGTAAGGCAAGATTCAGCAATACTTCCCCAGTGAAGTCGTCAACTTTCCCCGGCAGGTCTAAAAGTTTATCCCCAGTAGATTCTTGAAGCTTGTTCCCTGCAGAATACGGACGTCTCTCCCGAGCTTTATTCAGAGTTATTCCTCACCAGGGTTTATAACTGGGTTATCCTCGGTTATTTGCCATGGAAGATCGCCCTCGGCAAAGTTCCTTCAATCCCCGGCAGAGTCTATCGTTGGTATTCCCCAGCGGAGTTTATCATCATTATCCCCAGCGGAATCTGTCATTGAAGTCCTCAGCAGGCCTCTCGTCAAACTTCAGCAAAGTATCTCTGCCATAGAGCAATTCTTCGGCCGTTCGTCAAGGATTTATTTTCCTAAGACGGAAATACACTCATAAACATTTCACATTTCATACATCTTGCTTACGTACATGATAAAATGCATACAACACTATCTCATGTTGAACATCATGACATCATGCATATCATACATCATGACATTGCATACAACTTATGTTTTTGCCTTTTCAGGGAAAAAGACAATCCTAAAGACAACTTCCTTCAACTGTCACAAGTTCCAGATTCGATACCTGTATCTAGCCAGGGCACATCTGAGAGTGATCAGTTTCCAGACCCGATTCCTGTATCTAGCCAGGGCACGTCTGAAGAGTTCCAGATTCGATACCTGTATCTAGCCAGGGCACATCTGAGAGTGATCAGTTTCCAGACCCGATTCATGTATCTAGCCAGGGCACGTCTGAAGAGTTCCAGATTCGATTCCTGTATCCAGCCAGGGCACATCTATCAACTACAACATTTCCAGATTCGACTCCTGTATCCAGCCAGGGCAAATCTGT
Organism: Vicia faba; assembly: GCA_948472305.1. NCBI lineage: Eukaryota > Viridiplantae > Streptophyta > Magnoliopsida > Fabales > Fabaceae > Vicia > Vicia faba. The sequence goes on along the minus strand of OX451741.1, from coordinate 937,722,325 downwards.
TGACCACATTTCCAGACTCGATTCCTGTATCTAGCCAGGGCACGTCTGAAGAGTTCGAAGATTTGATTCCTGTATCCAGCCAGGGCATATCTGTTGATAACTATTTCCGGATTCGATTCTTGTATCCAGCCAGGGCGCATCTGTGAGCAACCATTTGTAGACTCGACACCTGTATCTAGCCAGGGCATATCTGCATAAATAGATTGAAGATCAAACACCTGTAACAAGCCAGGAAAACATCTGTCTCTCTCAAATACACAAGTTCTCGCTAAGGAATCGCTTATGCGATCAACGCTTCCAAATGGCATCTATAAGCCCATTCCCGACAAGTTTCTGTCACATCTCCAGATGGCATCTGTAAGCCCATTCCCGACATTACATTGTTGAGACTCCAACATGCGAGTGCAAATTTCCGGGCACTCTAGTGTCCAATCTCCTTTTACCCTCGAGTCACGAAAGGAAAACCTGCCAATCTAACTCTTCAGGTTCAAGAATATTGAACAGGGGCAACTGTTGTACCCCAAAATTTGCCCTCCCATTTCCTCAACATTCTCTCATCACCAGACCTTTGAAGATCAAGATCCAATTAGGGTTTCCTCTGCTCAAGATTTCTCCTTGCACTGATGGACCCAAATTAGGGTTTGTGTTTGCACAAAGATATTTTGACCTAAAATGCCTAAGATGACTTTCATGCTTCATGTTGGACTCCCAAGTTTATCCATACCAAGTTTCAAGTCTTGATTCCAAGTTTTGCCCAGTCAATTGGACAGATGACCTAGAAATCAGCTGTATTGGGGGAAAAGTCAACTGTGGCCAATTTACAGTCAAATATCATGAAAATTGACCCACATCAACATTATGAACTCATATGGACCATTTGATCAAGTTTGGATCACAATTCCACAAGAAATTTGATCAGATCACCAAAAGGGCAAAATGGTCATTTTTAGGGTTTTGACTGCACAAAGGCAATTTTTGACTGTTTGACCTAGCCAATGGCAAACCAAGATAACATATGGACTCAAGGACCCCATGGAATTGTCTTGACATTCTCAACAAGCTCAAAAGATCCCAAGTACACAAGATTGACAGTTGAATTTCTCAGTCAATTGATCAATTTTGACTGTATACTGAAAAGTCAAACTTTGACTTTTTGGTCAAAATCAAGAGTCAAGATTCATTTTTCATCAAAACATGCCAAATCATGAAACTTGTTCACCAAGAAACCAAGAAATGCAAATTAGGGTTTGAAATGGAATTTTTCATAACTTAGAATTTTTCTAAGTTATGGAAAACCCTAATTTTTTTCCAACTTTGCCCCACCTTTTCACCAAGATTCATTTGGATTCAAACAAAAGTCAAAACATGAAAGTTGTAGCTTGTTGCATAATCTACAACTTTGATTCACAAAGTTTTCTCATTTGAAGCTTGTATCTCAAGTTACAAATTTTTGAATAAGGGCACTAAACCATTCTTAACTTAGTGAATTTTTGACCTATTTTGACAAGGTTTTCTACCCCACTTCAAGGCCATTTTCCATACACTTCCACTTGGAATTTCAAATTGCACTTCAAAGATGGATTGTAGTACACATTCCAAGCTTTCCAAAATATCCAATAACTTCTCAAACAACCTCATGGTTAGGGAGAATCGAATTTTGCAATATGGCAAAAACTCACTTTGTTCATGACCAAGTTACATGTCCATAACCTTGCAATTTGAACTCAGCATGCCTTAAGCTAGATTACAGGCCTTTTATCTCATCTACACTCCATAATTTAATGCCAATCCTTTGTGCCAAGGTGTTGTTCTATGAGTTTGGACATTGTATGCAAGTTTAATCCATTTTTAGATAAAGCAAAATAGCCATTTTTGAAAAGTCATACTTTATGTCAATTGGTAAATCAAGAAGGTACAGATCAAATCTCTTTAGCACAAGATTATGGACAAATCACTCTGATCAAGGAGAGTTTATGCAGCTCATTAGGGGTCCTCTACTTACCTAGAAACACAAGTTGACATTTGTTGCTTAAAGTTGAAGAAAAGTGCCATAACACATACCAACTACCATATCAGCTCAAGAACACTTAGACAAACTTATCAAACACATTCCACACAACACAACCAAGCTAATACACGAGCCCTTAGCCTTCAAAACACCCTCAACCTCAGAATCACTCTCAAACTGCAAAAACGGGGCAGGCCCTGCAGTTTGAGTACCATCTCTCATTTCTCTCAAGCTTTCTTGCCCAAACCAGTTCACACACCTTCCATACCATCTATGCAAGCTAACCAAAAGCAAAAGCACGACCTGTAATCACTCTAACCACTTCCACCATTTTTACATTTCTGACTTGCAGGTGGAGTTCTCTAGCTCGATTCAGAAGCTTTCAAGACAAAGTAAACATTGGAATAGCATCCCTGGACCTCAAGGAAGCTTTTCCAATCATCACCTTGCACTGAAAGTTCCTACATTTCCAGATAGAACTTCAACTGAACAGGTAAGTTTTTGAATTTGAATCTCTCTTATTAGGCATCATTAGCTTTAAGTTTGTGAATAAACAATGTTCTACTCATGCCACTGAACATGTACATTCTTTTACTTTTCATTTCTTTTACCTGAGCTGTGAGAATTTAAGGTTTGAAAATGGTAGAAAACTTAGGTCAGGATTTGGGATTGTTAAAATTCTCTCTCATTTCTGAGAGTTAGGAGATGTTCTTTATATATTTGGAATCGTGGTTTCATGATTAACATTTTTTGTGTTGGAAGTTTGTTCAAAAAATCAAAGAATCAGGATCTTGATGTTGAAGCAAGAGGCGCGCGTATTTTTTTCAAACATTGTTTGCTGGAGGTTGAAGACAGGTCTTCTGGGCTGGGCCTGGAATATTTTTCTTATTTGCACCACATAATTGCTTTTACACCCCCAAGGCCTATTTGCTTATTTCTTTGACTTTTTTGACTTTTTCTTTTTTGATTGACTTTGTTTATTTTTTCTCATGACATTAAAAATATAAAAATATTTTTTCTCACCATTTTTGATGTTGTTAGGCATTTATTTTACTATCTTTTAGTTTACACATAAATATATATATATATATATATATATATATATATATATATATATATATATATATATATATATATATATATATATATATTTTGTTTAAAATACTAAAAAATAGTACAAATGCATTTCTATACATTTTTATTTTTGTTTTACTTTCTGAAAATATTTTATAGAAAAATTACTTTTTTTTATTAAATATTAAATATTATTATATATAATACATTTTAGAACTTAATACATAAACATATATATTTATTAATATACTTAGAATAAAATACATAAAAATACCAAAAAATGTACATATATTATTTTTTAATATAAAATACTAAAAAATACCCTTTTTACAAATATACTATATTTTATTTTATTTTTGTATATAAATAATAATTATTATGTAAATTAAATAATTAATATCCTTTTTTTTTTAAATTAGGGTTTTGCCCTAAATTCAAAAATACTCCAAAAAATAATATCTTTTTATTTTCTTTTTAATTTACATAAATAATACTTTTTTTCATACATATAAAAAACCTTTTTTTGCATTCTTGCATGTTTGTTCTATTTCTATTTTATTTATGCAATTAAATTATCTTGTAAATAATTCAAATCTTGATGTAATAGATTTAGGTTTAAATTACTTGTCAAAATCCCCATTTGAAACATTGTACCCCCCTCCCTATATTATTGTGTTGTAATAGCGTAGGAATTTAAATTTCGCATTTTATCGCTGTCTAAATATACAATGCTAGAATTAGGGTTTATATGCGAATAAAAAATGAACAAAATAGTTGGACCTAATATAAGACAAACAAGCATGAAAATGGACACACAAATCACACTTGCACCCACTAGGGTATTCCACTTGTTGCCTTTCAAAATTGGGCCATATTGCATGTTAGGTCTCTTTGGGCAAAACAAACAAATTGAATGATCATAGTCCCTCGATAACACTTTTCAAAATATTGCCAAACGAATGATCAAGTCCCTTAAAGAAAATGCCCAAAGATACTTGGCACCATTGCAATTATGGTCCAAACGATGACCCGCGCCCGTCCCTTTCACATCCTAACATAAGATTGTCCACCAAATACAATGGTGGAACAAACTTATGAAAAGGGTTAAAACATAGCAATAGTCTTTGAGAAATTTAGGAGTAGATAAACTCTTAGTTACTTGAATCAAACTTGTAAAAACAAAACACTTGCCTATTCTCTAAAACACACCTCACAAGACTTTCAAAACAACTTTCAAAAACAAATGAAAACCTTTTCAAAGACATACATCTTTGTATACATCCCCACATGGATCATTACAAAGGTTGCCACCACATTGGCTTCTTTTCAAAACATTTTCAAACCCACACACACAAGCACCATTTAAAACAATTGAAAAAAAAAGGCAAGTGATCTAAGCAAGTAACTAAGAGCCCATGGATAACCATGGAAAGAAAGGGTGCTAATACCTTCCCTTTCTATAATCTACTCCCCGAACCCAAGAAAAATCTCAAAGGTTTTTGCTGTGCTTTTTAAACCTTTCCTTAGGATAAAATAAAAAGTCGGTGGCGACTCTTGCTCAACCGAAACATTTGCGAAAACAAACGCAAAACCATAGTCAGTTCTCCCACCGTATCACAGAATCTGAGGAACTTTCCTGTCCGTACGCCAAAGGTGAATTTTTCTGGGTTGAATCGCATTCGGCATTTTCAAGCTTGCTCGAATACCTTTTTCAAATGGCCGGCATGGTCGAACTCTTCGGAGGACTTGATGATCATGTCGTCCATATAGACTTCGAGCATGTCGCCTATTTCATTGCGAAAGACTTTGTTCATCATGCGCTGGTAAGTAACACCTGCGGCTTTTAGGACGAAGGGTATCACGTTGTAGTAATAATTACCCGATTCGGTCATCAAAGTGGTATCTTTTTTATTTGTTTTTGCCATGGGTATATGGTTATAACCAGAGTATGCGTCCATGAAAGATTGCAATTTAAAACTGGCTGAATTGTCGACCAGTTTGTCGATATTGGGAAGGGGATAAGCATCTTTCGGGCAAGCCCGATTGAGATCAATATAGTCAATAGACATGCGCCATTTTCCATTATATTTTTTAACGAGGACTACATTTGAGAGTCAGGTTGTGTACTGGGATTCAGAAATAAAATGTGCCTATAGGAGGTCTTTTACAGCTAGTTCGACAGCCTTTGCTTTCTCGGTCGACTTCTTTCTTCTACGCTGCACAACCGCCTTGATGTTAGGATCAATGGTCAAGTGACGAAATGCGACCTCAGGGTATAAACCGGGCATCTCGGCTGCACTCCAGGCGAACAGATCGACATTTTCCCTTAGGAAAGCTTTCAGTTGCCTATTCTCCAGGCCGGGGAGGTCTGCTCTGATTTTCACTCCCCTGGTGGGGTTTTCTATGAGAGGAACTAGCTCGAAGTCATCGTCCGGGATGGGCTATGTGTGACTTGAGAGTTCATTGTGATCAATGGAGAAGGTTGGTTCTTTGTCTTTGACCATCTGCTCCTTCCCCTTCCTCTTTTGCTTGACGCGGTCCTCTATGGAGAAGCGATTGTCGAGGTCAATGGTATCAACCCTCGACAGTGGCTTAACCTCCTCAAAACTGGAGGGCAGTGTGGCTCCAGTGGTCGTTCGAGGTTGTCTGCTGATGGAACTAAGGCCTTTGGTAGAAGTTTCGAAGTATCTTCTGGCAACTTGGATGTCCTCGTGGAGGGTGGCGTCCAGGCCCTCGGCGGTGTAATACGTTATCTTGAGATAAACGGTAGAAGGGACTTCGATGAGTTCGAAGAGAGTGGGTCTCCCGAAGATGCACTAATAGAGGGACGGGAAATCTACAACCAAGAATTGGGTCTTGATGGCTCTATCTGTTACCCCTCTCCCGAATGTGACGATTAGCTCTACATATCCCCATGGCTTCGTGTTGGCCCCGTTGAAACCCTGGAGATCAGATCCCACGTAGGGGGTTAGGTGGATCTCTTTCAGTTGTAGGGTGGTGAATAGCTGGGCAAACATAATGTCCACCAAACTGCCTTGGTCGACCAGAATGTAATGTACGTCAAAGTTATCCATCCGAGCTCTCACGAGTAGTGGGATGCTCGATTCGGGGCCCCGCACGGTAACTCTTCCCTATAGAAGGAGAGGTGATGAGATCCTCCTCATAATTTATCGAGCATGGCGTCCATATCTGAGTTGGCTTCAATGAGTTGGTCGAACCTCCTTTTCACCGATCCAACTGTGTTCTTGTTGAACCCTCCGCCAGAGATGACCATGGTTACGGGGAAGGATTCCCAGACTGTGGGAGGAGAAGTACAGGGGGACGCTCTCCATGTCTGAAAAATAGAAGTCTTCTAGTCGCGAGATGCTCATGGCGACCAGAATGGGGTCGAGTTCAGGGGATTTCTTCCCTTCCTCGATGTTCTTGGTTTTTGGTGCTTTGTCACGGGCATCCTCCTTCTTTTTATACTTCTTGAGGTGCCCGTGTCTGATCAGTATTTTGATTGCATCCTTAAGATGAATGTAATCCTCTGTGTTGTGACCATGACTCTCATGGAACCTACAATACTTGCTCTTGTCGGTTCTTGGCTTGGATGGTATTTGTCGAGGGAAGCGCACCCTGGCTTGCTTGAATTCAGAATTAGCACACTCGGAAAGAATATGCTCTCTTGAGGTTGTTATAGGGGTGTAGTCGTGGAAACAACCGATTGGCCCCTTGTAGTCTTTGGGATCACGAGGCTTGTCTTCCCTTTTCTTCTCTCCCCGACGAGATGTCGAGGGTTCATCGTTATTTGAGGATTTAGCATTCTCTCTGTGCCTAGATTCCATGGTGCTGTTGGCCGCTTCCTTCTCCTCAAAATGTATGTACGCCCGGGCCTTTTGGAAAAGGGCATCAAGCATGGCTGGTGTTTGTATGCCCACGGCCTTGGCAAAGTCGCTGTAGGGACGGAGCCCGCACTTGAGGAGGTACTTATTTATATTGTTCGTTGTCGGGACTTGGACTACCTCCTTCTTAAAGCGTTTAATATATGCTCACAGAGACTCTTACATGCCTTGTATGATTTCTTCGATCGAAGCTTTCAATTTAGGGTGTCGACAGGAGGCGATGAAATGCCTCGAAAATATCCTCCCGAGTTGTTTCCATGAGGTGATGGATTCATCGAGGAGGCTCTTGTACCATGCCATCGCCCCCTTCTTGAGAGTGGTTGGGAAGAGTCTACATTTGATGGCTCCCCTGACCCCTCGGTAGTTGAGGAGAGCATCGATGTTCTCGATGTGCTCGTCAGGGTCTGTTATTCCGTTGTAGGTTCCCAAGGTGGGCGGCTTCTCTAGGCCGACAGGAAGTGGAGCTTCAATAACCTCTCTCGATAGCGGGCCACGGGGCTCGTCATCCTCACTATCGACGGGAGATGGAGAAGGAGAGTGATAGTTTCCCTCTGTCGGTCGTCACGGTCCCATCATGGGGAGGGGCTCCTTCATTTCTGCTTTGGCTTGGGAGAAGGAAGTCGAGCTCAGTCGGTTTTCATGTTGTCCTTCTTCTTCTTGAACAAAGGGGAGTCTTGATCTCTAGGAGGAGGAGTGCGATTGTGTTTCTTGAAGAAAGAAACACTGCGTCTCTCCTTTCTGGGCGGTAGGCCATGCTTGGGTGGTGATGCACTGGAGGAGTTTCGTCATCGGGTTCTCCAAGGAAGAGATCTTGATTGCATGTTCTCCCAGGCCCATATCCTTTAATTTTGTTGTAGGTTGAGTGTGTTAGTCTGATTGATAGCAGCGAGCAGTGCTTCCATGGCCTGGTCGGTGTTGAGAGGGACAGGAACTGGTTGCATGACTTCTTGTAGTTCCTCAGCAAGATTCTTGGAGTGTCGCTTGTCCAAGAATTGGTTGTCACCGCGCTAAGCATCAGTGGAATCTAGAGACGCGATTGTCTGTCTCGGAAGCCCAGGTTGTCCTCGAGGTGAGGGTGTTCCTGACTTCCGTCATTTTTGTGAGCAAGGGAAAGAATGGTCTTTCCGGACATGTGAAGATCATCATGGTCGGCCATGATTAGAGAGATAAATCTTGAAAAAGTTGCTTTGGTCTTAAGTTCCGAGGGAAGAAAGATGGGGATAGCAGTTTCCCACATATGGCGCCACTTATCTTGCCGGTTGATCAGAACCTGAAGAGCAGCTAGAGGATGATCTGCAATCGGGCTGTAAGCTAAGGAAAAAAGGGGGTTGTACCTGTAAGGCACTTGGACTATCAAGTAAGAGTGGGAACAAGGAGGTACAAGCAAAAATATTAGGTAGTGAGTAGTGAATATTGGATAGTTGGCCCTCACAGGTATGAGGGTTTATATAATGCCCCTGGCGCGTGGCCATTGTTTCCTGATTTCCCATCTAGATATACGAGTCCATGAAATCAGGTAACTGCCAGGACTGGATCAAATTTGGCAGATGTGCTCGTAACTAGCCGTTAGTCCCCAGGAGGGGGTTAGTCACAAGCATCTCTCTGGTCAATTCATGGTCGCCTGCACGACGTTGATATCGGGCAGGCTAAGAGGATACTCGTCGATCATCCTGGGCAAGTACTGGCTCGAAAGGGCAAAAAACTGACATTGCCCGACTGGTAGCGGGAATTCCAGGTCAAGATTGTGCGGGCCGTACCAAAGGAAATATCTTAGACTGGGCCCATTCTAGTTTTCAGGCCAGTCCAGAACATTAATTTTAATAAATAAAAGTTTACATTTAATTCTCCTTTTATTATTCAATTTAATAAAAACCATTTAATAAATTTTAGTCACTAAATGGTTGAAATTAAATCTCATAATAAAAGAAGAATTAAATGTAAAAATACGCAAATGCAAATTCAATTAATTGATCAGAAAGTGCGAATACGATTAAAGAACTAAAATGATGTGCAAAGGTGGTTGAAAGAATTTTTTTGATGAAAAAACAAAAAATTATAACTAACTAAACAATGAGAAATCAATTATGAATTCAATTCTATGTGAAATGCGACATGGATACGAGTGGCACAATCTTGTCAGGGAAGGCAATGCAAATGAATTACAAATGTAGATGAATTAATGAATGAAAAACTCAGGGGTAAAATATGGGTATGACAATTGTAATATTTAATTACCTTCTACCATTGATATCAAGAAGACCAAAGTCACTCATGTTATCCGGCTAAAGATAATTAAATAGGGGAAAACAAATTAATTAGATTTGTTGCATTTAATTTAGCAGTGGTTGTTTGATTTGTTAGACAGTTGAAGATGTTCAAATCAGATTTAAATAGTTGATTTAAATTTTAATTTGAAATATAACAAATAATTTCTTATTGTTGGAGTCAATTATGGAGAATATCATATCTAGTAGAATTAGTTGTTTTCTGGACTAAATCAAATCAAATATCCAAAGGAGAAAACCCCAGAAGACATTGTTATATAAGGAGGCTCAAGTTTTACGTTTGAGACATGGATTTTGTGCGTAAGGTTTAGTATCTTTGTGTTAGAGTTTTGAGTCTTTGTTGTATTATATGTTAATGTCATCATAAGGGTTAGTTTTGAATCTTTTTGTACACCTCTATTTATTTTAGTAATTTGGCATAGTTGTTGGTTTGTCTTAGTTGAGTTGTAAATTCAATATTTAATAGGGTTGTTATTAAAGTTGATCACTTGGGATTAGTGATTAGGAAAAAGTAAGAGGGATTATCATATTTAGGGGGAGACCAAAATAGAAAGTCATTAGGATTAGGAAGATGTATTGAACATCACGTGGTTGGTGTTCCTAGAAGACTAAGTGTAGTAATTCAAAGCAGTGAATTTACTTTCTTGGGTAGAGTGCCCTCCAGACATAGGTGTTGTTCGCTCCGACATAGGTTACCAATATCCGGTGTTATTTATTACTTTTACATTGACTCTATATTGATGTCCATCTATGTGTTAAATCTGGTTTAACTTGTTGGACCAGTTATTCCAACATTATGTCTAACATTGTGTCTAACTTGATTGACATGATTATAGTGTTTCTTTTGAACTTTTGGGCATGTAAAAACTCCACAATATCCTCAAATATTTGTCCCATAAAATATTGGAAGCAAAACTTTCCAAAACATCTATGATAATCTATTATTTTGATGGTCTAATCGATTATTTTCTACTAAATCTGAAGATTTTGGGTGTTATTCATTAATGCTTGATTTTTTCATCACATGAAAAATTAGAAATTTTCTCTTTGTCATCATTATTTGTTCTGTCATCTAGATGTACATTAGAGGATGTTGTGGACAATAGAGTAAGATTAGTGTGTATGCTTTAATCTCCATAGAACCCATCAAAATTATCTCATGTTGGTGTAATTGATCCTAGGGTATATGTTATATTTAGGGTGTTTGTTGTTATCCACAAGACCTATATTATTTGCATTGAATCCTACTCTCTTTGTTTTTTCTTTCTCCAACTCTAGAGAATCATTTGTGAAGTGTCATGTGTAGAAGTAGAAATATTGAGACTAAGCCATTGGATTAACTTAACTGGCACAAATCAAAAATAAAAATCGCCACTGCGCTTTATTGTTTCCAAATGAATGGGAAAAGAGCGAATAACCCAAAAGAGGAGGAGAGAATCTAGGTAAGGGGGTTGGTTATGCAAAAAGAAGGTATTAGCACCCTAAATATCTACGGTACTCCGCAAGAACCTCTTTGAAAATATGTGTATTTTGGCTATAAATGTTGTTTACAAAAATAGATGGTGGGGATGAGAAAAGAAGTATTTTTTACAATTTTTGCACCCGCTGCAGTTGTGAACCTTTAGTGCCTACGTACCACCTTCCGTGCAATAGGGGATCAGGGTACTCGTAGTTCACCTTTAAAATTTTTAAAACACAAGTGTCTTGGTTAATTTTTTTAAGAGATTATACATCATCGTCGTATCCGAGTGGAAAACATACTTACTACCCACGATTATGAGAAAGGAGAATTTTCATCATCTTAAAGTGGAGGATATGGCTTGGATTTTAAAATCAACAAAGACTCGCTCAACACCCAAGTGGAAAATATCTCACTTCACTATATATCGTAGAAGTATAGTAGCTCGCATATCTACAATGATTGATAAGAATCTAATCTTTGGAAAAAAATTTAAGATAAGAAGCCAAAGTGGTAAAATGATTTGAATGAGATTGATTGACTTTTAGTCTTCTCACAAAAATGTCAAAGTATTATTAAGTTGGTTAAAGTTTGATTAAGAAAATATTTTGAAAATGGATGGACCTAAATCCAAGTTTATTGTGAAAGCCATTCAAGTTTAGAAAACAAGAATAGTTTTGAAAATGAGGGAGAAGATTTTTGAAATTAAAGAAGATAGGAGGAGATGAAGGGACTATCCTAAAGCATAAAGGTAAAATCTAGAGAAAAGAACCGTATAGCCAACAAGAAGCCAACACTTGACACAATGAGTCAATGTGGAATTCCCATCCTTTGGATTGAAACCAAAAAAGAAAAGATAATAAACCTCTTAAGAAAACCAAGCTTCAAATGCATTAGCTCTTTCACAAAAGTTAAGCAGAGTAAAGGCTATATACAGATGAATTCCCGGTCACAGACAAAGTATGTAATCAAAAAAACCTGCACACAAAGCAAACAAACAACCCAATGTCTTGGGGGTAAACCCCAAGATCTACTGACAAAATAGCAATGAAATTCACAAGGTCTCAAGTTAGGCCAAGGTCTCTAATCCTAAGTCCAAGAAGTCCATCACTCCATAATGCCAAGGAAAGTAACCAAATAGTCCAAGTAATATAAAAGTTTTTTATGGTTCAGGTTGATTATCAGGTATCTTCAAAAAGAAATGAGAGGCTCAAGTAAGCAAAATAAAAATGACATAAAATTAAATGCCCTCAAGTGAGAAAAGATGAAAATAACATGAAACGTAAATGCTAAAAAAAATGGTGCATAAAGTAACGGCATAAAATAAAAGCATAAAATAAAGGGCTTAAAGTAAAAGTCAAATGTTAATGAATTAGTAATTAGAGGTTAGTTGAATGACCATCTTGAAACTTGCATTTGAAAACTCATTAGAAGATTGATAAAATCAAACCTCTCAACAACAAGTTTCATTTGTTTTTTTGTCAAGTATGTCATTCATTTTCAAAATCTCAAAGCAACAATAAAGGATTAATGATGTTTAAGCGAATCACGTTGACCAAAGCTTATAAAGATTCATTAGAGGATTGATAAGACCAAAGCCTCCTAATAATGAATCTTAATATTATTGGGTCAAAGGTTTCAAATTAATATACTTGGGTTTAAAAACATAGGTTTGGGCCACAAATGATCATTTCTCAAATCGGGACAAAATTTAGCGCTATATTAAGCAATCGTAAGTGAACTTATATAGAAGTCACGCCTATTTTGAGGCCGATCAATAACAATTTATGTTCCATATGTTTGGAGAGATGATATGTAGATCACCCTCTAACAAAATGTAGCACAACGAGAAAGGCATAAGATGAAGAGGGAAGTGATATATTTGAAATAAAAATTTAATCAAACTATCATTAAAATCATTCATCCATTTTAGTGGAGTTAAGCTCAACACCCAAGATCCAATGATGTTAATGAAGTCCATGATCAAAAGACACAAGGTCAAAATATATACAAAAATAAAATTGTATTTAATTAATAAAATAAAAAAGAAAATGATTTTTAAAATGTTTTTTGAAATGAAAATAAAAGGGAAAATAGAAAACTATATTCAAAATATCAAAGAAAAATCAGAAGGAACCATAGAAAAATCAGAAATGATCTCAAATATTTTTATAAGTTTTTTGGTAATTTTTTAAATCAGAAAAGTAATTTTAAACTAATTAAAATTATTTAATTAATTGAAAAAAAGAACAAAAATAATAGAAGTCAAAAATAAAATCCTAGAAAATTTTCAGAAGGAAAAAATGTCAAAAAGTACTTTTGATGAATTTTTGCAGAATTTAAAAATGTCAAAAAGTATTTTTAAAAAATTAAAAACAAACCAAAACAAAGGAAAAATTATAAAAAATATCAAATCTGAATATAAAATTATGAAAAAATTAAAATTAGAAAGAGAATATTTGAATATATTTTTGTGAATTTTTTCATAACTTTTAAGTCAAATGAATTTTCTATGATTTTTTGAAGTTTAAAACATTTAAATATAAAAATCAGAAATAAAAAATAAAGTCAAAAAAATATAGACCATTGGATGAGAGTCAAAACACGTTAGTAAGTTAATCCAATGGATCAGACACGTTGTGTATATCATGATCTTTAATGAATAAAACACGTGATCAACTATTAAATCATATTTGAATAAAATACGTGGCAAATTCTCATTGGTTGAAGACGAACATGTAGGTCGTCTTCAACCTCTGTCCACTCGACTTGCAAGTTCATGAAATGGAAAAATTAGAGCTCGAGACTGGTACCATTCGCTTCGTCTCTTCAAGACGATTCCAATGGTACCCTCGCGAAAACTTTATGTAAGATGTAGCTAAGTCGTTTCAGAAGGAAGGATTTGAAAACGGATTTGAAAATTCATGGCCAAATTTCACTTCTAGTTGAAAACAAATGTTGCGACTAGAATCATAATGATGAGAGCTTCATTACAGTATCAAAGTTTAAGAGAATGGATAAAGGATCTACCTATTGATGTTCAAATTTATACCTTTGAAACATGACTTGGATAGCACGATTTAGGAAGTCTTAGAGCTTGGTTCTTCTTCTGTTAGCTCCAGTGAAGTTCAAGGATGAAGAATTGACAAAAAAAAGGATTGAGGAAAGTTGTAAAACTAAATTCGAAGTTGCAGAAAAGTGGGTTGAAGAGAGAGTTTGGCAGAGTGATTCTGGGTATCTAAGCTTAAGAAAATTAATAAGGTATGGCCATCTATTTATAGGGAAGCTAATGGAATTCTTAAGCGTGTGAAATGATGAAGTTTGGAGGGAAATCGTGTGAAGTTGGAAACATGAAAAGTGTGACTTCTATTTTGGTAAAAATTCAACCAATACTTGCGTTTCAAGGTGCTAATCACTTTTGGGAGTCTGCTAAACATGATTAGAAGCAAAAATGCATAGAAATTTTGTGTTTAGAGGCTAAATCATGAATTTCAAATTCTTACTTTGGAGGAAACTTCAATCTCAAGGTACCATCTTTGAATCAATAGTGTGCACGGTTTAGGGAAGCTTAGGACTTGATTATTGATACTTTAGAAAGATGAGATCACAAACTTTACAATGTGAAAAGAAAGAAATCAAATGGATTCTTGAGCTGAAAGTTATCATGAGTCAAAGTTGGAGAAAAATGCTGACTTTTTGTACTTAGAAAAATTCAAAGTTTTTCTTCAAAAATGACCTATAATGTCTTGCATTCAAACATGGTCTTCCATTTAAAATTTGCTTTTGATCCAAAAAGATGGCATGAATTATATCTATTTAGTGACATTTTGAGACTTGAACCATTTAAAAAATCCAAAAATTGAGCAAGTTATGACTTTGTGAAGTTGGTGAAAATTCACGAGATGAGCTATAATCGTTTGCATCCTTAGGGCATCTTCCATCCACTTTCAAGGTTTACATATAAAATAAGAGTTGAAGTTCACAGCTTTAAGATAATTATGGAAAAAGAATGGACTCAAGGAGATAAAAATTGACCAAGTTATGATCTTTTGAAGTCACAAAAGGGAATTTGATGGCCTATCTAGAGGACTTGTAATCTTTCTCAATCATTAGGCATCTTCCACATAAAATTTTCTTGAAAATTTTGAAGTGATAACCCTTTAAAGGAAAGCATGTTTTTGGAATCACTCAAAAATACCAAAAGATGAGCAAGATATAGCCCTTAGAAGTTCGAAACTCTAGCTCCTAGAGCAACAAAATGCTTTGGAAACTCTTTTAAATTTTGACAAACTTTCTTGCACAAATACTTTTTTCATGTAAATAGATGTTGTTGAGGATGATAATGGGAAACCGTAGAAACCATAACCACTTACAAATATCAATAATTGAGGGGAAAATGAACTTGTGACAAAGAAATAAAAAACTTGTCCAATTAGGTCAAACCTCTTCAATCAACTCTCATATCTTTTAACTATCTTTGACAACTTGAAGTATGATGAACAATAATAGACTTTGTCATGATATTAATTCAAAATATCTTCAATTATGAGGCTTGAATCTAAATGAATCTTTGTTGAAGAAGACATGGAAATAAACTCATGAACCTATAGATCAACTTGATGGAATGTGTTGTGCTCTCACCTATAATATCATCAATTAGGGAAAACATTCATTGTATTTATGAGTTAAAAGTTAATCAATACAAAACATAGATGATCACAATATACAGGTCAAGGTACTTGGTGATTCCCCAAGAGAAAAACTAAAGATAAGGAGAAAAATCAAACCCTAATGTGATCTTGTTGTAATTGAATTGACATGAGATGATAGAGAGATCTTAGGAGAAACAATTGGAGTATAATATCATGGTTCCTTGTTTTCGTAGGAGATCACTTTCTTGTTATATTTTACTATGTCTCTATATTCTTATGAATACTTTTGGTCTTCCTTATATTCCCGAGACATTGAACTTTGTCCTTGATTTTTCTTCCTTTTGACATAAGAGCAATAGACTTAAGCTTCCTTTTGAGTTGTCTTCATTGAGTTCAATATCAAAACTCTAGAGTGATCTTAAGAAATCTTAAAGAGCTAAGATATTAAAAATATTTTCTTCTTTAACATAAGTAACCCCTAGTCTCTATTTCTTTAGAACACTCCTTTGAATTTCTTGATATGATTAACAATAGTGTAGCTTTTATCCATAATTTAGTGTCTATATATGGAATCTAGAAAACATGAACTCCACATTTTCATCTTCTTAGATTTGAAAAGTTTTGAATTCCTAACTAAGATATTTGGCTAATATTCTTTCACTTGCTTATTTGCTTCATAATAAATACACAAAGAGTCATAAATACTTTTTGTTGTTGTCTCATGAAAATTTCAAATTTGTTGAAGGTAATAACAATCATTATAAAGCTTTTGGACTTATTTTGTAGTTTTTTTTCGTCCTATAATTCATTTTATTTCTAGTTGTTAATACACCATCAACATTTATAGGTTTTATGTAATCTTCTTCTACCATATCTCAGACATCTACATCTAGCAAATACGTTAGAGGGTCATAATATCGTCAACCTTTTAAATTTGGATGAAAGACAATTTGTGAGTGATACGACAAAGTACCACATGACACATAGGTTTATAATAGGAGCATTAATGTATCATAATCCATAAAATTTGACAAGTGTCATACAAGGGTATGCACGAGATGCATATGAATCTACTATGAGAGGTTCATACACATAAATGCAACGCATGGTGGACTTACTTTATAATGTAAAGTATGTGTACTGGATAATAAATATGGATGAATCCAATGTTGGGGGTGATATATTCTTGACATGTCTTGATTATATTTTATTTGGTTCTGATATTGGATTCCATGTACAAAACTAACAAGTATCAATGTTGAATAAACGGGTCCTAACAGAACATGGGGTAAATTGTAATAATTGGACTTCAAAATTTTTTCATTAAAATGATTGATTTAAATTAATTTATATTAGAAGCAGATATAATCAGAGATTAAGCAACTAAAAAGATAAATAAAATAAATATAAAATGATGAAATAAGAAAGATCACACCATTATCTTGATTCAAATTTAAACCACACATCCTACTCCTGTCTCCAAGAGTTTTTTTTTTTGAAATTTCCACTAAAAAACAACTTGAAATTTTATTCAGGTTCATCGATAAAAAAAATAGCAAGTGTACTATTTTACCTTGCAGTAATAATAGAAAATCACCCCGAATATCGATCTCGCGGACTGCGTATACGTATCGAGTTTAATGCGTGGTTCTATTAAACAAAAACTAAGTGTTTTGTTTGGTGTAGAATTTAACCTCAACAATTATGAGAATAAACAGAATGTAAATGATCACTTTTACTAGTATGAGTAACATGCTAGGGGAAGTGTGTGATTTACCATACGATAACTTTGACTCTTGATCTATTCAACAAGTTCATCACCTCAACTACTGGTTCTTAAGATTATTTTTCCCTAAGTCCTTAGGGAAAAACCTTTAACCCTCTATCCCAATTTCAATGTCCATTAAAATTAGTGATGATGTTAAGCGTTTGATTATCAAGAATATTTCGGTTATTATAGGATAGTCCTAGTTCTAGGTACTATCTACTATAATATAATTGTTTAGAAAACCTTAACACGACTGTCCAGCTCTATTGTGTTAAGAAAAGTGAAACCCTATTGATCTGATAGGAAAAAACAATAGATTATTCTGAACAATTAAATTGATGGAAAAGAACTATTGTGTTGAATAAAACAAAGAGATCAGTACCGTTATAATGACAAATTAGGGACACCCCCTAGCATTGGGGGGTTTAGCCTCTCATAGTATTCAAAAGAAAAGCAAGAGTAGAATTGGACATTATAAAAAGTATGAATTCTCCGATCTTCAATTGCAATCGCGCATGAAGGAATCTCCGTATCCAAAGCTTTTGCAAAACCCAATCTTCCATCGTGCCAATCTTCTATTGTCCAACCAAAAAGTTCTCGCATAGGTCATCAAAACTGCCTCAAGTAGTTAAAGTCTTTTGTTCACCGTCCAAAAAGTCCAAAATACCCTTCCAAGTCACACTTAGGGAAGTAAAACAAATATAAAAATTATCAGCGTATAGACCAAAACGGACCGTGTTAGGTGACACGGGTGGTCGTGTTAGTCACCAGACAACACTTCACAAAATCAAACTCTTCAAGATAGCTGACACGGTCCGTGTCACTTGACACGGGCTCCCATGTTGAGAATATGGTTTTTGTCCCTTGATCTATTCCTCTGCCTAACACGGCACGTGTTATGTGACACGGGTGGCCATGTCAGACTTGCTGAAACTTGCTAAAAACTTATTTAAACTTTCGATTTCTTGACTTTTCTCATCCCGAGTCCCTTGGATCTTTCACTTGAGCCTGAAACAGTAGCAACAACCAAACGAAGCATAAAACAGGAAATAACTTGAAATAAAACTTACGAAAATATAAAATGCGGAAAAACTTAAAAAACATGAAATCATTCAAAGAGAAGTAAAATACAACATAAAACGATGTAGAATACCTGGATTATCATTAGACAAGTAACAAAAACATGATGAAAATAGTGACCGATCACAACCACAAATTTAGATTGTTTCTTATCCTCAAGCAATGTTAAGAACAAATAGAATCGGACACCCAAGTTATCAACTTACTATAATACCACTGAGATATTTCGCAACATGCTATTACTTTCCTTCTAAAGTTCCCCGCTTTCCTGAATCGAGTGTTCTGTTGCACTTTAACATCAAGACACTAATTCACATGTAAACTTATCTTACACTCTTACCAAGTCTCTTGGGGTGAGTGTATTCACTCATAGTTCAAAATATGCAAGCGTTTGTTTGCAATTTAACTGAGTTTCTTCTTTTCGGTAAGTGCTTTTCAATCACTTTTTTTCAAGACATGATTGTCTATAATTCTTCTCTTTTTTTCTCTTCGCACTTACCTATTTTCTCTTAGGTGTTACTACCCCAAACTTGGAGCTTAGCATAGATTGAAGAAAACAACACTGAAATGAGCAAGGTAGGAATTGTTTGGCCATGGGTTAACATAAGCGATAATAAACAAAAAAAAAATCGAATAGAGGCCAAACGGGGTTAACTAGGGATAAACATTACAATGGGAAGGCTAGAAAGGCTCAGGAGTAAAATAGAAACAATGTGCCTCAGTGTGTGTCATAATGTAGTTATAATCAACTAGAACACACGCAAACTCAGAGTGATAGAGACATATCAGATTAGCTCTCATGATGAATCAATATGTGTTTGGCTTTTTATGTCCTCAACATGTCGGGTAAATTTGACAGATTCCATAATACCTTCCAGTTTGGTGTAACTTTCCACTCAGCTCGGGATGCACATGTTACCTTTGTCTATCAGCTCTTGATAGTTACGTTTGATCACTCACTCTGAGGTATCAATTTCTGGGGGTCATTCATAACAAGCACAGTAAATGAAGTGATCTTCTCATCCACTGTCACCAATTTTTATCACATGTCTGGACAGAAATACCATGATGGTGCACTAACTAACTCAACAACACAAAATAACAATGCAAAAAGAAATAAAATACTCAACCAAAACAAAAAGTAAATGCAATAACTAAATCCCCCCACATCTGAACTAAACATTGGCCTCAATGTTTTAGAAAAAAACATCGGGGGGAAGACTCTGAATGCTCACTGAGGAGTTGGAGGAGGGTGTGGGAAGTGAAACATAAGGCGTTGCATCATAGCATGCATCTCATCAATAACATTCCCTTGGCGGGTTTGCTCTTCCCCCTGTCTAGACTGTGCCGTACGAAGATATCCTAACTACGCTTGCACCCACGCCCACTGATTATGCAACATGGAAGAGAACAAGTGACCCTGTTGGGTGGGTAAAAACTGCTCATGAGCCAGAGCATCTTCCTCCATATCATTACCTGCAACAAAATCACCAGCTCGGTCGCCACCCACTTCTCCTGGGACAAGAACATCTTATAACCAGTTAGCATAATCAGTAATACTAATTTTATCAGGGCTATGCAACTCTATAAGACATCCCTTACGACTCATCAGAGCATAACAATCTCGCCTAACCTCAATCATGCTTTGCTGGATAAGAGCATTTAAGTCAATTTTGCTTAAAGGAGAAACAGGTGCTTCTTCAGCCAATACTGCACCACACCCACAATAGTCAGCAATTTGACTTATCATGCCGCCAACGAAAATGTCACCGGAGGTGGCTCGTCCAACTTTCCCCAAGTTATCAGCCGTAAAAGAAGTGACATACACTGGCGAATTATGGGCCATGGAAAATAAAAAAAGAACAGTTCACTCTTGGCGGCCACTCTGGTACTATCACCTATCCAAAACAAGGTGTAAGCTAACCCTTTCTGGGCATATCTGAAGCACGGGTTTTGTATCCATGATGCCTTCGCACCTTTAGGAATGTACCCAGGAAGACCAGTAATGGCCGTCCAAAAATCACCTGCAACAAAAGTATCAGGCACAACTCCTGGTCCTACACGTGGGACATGGAGACATTGTACTAAATCCTCAACAAACATTTCATAATCATCATTATAAAGGCAAAATTTCATAATACAATAATACTCTCTTACGGTACCTGCCCGACGTCTTTCTAGTTTAAACTCAATAGTGCTCAAGAATTCTAAAGTAATACGTTCATGGGTAGGCGCCTCATAGTGCAAGAACTCTAGCATCCCTAAACTGTAAAAAAATCCTATCAATCTCATCATGAAATCCTAATTCTTCAAGAGATTTAACGCACATATAACTGGTAGGTGTCAGCTTTCACTTAACATGCACATCATACCTACGAGCATGTTCCGACTCTTCAAAAATGATATTGTGTGTATTAGGTGCACGAATGTTCCTTTTCCTTTCCCTTGATGGGTCTGCAATTGAATTTCCTTGATCGGTCCTTTTGGGGGGTATTTTAGGAAACTAAAAAATAAGAGAAAGATGAAATTGATAAATTAGTGAAAAAGCTACTGGTATATGGTAGAGGAGGTAATTTGGAAAAGCTTTTGAGAAGGAGGATGGGGGGTTTTGAAGCTTTTTTAATGGTTAAAATTAAAGATTTTTGTGGTGGAGGCTATGGAGAAAATATGGTTTGGTGTAGAAGAGAGAATGAGAATCTGCAATAACGGGTGGGAAGATGAGGAGAAGTGTTATAAGACCGTGTGGGGTCCATAAAAAAACAAGAAAAACAAAAAAAATCAAAGTTCGTAAGACCAACACAGGCCATGTCCGGTGACACGGCCGACCATGTCAGATGCACGAGTTCCCAAAATTTTGTTTTTCATATAATTTCTTTAGTAAGAATGACACAGACCGTGTAAGGTGACATGACCTACTGTGTTGCACGTCTGAGTTTTCCAATTTTTTCACTCGCATACAATTCCTTGAGTGAATCTGATGCAAGCCGTGTCAGGGGACACAGCCGACCGTGTTGCACATCTCTCTTTTGCAGAATTTTCTCCTCTCTCTCAGTAAACTCCGTTTTAGCGCTCTTGGTTCCTTTGCAAGACATCGTGATTACCTACACAACAAATACAAAAAAAATATTACAAAACAAAGACAAAAGTTAAAATCAAAATGTGTGGGTTTCCTCCGATGAATCGCTTTATTTAACATCGCATGGCTCGACGATTCATCCCCTTATGGGGTATACTTCCTCTTCCACACCTTGTTACTTGTCCTTTCCAAAACCCATAACTCATTCAGATAAAAAGTATCAATCCCTTCGTGCTTCTAACCACTTCCAACTTTTATCTTCTCTGGTCGGTGAACCTTCTTCTTTCTCTTCTTGCCTTATTGACTGAGCATAGAATTTTTTATTGATGCCACCTGAGAGATTATACCCGAGACTTCTTTTAGGAGTTATTTTGAAAATTTTCTTTCACCTTCTACTTTGATCATTCAACCTAAAGATTATTTCTTTCTACATGCGCCCGGCTTCTTGATCTCCAATACATTCAAGGTTATCTCTTCATCAAATGATTTTAATGTAAGATTACTTGTCTCGATATCAAAATTTCATCGACTAATAAGCAAAAATGGTCGACCAAGAATGATAGTTTTAATATGGTGGGAGACCTGACTTTTAGGTTTGCATTTTATCGCAAATATCGCGGATAGAAAGAGTCGCCACCAGCTTTTCTTTTATCCAATAAAGGAAAGGGTGAAAAGAACATGAAATACCTTTGAGAATTTTTCTTGAGTTCGAGGGGTAGGTTATAAAAAGGGAAGGTGTTAGCAGCCTTTTCATCCGTAGTTATCTACGGGCTCTTAGTTGCTAGCTCACTTTGAAAATGCTTTGTGTTTGTGTATGTTTGCAAATATTTTGAAAATTCCTAAGTACGACAATTTTGTAATCATTCTCGTATCATTGAGAATGTATATAAAATGTTTGTTTTGAAAATATTTACAAAAGAGAGTGTTGTTTTGTGAAAGGATGTTTGAAAATGCCAATTTAAGTCAATTTGCTTTATAATAACCCTTGTATCAGTCCTTAAGAGTGTTTATAAAGTGTTTTGAAAGTAGTTGTTTTTTTGAAAGTGTGAGGTGTAAAGATTGTTTTAGTTTGTGAGCAAGCAATTACGAGTGATCTACCTACTCAAAAAGGTCTTTGTTCTTTTCATCCTCCTTTAGATAACACTATTCTACCATTAGTTAGTAGGAAGCCTTATCATTGGATGTGAGGGACAGACGAGGGTCATCGTACAGTCATAGAAGGAAACTTGTAAGATAATTTAGAAATTGTCGTAAGGGACTAAGATCGTTTACCAAAGGCAACATCAAAGGGTCATCGAGGGACTACAATCTTTTAATCGAGGGTCTTTGCTAAAATATCCCACGTTCGAGGGACATGAATGTGTAAATCTGAGGCAACAAGTGAGGTTATCCTAGAGGTGCGTGTGTGGGAAGTGTTTTGATTTCAAGTATTTATCTTTGAGATTAGTATTTCTAATGTTTTGTTTTAGGTATTTCCATACAAATCCTAATTACTAACAATAATAAGGAAAATAGTAAATTGCGGAAATTAAATGTCCTACGCTATTACAATGCTTCAGGAGTGGGGGTTACAATTTTATGAATGTGGGAGGAAAGCAATAAACCCTAATTATCTATTACAAACTTTGAGAATTTACAAAATTGAAAAATATTAATGCGATAGTAAAGTGTGGGAAGATGGTGAAAAACCCTAAAAATTCTAAGTATTTAGAATATATTTTTGGTGTTTTATTTAGAAAAGGAAATTTATAGTATAAACCCTAATCCTAATTAACTAAAATCAAAGTGATTAAATTAAGTTTTATTTTTCAAAAACTAAATTAATTAATGAAAAAACCTAAATCTATTTTTTTAATCATTTTTAGGATTTTTTGATTTTAAATAAAATTATTTTAGAAAAGAAAAAGTTAACTAAAATAAAAAAAAGAAACAAAGTGGGCCTGAGTGTGTAAAAGAAATGAAGGGGGGGTGCTAAAAAGAAAAATATCCTAGGCCCAGCTGAATTAAAACGGGTCATGTCGTGTGACACGGGCCGTGTCGTGTGACACAGGCACCCGTGTCAAGATCTGCCTTGCCTCCTTGCCAAGTTTTCAATCCCAACTAAATTAACACGGGCGCCCGTGCCATTATCTGCCTTGCCTCCTTGCCATCTCTTCCCCCTGACACGGCCGATTCTAGGTGACACAGCCACCTGTGTCAGGGCTCCTAGTGCATTTTTTTTGGAATTCTGAATATTTGCACTCTTCTCTCTGATTTGTCCTATTTTATTCTTTTGAAATCGAAAGCAAATGATGTATGGATAAGGATATCACGGTTTGAGAAAACTTACCTCTTAAAGTGAAAACTCATAACACGTATGGATGCTTCTAGGTGTAATGTGATGATTGATTAAGCTTCCTTGGACCTCCCTGAAGTTGTTCCAATCCTTACTTTGTGCTGAAAGTGTTTGAATCTCCCCAACCAAGTCAACTTGCAATGCACGGTTTTTGAATTTGGAAGATGGTGATAATGATGTTACAGAAGTTGTTCTTGTGTTTGGACAAATTCTATATAATGTATGTGAAGTATTTAGATCATTTGTTTGGGCAAAACTTTCAAGGTTTGAGAGATTCAAAGATTTGTGCCTCAAAGCTGGAAAATGGAGGTTTTATGGACAATTCGGGTTTTTTGAGAGTAAATGGGTTTTGAGGGCTTGTTTCTTCCTTTTCTCCTTCTCCTCCTCTTTTGAATTGAAAATGCTCTATATTTATAGGAAAGAGGTTTGGGAGGTTGAAGTAATCAGATTTGCAAGATAGCATGTTATAGTTTTGTTGAAAGTGAAAAACCAAGTTGGATGAATTTCCATAGTTTCAATGCTATAAGTACAAGAATGTTTTGAAGTTTTTGGATGGGGTTTTCTCTATGCTTTTGAGCTTGCTTGTAATCAAATATAACCATTACAAATCTCAATACATTTACATTTTGCAAAAGCATTTTTTATTAAAATGAAAGTCTAACCTTTCTCCTTTAAATGGAAAAATGGATTGGATAAAGCTTTAATCTCTTGGATCATGGCTTAAAAGTATGTGTAATCTTCTAATTATGAATATATTTGAAGGTTTAGAGGCCTGCAAAGTGAGATTATGCAGCATGGCATGAATATTTTGTCTCATAGTTATCATAGAGCTAACCTATTACTCAATTATGGATGCCCAACTTCAGGTCTTTGAATCTTCTTGCTCAAGCATGAACTTTTCATGCACTTGGATATTTTGGAAATCTTGAAACATTGTCTAAAACTTTCATGTTTACCACTTTGGCTAAATCAACAAGGAAATTGGTGAAAATTGGCCAAGAAGTTGAGATGAAAAACTGCCCAAAACTTGTTGAAATTTTTTCTAAGTGTTAGATAAAAACACCATGACTTCATGGGCCTATATCTCTTAATTCGAGCATTTTTTAGAGATCAACCCATAAGAAAAAAGTTGTAGAATGCATCAATCCCTACAATTTTTATGTTGAAACTTTTCTCTGAATCAACTTGGATCTTAGTGAAAAATGGCCATGAAGTTAGGACTTTTGTTAAGAACAAAAAAACGTAGAATTTTTCTAAGTGTTAGAAAATTTTACAAATTTTACTTTTGTTGACTTTTTGATTTCTTGATGATCAAGTTTGATAGTTTTGAATATCTTGATGATTCTTGACTTTTGAATTCCAATATTGACCAAAAAAGATAAAGTTTGATTTTTTGAGTGACTGTTGACTTTCATCAATTGATCTAATTCTTCAACTATCAATCACTTGTATCTTTGGAGATGTCTTGAGCCATGTAATTAGGTCAAGATATTTTATTTGAGACCTTTTGTGAGCATATTTTGAAGAAAATAGGAGGGGAAATTTCGGGGTACAACATCTTCCCCTGTTCAATCTTCTTAAACCTAAATTATTAGATTGTCATGTCCGCCATTCGTGACTTGAAGGTGGAAGATGATTAAACACATAAGTTCCCAGAAATTTGCACTCGCTTGTGCACGAAGTAACACTGTTGGTTGATTATACCGGGAATGGGCTTAAAGATGCCATTTGAAGAGGTGATGGAGAATTTTCGAAGATGGGCTTATAAATGCCATCCAAAGTAAGTCTGGATAGAATTTAGACTAAGTCTATGATCGACTTTAACTAGAAGAAGTATCAGAATAAATCTATGGTCGATTTAATCTGGGCCAGAAAATGTCTAATGGAAGAAGTATCGAAATAAATCTATGCTTGATTTAATCTGAGCCAGAAGATGTTTGCGTCCGTCTTTAACTGGAAGAAGTATTAGAATAAATCTATGGTCGATTTAATCTAAGCCCGAAAAAGTATACCGGAAGAAGTATCAGAATAAATTTGTGGTTAATTTATTCTAATCCAAAAGATGTCTACGTCCATCTTTAACTGGGAGAAGTATCAGAATAAATCTTTGGTCGATTTAACCTGAGCAAGAAAAGGTCTACTGGAAGAAGTATCAGAATAAATCTTTGGTCAATTTAACCTGAGCCAGAAAAATGTCTACTAGAAGAAGTATTAGAATAAATCTACGCTTGATTTAATCTGATCCAGAAGATGTTTGCGTTCGTCTTTAACTAGGATAAGTATTAGAATAAATCTATGCTCAATTTAACCTGAGCCAGAAAAAGTCTACTGGAAGAAGTATGAGAATAAATCTATGGTTAATTTAATCTGATCCAGAAGTTGTTTGTGTCTTTCTTTAACTGGGAGAAGTATCAAAATAAATCTACGCTTGATTTAATTTGAGCTAGAAAAAGTCTAAAGGGAATGTTCATCGTGTAGATAGTCGCCCTGTCCTGTTTCTGGAATTTATCTATAATATGTTTTTTTTTCGGTAAACCTGTCCTGTTTCGGGAGTTCATACCACTTGGTGATAAAGATAGTCGCCTCGTCCTGTTTCAGGAATTGATCTTCATCTGACCATAAAGAAAGAAAGATAGTTTCCCCATCCTGTTTCGGGAGTTAATATTTGCTCGATTGTATATATAGTTTCCCCATCTTGTTTCGGGAATTAATCTGGAACCTGCTTTTTGTTGGCCATAGAGATAGTTGGCGCGTCTTGTTTCGAGAATTAATCTTGGACCCATTCGAGAATTGTTAATGATATTCGTCTATTTGTGAACTTTACCTGAAAAGATAAAGAGTTAGTTATATGCAATGCCATGATGTATGAAATGTATTGCATAATGATGTTCTTAAAATAAATGAGAATGTGCTATATGTGTTTCGTATGTGTATGTCGTGATATTGGTAAATGATGTACAAATTTGAAATGTTGTTAGAAATGTATCAACAGTTTCATATGACATCTTGTTCAGGAAAATGAAACCCTGACTGGTACTAGGGATGAAGAACATAGTGTAATCTTCAACCTTGTCTAGAATTCTTCCATTGGGGATTCCTGCTTACTGTTTGAGGAAACTCCATTGGGGAATGTTGACTTCTGTTTAGGGAGAAGAGTTGAGGAACGTTATTCGTTCGTTTCTCTACTAGGGAATTTTAATTCTTATATACCCTGATTGGGGATAAAAGATATGGATAACATTCTAACTTATCTGGGAATCTTAATTCTTATCTACTCTGACTGGGGATAAAAGATATGGATAACATTTCGACTCGTACGGGGAATTTAATTCTTATATACCCTGACTTGGGATAATAGAGATGGATAACCTTCTGACTCGTCTGGGGAGGATAAAGTTTACTGATATCTGGGTTGGTTCCAGGTTTCATAGCAAATCTTTAGGGATAGTGGAAATTTTACTGGGGAGTGGAATTTTGCGGTGATTTGTAATCATCTGAGGAATAGATCAAGATGGAGAGACTGTAATTTGTTGGGGAAATAAACCCTGTTGACAGAGAAATAAGCTATGCTGGAGAGAAGAAATCTTCAGGAGGTTTTATAGTTTTAGAGGAGCAAGCTCAGCTGAGGAAGAGAATTTCCATGAATTGTACTGATTGGAACTCCGTAGGTGGGTGATATTGTCGGGAAGGAAATCATACTGTCGGGGAAATTGCGGGGAATGTATCTTCATTGAAGATGAATTTGTGAAGACTACTTTGTGGGGATAATCTCATGGAAGTGTATTTTATGGGCATTTGTGGATTACTTGAACGTCACCCCAACTCTTAGAGTCTTGAATAAACGCTTATTCCTGTTTTTATGCATATATTTGTTAACAGTTAATCGTGTGTATATGCATATGTTCATTCAATTTTAATCATTGGACATTTTTTGCAAACAAAACAGAAAAACTTTAAAAAGAAGTTTAGATTTTAAGGTGTATTTGCATTGATAATTTGCCTATAAACAGGAGAATTTGCACAAAGAGACATAAATCCTAGTAGGAGGAAATTGTCGTGAAATAAATAAAACATATAACTATGTGGAAATGATTGGGTTCCAATTCTACTATTGCCCATATATCTTCAAATATCTCATCCCATGTTGTCGGAAGAAGTTGGTTGACCTCAGACCATCTAAACTTTTAACTTTGGTGATAAAGCTTGCAGTAAGTAATCCAGCGGGACACAATCGTATGCTTTTAATCCCTAATTTTTGCCTGGACCGCCCTTTTGGGTTTTCAGTCCACCAGGATACCCTTTTTTTTCCCAAGCTGCCTTTTCAGGTTTTCGACTTGCCGGGTGTACAATCTCTTATATATATCCCTAATTTTTGCCCGAAGACTTTTGGTTCATAGGGGTGCCCTTATTTTTGCCTAGGACAGTCAACCTAGCGGGTAGTTTTCATGCATAGTATCTTTTGGCAATGTCCGTGTTTAGAGGGTGCGGGAAATCTTCACCGTCCATGGTGGTTAGTATCATAGCACCGCCCGAAAATACTTTCTTGACAATAAATGGTCCTTCATAGGTGGGATTCCATTTTCCCCGGGGATCACCTTGTGGTAGAATGATGCGCTTTATTACCAAGTCACTAGCCTGATATACCCGATGTTTGATTTTCTTGTTGAATACTTTGATCATACATTTCTGATACATCTGACCATGACAGACATGCAAAAGCCTCTTTTTGTAAATCAAATTCAACTGGCATAGCCTGGTCTGAATCCACTTGTCTCCTTCTAAGTTTGCATATTTCATAATCCTCAGAGATGGAATCTTAACTACGATGGGTAGGATGGCTTCCATACTGTTGTACCCCAAAATTTGCCCTCCCATATTCTTCAAGAAATTGCCAAGCCAAGTCACAAAACTCCCCCAAGGGTTGCTCAATACAAAGGTCTCCTAGACAGTCAAAACTAGGGTTTGTGTTCTGATCAAGACAAGGAAGTTTTCAAAGGCCCAATCAAATCTCATATGCCTACAAATATGGTCAAGCATCCTCATATCAAGTTTCAAGGCATTCAGCTCAAAATTGCACAGTCAAAACCCTAAATTGCACTACAGTCAACTGTAGGGGCAAAATGGTCATTTGACAGTCAAAAGTTCAAATTTTTGGTCAACATATCATTTTGAAGCCACAAACATCATTTGATCAATGCTTGATCATGATTCTCAAAATTTGGCTCAGAAATCATCAAAGATGCAAAAGTTACTATATTTGGACAGCTGAAAAAGTCAACTGAAATTGACCAGGGCATAACTTTCACATGGATTATCAGAAAAATTCCATCCAAAGCTCATTTTGAAGAGAAAGACATTTCCTACAACTCATCTTCATACTTCAAGTCCAAGAAATGCTCTCACAAAAAGTTATCAATTTCAACATTATAGGTCATTTTCAAAAGTCAACAAAAAGGGACTTTAAGTCAAAGGCCATAACTTGAGATTGGTAAATCAAAATGACATGGGACCAAAAGCATTGGTTAGAGGACTCAAAGACCTTTCCAAAATGTCCAAGAACATGAGAAAAGCTTAAAAATTGAGCAAGTTATGCCTTGTGGAAGTTGGGAAATTTTTGGATATATTGAAAAGTCAACTTTGATCCAAATGACCTAAAATTGCAAATGGGCCCATTTTTCTTCCATGATTCATCATTCTAAGCATGTGCACGACCACTTGGCCCAAAGGGAAGTATTTTCTCATTTTTTATTTATTTATTTGAATTATTATTTATATTAATTCATTTAAATTATTTAAATATGTGGAAAATATATAACTTGACCTAAAAAAATCTTTTCATGCATGTTTTGCCATCAAGATTTCGTGCATAGGCTAATTAGGAAAGAATTGGACTGATTTGAGCATAATTGACACAAAATACACATGAAAAAAGATATGGAAGATCTTAAGAAATCAAATTTGCAAAAACCATTAATTCATTGGATTTTATTGAGTTTTCTTAACCTAATTGATTCACTACAAAGGCCTGATCACAACCCTAATGTCCATAGACTAAAAGCTGCGCAAGAAAGGCCATTGAAAACTTGGAAAAACTCCTTGAAAACTCAATTCTGAAATCCACTCTCCAGGGCGATTCAAGGCCTCATTCCTATTCCATTAGCTTCCTCAAGTCTCCCTGAATATATTCCAGTCATTAACATCCATTAAAACGCCAGGAATTGGTATATTGGACATGAACTGGATAGAGAAAAACTCAAAATCGTGCATCATGATTTAAGCATTTTTACAGCATTTTTTTTATTGATTCATGTTCATTATGATCTTTTGAAGCTAACCAATATGTTCAATTGCTTTTTTCTGTACTAGATGCGATTTTGCCATGTTTCTTTTCTAGGGTTTTCAGAGCTTGGAATTAGGGCTTCTGAAATTAGGAAAAATCAAGACTCCAGACCACCACCATTCAATTGAGCAAGCCTGGACGAAGAGATCCCAACCCTCGCGCCTAATTTATGTTTAGAGATGAGCTAATCGCTATTTTCTCAAAACGTCCTTAAAACCACGCTTAAGAAACCGTTGCCATACGTTCTTGTTTCAGAAAAAAGAAAAAACACGCGAGGACGGTGATGTGGTGGCGCAAGTTGGTTGGTCCGTTTAAAAAAGTGGCGCGCGGACCCACTAACGTTTTGTTTTTCTTTCATATTATTTCTTTGTTATTAATATATCAAAAGAGCTTAATGGCTCAGCTGGCAAATGCTGATTGCGTTGACATCCAAGACCTGGGTTCGAGCCCCAGGTCTGTATTATTCTTCATGTTATTTTTCAATCCAGGTTCACATGCCATTCCACTTACTGAGGACTATGATGCACCACCATAATCAAGACGTCCACGTGCCCCTGATGACCAAACCAAAGGCACAGATCTAAGGAGCACGTTGTACCCTAGTCAACGCATCACACATGATTCAAAAAAGTCCAACGAGGCCATGCTATTGGGCCAGATTGCTAAGGCCAACACCTCACAATTGGGGCCTGAACCCCCCCTGGTTTGCAATTTCCTTTTTTTTTATTATTGTTTTCAATTGTTATTTTATTTGCTTTATTGTTTCAATTTAATTAATTATTTTTACAATATATAAAAAATGCCTAAAAATCAGAAAAAAAGATAAAAACATGATAAATAATTTTTATTTTAATATTTTCATGTAAATAAATTAATTTAGATTAGAGTTTTAATTTTAATTCTTTTAATAACAAAAATACAAAAATATAGGATTAGGTTTGATTTTTATTCCTTTTTAATTTGTTTCCCTTTTTACCATAATATTTATTTATTTATTTTCATAATTAAACTTGTAAATTAATTAGGGTTTCACTTAGGTTAAAATTGTCAACATTTTTCTTAATAACTTAAAGATAATTAGAACTAGGTTTAATATTTCATTTTAATTGCAATAAATTCCTTTTCTATAAAATCTCAAAAATACTAAAAATACCAAAAACATTCCTTTTCCTTAATTTTAATTTTAATTTCTCATTAATTCTAATTAATTAATTCATGTAACTTTCATATTTTGCAAAAGGGTCCAACGCCCATGTTCTTAATTGTTTTATTTCGCATATTTACCTTATCTCGCCTAAATAATTATGTATCTCTCCCAAAGCCTTGTAAATATTACTTTTCGCACTTTTCAATTTCGTTATTTACTTTGCTTTATTTACTTTCTGTCAAATCGGGTCCGGTTTAATTTTGGCGATGTGGACCCGCGCCATTTGTAATAGCTTAGATTTACTTTTCTTCGCAAATATTTTAACTGTTAACAAAGCATGCAAGAATGAATGACCATAATAAAATCAAGCGTAGAAAACCAATAACATGACAAGACAAATGCAAATGAAAACGACACACAATTCGCACACACCACCCCTAGGGTACGCCTCACTGTTGCCTTGCCTCGAAAGGTGATCGTCGAGTAGAGGATGTCTTAGTAAGTCCTCATGATCCGGGAACCTGGCATGAGGGTAGCTTCTAAGGTGTCTTCCTATTGCTCTGGTGATCACCACGTCCCGAACCTTCGAATTGACCCGAACACCTCCAACGGTGGTGCTACCTACCTCTCAATGGTGGGATGGCACTACTTTAAAGGGCATTTACACAGACGAATTCCTTAGGGTAGGTAGGTTCTCGTAGATACTTGCTCTCTTTAAAAACAAAACAAATAAAAATCTTTTCACACCGACACTTATCAAAAGCTTTCAAAGCAATTTTTCAAACACTCTAACACAAGAGTCGATCTGAAACTTTCAAAGAAACTTTTTTAAAACCCACAGTTGAAAAGCAAACAAACCATTTTTTGAAAACACAAATGAGCAAGTATCTAAGAGCCCATGGATAACCATGGATAGAAAGGGTGCTAATACCTTCCCTTTCTATAATCTACCTCCCGAACCGAGAGAAATCTCTTTAAGGAATTTTTCTGTGCTTTTGTCCTTTCCATTTGGAGAAAATAAAAGACGGTGGCGACTCTTGCTTCCGCGACATTTCGCGAACCAGCGTTAAACAGTCAATTCCAGATCCACCGATCACAGAACTGGCGACTCTGCTGGGGACCAAACTTAAAGTGAGGTGTACCTTAGGGCTAGTTCATAACTGTGTTTTCAATTGTATTGATTTGCTTGCTTTATTATTGTGGGTTGCTTGGGAGCTCTATAGATCCTAACCCGGATCTGGGGATACCCTGTTTAGGTAGCATAATCTGTGAGGGACCTGTCCGGCGTATACCGACATGGGTGAAGCAGTGGCTACGTTGGTGTGGCGCCTTGGTCTGTACCGATATCCCTCGTGTTGAAACGGGGAGAATATGGGTCTTCCAAGGAGTCATCAAGCACCAACAGACCTTAGAACCTTAAATGACCCAACTTGGCCATTAGAACAGTAGCAGTATGCTACGCCCATTGAGGCTAAACTCTCGTGATGGTTCTGGCCGCAAGAAAAGATTGCGATGCTGGAGTTATGACCGATTGAGGGTAGTCAATGATATTGGGATCCTCTAAGAACCCGGTTACTTTGATAGGACAGGTATGAACCAACAAACTGAAAGAGGGTAATACCTATACCTCATGCTGGCCTAAACTCTAAGGGCTTCTCTTGTGTGACTTGTGTGCCTTCGTACTTGACTACTTGCATGCTTGTTATCTGACACATGAACTACTCGCAGGTTTTGTTTATAGTCCTTAATGGGGACTCATAACAGGATTACTAAGTCTTACAGGTTTTGTTTATAGTCCTTAATTGGGACTCATAACAGGGTTACTAAGTCTTGCAGGTTTTGTTTATAGTCCTTAATTGGGACTCATAACAAAGTATACTGAATTTCTTGCAGGGTTTGTTTATAGTCCTTAATTGGGACTCATAACATGGTTTACCTACATCACCCCATGCATAGCATGACATCATACCATTGCATACATCCTAACCCATTTCAAGGATCTCAAGGGCTTGTGATGCAGGTCATGATAAATCAAACATCTAGCAAGGGGCAAAGAGGATTTATTTTCCTCTAGCTAAGGTTGTCAGGGGCTATGACCCACTGGATATGGTGAGCCTTTGACCCTTGACGAAGAACTCTCAACAAATATGAAGTTCTTTCAATCAAGCTACCGGATCCAAATGCTAACAAATTTTTTGTCTACCCCGCGAGGTCCTTGAAAGCATTACATGCATGTCATACATCTCACTGCATTGCAGGTATCCCTTTGACAGGTTGCTTACCCTTCTGTGCTGTTTATTTCAGCCGATCGTCATGAATCCTGAATCATCAGCTGAGCAGTCCATCAAGGCCCTCCAGGCTCAGAACGCCCAGTTCCAAGGGTTGATCATGAACTTGACCCAGGGGCAACAAGATCTGAAGGCTCTACTCTTGAAGAAAGAAAAGAAGAAGAGGAGGACTGTTTTGTTCAGCCCTAGACGCAGATCTGGGAATGCACCGCAAATTGAAATTGAGAGGACAACTCCATCTGTGAGGGAAGGTAGTCATCAGGGGGAAAGGGTTCCCAGTCCAGTGGTCTCCGACAACGAGACAGATTTCAACGACGAACAATACCCTCCTGCCGAAGACAAGTACAAACAGTTGGAGGATAGGCTGAATGCTATGGAGATCCAACAGGTACCTGGGCTGGATTTTGGAGATCTGGGTTTGTCAACTGGTGTGATTATTCCTCGGAAGTTCAAAGCACCATCCTTTACCAAGTATGACGGGGCGTCTTGTCCCAAGTTACATCTCAGGTCCTATGTTCGGAAGATTCAACCATATACGGTGGACAAGAATTTATGGATCCACTTCTTTCAGGAGAGTCTTTCAGGGACTCATCTCGAATGGTTCTATCAGCTAGATGGGACCAAGGTTCGTAACTGGGAAGAGTTGGCTACTGCTTTCTACAAGCAGTATCAATATAATGCCGACCTTGCTCCTACGCGTACCCAACTCCAAGGTATGTCGTTAGGATCAAGTGAAGGTTTTAAAGAATATGCGCAGAAATGGAGGGATCTTGCTGGAAGGGTACAACCACCTCTGACTGATCGGGAACTTGTCGATATGTTCTTGGGGACCCTGTCTGGTCCGTTCTACAACCACCTAATTGGGAATTCGTCTGCTGGATTCACAGATCTTATCTTGACTGGAGAGCGAATAGAAGCTGGTATCCGGTCTGGGAAAATTCAAGAGGCTGTACCTTCTGATAAAAAGCCTCATCATGGAAAGAAAGAATCCAATGATGTGCACGGTAAAAAGAGCCGTCATGAGGTAGGGGTGATCCAGATCTCCAATCCTGGACCTGCTTAACAAGGACAGGGGCAGCAGCGCAAGGAGAAACGACAGTACACCAAAATCAACATGTCGCTGGATCAAGCACTGCAACAAATGTTGAAGGCAAGGCTGATCACCTTAAGGGCTCCTCTTCGGAATCCGAACACTTCTGCTCCCAACTATTATCCCAATGATAGGTGCGCATATCATTCTGATAGCCCGGGGCATACTACGGACAACTGCTGGCCTCTCAAGAACAAGATCCAAGACATGATCGACGCCGGAGAGATTCAGTTTGAAGTGCCTGAGACTCCGAACATAATCACTGCTCCGTTGCCCAATCATTGAAGCCTTTTGTTTATTTGAATTTTTGAGTTGTATTTTTCTTTGCTTATATAAACAACTAATGTCATAGCAAACTCTTTTATTCTATCAATGCATCGCATACGTCTGTTTTGGGAATTAATACAATTGTTTTCATCATGTTCAAATTTCTTTTCATATTTTTTCTGATGTCAACTCTGGATCTAAAGTTCTAAGCCTCTTGAGGGAGGATGACGAAAATGATACCACGATCTACAGTATGCTTTTGAACAGACCCCGCTGATGAGGTACAGGCATTGTTTCAATCCCTAAACACTGGAGTTATAAGGATGATAATCCCTCGTCAACCCCTCTGAGCCAAAGAAGTAGGAGTTTTTCTTTTTGAAATTTAAAACCCTTTATCATAACCTGGGGCAGGGTAGTTCTCTCAGTTGATCCAAGTGCATAACAAATGGCACCAAAGGAGTCCTTACAAAACAAAAGACAGTGATGGTTCTGAATAAATCACAAGGACAGGCAGTCATTATATCAAAAAATGAAAAACCCATTAAGTCAAAACCCATGAAGGAGACTTACAAAACTGGGGCATCCCGCTGACTGTAATTCCAAAAAAGGAAACAGTTCAGGCAAAAAAAGAAAGGGATAACAAAAATCAAGAAAGAGGTCTCACAAACCCTCAACCAAAGCAAAAAATGACTGCTTATTCAGAATAAATCATCAACATCTGAACCATTATTGGAACATCAAAGCGAAGACTCAAGCAAGGTCTGACGCACGATCAACTGAGTTTAGGTTTGGAGAACATCACGAAGAGCGGGTGGGTACAAGTAATTTGAGCCTTTATCCTTTGTTTCTTAAAACCGTGAACCAGACCACGTTATAACCCTCAAAAGTCCTAGCTGAAGCAGGGGTTAGCTCGAAAGCATACTGTCACGAAAGGTATCCTGACTCCTGAAGGCCTACGGTAAAATACGGAGTTGACATCACGTTTTACAAACAATCACCTGTTTTATGAAAAAAGAATGCATTTTCAAAATCTTCGAGACAGACATAAGCGTTGCATTTTTAACATAACTTTGTTTGCATATGACTTTTTGTTTGAACAGCATAGAAATTCGCATGACGAAAGTCTAATGAACAAGAGTACCTCCAATCAAGGGGCAGACATGACCATGGTCCATTATCTGGGGCAGTCCAATCAAGATTCGGAGAATCTCTCAAAGGCCAAAAAGACTGGGGCAAATCTTTGCCTGACTAACTTGGGGCACTCCAACAACGAATCTTGCACGATCAGACACCTTCTGGTAATATGGCAACACAAGCAGCCAGGGGCACCTCCCTGCATTCTAAGAGCGTGGACATAGTTGGAAAAAATACTACGCATAATCAAAGACCCGCTAGGTCGACGTACCTAGGCAAAAATAAGGGTTTCCCGGCGAACCAAAAGGGTTCGGGCAAAATGAAGGGATGAAATGAAAAAAATCTGTACACCCGGCAAGTCGAAAACCTGAAAAGGCGGCTTGGGCAAAAATGGGTATCCCGGTGGACTGAAAACCCGAAAGGGCGGTCCAGGCAAAAGTTAGGGATCAAAGCGTACGACTATGTTCCGTCATCTTGTCACCTGCCTACTAGAAGAAGGTTTGTCCATCAACAACTATCAAGCACCTCCACAGGTATCTTCCACTCCCACATCAGAAACAGGGGCAATAATGGGTGGTCTAAGAAATCTGATTGCTCTGTCCTCTAAGGTGTCAAGGTAGGGTCCGTTGAAGAACATAACCAATACAGTTCAATACTTCCCCAGGAGAGTCTAATCTAGTTCCCCAGGAAAGTTGGAATCATCTCCCCAAGCAGTAAGCTTATCCCAAGTAAGTTACGGAAGCTTACCCCTCTCAAGGCACGAACGCGTCGCCCGGCTTTATTCAAAGAGTTATTTCCTTAACAGGATATAACTGGGTTATCCTCAGCCAAAAGCCACGGAAAGAGCGTCCTCGACGAAGTCTTCCTACCCCAGCGAAGTCCATCAACACTTCCAACAACAAGACATCCTCAGCAAATTATTATCAACACTCAGCAAAGTATCCCTCTTCCCACAGAGTATTGCTCCCCAGCATGGTCGCTAGAGTATCTTTTCTCCCCGCAGAATCTTCCATTTGCCAAGTTCATTCCCCAACGGAGTTATCTTCTCCTACCGGTATACTTGCAACTATCATCCCCAGCGGAAGCAAAAGCTATTCTTCAACATCAGCCCAGGAGTGACTTCCCGGCACCCGTCAAGGATTTATTTTCTTAGACAAAAATACATTCATAAACATCACATCGTCATGCATACACACCATACTACACGAATCTCATTAATTTTGAAGACATACAGTTCATGCATCATGATCTTGCATACAATTGATGTTTTGCCTTTTCAGGAAAGAGGTCAATACAAAGATGATTACTATCAGCTATCGCAACTCTTTCTAGATATAGTTCAGATGTGAACCAGATATGGCGACGTTCTGATACTGCTTCCAGAGTTCCTTCTAGATATAGTTTCAGATGTAAACCAGATATGGTGACGTTCTGATGCTGCTTCCAGATTTCCTTCCAGATATAGTTTCAGATGTAAACCAGATATGGTGACGTTCTGATGCTGCTTCCAGATTTCCTTCTAGATATAGTTTCAGATGTAAACCAGATATGGTGACGTTCTGATACTCCTTCCAGATTTCCTTCTAGATATAGTCTCAGATATGACCCAGATATGGTGATGTTCTGATGCTGCTTCCAGATATCCTTCTAGATATAGTTTCAGATGTAAACCAGATATGGTGACGTTCTGATACTGCTTCCAGATTTCCTCCTAGATATAGTCTCAGATATGACCCAGATATGGTGACGTTCTGATGCTGCTTCCAGATTTCCTTCTAGATATAGTTTCAGATATGACCCAGATATGGTGACGTTCTGATACTGCTTCCAGATATCCTTCTAGATATAGTCTCAGATATGACCCAGATATGGTGACGTTCTGATACTGCTTCCAGACTTCCTTCCAGATATAGTTTCAGATATGACCCAGATATGGTGACGTTCTGATACTGCTTCCAGACTTCCTTCCAGATATAGTTTCAGATATGACCCAGATATGGTGACGTTCTGATACTGCTTCCAGATTTCCTCCTAGATATAGTCTCAGATATGACCCAGATATGGTGACGTTCTGATGCTGCTTCCAGATTTCCTTCTAGATATAGTTTCAGATATGACCCAGATATGGTGACGTTCTGATACTGCTTCCAGATATCCTTCTAGATATAGTCTCAGATATGACCCAGATATGGTGACGTTCTGATGCTGCTTCCAGATTTCCTTCTAGATATAGTTTCAGATATGACCCAGATATGGTGACGTTCTGATGCTGCTTCCAGAGTTCCTTCTAGATATAGTGTCAGATATGACCCAGATATGGTGACGTTCTGATGCTGCTTCCAGATTTCCTTCCAGATATAGTCCAGATATAAACCAGATATGGCGACGTTCTGACACTTATTCCAGTTGAAGATATTTCAAGACCTTGTCCGGTTCAGTTAAATCGACCCTAAGATCTCCCTGATGCTTATCCAGTTAAAGACATTTCAAGACCTTGTCCGGTCTAGCTAAATCGACTCCCAACAGATTTTTCTGATAAAGACTCAGCAAAAGTTATGGTTCCCTCTCCGACGGTGAGTGAGGTGGTAATTCCTTTTTCAGATGTTTCCCTCTCCGACGGTGAGTGTGAGGTGATAGTCTCCTATGGTTCCCTCTCCGACGGTGAGAGAGGTGACAATTCCTTTTCCTATGATTCCCTCTCCGACGGCGAGTGAGGTGATTCCCTTTCAGATTATAATGGCCTATGGTTCTCGTTCCGATCCTGCGAAGATGATATTTCCCACCAAGATTTTCTCAACGAGCGTTGTTGAAGTTAAAATCACCCAAGGTTCTCTTATCAATCATGCTAAGGCAGTAACCATCCCTGGTTCATTCATCGCTGTTTGAAGCTCCAGACTCAGCTCCTGTAACCAGTCAGGACACATCTATACCAAGCATCTGAAAACCAACTCCTGCAACGTGTCAGGTACTCATTTGTTCTTTTGCAGGCATGCAAGTTCTCGCTAAGGAATCTCCTACGCAATAAACATCCAGATGGCATCTATAAGCCCATCATCCTACCCAACAATCTCTAAATGGAATCTATAAGCCCATTCCACCATCACACTACTATGTGAGCGCAAATTTCTGGGCACTCTAGTGTTCAATCATCTTCCACCTTCGGATTACGAAAGGCACGTCAGCCAATCTGCATCCTAAGGTTTAAGAAGATTGAACAGGGGCAACTGTTGTACCCCAAAATTTTCCCTCCCATATTCTTCAAGAAATTGCCAAGCCAAGTCACAAAACTCCCCCAAGGGTTGCTCAGTACAAAGGTCTCATAGACAGTCAAAACTAGGGTTTGTGTTCTGATCAAGACAAGGAAGTTTTCAAAGGCCCAATCAAATCTCATATGCCTACAAATATGGTCAAGCATCCTCATATCAAGTTTCAAGGCATTCAGCTCAAAATTGCACAGTCAAAACCCTAAATTGCACTACAGTCAACTGTAGGGGCAAAATGGTCATTTGACAATCAAAAGTTCAAATTTTTGGTCAACATATCATTTTGAAGCCACAAACATCATTTGATCAATGCTTGATCATGATTCTCAAAATTTGGCTCAGAAATCATCAAAGATGCAAAAGTTACTATATTTGGACAGCTGAAAAAGTCAACTGAAATTGACCAGGGCATAACTTTCACATGGATTATCAGAAAAATTCCATCCAAAGCTCATTTTGAAGAGAAAGACATTTCCTACAACTCATCTTCATACTTCAAGTCCAAGAAATGCTCTCACAAAAAGTTATCAATTTCAACATTATAGGTCATTTTCAAAAGTCAACAAAAAGGGACTTTAGGTCAAAGGCCATAACTTGAGATTGGTAAATCAAAATGACACGGGAACAAAGGAATTGGTTAGAGGACTCAAAGACCTTTCCAAAATGTCCAAGAACATGAGAAAAGCTTAAAAATTGAGCAAGTTATGCCTTGTGGAAGTTGGGAAATTTTTGGATATTTTGAAAAGTCAACTTTGATCCAAATGACCTAAAATTGCAAATGGGCCCATTTTTCTTCCATGATTCATCATTCTAAGCATGTGCACGACCACTTGGCCCAAAGGGAAGTATTTTCTCATTTTTTATTTAATTATTTGAATTATTATTTATATTAATTCATTTAAATCATTTAAATATGTGGAAAATATATAACTTGACCTAAAAAAATCTTTTCATGCATGTTTTGCCATCAAGATTTCGTGCATAGGCTAATTAGGAAAGAATTGGACTGATTTGAGCATAATTGACACAAAATACACATGAAAAAAGATATGGAAGATCTTAAGAAATCAAATTTGCAAAAACCATTAATTCATTGGATTTTATTGAGTTTTCTTAACCTAATTGATTCACTACAAAGGCCTGATCACAACCCTAATGTCCATAGACTAAAAGCTGCGCAAGAAAGGCCATTGAAAACTTGGAAAAACTCCTTGAAAACTCAATTCTGAAATCCACTCTCCAGGGCGATTCAAGGCCTCATTCCTATTCCATTAGCTTCCTCAAGTCTCCCTGAATATATTACAGTCATTAACATCCATTAAAACGCCAGGAATTGGTATATTGGACATGAACTGGATAGAGAAAAACTCAAAATCGTGCATCATGATTTAAGCATTTTTACAGCATTTTTTTTATTGATTCATGTTCATTATGATATTTTGAAGCTAACCAATATGTTCAATTGCTTTTTTCTGTACTAGATGCGATTTTGCCATGTTTCTTTTCTAGGGTTTTCAGAGCTTGGAATTAGGGCTTCTGAAATTAGGAAAAATCAAGACTCCAGACCACCACCATTCAATTGAGCAAGCCTGGACGAAGAGATCCCAACCCTCGCGCCTAATTTATGTTTAGAGATGAGCTAATCGCTATTTTCTCAAAACGTCCTTAAAACCACGCTTAAGAAACCGTTGCCATACGTTCTTGTTTCAGAAAAAAGAAAAAACACGCGAGGACGATGATGTGGTGGCGCAAGTTGGTTGGTCCGTTTAAAAAAGTGGCGCGCGGACCCACTAACGTTTTGTTTTTCTTTCATATTATTTCTTTGTTATTAATATATCAAAAGAGCTTAATGGCTCAGCTGGCAAATGCTGATTGCGTTGACATCCAAGACCTGGGTTCGAGCCCCAGGTCTGTATTATTCTTCATGTTATTTTTCAATCCAGGTTCACATGCCATTCCACTTACTGAGGACTATGATGCACCACCATAATCAAGACGTCCACGTGCCCCTGATGACCAAACCAAAGGCACAGATCTAAGGAGCACGTTGTACCCTAGTCAACGCATCACACATGATTCAAAAAAGTCCAACGAGGCCATGCTATTGGGCCAGATTGCTAAGGCCAACACCTCACAATTGGGGCCTGAACCCCCCCTGGTTTGCAATTTCCTTTTTTTTTATTATTGTTTTCAATTGTTATTTTATTTGCTTTATTGTTTCAATTTAATTAATTATTTTTACAATATATAAAAAATGCCTAAAAATCAGAAAAAAAGATAAAAACATGATAAATAATTTTTATTTTAATATTTTCATGTAAATAAATTAATTTAGATTAGAGTTTTAATTTTAATTCTTTTAATAACAAAAATACAAAAATATAGGATTAGGTTTGATTTTTATTCCTTTTTAATTTGTTTCCCTTTTTACCATAATATTTATTTATTTATTTTCATAATTAAACTTGTAAATTAATTAGGGTTTCACTTAGGTTAAAATTGTCAACATTTTTCTTAATAACTTAAAGATAATTAGAACTAGGTTTTAATATTTCATTTTAATTGCAATAAATTCCTTTTCTATAAAATCTCAAAAATACTAAAAATACCAAAAACATTCCTTTTCCTTAATTTTAATTTTAATTTCTCATTAATTCTAATTAATTAATTCATGTAACTTTCATATTTTGCAAAAGGGTCCAACGCCCATGTTCTTAATTGTTTTATTTCGCATATTTACCTTATCTCGCCTAAATAATTATGTATCTCTCCCAAAGCCTTGTAAATATTACTTTTCGCACTTTTCAATTTCGTTATTTACTTTGCTTTATTTACTTTCTGTCAAATCGGGTCCGGTTTAATTTTGGCGATGTGGACCCGCGCTATTTGTAATAGCTTAGATTTACTTTTCTTCGCAAATATTTTAACTGTTAACAAAGCATGCAAGAATGAATGACCATAATAAAATCAAGCGTAGAAAACCAATAACATGACAAGACAAATGCAAATGAAAACGACACACAATTCGCACACACCACCCCTAGGGTACGCCTCACCGTTGCCTTGCCTCGAAAGGTGATCTTCGAGTAGAGGATGTCTTAGTAAGTCCTCATGATCCGGGAACCTGGCATGAGGGTAGCTTCTAAGGTGTCTTCCTATTGCTCTGGTGATCACCACGTCCCGAACCTTCGAATTGACCCGAACACCTCCAACGGTGGTGCTACCTACCTCTCAATGGTGGGATGGCACTACTTTAAAGGGCATTTACACAGACGAATTCCTTAGGGTAGGTAGGTTCTCGTAGATACTTGCTCTCTTCAAAAACAAAACAAATAAAAATCTTTTCACACCGACACTTTTCAAAAGCTTTCAAAGCAAATTTTCAAACACTCTGACACAAGAGTCGATCTGAAACTTTCAAAGAAACTTTTTTAAAACCCACAGTTGAAAAGCAAACAAACCATTTTTTGAAAACACAAATGAGCAAGTATCTAAGAGCCCATGGATAACCATGGATAGAAAGGGTGCTAATACCTTCCCTTTCTATAATCTACCTCCCGAACCGAGAGCAATCTCTTTAAGGAATTTTTCTGTGCTTTTGTCCTTTCCATTTGGAGAAAATAAAAGACGGTGGCGACTCTTGCTTCCGCGACATTTCGCGAACCAGCGTTAAACAGTCAGTTCCAGATCCACCGATCACACATACCATAAACAAAAGAGAATGAGGTTTCCCCAATTGATGTTCAAGCTGAAGTGCGATAGCCACAAAGAGAAAATGGTAACATCTCATGCCAGTTTTTGTAAGTCACAACCATCTTTTGTATGATCTTCTTTATATTCTTGTTGGCGGCTTCCACTACGCCATTCATCTTTGGGCGATACATAGAAGAGTTGTGGTGCTTGATTTTGAACTGTGTGCAGAGTTCAGTGATCATAATGTTGTTGAGGTTAGTAACATTG
The DNA here is from genome assembly GCA_948472305.1 of Vicia faba. Taxonomy (NCBI): domain Eukaryota; kingdom Viridiplantae; phylum Streptophyta; class Magnoliopsida; order Fabales; family Fabaceae; genus Vicia; species Vicia faba. The sequence continues at coordinate 937,679,215 of OX451741.1, read as the reverse complement.
TCTGTGATGATTCTCTCAGGGATACCATACCGACATATGAGGTTGCGCTTAATGAATCGAGATACTACATTGTTTGTAATAGAGGCGAACGAGCCTGCTTCAACCCATTTTGTGAAGTAGTCAATAGCAACGAGAATGAATGGATGTTCGTTAGAAGCAGTACACTTGATTTCTCCGATCATATCAATGCCCCACATTGTGAATGGCCAAGGAGAAGTCCTGACGTTCAAAGGTACCGGAGGCACATGAACTTTATCAGCATAGATCTGACACTTATGACAAGTTCTCGAGTGGTGGTACCAATCGGTTTCCATAGTCAACCAATAGTAACCCTCTAGAGTGAGTACCAAAGATGCCTTCGTGCATATCCTCCATAATTTTCTATGCTTCCTTTTTGTCCTTACAACGAAGCAGAGTTGAATCATGATTATGCTTGTACAAAATTCCATTGCTCAAGAAGAACTTAGCCGAGAACCTCCGTAGGAATTTCTTGTCATTGATCGATGCCCCTTCAGGATATTATTGAGCTTCAAGGTACCTTTTCACTTCATGAAACCAAGGTTTTTCTTCTACTCCATCAGTGTCAATTTCATAGCAGTGTGTTGGTTCATCGAATATTTCAATGGTAATTTTGAGAGCCTCGTTGTCCCATCTGATCTTGAATAGATGACATGGTAGCTAAGGCATCCGCCAATTGATTTTATTCTCTTGGGATATACTCAAAAGTAATTTCTTAGAAGTACAGAATCAAGGTTAGCACATGTTTTTAGTAAGGGATAAGATTCATATGTTTCATATCCCATTCTCCCTTGACTTGACTGATTACCAAGGCTGAATCCCTATATACGCTCAGGAATTTGTTTCGCAGGTCAATTGCAGCTTTAATTCCCAGGATGTGCATTTCATATTCAACCATATTATTGGTGCAGTCAAAGCAAAGTCTGGAAGTGAAGGGTGTATGGAAACCTTGAGGAGAGATAATTACAACACCAGTTCAGTTACCAAGTGTGTTAGAAGCCCCGTCAAAAGCCATTGTTCATCGGGATCCTAGACCAGGTCCTTCATATAGTCCAGGTTCTTAATAATTTGTAATTAGCATGATGTCCTCGTCTGGGAATTCGAAGTTCATAGATTAATTGTCATCTACAGCTTGATGTGCCAAATGATCTGCCAGTACATTTCCTTTGATTGTATTTTGAGTGGTGTACTGAATGTCGTATTCTGTCAAGACCATCTGCCATCAGGCTATTCTTCCGAATAGAGTTGGCTTCTCGAATATGTACTTGATGGGATCCCATTTAAAGATCAATAAAGTAGTATGGGTCAACATATATTGTCTTAGTTATAGAGAAGCCCATGCCAAAGTGCAACAAGTTTTCTCGAGCAGTAAATATCTCGTTTCATAGTCGGTAAACTTTTTGCTAAGGTAGTATATTGCATGCTCTTTTCGACCTGACTCGTCATGTTGCCCCATCATACACCCCATTGAATTCTCTAGCACCGTTAGGTACATGATTAGAGGTCTTCTTTCAACTTGTGGCATCAGAATTAGAGGTTCTTATAAGTACTCCTTGATTTTATCAAAGGCTATTTGATAGTCCTTATTCCACTTTACTACTTGAGCTTTCTTCAGCAGCTTGAATATTGGCTCACAGGTAGCAGTCAAATGAGAAATGAATCGGGCAATGTAGTTTAATCGTCCTAAGAAACCTCTGACCTCCTTCTCGGTACAGGGAGCCGAAATTTCTTGAATAACTTTAACTTTTGCAGGATCAACTTCAATACCTTTACCGCTGACGATGAAACCTAGGATTTTTCCAGACCTTACCCCAAAAATTCATTTTATTTGGATTTAGCCTAAGTTTGTAATTCTTCAGCCTTTCAAATAGTTTGTGTAGATGATCAAGATGTTCTTATTCAGTTTGTGATCTGCTATCATGTCATCGATGTAGACCCCTATCTCGTGATGAATCATGTCATGAAATAAAGCTACCATGGTACATTGATAAGTTGTCCCAATGTTCTTCAACCCAAAAGGCATGACCTTGTAACAGAAAGTTCCCCACTGTGTGAAGAAGGTAGTTTTCTCCATGTCTTCATCCGTCATCTTGATCTGATTATAACCCGAGAAACCATCCATGAAAAGGAATACCTTATGCTGAGCAATATTGTCGACCAGAACATTAATATGTGGAAGTGGGAAGTCATCTTTAGGGCTCGCCCTGTTCAGATCCATGTAATCTACACACATACGTACCTTTCCATATTTCTTTGTTACCAGAACAACATTAGCAACCCATTGAGGATACGACGTCACTGCTAAGAATCCTGCATTAAATTGTTTCATAACCTCAGCCTTGATCTTCTGTGGCATCTCGGGACGCATGCGACGAACCTTCTGTTTAATCGGAGAACAACCCTCTTTCATTGGTAGACGGTGAACTACAATATTAGTATCGAGCCCTGACATGTCTTCGTATGACCAAGCAAATACCTTAACATAGTCGTGCAACATTTGAATCAATCTGTTCTTGACACTACCCTCCAAGTTGGCACCTATCTTGACCTCTTTCTTATTTGTCTTAGAACCCAATTTTACCACTTCGACCGACTCTTCATGTGGTTAGATAACCTTTTCTTGTTTTATTAAGAGTCTAGCAAGTTCTTTGGGTATTTCACAATCTTCCTCACCTTAGTCTTCATCTTGGTAGATTGGATTTTTAAAGTCATAAGCGGCAATAGCAGAATCGTTATCAACGAGATCTAGAGTGGGTGTAGATATGCAATGTAGTGTGTGGATGCGTGTAAGAACACATAGATATTTGAAAGTGCAATAAAGTAAAAGAAAGACATAGAGCGCAAAATTTGAATGCAAAACGTCCAATGTTTTCATTAAATGAAAATATGTTATATGAAATGACAACCCTTAAAAAATAAACCATTGTGCCCCGGGCAAGGCACAAGGTTTAAATTCATTGTTTTAAAAGAAATTACATAACCAAACTTCTTAAAGCAATAAAAACAGAAATAACTATTACTCTTGGCTGAAGGAGATAGGGAAAATGTGTTCTTCTTTCCAATTGTCAAGTCTGTTTCCAATGGTAGGAAAGATCCAATTGTCGAAGTCATCATCACTGTCAGCGTCTTCTATAGCATTGATTCCATTGTTGCTGATATGGAACAGAGGTCTTCCAGCCCAAGCACGATGAACATCCCTTTGAACTTCTACAGTAAAGTCCAAACCAAACTTATTAGATTTAAGGGGATATCAGGAAGCTGGCCCAAAATAGTACAACCACCTTCTTCTATAGTTGCTTTGACATCTTTCAAGGAAGCCATCTTGGGAAACCTGGTATTATTTGGAATGGTAGAAACATCTTCAATGGGAGCAGGGGAAATCACTTCAAAATCTTGACATGGAGTCTCGATGAATTCATTATCCATTTCTACATACCTAAATGAATTCAGATGGCTGGCCATATACTCCTCCTCTCTGTAGGCAGTAACAATCTTCCCTTTCACATGATACTTTAATTTATGGTGTAAAGTGGAGGTGACGACACCTTACCCATGGATCTAGGGGAATCTTAATAGACAAGAATAATTTGGACGGATGTCCATTACGTAGAAGGTGAATTCAAAGATTTGTGAACCTACTTTGATCGGGAGGTCCACTTCTCCATGTAACATTCCTTTTAATCCGCCAAAGGCTCAAACTATAATGTCCCTAGGTTTCAGCACAACCCCTTCATGATCCAATATGTCAAGAGCTCCCTTTGGCAAAACATTCAGAGAAGAGCTAGTATCAACTAATACATAAGCCAAAGTAGCTAACACGCATTCAATGGAAACATACAGGGCCCTATTATAATTTCTCCCCTCCGGAGTCAAGTCAGCATCAGAGAAACCTAATCCATTAACGGTCATTAAGCTAGCAACATAGCTTCCAAATTGGTCAGCAAAAATCTCTTTTGGTACATGAGCAGTCTTTAGAAATTTCATTATAGCTTGCGCATGAGCTTCGGAACACAGTAGTAAAGATAACATGGAGATCTTGGATGGGGTCTTCCCCGGTTGTTCCACAATTTTGTAATTGCTTCTACGAATGATATTCAAAACCTATTCCATTTCTTGTCCAGAGGTATCCTTAACTGTAGCTTCTTTTGGTGCCTCCATCCAGGAAGGCTCTATCATTGGCTCTTTACCTCGAGCTTCGGCAGTTGCCATGGTAACTATGACTTGAACAGGTGGAGAGATTTTCGGAGAGAAAATCCTTCAACTTCTAGTAATTTTGTTTGTTCCCGTAATATTATCAATGTTGGGATCATCCTCTTCATCATCTTCATCATCTTCATCAGACAACTCTTATTTAATGCCATGGTAATAGACGTCAGACCCATAATTCCATGGAATAGCCTTCTCCGAGGAATATGGGATGGGCCCATGTTTTGTAATTATTAAAGGAGCAACTTTTAGATTGGAAGTAATCCTTACAGGACCCTTGGAGGTGGTCTTGAAAGGAGTACCAAATATGAAAGATAAATATCGGCACAAAATTCTCAGTATGCAGAACTTTTTCAATCAAGATTACATGTTCATCCATCAGGCGTTGAATGCCTTTCCTCAGTAACCCGCAACCCTTGGGTTGAACTGCACAACAATAACATTCTTTAGCACAACTTGGAAATAAATTGGCTTGTAGTAAATTCTTCTTGACTGTTAGAAGTGGGGTAACCACATCACTTACGGAGGTAACATACAGAACATCTTTAATAGCACTTATGCCTTTGTCATGCTTCGGCATAAGAGTAGTAATCACAATTGTAGTCCCAGGAGGGTTGAACTCAATTTCCTTGTTATCAATCATGTCTTGAATTTTGTTTTCCAGGGTGCAACAATTGGTTGTTTCGTACCCAGGACTGTTCGAATGATAGGCACATCTTTCTTTTTGGATTGTACTTTGGAGAGGATGTGTTGGGATTAGGAGGGGGATCTCAGAGTGTTATGAGGTCATATTTTAACAAATGTTGTAATGCTTGAGACAATGAAATATTAATCCTGGTAAATGGTCTCTTCAGAGGGTCTGGCCTATGTTGGTTGCCTTGTTGTTGTTGTTGCACAGGCGCATGATTAGAGATCAATATCGCCCCCACAGACAGATGGTGATCATTCTTAATACGAATTTTCTGGCCATAGACAACATTGGATTAATTTTTACCAACAAAGGGCTTCCTCACATCATTAGAATTTGCAGCCATTGGAATCTTCCCGCTTATGATACCACTTTCAACTTGTTCGCTAGTCAAAATTAACTCTGTAAACCCTGACGATGAACTCCCAATCAACAAATTAAAGAATGGACCCATCAGAGTGCCCATGAACATATCCACCAATTTTTGGTTAATCAAAGGAGGTTGCACCCTTCCAGCTAGATCTCTCCATTTTTGTGCATACTCCTTGAACCCTTCAATTGAGCCCATGGACATGTTTTGCAATTATACACGAGTCGGTGCAAGGTCAACATTATATTGATACTATTTGTAGAAAGCAGCAACCAAGTCTTCCCATGTGTGAATGTTGGTTCCTTCCAGCTAATAAAACCATTCAAGTTGAGTACCGAACAAACATTCTTGAAAGAAATGGACCAATAATTTCCGGTCAGCAGTATGAGGTTGGATTTTTCGAACATACGACCTGAGATGAAGTTTGGGACAAGAGACACCATCATATTTAGCAAATACGGGGACCTTGAACTTGAGAGGGATAACCATCCTTGGTATCAGGCCTAGCTCTCCAAAATCCAATCCAGGAACTTTATGGATTTCCACAACTTTAAGACGGTCTTCTAACTACTTGTACTTGTCATCTGCAGGGGGATACTGTTCGTCGGAGTAATCTTCATCCTCAGAAACCTGATTGTTTTTACCTTCACCCCTGACACTTCTATCCTCCTCCTCTTGGTTGTCTTCTTCCTCAGAGTGAACATCTTGAACTAGTTGAGCAGGACCTTTGAATCTTCTCCACAAGTTGAGAATAATTACCCTCTTCTCAGTCTTCTTCTTCGTGGTGAGGAGCGCCATCATCTCTTGTTACCCTTTGGCCAAATTCATAAGATTCTCTTGAAATTGTGCATGCTGAGTTTGTAGATCCTTGACATTTTGTTCGAGAGCCATCTTATACTGAAATAAACAGTAAATAGATGAGGAAACCTATATTGGAAAGCCTTCTTATGAAATGATGCATGATATGTGGATGCAATGTTTTCAAGGACCTTAGGAGATTTAAATTTTCTAGCCAAAAAGGAAACAGAAACAAAGATTGCATTAATAAGTTTAAAATTACAATTGGCTCTCGGGCTTACAATGAAAAAGCAAAAGGTTCTCAAGAAGACAACAATATGAACTTCTAAAACCTAAGATTCAAGTCTCCCACGAATGCTTCCTCTTCGTGTCGAGTATGCATTAAAACTCCACTCTTCATGTAGTCTCTTTGTGAGCTCCAACATTTTCTTCTCGCTTGTGTAGAATTGAGCTTCAAAGGTGTCTCGTTCTTCCTTGAGTTGAATCCAGGACTTCTCCAATTATTTGAGGTCAGTGGGCATGTCTAGATGAAGGATGATGCAAGAAATGTCTCCTTCAACAACAGGCTCTAAGATCACCGGTATAACAGCTGGATACGACATCATAAGGTTTTAAGTACGAGCTCGTACCCATTTGAGATAGGGCTTCAAAGGGATATAATTCTTTTGTCCTAAAGTTTTGCTATCAACCTTTTTTACCATTCCCCAAGCACGTATAAACCTTTTATGATAACCTTGAAATTCATTCTCGTAGTCGAACATGATACCCTGGATAAGTGCGTCATGAGGACTATCTCTTAGAGCATAACCAAATTGTCATAGAACCAGAGAAGAGTTTTAAGTAATACCTCACCTAATTCTAAGGAGTGGAACATTAGGGAATTCCCTGCATCAGTAAATGATAGTAACATCTTCCATAGATCGGGAACACCAATAGATATTTGAATGAGAGAGTGACATCATTCTTTGTGACCACCTCAGACCTTGTTCATTCTTTAATACTAATCGTGGAAGGTGCGAAATAAACCACCTTGATAGGAAAGTTATGAAACACATAAGAGTCCCTTGCTTCCTCATAGTACGGGTATGAAGAGAATGTAAAATGTCTCCGAGCAAGATAGGTACGGGGTTACGAGAAAGAAATATCTTGATGGCATTCACATCTATGAGATGGTTCGGATTAGGGAATATCACCAAACCATAGATCATCAAAGCCAAGATTTATTCGAAATCTTGAAAACTCATAGCATCTAAAAACAGTCGAGCCTTCTTTAACAGAAATTTAGCGAGAAAACCCTTGACTCCACTTCTTGTTTCCCAATTAGCTACAATGTCATACCGCTTCAGATGTAAGGCTGTTGCAATTTCTGCAGGTTATGGATATTTATCTAAACCGGTGAAAGGTACTTGATTGAGAACATGTATTCCCAGTAATTCAGAAAACTCCTCCATTGTGGGTACCAACTGATAATCGGGAAAAGTGAAGCAGTGATGTATAGGGTCAAAGAATTGGAATAGAACACTCATCATATCTTCTTCAAATCCTGAGGTAACCAAACTAAGTAGTCGGCCATTCCTTTTGATGATTGGAGAACTTTCGGGAACCCTTGAGACTAACTCCTTAAGTTGAGAAGATATCCTCAAAAAACTTATTCGGATAGTGTTTCTGCGAGCAAATTCCATAACCTACAAAACAAAATAAAGATAAATCCCTAGGTCCTTGAAATGGTTAGTGAAAATGATATGGCATGATGTCATGATGTTATGATGTCATGTTCGAACAATTAATCATACAAAAACAAAACACACAAGGCCTTAGGTTTAAGCTTGCATGGAGTTTATAGGTAAGTACCCTCTTGATGTTTTATTTGGCTCAACCTGTCCTAAAAGAAGTAACCGGGTTCTAGGAGCCTCAATATCCCTGATCTTTCTCTCAGGAATTGTTTCAGCACAAGCATCTAAATTGCGACTGAAATATCCCGAAAGTACAATCTCAATGAGTGTAGTATCGAGTATCAACCAACTTCAGTATGCACCAAAGGCCGCTATCTCACTACTTTCTAATGACGAAGTTGTATCCACTAAGGTTCTATGTCAGTTAGTGCTTATGACAGCACGCGGTAGCCCAGCATTCTCCTTGACTTACTCAAGGGATACTAGCACAAACCAATGTGTCGCACTAACATAGCCATCGTTTCTACCATATCATTCTATGCTGTATGGTTTACATGATCTATTGCTACTTACCTAAATTTCCCCCAGATCCGGATATAGGATCTATATAGTAAATAAACTCAAACAACCCTTTAAAAGTAAAACATGCAAGTCAAACAATGAAAGCATTTAAATGTGAACTATCTCTAAGGTAACCCCAGTTTTAGTTTTGTCCCCATCAGAGTCAACAGTTCTGAAATACGATAGGATAACTGACTTTTAGGTTTTCGTTTTATCGCAAATGTTGCGGATAGAAAGAGTCGCCACCGACTTTTCTTTTATCCAATAAAGGAAAGGGTGAAAAGAACAGGAAAGACCTTTGAGAATTTTTCTTGAGTTCGGGGGGTAGGTTATGAAAAGGGAAGGTGTTAGCACCCTCTTCATCCGTATTTATCTACGGCCTCTTAATTTCTAGCTTGCTTTAAAAATGCTTTGTGTTTGTGTAATCTTGCAAATATTTTGAAAATGCCTAAGTATGAAATTTTTGTAATGATTCTCGTATCGTTGATACTGTATACAAAATGTTTGTTTTGAAAATATTTATGAAAGAGAGTGTTGTTTTATGAAAGGATATTTGAAAATGCCCATGTAAGTCAATTTAATTTATAATAACCCTTGTATCATTCCTCAAGAGTGTTTATAAAGCGTTTCGAAAGTAGTTGTTTTTTTGAAAGTGTGAGGTAAAAAGATTGTTTTAGTTTGTGAGCAAGCGATTACAAGAGATCTACCTACTAAAAAAAGTCTTTGTTCTTTTCCTCATCCTTTAGATAACGCTATTCTACAATAGTTAGTAGGAAGCCCTATCAATGGATGTGAGGGATAGACGTGGGTCATCATACAGTCATAGAAGGCAACTTGTAAGATACTTTAGCAATTGTCGTAAGGGACTAAGATCATTTACCAAAGGCAACAAGAAAGGGTCATTGAGGGACTACGGTCTTTTAATCGAGGGTCTTTTCTAAAACATCTCATGTTCGAGGGACATGAATGTGTAAATCCGAGGTAAGAAGTGAGGTTACCCTAGAGGTGCATGTGTGGGAAGTGTTTTGATTTGAAGTATTTATCTTTGAGATTAGGTTTTCTAATGTTTTATTTTAGGTCTTGCCATACAAACCCTAATTACTAATAGTAATAAGGAAAGCAATAAATTGCGGAAATTAAATGTCCTATGCTATTACAATACTTCGGGAGTGGGGGTTACAATTTTATGAATGGGGGAGGAAAGCAATAAATCCTAATTATCTATTACAAACTTTGAGCATTTATAAAATTGGAAAATATTAATGCGAAAGTAAAGTGCGCGAAGATGGTGAAAATGGGAAGATGTAAAAACACCCTAAAAATTCTAAGTATTTAGAAAATATTTTTGGTGTTTTATTTAGAAAAGGAAATTTATAGTATAAACCCTAATCCTAATTAACTAAAATCAAAGTGATTAAATTAATTTTTATTTTTCAAAAATTAAAATAATTAATGAAAAAACCTAAATCTAATTTTTTTAATCATTTTTATGATTTTGTGATTTTAAATAAAATTATTTTAGAAAATAAAAAGTTAATTAAAATATAAAAAAAAAAAAGCAAAATAGGTTTAAGTGTGTAAAAGCAATTGGGGCGGGTGTTGAAAAGCAAAAGATCCTAGGCCCAGCTGAATTGACACGGGCCATGTCGTGTGACACGAGCACCCGTATCAGCTTCCGCCTTGCCTTCTTTCTAAGTTTTCAATCCCAACTGAATTGACATTGGTCATGTCATGTGACACAGGCACCCATGTCAGCCTCTGCATTACCTCCTTGCCAAGTTTTCAATCCCAACTGAATTGACATGGGTCATGTCGTGTGACACGGGCGCCTGTGTGAGCATCTTCCTTGTCTCCTTGGCATCTCTTCCCCCTGACAAGACCTGTTCCAGGTGATACGGCCACCCGTGTCAGGGCTCTTAAAGCTTTTTTTTTTTGGAATTCTGAATATTTGCACTCTTCTCTCTGATTTGTCCTATTTTATTCTTTTGAAATCGAAAGCAAATTATGTATGGATAAGGATATCATAGTTTAAGAAACCTTACCTCTTGAAGTGAAAACTCAGAACACGTATGGATGCTTCCAGGTGCAATGTGATTATTAATTAAGCTTCATTGGAGCTCCCTGAAGTTGTTCCAATCCTTACTTTATTCTGAAAGTGTTTGAATCTCCCCAACCAAATAAACTTGCAATGCACAGGATTTGAATTTGGAAGATTATGATAATGATGTTAAAGAAGATGTTCTTGTGTATGAACAACTTCTATATGATGTATGTGAAGTATTTGAATGATTTGTTTGGGTAAAACTTGCAAGGTTTGAGAGATTCAAAGATTTGGGCTTCAAAGCTCAAAAATGGAGGTTTTGTGGACAATTCTGGTTTTTTGAGAGTAAAGGGGTTTTAAGGGCTTGTTCCTTCATTTTCTTCTCCTCCTCCTCTTTTGGATTGCAAATGATCTATGTTTATATGCAATAGGTTTGGGAGGTTGAAGTAATCAGATTTGCAAGATAGTATGCTATTGTTTGGTTGAAAGTGAAAAACCAAGTTAGATGAATTTCAATAATTTCAATGCTTCAAGTACAAGAATGTTCTGAAGTTGTATGATGCAAAGGATTTTCTCTATGCTTTTGAGCTTGCTTTTAATCAAATATAACCATTACAAAGTTCAATGCATTGACATTTTGCAAAAGCATGCTTTATTAAAATGAAAGTATAACTTTTCTCCTTTAAATGGAAAAATGGATTGGATAAAGCTTTAATATCTTGGATCATGGCTCAAAAGTATGTGTAATCTTCTGATTATGGATATATTTGAAGGTTTAGAGGCCTGAGAAATGAGATTATGCAACATGGTATGCATATTTTGTCTCATAGTTATCATAGAACAAACCTATAATTCAACTATGTAAGTCTAACTTCAGGTCTTCGAATCTCCTTGCTCAAGCATGATCTTTTCATGCTCTTGGATATTTTGGAAAGCTTGAAACATTGTTTATAACTTTCATGTTGACCAATTTGGATAAATCAATAAGCAAATTGGTGAAAATTGGCCAAGAAGTTAAGATGAAAAAACTGACCAAAACTTGTTGAAAATTTTTCTAAGTGTTAGATAAAAACATCATGACTTCATGGGCCTATATATCTTAATCCGAGCATTTTTTGGAGATAAACCCTCAAGAACAAAGTTATAGAATTCATCAATTCCTAAAATTTTCATATTGAAAGTTTTCTTTGAATCAACTTGAATCTTAGTGAAAAATGGCCATGAAGTATGGACTTTTGTTAAGAACAAAAACACTTAGAATTTTTCTAAGTGTTAGAAAATTTTCCAAATTTGACTTTTGTTGACTTTTTGATTTCTTAATGATCAAGTTTGATAGTTTTAAATATCTTGATGATTCTTGACTTTTGAATTCCAATGTTGACCAAAAAAGTCAAAGTTTTACTTTTTGAGTGACTGTTGACTTTCCTCAATTGATCTAGTTCTTCAACTATCAATCACTTGTATCGTTGGAGATGTCTTGAGCCATGTAATTAGGTCAAGATTTTGTATTTGAGACCTTTTGTGAGCATGTTTTGAAGAAAATGGGAGGGAAAAATTTGGGGTACAACAATAGGAGTCTCGTCATCTTCAAGAATATCCATGATCTGGAAATCAATTGGAAAAAATTGTCAATTTCCTCCAATACATCTTCAACTATCCCATATGACTGCTTAATGGTATGATCACCAAATTTCAATTTTTCCCACTCTTTCTTATCTTCTCAATATCCATGTTTTGAAGATAGATAATTACATTGAACTCACACTAGAGTCAGAATCAATCAGAACCCACTTGTAAGTTGTCTTTTATGGTGCACGGTATTGCCACTGATCCAGGGTCCTTCTACTTGACAAATATTTTCCTCTCGGGTGTAATTGCATACAATATCTCATCAGCGGGTACCAGTTCATATTTTGTTGATCGCTTTTTGGATAGTACCCCCTTCATGAATTTCTGGTACAATCTCATTTTCTCGAGTGCTTTAAGAAAGGTATGTTGATCTCCATCTTTTTAAACAATTTGAAAATTTTATCAAACTCTTTCTCTTTTGTGTCCTTCTTTTCCACTCACGAGGGATATGACAACTTGATAACTGGCTTAGCACTCTTTTCACTCTTATCTTCAGTTGGCTTCACAAGTGATAACACTTCTTCCTGCTTTTTATTGCTCTCTCTTACTTCCAGATCAACTTCTATGATACTATCATCAAATTTTACCTCATCTTCGCTTTCTTACCCCTACTGACTTCTTGTTGTAACAACATGAATATTCTCATGATTTTTCTGATTTTCTTATGCTTGCAGTGCTACCTATTATGAAATATGTCCCATTTGAGCTTCCCAATTTTTGATTATAGCTGTGGTATTCCAGTAATTACTCCTTGTCTCTTCTTGAAATTGAGAGGTGTGGGCAGCCATCTTTTCAATAGCCACCTCCCATTCTGCTTTTTGTGGAGCTTGTTGCTGCTGATCTTTCCAGAAGAAGTTAGAATGATTCTTCCACCCAGAATTATAGTTGTTAGAATATAGATTATTTTTTCTCAAGAATTTTATCCCCTCAATTTGTTGTGGAGTAGCAAGACATTGCATAGTAAGGTGCAGTCCACTACAAATTATACAAGCAACCTTTTGTACATGTTGAACCTGAGCTACCTGTTGAGTACCCATGTTCATTACTTTCAACTTTTTCTCTCCTTATGCAACAATTACTTCTTCAATTTTCAGCTGCTAATTAATTTCTAACTTCAGATCAATTACTCCATCTGGCTTGCTTGCAACCCTGTCATATACCTCCATATGCTCATCAGCAGCAATGGCTTCAATTACTCCTAGATACCAGTGGCTATTAAACATTAGATGAGTCACCAGCTGTTAGATCAATTAGCTAATTGGTTTTGATCCTAAGGCCATTCACAAACATTTGCACCTGCTCAGTATGATCCAAATTGTGAGTAGGATAAGCCACTAGGAGTATTTTGAATCTTTTATAGGAATCTTGTTGTGGTGGTAAAGCGGCAAACAAAAAGTAAAGTATTATTTTATTGGGTGATATAGGTTATATCGTATCGTGTCCATAGAGATTTGTGAATTGAAATGTCATTCGACAAATATCTCGTTAATGAGTTTGGCGATGAATGGGTTGAAAGGAAAAGTATCAACAGAAAATAAATCTATAAAAAGGAAAAATGAATAACTTATCAAGCATGAATATATACTACTTCTCACAAACTTAAACCTATCGACCTGTTATACTAAACCTACAATATCCATCAATGTCATCACATGTCACTCACGACCTAATTCATTTCTAACCTAAATTGAGAGGCCGACTGTATCACCTCAGTAGTGATCTCTCACCCACCTCAACAACACAGAAGTCAACCATGCTCACTTGCGTCGATGATCTCTCAGAGCGACACCAACAACACAGAGGCATTAATCACAAACACCCTAAGTGACTAATAGCGCTAAATCTATCTCTAGAATTTAGACACTATTAGATAATCATCCTAGATAAGAATCTAAGCAGTATATGTCTATAGCAACTCAAATCCCTAACATAGAGAAAAAATCGAGGATAACAATCGGAAAAGATTTGTAAAGCATGTTTTATATAACGCCAAGGGCGTTAAATGTACATGAGTTCAAAGAAAATATACATACTATACCCAAAAAAATAGAAATACAAAGAGAAAAGAAGAGATAAACCATAAATCATCTGATTTGTCAGTGTCGATCATAGAGAAATCCACCTCCAATCATCCATAAGCAAGGCCCTAATGTTATTTTCTAAGCTAATTTATCAAAAATGAGGGTTGATGGAGTTGGGAGCAAAAACTTCCCCAAAACCATAATAAAAAATGAACTTGAAATGACGTTATAAAACAAATCTCAGCAGACCGCAATTAGGGGGCTCACTGCGCTAAGCGGGCTGCACGATATTTACACATTAAACCTACTTAAATTGCGCTATGTGCACTAAGCGAGCTCCAAAATTATGCTTCTGCTAAAATGTCAAAACGCAAGCAAAGCTCTACAAAATGCGTTGAGCAAAGTCACACTTAGCGGTCTTCTGCGTGCTAAGCGCGCTCTCCTTGACAGAAGTTCCCAAAGTTGGTCTATTATTTGGAAAACACGCACCCGGAGCCATGCCTTTAACACTTTATTCCTCGATGCTCCAAAATGTAACAAATACCTACAAAATGAATGGAAAAACATCAAATGGTACACTATGTACATAAAAACACAAATAAATACAAACTAAACATATTTACACAAAAGTCGGGTTTATTCAACGATATTGACAATAAAAAAGTCGATAAGTGCAACAATAAGTATATAAAAAATAACTACAATTTACACTTATCAAACTCCCCCCAACTTGAACTTGTTTGTTCTCAAACAAAGCCAAACAACTCAAAGAACCAAAAGTAATCAACCAAAATATCATGAATCAACAAGTTTTAAAACGGAAAAAAATGTATGGTTCAAACAAAAACGCACACACAAGGTAAATACTTACCACAATCCTACAACCAAAATATGTAAACGAAATGAATCCTAAGTACAAAAATCATACTAAACATTCTAAAACAAAACAATCTCAATCATGAATCACATCTAGTAAAAATTCATCAGTAGATGAAGAATACACAAAAGTGAGGGACAAAAAGCACTCATCCACAATCTTGCAAACAAAAGGCTAAATTATACATTCATCCAAAAACTCATATTGAAAGTACAAAGGCAAGAATCACAAGGGCTTTTTAAGGTTGTAATGTGGCTTGGTTAACAAACAAGGGATAAGTCCTAAAGCTAATCGAAACAAAAACTTTCCTTAACCTAAGGGAGTGATCAACTCACAAAGACTCAAGCAAAATAATTTCAATCAAACTTCTTCTTCATTCCAAATTTTAATCCAACACACATCACTTTATATCATAACATTATTCCATACTCTTTTTGTTTTTGTTTATCAAAACTTTTCTCTTTTTTTTTCTTTTTCTTTTTCTTTTTTTTTCTTTTTCACATTTTTTTCTTCTTTTTCTTTCTTTTTCTTTCTCAACCTCATAGTAATAAACCAATAATTACACAATCATCTCTCTCCCCAACTTGAATTCAACCATATCATAATGTGAATACTCCCTACTTTCTAAGGCAGGACAAAAATTCAAACCGAATCAATATCCATACAAAAAGATGAACCAAACACTCATAGACAAGCATTTAGCAAAAACAACATGGATATCGATAACAAGGGTCAAAAGAGGATACTAATGACCACACACTCACAAGGTGAATTGACTATTTGGCCAAGGTAATTATGCTCAAAATGGAATATAAAATGCATTGATCATGTTCATGTTTTCATACAATCAATACAAACAAAATATTAAACATAATAAAATCTAGTTAAAACAAGAATTAAAGCCTCCAGCATATATGAACAATGGAAAGCTTCCTCACATTTATGGATAAAAAGGGAACTAAAGTGATTCGATTCATGAGAAAGTCATGCAAAAAGAATGAATGGCATGGTAATTATACACATGATAAACTTACTAAACATGTTATGTTTATAGAAAGCGATAAACGAGTATCTAACGAGTACCAATTTCAAAAAATATCGTTACTATACATCCACAAGTTGAAACACTCAAAATCGGAAAATCACCAAATGTGACTTCAAGCTATCTAACCAAAATTTGAGTCTAAACAACAAAAGAAAAAATTAAAAATATTAATATTAATTACTATACTATAAATCCTTGGTCAAAATGGGAAAAAGGAGAGAAAGCAAAAAATTAAAAAGAATTCACTGACTCTGCACAGTAGGGCACGCTATACCAGTTGTAGAAAAAAAATAGTACATCATAGCAGTGCAGCAACACCCTCCACAATCACCTACACAATCTCAAACATACAATATTTACAATATAAAAACACACTTCCACAAGCTAAACACAACAAGCTTGCGGAAAAAAACGAATTGACATAACAAAACTAATGGGTGAAAGTGAATTAACAAGTTGAAAAATGAAAATTTGAGAATTTAAAATAAGTCCAGTTTCAACTTGTTAAAACACAAGTCAACACATACATAAACGAATAAAAACAAAACATACTTGTTTTACGTCATAAGCTCAACTCCTTTATTGTGCGAGCGAGTAACCTCCTATCGTCATTCCATGGTATTGTCACAACGTGCAAACCTAAAGAAAGTGTTCTAACATCCACATAACAAATGTTACAAAAACAAGACAATTCACAACAATATGTGAAAACAAAGAAAAACACATAAGCACAAGTATGGAAAGTAAACACAAAATATATACAAGTAAAAATAGACAAGTTTATGTAGACATTCTATATAATATATAAATTAATTACAAAACTCAAAAACAAAGAAACTATCGCAATGCAAAACAATAAACACCAACCTCCGGCAACGACGCTATTTTATTGCGACGGTAAAGTTGCAAGAAAAAAGTAAAGTATTATTTTACTGGGTGATATAGGTTATATCGTATTGTGTCCATAGAGATTGGTGAATTGATATTTCTTTTGAAAAATATCTCTTTAATGAGTTTGGGGATAAATGGGTTGAAAGGAAAAGTATCAACAAAAAATAAATCTATAAAAAGGAAAATGGAATAACTTATCAAGCATGCATATATAATACTTCTCACAGACTTAACCCTATCGACCTGTTATACTAAACCTACAATATTCATCAATGTCATCACATGTGACTCAAAACATAAGTCATTTCTAACCCAAATTGAGAGGCCGACTGCATCACCTCGGTAGAAAACTCTCAACGACCTCAACAACACAAAAGTCAATTGTGCTTGCTTGCATCGACAATCTCTCAGAGCGACACAAACAACACAGAGGCATTAATCACAGACACCCTAAGTGAATAATAATGCTAAATATATATCTACAATTCATACACTATTAGATAATCATCCTAGATAAGAATCTAAGTAGTATATGTCTATAATAACTCAAATCCCTAGCGCAGAGCAAAGATTAAGGATAACAATAGACAAAGATTTGTAAATCAAGTTTTATATAATGCCAAGGGTGAAAAATATACATGAGTTCAAAGAAATATACATATAATACCAAACAAAAGAGAAATACAAAGAGAGGAGAAGAGATAAACCACAAATCTTCCGGTTTTTCAGCATCGTTCGAAGAGAAATCCTCCTCCAATCATCCATAAGCAAGACCCTAATGTTGTTTTCTAAGCTAATCTATAAAAAATGAGGGTTTATGGAGTTGGAAGGAAACACTTCCCCAAAACCATAACAAAAAATAAACTGATAATGAAGTTATAAAACAAATCTCAGCAGACCGCGCTTAGCGGGCTCATCGTGCTAAGCAGGTTGTGCGATATTTATACAATAAACCGACCTAAATTGCACTAAGCGCGCTATCCGCGCTAAGCGGACTCCAAAACTACGCTTCTTTCGAAATGTCAAAACGCAAGCAACACACTAAAAATTATGCTGAGCGCACTCGCGCTTAGCGGCCTTCTGCGTGCTAAGTGGGCTATCTTGGACAAAACTTCTCAAAACTAGTCTTTTATTCCAAAAACGCACATTTGGAGCCGTGCCTTCGACTCTTTATTCCTCAATGTTTTAAAATGAAAAAAATGCCTACAAAAGGAATGGAAAAACATCAAACGGTACACTATGTACACAAAAACACAAATAAACATAAACTAAACATTCTTTACACAAAAGTCGGGTTTATTCAACAATATTTACAACAAAAAAGTGGATAAGTGCAACAGAAAGTATATACAAAAGTAACTATAATTTGCACTTATTAAATCTCCTAGTGACTAACCCTCTTTCTTCTTGAAATTGAGGATCTCATATCTTTTTCTCATGAATACTGACGTTGGAAAGTACCATTTCAGGAACGCCTTTTCCATCTCTTCCCAAGAAGTAATGCTACTTGCCAGAAAGGAATAAAACCACTCTTTAGCCTTATTATCTAAAGTGAATGGGAACGTCCGCAACTTTTTCTGTTCCTCAGTATGCCCATCTATCTTTAAAGTGATACTCATTGTCAAAAGTCTTTGTAACGGCTAATTGGCATCTTCATTTACCTTTCCAGTGAAAGATTTTCTCTCAAGTTGATTTATTGTGCTCGGATGTAGTTGAAAATTAGACACGTTTCCCGGATGGTTTACAATTGTCAACCTTCTACCCAATGCATTTGCCACACCATAATCGCCAAGAAGTCTCTCTGGTGGATCTTCAGTCATAATTTCTTCTTCCATTTCAGACTCTAAAACTGAATGATCTGATGAACCTTCTTCTTCTGACTCTGACATTGTGTGAACTTGATGTTCTTCGTCAGAAGCCAGTCTAGCTAATCGAGCTTGTCTACACCTTGCGTGAAAAGTCCTTTTAATTTCTGCGTCAAAAGGAAATTCAGCTGAGGGCTTTACTCGTATGAAAAGGTTAGAAAACTGCCTCAAGTAGTTAAAGTCTTCTATTCACCATCAGAAAAGTCCAAAACGCCCTTCCAGGTCACACTTATGGAAGTAAAACAAAAATAAAAATTATCAGTGCATAGACCAACACGGCCCGTGTCAGGTGACACGGGTGGCCATGATGGTCACCATACAACATTTCACAAAATTCAACTCTTCAGGATATCTGACATGGTCTGTGTCACTTGACACGGACACCCATGTTGAGAATCTGGTTTTTGGCCCTTGATCAATTCCTCTTCCAGACACGGCCTATGTATGGTGACACGGGTGGCCGTGTCAGACTTGTTGAAACTTACTGAAAACTTCTTTAAACTCTCGATTTCTTGACTTTTCTCGTCCTGAGTCCCTTGGATCTTTCACTTGATCATGAAACAATAGCAACAACCAAACGAAGCATAAAAAGGAAGTAACTTGAAATAAAACTTACGAAAATATAAAATGCGGAAAAACTTAAGAAATATGAAATCATTCAAAGAGAAGCAAAATACGACACAAAACAATGTAGAATACCTGGATTATCATCAGACAAGTAACAAAAAGCATGATGACAATGGTGACCAATCATTCATCTTAACAACCTTAAACACCTTAAGCTTTTGCACACCATAATCCAAACAACCTTACATAAATACCTTAAGCTTTTACACAGTTTCATCACAACAACCTTAAACCAAGCTTCTTACAGGTTTAGCTTGAAACCTTTAACTCTATTGTAAGATCACAAAAGAACCATGCTCTTGAATAAACAAATCCATCACAACAAGAAAACACCATAACTCTCATATGGAGCTTTTCGCTAAGGTAAATTATAGTGAATAAAACTTATAAAATAATGACAATAAGAGAGAGAAAAGAGTTGATAACTTGGAAAATTGGTGTATTTAGAAGTGATGAATTTTCTCCTTTATATAGGAAATCAATTGGCTCAAAAGGGAAATAATTTTTTGAACAATTGACTTCAAGCACAAGAGGGGGGGGGGGGGGGGGGTGCTGAATTGTGATATTTAAAATTCGTAATTAATTTAAAACTTTATTACTTAAAACAATAATTTTTGTTAGTATAGTTGAAAAGTAGAGATAAAGGCATGTAAAACAGGAAGAAGGGAATGTAAACGAAAGTAAATAACTGGAACTAAAGAGAGATGGTTAAAAGAGATTACATAGGATGTATGATGTTCGGCCGATCTCTTAACGTACTTATTTACTTAAGAAATCCCTCTTAAGAGTTCTACTAAAATAATATATTTGAGCTTTTAACAGTTAGGCCCAAGTACCTTCTTACAAGCAATTGAGAGATTTTAAGAGGTTGGTCCCTCAAACTAAAATTGAGCTTTTAGCATAATCATCTCATAAAGCGAGACTAAGATTTTAACCGGCTGATCTCAAAAACCAAAAAGAGGTTTTACCATGATAACCTTAACAATCAAACAAGACAAACAATTCAAGAGAATCGCACTCTTGACAAAATAATGTAACATCAGTACAACTAAAACCTCACAAGTGTATTTCACTCATAAAGTCCCTAAGGCAAATGTTAGTGAAAGCAAAATATGAGTGAGAGAGAGATATATATAGAGAGAAGGGGTTATAATGAGAAAAGAATGATTGAAATCTGAAATTTCGTGTAAATGAAAGTGAGGGGGTACTCTCCTTTTATAGTAAAAAAATGTCGTTCGAAATGGAAATAATCCATGGAGCCTTTAAAATCAAAATTGATTATGCACATCACATATGCGATAATGTATTTTAATATGGAGGGTTTTTAAATTCCATTGTCAATAATAAGTTATAATTCGTAATAATTGATTATGAGGTTTTACAAAATAAATAATCAATTAAATCTAATGTGTTAATCGATTAACTAGTTTAAACTACACTCATAAAACATTATTTAAGTTAGAAACCAATTAGCTACTTGAGTAAAACATTTTCTAGTAGTTTTAACAAAATAAGAGGGTCTTGAAAAAAAATTGGTGAGTGTGTGAGAGTTTTCTTAGTAACTTATGAGTTACTAACACTTTTATAATACTCTCATCACCCATACATTGTGTTATACACACAACTGATCATACAATATTTTACACTTTCTCTCTTTCACAATTTTGAAGCTTTATGTTCTTTACTACATTATCTTTATCTTTAGCTCTTTACTGAAACCTTAAATATTATCCTTGATGGGGATTGATATAACTTTAGGATGAGCATTATAATTCAAGAAACTTGGAAAGATATCACTGAGGTTTAAGATCAACATAATAAAGTAAAGGTTCAAGCAATATGGTTCCACCAAATTCGAGAGTCATCATAAAAACCACCACGATCAAAACATCAATTAAAATCTATTGTACCTACAAACACGTAAATCTACATAATCCATAAGATTTTGCACTTTCTTATTGATTAAAATATCTATCTAATCAATTAGGTTAAGTTATAAAATGAAACTCTAATATATTATGTCAGTTAATCGAAATGAAATGATTCTAATAGTAGTTGGATTTTGCTTGGTGACTTCAATCTTGTCTTACATAACCATAAAATAAGTGGGTGGTAACTCTATTGATCCTTAACTAACCAACTTTTGGATACAATTTTAAGGATAGTATTAGTATTTATTGAAGCTTGGATGAAATTGTCTATATAGGTTCTAAATCTACACGGACTAAAAAAAAACTAGACAACCACTTCATATCCCCCATATTAGCCAGCCTTGGAAGGACTATTTTCCTAGCCATGCTATGACACTCACTAATATACAGGTATGATCATTGTCCCTTATTGCTAAATTCCAATTTTTATTTTTTACCGAAATCACGAGTTTAGGAACTTTAAAATCAAGATATTTGAACAAGCAAAATCATGATGCACTACTACGAAAATGGGCTTTCACAGCGCTTTTTTTTCCCCTTTAAAAGCGCTTAAAAGCGCTGCCGTAGCCAGCGCTGGCGTAGGCTACGAAAGCGCTTTTTTCTGGCCAAAAGCGCTGTCGTAGGTGGACCTATCCCAGCGCTTTTTCCTTAAAAAGCGCTTTGATAGGGGGGTCTTTCCCAGCGCTTTTTGAAAAGCGCTTTGATAGGTGTGCTATTTAAATTTTTTTTTTTATTTATCAGGCCTTTTACAGCGCTTTTTATGGAAAAAGCGCTTTGATAGGGGGGTCTTTCCCAGCGCTTTTTCCATAAAAGCGCTTTGATAGGGGTTCTATTTAATTTTTGTTTTTTTATTTATCATGGCTTTTACAGCGCTTTTTATGGAAAAAGCGCTTTGATAGGGGGGTCTTTCACAGCGCTTTTTCCATAAAAAGCGCTTTGATAGGGGGTTTCTATTTAATTTTTTTTTATTTATGCTGCCTACGAAAGCGCTTTTTAGCCAAAAGCGCTTTCGTAGCTCATACAGTTTTTTTAAAGTGAAACCTATAATTTGAGGTTCCCTGTGCGGCCTGTAATTTTTTTTTGGTCCAATAATTTAACCTGTAATTCAATCCTTATCTATACATATATTTTAAGAAATCGGTATTATATTAACAGAAACCGGTATACCATATAATATTCAATCCTTATCTATATATATGTAACTAAATCATATATAACTAAATTTGTAACCATATATACATTTGTAACCATAACTAAATCACATACAAAGTATCGTGTTAATTTGTAACCATATATATATACATATGTAACTAAATCATATATAATTACATCGAAAATAATGCTCCACCGACACGGTCGTCATCCTGCAAAGTATGAATATGAACAACACGGTAAATTAAACAAATAATATTAAAGGCTCCAACACAATCAAACTAACACGTACAATAATATTTTATTCATACCCATCAGAATAATCTGTTTTCAACATAAAATTGACATATTTCCTCTTTGACTTCTTCCACTTGAACTTTCGTGTACGACATAGTATAGAGGTCATCAAAGTACTACATAAGAAATTATTACTTCAGTATATGCATGATGTTATTAAATGTAGAAATCATATAAAATTATTCTAAGTTATAAATCCATACCGTGCTTGGAATCTCTACTTGATTTTTATGAAGGATTTCTTTCATAAACCTCAAGCAAAAGTATCCGCAATCTACATCGTTATTCTGTAACGGACACTGCATAGAAAAACAGAATATATTTTATAGTTGTCGTGTAATTTTATCAAGTAACATAACTATTATTATAAGCAACTAATTTTGTACCTGCACTTTGATCCAAGTAATATTTGATGATTTACTCCGGGGTACCTGTGCGTCCCTTTGACTACGAAATATTTGTATTGATCTAAGAAAATAAAAACATATATTTAGATCAATCTCACAGAAATAATTAAATATATAAATATACACGAATAGTTAGAACGATCTCACTTACTGATCAACAGTTTCCTTCATAGCGGGATAGTTAGTCCATTCCCCGTCTACCGAATTCAGAAAGTACACAACTTCTTTAATCGGATCGATAGCCAACAATAACCAGTGTTTTCTAAAAATTTAAGCAACAGTTTAGAAGAAAAGTTTCTACGCAAAATAAACAAAGATATATTAGAATAAATGAAAAACTCACCCCACTGGAACAGTGTTATACGGCAAAATAAACAAGCTATCTTGGTTGCCGACGTAGGCCGTGTATCGATTCACTAAGTACTCCCTAACTGAACCCGGTTCCCTGACAATTGTCGCTCCGCTGACAATATGGGCAGTCAAGAAATGGAAGCGTCTTGCCAATACAGTCTCGTGCATTTTTTTATCGTACAACAACCTTAAATAAAAACATATAAACATTAGACTATTTTCATTGAAATGTGTAAATAAATTGTTCAACTAATTAAATGATATATTTATCGGAATACCGGATGTATGCGTGAACATTGCCGATGCCTAATTCACCATGCGTCATAATCTCAATCATTTCGTCCATTCCTATCGTTTCTTCGCAGTCAAGACCAAAGATATCTGCATCCATAAGGATTCGACGAATACCACCTGACTTCAAATCTGAGGTTTCCAAAAGTACTCCAAGTGTATTCCGATATCGAGGTACAAAAACGCCTCTTCCCCCGCCTCTTCCCCCCTTATGCATTGACTTTTTCGGGGGTGGTCTGCTACGAACAGGCTGGGTCACTTGTTGTGACACTTTCGCAGATACCTAACAATCATATAACTTAGGTAAATTATAAAATCGTTCAGTTTTAAATTCATATCATATAATAAACAATTTAAGTGTACCTCTGGAATTGATGCCATAGACTCGCCGCCTTGCTGCAAAATCTCCTTACCCTTATTAGCGGGTTTTGTAGGAGGCTAATATTAAAAAATAATTAACTTAACGGTTCAGAATTGACATTTGAAATCTAAATGATTCATATTAACGGTTTTAAACATACCTCATCATCAATGAAAATGAGGTCCAAGGGCCATGCAACAAACGACCCTACTGCGTCTCGCACCGATCTTATATCCAAGGCCACGTCAGGTACCGGTACCAACGCATCAGGATCAATAGGATAATCTACTGATACTCTCAGGTGTCCAGCCGGGATCGGTGTATTATGAATTAAATCTCCCAAAGTGTTGTACACTTTTCCCTTTCCAACAAGGTGATAATCTGATGCCATTACGTATAGTTGGCAAGATGAAATGCCCTAAACCAATATGCATACATATTACTTTTAATTCAATAATAGAAAGAGGTGGAATAAAAATGAGAAACTTGAACAATAGAGATTTATCAATATATTTATAATTACCTCAGGAAATTTATTCTGACGGTTGATACTAGCGTTGTCACTAGTTTCTTTCGCCATTGCCGCATTGCCCTTTTCCCTCATTAATACCTCTTTATCTCTTTCCAATGCATTGACTTTTGCTTGTAATTCCATAAGTACATTCATCACTTCTGCATTGGTAGGATTTCTTTTCCGATGATGCTGGTAGAAAGAGGTTGGAGTCACACCATGACCTTTACCCCTCACCCGACCGGAATACTCAGGAACATTCAGTGCTTTACTAAGTACGCTCCTCGTATCCTGGTCGTCACCGGTGGACTCCGTTTGTGACAATGTCTCCTGAAAATAATGGAGATAAAAAAATCAATTAAATAGTCATAAAAATTTGATTTAATTAAAGACACAATGTTATACTTACGCATTCATCATAAATTCTTAGAACACTTGGATCAACAGCTTGATTCTTGCCCACACGAGCTTCCTTCCACAGCAAATGTGATGGAAGTGAGGTTTCATCACTTTTCGTCTCCTCTAACTATGCATAGAAACAAACGGTTAGATCGTCAAATACAACACATTTAGACAATTAATAAGAACATATCATTTCTATTTATTACTTACAATTTTTTCCTCTAAGCGTGCATATCCCAAACGCCCTTTTTTGTATGGATACGCGGGCTTTGATGCTCTCTCACTATTTTTGGCACTCTTTTGCCGGAATTCGTCATCTCTTTGTCTAATAAACTCAGTCCAATCTTCTTGTTTAATGAAAAGATTATACTTTTCTGGCCTTCCGGCCGGGAACTCTTCCAGCCACTTTCCTTTGTCATCCTTAAGATAGGTGTTCGTCAACAGATTTTTCCACCCTCTAAATCTTTTCCCGGCCAACCCAAGTACGAAGCTCAAAACTCATGATTGAAAATAGAGATTTCCAAATGAATTTATAGAACTACTAATATTTAAAAATAAAATACTAGTATTCGGATTACACCATCTATATGTGGTTCCCTTAATTAGTTAATTAGTCACATAACAATATTCTCAATTAATTAGGATATTAATCGAGCTATTCCCTTTCTTATAATAAAGCTACTCATTAAATTCTAAGGTCGATATAATTTCCCTTAAGCCTGAAATCTAATCACCCTCGTGTTCCTATAGGATTTCCCTCAAGTCGAAAGCCTATGCACTCTCATATACAAAATGAATCCATACGATTTCCCTTAAGCCAAAAATCTAGAGACCCTTATCAAAAAATGAATCTGTATAGCTTCCCTCAAGCCAAAAACATAGATTCCTCAATTGCAATGTACTTGTACGATTCCCCTCAAGCCGGAAGACTAGGTATTCATTGCATATAATGTATCGACACAATTTCCCTCAATCCAGAAATATGGATACTCTCAACATAACACATCCATATTATTTCCCCCAATCCAAAAATATAGAGATGTTATCAACATACAATGTATCAATATAATCTCCCTTAAGCCGAGAATATAGATATCTTTAGATACTCTGTACATGTCTGATTTTACTTAAGTTGGAAATCTAGGGGGATGCATAAAGTAGAAACATTCACACTTGCACATTCTTGCTTTACTATAGGATATACCTTCTCAATAGCTCTCTAACATATCCAACAACATCTCGCCTCGAGTTATAGATCTCAAACTACGTTAAGATCACTACCCCTACAATTCTAAACAAGTCGGCTCGCTTGGTGACACTCAAGCGAGACCTTATAGAACTAAAACTTTTCCCAAAATAGGTCCTTCATTTAGCGAAAAACAACTATCTCTAAGTGAGATCTTATTGGGCATAATATTTTCTCACTAAGCGAGTATACTAGAACTTTCAGGATTCATAACACAGAAGTCACAATCATGAATACATTAAACATGTCAAGGAAGGAAATAATCATATATACACCAAGGTCATACCATCATGGCATTATTCTAATCTCAATGAATGAAATTATTACAATGGATAGGATCTCATTTACATATCAACAGAGAAATTCAAACTTAGCAACCAAACATAAACTTATCACATATCACAAACTGTCATATAAGCATGATATTTAATCATCAACCCGCACAATTCAAAAAAATTAAAAAATGAATTCAGAACAATACAAAATCAATACAAAATCAATAGATTCCTATACCATTTTAATTGTAGAACATCACAAGAAACAAAATATAACAAACTTTTCCAGCTCACTAAATCTCACAACCAATTCACTCGGATCCTCTCCTAACAAAATTCATTCTTATCTAAATTCTCTATCAAAATCACTACCCTACCCTCACCAATTTCCCTATATAAACATCTTTAATCCTCCTCATTTCACAGACACAAATCCCTCAAAAACATGCCAAAAATCTGTTGAAACTCCACTTTTCCCTCATCAACAAATATTGCATCAAACCTCTGCTGAAAAATCTACTACCCTCACCTCAAATTTATGTAAAATACCTCGTAAACTCACCTCACCACCCATGTCCATTTAACCTGCATTAACCATAATTACACTCATACACACACTACCTCCAAAACTCAATAGACCTCATCTCTCAGACACAAACTTACACACAGACGCAACAAATTGAGACACAAATTCGCAACACACACACACACACCACACACAAAGTAGAAATACAATCACAGGAAGAAGAGACAATCAGAGAAGAAGCGAAGCAGAAACAGAAAAAGAACGAGTAAAGAACCAAGAGAGTAAGATACATACTGATTAATTCACGTTGATGAAGTCTTCAAATCGATGGCCATGTTCTTTTGTCTTTTTCGTTAGATTTTTGCTGTTATATATTGCAATTCATCTTGTACCTTGTAATCTCTAAATCACAGTGGATTAAGGTCGGTTTCGATTGGGGGATCAGGGTTGGGGTTAGGGTTTTCTACGAAATCGTGTTTGTGGAAGAGAAGAAGAGCTATTGTACTGTGCGTTTGAAGAAGAGAAAAGAATGAATAATGTTATTTTGATGTTTTAATTTATTAAATTAAAAATAATATAAGCTATAACAGCGCTTTTGAAAGCGCTTTCATAGGGGGGCTTTTACCAACGCTTTTTAGGGTAAAAGCGCTTTCATAGGTCCAGCTATGCCAGCGCTTTTGAAAGCGCTTTCAAAGGCCAATCTTCCACAGTGCTTTTTAAAAAGCGCTTTCGTATCCCCCACCTATGCCAGCGCTTTTAAAAAAGCGCTTTCGTATCCCCCATCTATGCCAGCGCTTTTAAAAAAGCGCCTTCGTAGGTTTCCCTTTTTTTTAATTTTGTTTTTTGTGAAGGCTATGGCAGCGCTTTTTCAATAAGCGCTTTAGTAGAGGCGCTGCAAAAAGCAGTTTTTGGCGTAGTGATGTTAATAAGGTGGTGCAAAATGTTTCGTCAAAGAATGTAGAGGATAACAATTATTGGATGAATAGGGTCCTCAACAAAATTCATTATGTGAAGCTTGTAATTTTTGTAGTATATTTATAAGAAGGGATAAGATTAAGGAGTTATAGTTAACTCATCAAGACAATATCCCAAGCGACTCTACTAGAAAAGATTTTGAAGGATAAGATTAAAGAGATATTGTTGACTCATCAAGACCATATTGTTAGACAAAGCTTTTCAATGGAAAGAGCTTTGGTGGAGTCAAAGGGCTAAAGTTAAATGGCTTAGGATGGAGACATAAATACTAAGTATTTTAATCAAAAATATACTAATAGTAAGATTCACAACAATTAATCCTGAAATGAAAGCAACTCTTAAGCAACATTTTACTACATATGAAGTCCTTTCAACCATTAAGCATGTGAATGACCTTGCACTCCTTGATCATGGTGGCCTACTTGTCATGTTTTAACTAATGTCAGACCTAGAATTTATAATTAAATCCACATTTTTATTGTACCTAGAATCAAGAACCTTATTTACTCTTGTTCCTTCAGAACCATGTCATTATGTAATGTAATGAATAAAATCAGTATGAAAATTATTGCTAATAGAATCATGTTAATTCTCTCGTATGTAATTTACTTTTATTAGAGTATTTTTCCCCCTATATGACTTACTTCTTGAAATTCTAGTATGACAAAACTTAGATGTTTTAAGAGAATGCTGAGACATCTGATCTGACACAAATAATACATGCAAGGTATAAACATTAAAAACAATATTGAAAATCAATAACAACACACAAGAATTGTTAACCCAGTTCGGAGAAACTCTCCTACTTTGGGAGCATTTTAAGCCAGGGAAAAATCCACTAATAGTAGTATCAATTCAAAACTAAATTCCCCCGTTTACAACTTATCACTTAATCACTACACTCGTTAGATTTCTATCTAAGACTCACTTAGATATGAGGTCATCCTCAATTCCTCATCAATCACAGAAAGCGATTGGATCAACACAATTTTTAACAAATCAGAAGACACACTTCCATGACCATACCTAGCTAAGACTCAAGGTTAAACTCCCACGTTTACAACTTTTCTCCTAACCAAGAACAATAATTTGGAGTTGCTTCAAAGCTTCCCCCAACAATAATACTCAACTCATTACTTACAAGTTTCTGAGAGAGAACATGGGGACCATCCCACAACCCGAGTGGTTCACCTTGACAAAGCCCTAGACTTATACATCTTGAACCCGTGCCAAACTAGGTTACAAACCCTTCTATTTATAACTTATTCCCAAATGGACTTGGGATTTTTAATAACAACAAATCAGCTGTTACAAACCAGCAGTAACTTCTGCTACAAACAAGGTCTCCAATCATTAGTTTCCTAAATAATTTCCATATTTAGAAACTATATAATCTTCGACACTCTGACTTGATTCTCTTGACCTTTAATTCAGAGCCACATAGGATTATATAATATTCTCTGAATATTCTGTATTATTAAATCATACCAGATTTAACAGGATCACTTCAGCTAAGATTTAACAGGAAACTCCTGAAGTTATTTGATGCACCTGATTCAGACGAGGAAGATGA
Organism: Vicia faba; assembly: GCA_948472305.1. NCBI lineage: Eukaryota > Viridiplantae > Streptophyta > Magnoliopsida > Fabales > Fabaceae > Vicia > Vicia faba. The sequence goes on along the minus strand of OX451741.1, from coordinate 937,649,607 downwards.
TAATTTACACTCCCTCTCAAACCAGGAACCATTTATTGTCGCAAAGGGATAAGCCTTTCCCTCAGGTGGTGGAAAAAGATTACCATGGAGAATAATAGACCCCTTAAGCAGTAACCACCAGTTAACTTGTGGCATAAGAGGAAACTTAAGAAGTATCCAGACACCACCCCAGGTAACTCAGAGCACAGGTCACAACTGTGTCAATAACCCAGATCACCAGTCACAAAAGAATGTACTAGACATAGTATAGTACCCCAAAATTTTCCCTCCCATTTTCAAAAAAAAATTATTTCAATAGATCTCCTTATACTCGTGAAGGTCTCAAACACTCAAGACTTATCAAGGATTGATCAGATGGACTCTTCTCCTAAGCAATTGACATACAACCATGGTTTTGTTTTTCTCAAGGAAAATTTAGCTTCTAAGGCCTCAAGTGGATTTCATGTTTCCTCATATGCTTCAAAGAGTCTTCACTTCAAATTTCACGCCTTACATCACAAATTTGTTCAGACAATTGCCCAGATGATTGAAAATCAACTATATTGGATAAAAAGTCAACATTGGTCAACTTACAGTCAAACTTCAAGATTTTGGGTTAATATCAATATTTTGAAGTCACATTCATCATTTGATCAAGGGTTGGTCATGATTCATCAAGAAAACTCATGATTCATCAAGAAAACTCAAGATTCATTAAAAAACAAAAGTTACTAAATTAGGGTTTTCTTAAGGAGAAGTCAATTGAACTTTGATCAAGTATAACTTTCACATTCTTCATCATAAATTCCTCTACCAAAGCCTAACTTGAAGGAAATTCAATTATCTACAACTTTGTCTCTCTAAACTCAAGGACAAAAATGCTTTATTTGAGAGATATAAGCCAAAATAATATAGGTCATTTTAAAAGTCAACAAAAAGACATCTTTTGTCAAATCAATTTACATTAAGTTAAATACTTAAAATGAAAAAGTGACCAACATAAGACTTATAGGGGACATTTTTAGCTTTCCAAAAAGTTACAGATAACCTTCATATGAAAAAATTTGAGAGAGTTATTATTGGTGCAAGTTGAGCAATTTTGAGAAAATGCATGAAACCACAATTGAGCAATTTTGGAATTCTAGGCTAATGGGCCTAACTTTTGAAGTTCAAACGTGTTTATGACATCTTTAAGTACCCCTAAGTCCATTCATGCATTATTTTAATTTTTTATTTCATTTATTTTGATTTTATTCATTTAAATTAAAAATTAAATTAAATAAATATTAAATAAATGTACAAGGCATGTGGCCTTTTGTTTTGGATCATTTTGAATTTCAAGATCACATATCCAACATAAAAAGAACGTGAGGGATGAAGAAGAAAAGAGATCTTCATGTTCTGGAAAGTTTTGCAATTCTTTTGGAAACAAATAATGACTTTGATTGCACATGTTTCCTTCCAAGAATGTTAACTTAAAAAACCATCCATTATAAATAGAGGACACACTCCATAAGACAAGGACACAAAAATATGCCTCAAGAAAAGTCTCAAAAATCACAAATTTTCAAAGAAGATGCACTATTGAATCTCAAGTTCCAGCTTGATTCATTCCAAACCACCACCTCAAATCACTTCCTGAACATCTCCAAGGTAAGAATATGTAACCTTCCATGCCTTTTTGTACCTAAAACTTGCATACATGCCATGTCTGGTTTGCATTATTTTTTATTATTCTAATTGCAAAATATACGCATTGTTAACTGATTCTAACAATCCAGATCGCTTAGTGTTGTACCCCAAAATTCTTCCTCTCATTTATCAAGCAATCTCTTACAAAATCTCCTTTGGTTCAAGACTGCACTAGGATTTGAGATTGCACAAGGATAATTAAACTTTTAATGCCTCATATGACTTTCATGGATCATTTTGGACCATCAAGATTTCTCATGTCAAGTTTCAAGTCTTGGATCACATTTTTACTCAGTCAATTGAACAGTTGACTTAAAAATCAACTATATTGGGGAAAAAGCCAACGGTGGTCAATTTACAGTCAAACTTCATAATTTTTGATTCATATCAACATTATGAACTCATGTATGTCATTTGATCAAGTTTGAATCATATTTCCTCAAGAAATTTGATCAAATCATCAAAAGGGCAAAATGGTCAAAATTAGGGTTTTGACTAGGATACGACAATTTTTGATTTTTGACCTAGCAAATGGTTGATTGGTTGGAGACATGATCTCAAGGATTCAATTGAATCATTTTTACCTAATGGCATGATTCAAAACTTCCCTCAAGATCAATTGATTGATAATTGATTTTCAGTTAACTAATCAAAAGTCAACTGCACACTGAAAAAGTCAAACTTTGACTTTTTGGTCAAAATCAAGTATCAAAGATCACAATTCATCAAAATATGTAAAAATATGAAACTTGATCATCAAGAAATCAAAAAGTCAAGATTTCATTTTGAAAAGTCAAAATTTCTAAACTTAAAATTTTTTCTAAGTGTTGGAAACTTCATGTTTTTCACAACTTTGAGCCAATTTTTCACCATGATACAAGATGATTAAAAGGAAACTTTCAACATGAAAGTTGTAGATCTAAATGAGATTTAAAACATTGTGTAACACAATTTCTCCTAGAAATGCATGGATTTCAAGATATGATTTTGTGAATACATGTTCGTGAAACTTGGAAACTTAGTGAAATTTTGCCCTAGTTTAGGCAGGATTTTAACCTAACTTCATAGAAATTTTTCACATAGTTACAAGAGGAATTTTCATAAATGTTCAACATAGAGGTTGTATAGGATGTTACAAGCTTTCTAAAATGTCTAAGAACTCATTGAGATCATGCTTAAGCTAATAGAATCTAAGAGATGAAGTTATGGTTTCATTCTTGATTTACAAGGCAAAATTTGTGTTGAACACTTGACCAATTCATAGCTAGGCTGTATAATCTTTGCTTTATAGGCCTTAAAATTGTTTTTCACTCGATAATTAAATGTTTACACGACAGTTAGAGCTTTGATCCAAGCATTTGAGCCATTATCCAAGTTGCATTTCCATTTATAGCACAAAGTAACCATTCCATTCTTGTAAAGAGGATTTAATCACAAAGTCAATGCATAGAGCTTTGCACTTGTTCCTTATGATCACAAGCAATATCAAAGGCAAAAGCAACACGTCTAGAGCCTCCCATAAACTCAGGTCATGTTTGTACTATGCCTTGAAACCATATTTCCACTTTTCATCAAAATCAAGTAACATAGCCATAAGTCTATATCTTGTGCTTATGACCTTCTCAAGTGCACCAACCTTTTCCATACATATGCACGAGTTGTTTGCAATAAAATACACGAATACACAAGATCTAAAACTCACCCAAACTCAGAACTGCATCACAAACCACCATTGTTGCATATTCTGACCAAGAACATCAAACTTCCATTTTCCTCGTGCGTTTCTTGGCTTTTCAGTTTCAAAAGCTTCCTCACATCAAATATAAACCATCCCTGAACCTGCTTGCAGACTGTAACACCATCTTCATCAACTTCCAAGTTCAAAAACAGAGCATTGCCGTTGGAATTGTCCAGATAACTCCATCCACTTTCAGTTCAAGCCATCCATTGCATTAGCTTCCTAGAGGTTCAAGGAAGCTAACATGATCATCAACATCACTTTAAACAAGCTCAAACTCATTTTACGATTTTCAGTTTTGAGGTATTTTTCTTGAACTTCTATCTCATTATTTTGGCATTGTTAGGCTTGCATTTTTGAAGATAGAATGTAGATATCATTGCCCTGAAACTATACATGTCCATAGATTTCATTTATGTTGCTTGAGCATGGAGAATTTTGAGTTTGAACTTGCTGAAACATATAGGTCAGAATTTGGTACTTTCATAAATTCATCCTTATCTTTGAATGTTAGCTTAAGTTAGTTACATGGTTGGATTCGTGGTGGAAAAATGCACAAGTTTCCTGTTTACACTTTTGAAAATGGATGAAAAATGAGTAAGTTACAGATCCTTTGGATGGAGGTTGAAGATGAAGTACAGTCAGGGCAAATTTATGTTATGTATTTATTATTGTGTACAAGTTAATGGATGTATCACCATCCTAGTGGTTAAAGCGCGCGCCTGTCACCCTTTGGACCTGGGTTCGAGCCCCAACGTCTATTTTACCATTTTTTGTTATATTTTCTATTTTTCTCTTTTTTTTTTGTAACAGGTGCTGGGCTTTCCTCCATTGGGCCTTTATTTTTGCTGACTTTCCCCCCTTGATTATGTTTCATACACCCTGACCCTTTTTTATTTTTATTATTTCACTTTCTTTTCCTTTTTTTTACTTTTTTTATTTTTTCATATTACTTACTATTATTATTATTATTATTATTATTATTATTATCATTTTTATTAATAAAAATCCAAAAATATATTTTATTCATTTACTTACATATTAAAAAAAATATTCATTAATAGGTTATTTTTCTCCATAAAACAAAAAGACTAAAATATTTTCTATTAACAAATTAATTCTTTTTTTAATAATAATTAATATTTAGACTTGGGTTAATTATCACATTATTTTCTTGTAAATTAAAATTAGTTTAGAACTTAGGTTTCTTTTTAATTAATCAATTCTCATGTCATTTTCATAATTTAAAACCTTTTCATAAAAAAATTCCTAAAAATCATTTTTAATTTCTTTTCTTAATTAGTTTAAGTTTAATTTTGTAGTTAAATTTTTCATTAATCATTTTCTAAATTTGGTTAAGATTAAAACCTTTCATAAAATCCAACAAAAATATTTTCTTTACTCATTTGCATTTTTTGCATTATTATCTTCAATTTTATACAATATTCAATATGGTTGTAATAGTTAATTAGATTTAATTTTCTTGCAAATTCCCCATTTGTAAATTTGTATACCCCCTCCCCTATTGATGTAATAGCTTAGTATTTTTATTTTCCACAATTTAATTCTTTATATATAAATGCTAGTAAATTGGAGTTTGTATGAAAAGATTAAAATCAACAAGTTAGCAAACCCTAATTCAAGACAAAACAATGCATGTAAATCAACACACTTTCACACTTACACTCTTAGGATAAATCCATTTTGTTGCCTTATAAAAATGGCCATGTTATGCATGTGCGATATCTTAGCAAAAGCAATAAAAAAATACAAGATCATAGTCCCTCGATGACGCTATCAAATATTTCCTTTCAAAATGATCTTAGTCCCTCAAAGAGAATTGCTAAGATATTTCACAACATTGTTATCATGGTTATACGATGACCCATGCCCGTTCCATTACATCCAAAGATAGGGCTTCTTACCAAATCAATGGTAAGATAGCAATATCAAAGGAAAGGAAGAAATGAACTAAGATTTTGAGTAGGTAGATTGTTCCTAGTTGCTTGCTCAATTTCAAATCAAACACTCTTGCTTATTTAAAAAAAAAACACTAACACTGTCAAAAACATTTCCAAAACATCTTCCAAACTTGAAACATTTTCAAAAAGCTCAACACTTTGTATACGTTCTTACGAACAAGAACTATTACAAAGTTTTCCTAAACAGTGGCACCTTTTTCAAAATACTTTCAAAAAAACCACACAAAGCACATTTTCAAACAAAAGCAAGTGATCTAGCAAGCAAGTAAGAGCCCATAGGTAACTATGGATGAAAAGGGTGCTAACACCTTCCCTATTCATAATCTACCCCCCGAACTCAAACAATCTCAAAGGTCTTTCCTGTTCTTTTCAGTCTTTCCTTTTGGATAAAAGAAAAGTCAGTGGCGACTCTTGCTAACCGCAACATTTGTGATAAAATGCAAAACACTCCAAGTCAGTTGTCCCACCGTATCACATAACTAGCGACTCTGCTGAGGAAAACTTAAAAGTGGAGTTACCTTAGGGCTAGATCACCTTTACTTTCTTTCATTGTTTGACTTGTGTGCTTTACATTTTGGTTCTTTATTTGGGTTTAAATCCTCTGCTCGGATTTGGGATACCTTATAGGTAAGTAGCAATACGTTGTGGAAACTATGTGAGGTATACCGACATGGTCTAAGAAATAGCTATGTTAGAATGACATATTTGTGGGTACTGGTAGCCCTGAGTAGTCAAAGAGAATATGGGGCCGCGGAATGATGTCATGAAGCATTAACTGACTTTAGAACCTTTACTTGACCAACTTGGCCATTAAGACGTAGTGAGATAACCGACTTTGGTGCAGTCCGAAGTTGGTAGATACTCGATACTACACTCATTAAGGTTTGGATTTTTGGGATATTTTGGTCTCCATTAAAGAGGCTTGCGCTGAAACAATGCCCGAGAAGACAAACCAATGATATTGAGCTCCTTTAGAACCCGGTTACCATTTCTAGGACAGGTTTGAGCCAACTAAACTTCAGGAGGATACTTACCTATGAGACTCCCTGCAAGCCTAAACCTAAGGACTTGTTTATCTTGTTTGTATATATTTACTTGTACATAACATCATAAACATAATAACATCATACTCATTCGCACTAACCATTTCAAGGATTATTGGGATTTATCTTTATTCTGTTTTGTAGGACATGGCTTCTATTCGCAGGAAAACCATTCAAGTCAATCTCGTAAGAATTCCTCCTCAAATCAAAGAGTTAGCATTAAGGGTCCCTGAGAACTCTTCATTCACCTAAAGACATGGTCGCCTCCTAAACTTGGTTACCTCCAACACTGATGAAGATATAATGAAGGTGCTTTTCCAATTCTTTGATCCTCTACACCATTGCTTCACTTTTCCCGATTATCATCTTGTGCCAACTTTGGAAGAATTCTCCCAACTCTTGAGGATTCCCGTTCTTAATCAACTACCCTTCAACGGTACAGAAAGAGATCCAAAACCTAAAGAGATTGTTCAAGCCCTACAATTGAAACAATCTGATATCACAACTAATTGGTAAACAAGGAGTGGTGTCAAAGGTTTCTTGGCCAAATTCTTGTTTGAGAAAGCTCAAGATTGTTGGAACTCCTTGGACTTACAAGCTTTTTTGGAAATTGTGGCCCTTCTCATCTATGGGATAGTTTTGTTTCCAAATCCTGACCAACTCATAGATGTAAACACCGTCAAAATCTTCATGTCTCGTAACCCGATGCCTACTTTGTTAGGAGACATCTTACATTCTTTTCACTCATGCACTATGAGGAAGAGAGGTATCCTCATGTGTTGCACTCCTCTCTTGGCAAGATGTTTTATTTCGCATCTTCCCCAATCTGTATTAAAGAATGACAAGGTTCAAGGTTGTCCCATAGGTTGATGACGCTCAAACATTCAAATATTCATTGGTGTTCCCGATCTTTGGAGAATGTTACTATCGTCGACCGTGTGGAGAATTACCTAATGTCCCCTTACTTTGCATTAGAGGAGGTATCACTTACAACCCCTGCTTAGCCTTACGACAGTTTGGTTACGCCCGAAGGGATGGTCCACATGAGATGCTTATCTAAGGAGTGGCATTTTACTATGAGAATCACGATCAAGGTTACTGCCAGAGGTTTATCCGAGCTTGGAGGATGGTGAACATGGTGGATAGCAAGACGCTAGGCCACATGAATTCCATTCCCCCCATGCCTTACCTTAAATGGGTGCGATCTCGTGCTCAGAAACTTGTGATGTCTTATCCTTCCATCTTACTAGTCATCATGGAGCCTGTGGTTGAAGGAGATGTTCCCTACACTATACTCCATCCCGAAATGCCTACCTCTCTCGAAGACTTACAAAAGGGTTGGATTCAGCTGAAGGAAGAACGAGATACTTTTGAAGCTCAACTCTATGCTAGTGAGAAGAGGGTATTGGAGCTTACAAAACAACTACAAGAAGAACAAAGTGTGAACGCCTATCTCCCACCGAAGAGGATGCGTTTAGTCTTTTTATCATAGAAATTTATTTTGTAAGCCCAAGAGGCATGATGTAATCTTTCTTGTTTTGTTTAATGAAAATTGACATTTGTTCATTCTTTTGTATATACAAATTTAAATCTCATTCATCCTTGAAATCATTTGCATATACATATTCCATGCATCATAACATGCCAGGTTTTCGCATAACAGGTTTCCTTATCTTTCTGCTATTTATTTCAGCAAGATGGATCTGCATAAAACTGTGAAGGATCTCCAAGCCCAAAATTCTTAGTTCCAGGAAACTCTATTGGCCCTAGCCAAGGGGCAGCAAGATATGATGGCTTTTCTGGCCGTTAAGAAGAAGCCCAGGAAGAAAGCTCTGCTCAACATGGGTAGAAGGTTCAAGAAGACAGTCCGTCAGATCCCAGTAGGAGAACACTCATTTGAAGAGGACGAGAACCATATTGGTGAGGTCAAGAGTACTCAGGCTGACTATGTTAATGATCAAGCATCTGATGATGATTATTTCAATGAGAAGTATCCACCCGCCGATATCAAATATAAGAAGTTAGAAGACAGATTGAAAGCTATTGAAATCCAAGCTGTCCCCGGTTTAGATTTTGATGGTTTAGGTTTGATCTCTGGAGTAGTCATTCCCCACAAATTCAAAATACCAATCTTTGCAAAATACGATGGAGTTTATTGTCCAAAACTCCACTTGAAATCTTATGTGCGCAAGACACAGCAGCACCCTGCTGATAAGAAACTTTGGGTTCACTTTTTCCAAGAGAGCTTGGCTGGAACGCAACTTGAATGGTTTTATCAGTTGGATGGATCACGTATCAATACTTGGGAGGATTTAGCTACTGCCTTCTACCATCAGTATCATTATAACACCGACTTGGCGCCAACGAGGATTCAATTATAAGATATGGCCATGGGAAAGAATGAAGGATTTAAGGAATATGCGCAAACGTGGAGAGACCTCGCCAGTAGGGTTCAACCACCCTTGATTGTAGGGAGCACATCGACATGTTCATGGGCACTTTATCTGGTCCCTTCTTTAATCTGTTGGTTGGCTGCTCTTCTTCTGATTTCACCAAATTAATCTTAACCGATGAAAGAGTTGAAAGTGGAATCAAAAGTGGAAATATCTCTGTGGAATCAACCTCCACTTCCAATCCTATCAAGAAAACTTTTGCTGCAAAAAAGGAAGTCAATGTTGTGTATAGGGCAAGGGCCCGTACCAAGAAGAATGATCATCAGTCTGTCAATGCTATCTGAATCTCCAATCCAACTCCTACTCCAAGACAATCTGCAAATCATCACCATTTTGAAACACAGAGAAGGCAATTTACGAGGTTAGGCATGTCATTATCTCAAGCCCTTCAACATTTTATAAAGGCTAAATTAGTGACATTGCGCGACCCTCCTGCCAACCCTGATACCTCGTCACCAAAGTATTATCTGAATGCTAAATGTGCTTACCACTCAAGTAGCCTCAGGCACGAGACTGACCAGTGTTGGGCCTTGAAGAACAAAATTCAGGATTTGATCGATAACAAAACTATTGAGATTGATCCTCCTCCTACTCCGAATGTAATCACCGCTCCAATACCGAAGCATGACAAGGGTGTTAATGCTATTGAAGATATAATTTTGTTTCCTCTGTTGAAGAATTGACTACTCCACTGAATATAATAAAAAACAATCTGTTGAAAGCTGGGATGTTCCCTGGCTGTGTAAAAGACTGTATGTGTTGCACAAGATAACTCAATGGATGTGAAGGGCTGAAGAAAGGCATTCAATGTCTGATGGATAGCCATAAAATTCTGTTTGAGAAGACCCCACTTGCCAAAAGTTTGACTAACAAATGTGAATACCTCTCCATTATTACCCTCTCAAACAAGCCTCTTAGGATCACCTCCAAAGGTCCTATTAGAATTTCAAATCAACCCACTGTTTCTCCCTTAATAATTACCAATCCAGGAATAATTCCCTATTTTTCAAACAAAGCAATACCATGGAATTATGATGCTGAGGTGTTCTATCATGGGATTAAACAAGACGCTTGGATCGAAGAAGAAAAAAATGACAATGTTGGTAACATATCTGGCTCAAGTAAAGTAACCAGAACTGGGAGAATATTTTCACCCAATATCTCACCACCAGTTGTTACAAAGACGCCCATCCGCATTACTGCTGCCAAGCCAAGTACCGATACAAGAGGGAAGAAAAAGGTTGTTGAGCCTGATGTGATTAAGGTACCCACAAAGGGCGTTGCTGATGGAGAGCCCTCCACTCGTGAGATGGACGAGATCTTGAAGATAATAAAAATAAGCGACTTCAAGATTGTGGAACAGTTAGGGAAAACCCCTTCTAAGATTTCAATGTTTTCATTACTGCTTTGTTCCGATGCCCATGCTCGGACATTAATCAAGTTCCTGAAAAAGGCTCATGTCCCCCATGAGGCAACAACGGACCAATTTAAGAATTGCGTGGCTAGCCTAACGGCTGATAATGGTTTGGGATTTTTGGATGCTGACTTGAAACCGTTAGGGAAGAATCACAATAAAGCCTTACATGATTCTGTCGAATGCAAAGGGACCACCTTAGCACATGTGCTAGTCGACACTAGTTCTTCTCTGAATGTATTACCCAAGGGGGCGTTAAACCGTCTAGACTGTGAAGGTTTAGTCTTGAAGCCAAGTGATATCATTGTAAGGGCGTTCAATGGATCAAAGAGGACTGCTCATGGGGAAGTAGATCTTCCAATCAAAGTGGGCTCCCAAATATTCAACTCCACCTTCTACATTATGGATATTCGTCCTGCCTATTCTTGTATGTTGGGTTGCCCGTGGATCCATAAAGCTGGGGCAGTAACCTCGCTCTCCATGAAAAGCTTAAATATCCTGCCAAGGGAAAAATTGTCACCGTCTGTGGTGAGGAAGAGTTTATGGTGAGCCACCTTAACTCTTTCAAGTATGTAGAGATGGATAGAGAATTCATTGAGACCCCGTGCCAAGCCTTTGAGGTTGTACCACCAATGATCGCTGCTACCAAATGTTCCTCTGATGAATCTGAAGTTGTTAAAGTCGTACGAAAGATGGTTTAAGTCAAATATGCTCGTGCGACAATTGAAGAAGGAAACTGTGATACTTGGGGGCAACACCTTGATATCCCACTTAAAGCGGATAAGTTTAGTTTAGGCTTCACCATCAAAGCTCAGAAGGAAGTGAGGCATGCCCGTGCTAGAAAGCCACCTCTCTGCATTGGAAGCCATGAAGTCAACGCAGTGGGTGATTCTGATGAAGAAGCTGCATTTGAAGATTTGGTATATCCAACTACAACGAAGCTGAAGAATTAGCATGAAAAGAATTTTGTGCCCATCTCCTTCATTAAGGAGTAATCTACTCGTTATTGCTTTTCTTTCAATTCAAGAACATTTTGTCTGTAATATTCCACAATGACTTTTAAGCCATGTGCCTGGCCCGAGGAATTTTGGTCCATTGTAAAGGGTTTTATTTATGTTCACCTAATCATATGATCATTCAATACATTGAACTCTTTTGCATTCAAATATTTGTGTTCATTATATTTCTTTTCTTTCAAATACACTTTCAAAAATAGCCATGTATCTTACATGCACACACACACATTCTTGCAGGTCCTCATCCACTCTGGATCCTATTGCCGATGACTCTACTATTGCCAACTATGACTTTGAATGCCCAATTAACCAAGTCGAAGACGAAGACGGTGAAGATTGTGACATACTAGTAGAATTATCCAGACTTCTATTACAAGAGGAAGAAGTTATTCAGCCGCACGAAGAGACAGTTGAAGTCATCAATCTGGGCACTGAGGCAGATAAGAAGGAAATCAAGATCGGTGCTAACTTAGAGGACAGTGTCAAGAGCAAGTTAGTTCAGATGTTATATGATTATGTGGAAGTATTTTCTTGGTCCTATGAAGATATGCCTGGGTTGGATATCGACATTGTAGTTCATCGTCTGCCGACAAAAGAAGACTGTCCTCCCGTCAAACAAAAGGTTCTTCGCATGAGGCCTGATATGTTTGAGAAAATCAAAGCTAAAGTAATGAAACAGTTTGATGCAGGGTTCCTAGTTGTGACCTTCTATCCCCAATGAGTTACCAATGTGGTGCCAGTTCCAAAAAAAGACGGAAAGGTTCACATGTGCGTAGAATATAGGGATCTAAATAGGGCAAGTCCCAAGGATGACTTCCCTCTACCACACATTGACGTCTTAGTTGATAACACTGCTCAACATAAAGTCTTGTCATTCATGGATGGCTTCTCAGGCTATAATCAAATAAATATGGCTCCCGGAGACATGGAGAAGACTACTTTCGTTACGCAATGGGGCACCTTCTGCTACAAGGTCATGTCGTTCGAATTGAAGAATGCAGGGGCAACGTATCAGAGAGATATGGTAGCTTTGTTTCATGATATGATACATCATTAAATAGAGGTATATGTGGACGATATGATTGCTAGATCACAAACTGAATAAGAACATCTCGATCACCTGTACAAACTATTCGAAAGGCTGAAAAAGTATAAATTGAGGTTGAACCCTAACAAATGCACATTCGGAGTACGATCTGGAAAGCTTCTAGGTTTTGTTGTAAGCAATAAAAGCATTAAAGTTGATCCTACCAAGGTAAAGGCCATACAAGAAATGCCAGTCCCTCATTCTGAAAAGGAAGTTAGAGGATTCTCGGGTCTCCTCAATTACATTTCCCGCTTCATATCTCACTTGACTGCTACTTATGAGCCAATCTTCAAACTCTTGAAGAAAGATCAGGTAGTCAGATGGAGTGATGAGTGCCAAGCTTCCTTCGACAAAATAAAAGAATATCTACAAGAACCCGTTATTTCCATGCCTCCAGTTGAAGGAAGACCCTTGATCATGTACTTGACAGTACTAGAGAACTCTATGGGGTGTGTTTTGGGCCAACATGACGAATCTGGCCGAAAAGAGCATGCTATTTATTACCTGTGCAAAAATTTTATCGAATGTGAAACTAGATATTCACTACTCGAGAAAACTTGATGTGCTCTGGCATGGGCTGCTCACCGGCTAAGACAGTATATGTTGACTCATACCACTTTGTTGATTTCTAAGATGGACCCAATCAAGTACATCTTCGAGAAACCGGCCCTTTCCGGACGGATAGCCAGATGGAGAATGATCTTAACCGAGTACGACATTCAATACATTATGCAGAAATCCATCAAAGGAAGTGTGCTAGCACATCAATTAGCCCATCAAGCTGTGGATGATTATCAGTCTATGAATTTCGACTTCCCTGACGAGAACATCATGCTATTAACCGACTATACGAAACCTGGATCATATGATGGACCTGAACAAGGATCCCGATGGACTATGGTCTTCGATGGGGGAATCCAACTCCTTTGGTAATGGAATTGGTTTTGTGATCATCTCTCCTAAAGGTTGCCACACTCCATTCACTGCCATACTATGCTTCAATTGCACAAACAATATGGCAGAGTATGAAGCATACATCTTGGGTTTGAAAGCTGCTATTGACTTGAGGATCAAGCATTTGAGTGTGTTTGGGGATTCCACTCTAGAGATTAGCCACATAAAAGGATATTGGGACACTAAACACCCTAATCTCATCCCTTACAAGGAACTTGTGATATCCCTAATTCCTTACTTCGAAGAGATCACCTTTGAGTATTTCCCTATGGAGCAAAATCAGTTGGCTGACGCTTTGGCAACCATGTCATCAATGTTCAAAGTCAGATGGGATAACGAGGCCCCCATGATTACAATTGAGAGATTCGATGAATCCGCACATTGCTGTGAGCTTGACACTGACGCGGAAAATTCATGGTACCACGAGGTGATGAGATATCTTGAAGCACAAGAGTATCCCGAGGTAGAATCTATCAATGATAGAAATTTCTTAAAAATATTATCATCCAAATCCTTCCTAAGCAACAAAATATTGTACAAACGCAACCATGACTCTACTCTACTCCGATGCATGGATAAGAAAGAGGCAGAGGAAATCATGGAAGACATGCACGATGGTCTCTTTGGTACTCACTCAAGTGGACACGTGATAGCTAAGAAGATCCTGAGGCTCGATTACTATTGGTCAATGATGGAGACTGATTACCATCAATGTTCAAGAACTTGTCACAAATGCAAAATTTATGCTGACAAGGTCCATGTGCCTCCTATCCCTCTGAACATCATGACTGCTCCGTGGCTATTTGCAATGTGGGGAATTGATATGATTGTAGAAATCAAGCCCACCGCTTCCAACGGACATCGCTTCATTCTTGTCGCTATCGACTATTTCACCAAGTGGGTCGATGCCGCCTCGTTTACCTCAGTTACCAAAAATGTGGTAACCAGATTCACCAAACACAACCTCATCTACCGCTATGGTATCCCCGAAAGGATCATCGCCAATAATGGGACTAACCTTAACAATGCTATGATTACAGGACTGTGCACTCAGTTCAAAATCAAGCATCACAATTCTTCTCCTTATAGACCGAAAATGAATGGCGTAGTCGAAGCAGCCAACAGAAATATCAAGAAGATTGTGCAGAAAATGTTAGTAACCTATAAGGACTGGCATGAGATGTTATCGTTTTCTCTACATGGCTACCGCACTTCATCTAGAACATTAACTAGGGCAACTCCCTTTTTTCTAGTCTATGGCATGGAAGTTGTTTTTCCAGTGGAAGTTCAGATTCCCTCGCTGAGGATTATGAATGAAGCAGGATTAAGCGAAGATGAGTGGATTCAAACAAGATTGGATTAGCTTAACTTGATTGACGAAAAACAATTGGCTGCTATTTGTCATGGTCAGACGTACCAAAAACAGATGATCAAGGCTTTCAACAAAAAGATCAAGCCTCAAGTATATCAAGTTGGTGACTTGGTGATAAAACACATCATTCTACCACAAGGCGACCCCAGAGTAAAATGGACTCCCACCTATGAAGGGACATTTGTTGTCAAGAGAGTGTTCTCTGGAGGTGCCATGTTGTTTACTACCATGGATGGTGAAGAATTCCCACATCCTATAAACGTGGACATAGTTAAAAAATACTACGCATAAGAGACCCTCTAGGTTGACAGACCTAGGAAAAATAAGGGCATCCCGAAAAACCAAAAGGTTTGGGAAAAATTAGGGATATATGCAAAAGATTGTACACCTGGAAAGTTGAAAAACTGAAAGGGCGACTTGGAAAAAAATGGGTATCTTGGTGGGCTGAAAATCCGAAAGGGCGGTCCAGGAAAAAGTTAAGTATTGAAAGCGTATGACTATGTCTCGTGGATTCACCACAGTCCACTTTATCACCAAGGTCTGAGTTCAAACGGTCCAAAATCAATCCAATCAACTTCTGTCAATGGCAAGGGGCATTTGAAGACATTGGGGCAATAGTATAGTTGGAAAGCAAAGAGATCATTTCACATGGCTATTTGTTTTTGTTTTAAATTTTGTTTCCCTTTAGACGATTTCCTCTTACTAGGATCTCTGTATCTTTGTACAAAAACGCTTATTCTTGGGTAAAATATCAATAAAAATATACTTTGAAGTGCAAACTTCTTATCTCTGTTTTGAATGCAAATTTGTCCAATAACTAAAATTGAACGAACATATGCATATGAACATAATTAAATCTGTTTGGCACATATGACCTAAGCAGAAACAAACATCTCTTGAATGTATATTGAAATATCCCCACACAGATATTTCATTAACATTATCCCCTGCAGATCGGCTATAATAGACCAATCTCCAAGCCAGAGTCTCAATCTCTTGGCAGCTCTCTCCCTAGCTAAGTTGATCCTACAAGTAGAAGCCTTGTGAATCTCTTCCTAAAAAGAATTCACCTCTTCAGCAGTTTATCAACCGGGTTTATTTCCCCAATAAGGTTTATTTCCCCAACAAACAATGAATATCATAACTCCCTATCCGAGTATAAAATTCCCCAGCTTTGGTCTATCTTCTCCAGCTGAGCCTGTTACCCCCGGATGAATATACCTTCCCAAGCTAAGTTCGTCCTCCCCGATTGAGTCTACATTCCCCAACTTAAGTTTTCCTTTTACACTATTGCAAATCACAGGGCTACAACCCCTAATCCCTAGTAAAGTCATCAACAAAACCTTTACTATCTCCAAAAGATACTATAAAGCCTGGACCGACCAGATATTAGCATAATTTTCAAGTTACTATGAAGCCTGGACTCGAACATATAATATTCAACTTCTAAAGTCACTGTAGAGCCTGGATCCGACCAGATAATAGTGTAATCTTTCAAATACTATGAAACCTGGATCCGACCAATAATAGTTTAACTCCTCAAAATATAGAAGAACCTGAACTCAACCACACCAAGGTTTGACTTCTTTTCCCCAGTAGAGTTTGCCTCAACCCCAACAAGTTTTTATGAAGCCTGGATCTTACCAGATAACAATTACCCTCAGAAATTCGTTGTGAAACCTTGAACCCGACCAGATATCAACTAAATCCCCAAACAGTTTATTATGAAACCCGGACCCGACCAGATAACAATTAATCTAATCAACCTCAGAAATCTGCAAAGCCTGGACCTGACCAGATATCAGTTTTCTAGCAAGTTATTGTGAAACCTGGAGCCTAACCAGATAACAATTAACTGTGATCCCCAGAGAGACACTGTGAATCCTGGACCCGACCAGATAATGGTACAACTTTCCACAAAAAAACAATGAAACCTAGACCCAACCAGATAGTAGTTACCACTTTAAGTTACTGAAAAGCCTGGATCCGACCAGATAACAGTTAACTTCCTTATCCCTAGCAAGTTGTTATGAAGCCTGGATCCGACCAGATAACTATTCAATTTCAAGAAGTATTCTGCAAAGCCTGGAATCCGACCAGATAACAGTAAACTTACCTCTCTCCCAGTAAGTTACCATGAAGCCTGGACCCGACCAGATATCAGTTGATTGCCTCATTCTCAACAAGTTGTGAAGCCTGGATCCGACCAGATAAAAGCTAACATTCAATAGATATTCCCCAATGGAAGAATCCTTTCAACAAAGTTTGAAGATATGTATATTCTTCATCCCCAACGACAATCAGGGATTCAACCCCCCAGAATTTCCTCAGCAGCATTCAGGGATTTAATTTCCCGGACAAAAACATACATCTCACATTCATACATCATATCATGTACATACAAAATGCATTTTGCATAATACCACATCTGGTGAACATCATGCATACATCTGCATTCTACTAACTCTTTTTTCTCACAGGTAAAACATCAAGTTTTAGTATAAATCAACAAGAGATTTATGTTGATACTTCTTCCAGTATTTGCCAACATTCCTCCAAATGGCATCTATAAGCCCATTCACAAACCATCTTCGAGTGAAAATTTCTGGCCACTCTAGTGTTCAATCATCTTTCACCTTCAAGTCACAAATGGCAGATCCACCAATCTAACTCTTCAAGTTTAAGAAGATTGAACAGGGGCAGATGTTGTACCCCAAAATTTTCCCTCTCATTGATCAAGCAATCTCTCACAAAATCTCCGTTGGTTCAAGACTGCACTAGGGTTGATCAGCTCAAGATACCTCTTCAAGCACTGATGACTGAAAATTAGGGTTTGATATTGCACGAGGATAATTGAATTTTTAATGCCTCATATGAATTTCATGGATCATTTTGGACCCTCAAGATTGCTCATGTCAATTGATCAGTTGACCTAAATATCAACTATATTGGGGAAAAATTCAACTGTGGTCAATTTACAGTCAAACTTCATAATTTTTTATTCATATCAACATTATGAACTCATGTATGTCATTTGATCAAGTTTGGACCACAATTCCTCAAGAAATTTGATCAAATCATCAAAAGGGCAAAATGGTTAAAATTAGGGTTTTTATTGGGAAATGGCAATTTCTGATTTTTGAAATAGAAAATGGTTGATTGGTTGGAGACATGATCTCAAGGATTAAATTTTATCATTTTTACCTAATGGAATGATTCAAAACTTCCCACAAGATCAATTGATTGATAGTTGATTTTCAATCAACTGCACACTGAAAAAGTCAAACTTTAACTTTTTGGTCAAAATCAAGTATCAAAAATCACAATTCATCAAAACATGTCATAATATGAAACTTTCTCATCAAGAAATCAAAAAGTCAAGATTTCATTTTGAAAAGTCAAAATTTCTAAACTTAGAAATTTTTCTAAGTGTTGAAAACCTCATATTTTGTCACAACTTTGAGCCAATTTTTCACCATGATGCAAGATGATTCAAAAGAAACTTTCAACATGAAAGTTGTAGATATCAATGATATCTAAAACACTGTATAACATAACTTCTATTATAAATGCATGGATTTCAAGTTATGATTTTGTGAATACATGTTCATGAAACTTGGAAACTTAGTGAAATTTTTCCCTAGTTTAGACAGGATTTTGACCTAACTTCATGGAAATTTTTCACATAGTTCCAAGAGGAATTTTCAAAAATGTTCAACATAGATGTTGTAGAGGATGTTACAATATTTCCAAAATGTCCCAGAACTCATTGAGATCATGCTTGAGCTAAGAGAATCGAAGAGATGAAGTTACAATTTCATTCTTGATTTACAAGGCAGAATTTGTGATGAACACTTGACCAATTCATAGCTAAGATGTATAATCTTTGCTTTAAAGGCCTCAAACTTGTTTGTCACCTCATAATTAAATGTTTACACAGCTGTTAGAGCTTTGATCCAAGCATTTGAGCCATTATACAAGTTGCATTTCCATTTATGGCACAAAGTAACCATTCCATTCTTGTAAAGAGGCTTTAATCACAAAGTAAATGCACAGAGCTTTGCACTTGTCCCTTCTGATCACAAGCAATGTCAAAGGCAAAAGCAACATGTCTAGATCCTCCCATAAACTCAGGCCATGATTGTACTATTCCTTGAAATCATATTTCCACTTTTCTTCAAAATCAAGTAACATAGCCATAAGTCTATATCTTGTGCTTCTGACCCTCTCAAGTGCACCAACCTTTTCCATACATATGCACAAGTTGTTTACAAGAAAATACACGAATACATAAGCTCTAAAACTCACCCGAACTCAAAACTGCATCACAACCCACCATTGTTGCATATTCTGACCAAGAACTTCAAACTTCCATTTCCCTCGTGCATTTCTTGGCTTTTCAGTTTCAAAAGCTTCCTCACATCAAATACAAATCATCCATGACCCTGCTTGCAGACTGTAACAACATCTTCATCAACTTCCAAGTTTAAAAACAATGCATTGTAGTTGGACTTCTCCAGATTATTCCAGCCACTTTCATTTCAAGCCAGCCATTGCATTAGCTTTCTAGAGGTTCAAGAAAGCTAACCTGATCATTACCATCACTTGAAATAAGCTCAAACTCATTTCACGATTTCTAGTTTTAAGGTATTTTTCTTGAACTTTTATCTCATTATTTAGGCATTGTTAGGCTTGCATTTGTGAAGATATAATGTAGATATCATTGCCCTGAAACTATACATGTCCATAGATTTCATTTATGTTGCTTGAGCATGGAGAATTTTGAGTTTGAACTTGCTTAAACATTTAGGTCAAAATTTGGTACTTTCAAAAATTCATCCTTATCTTTGAATGTTAGCTTAAGTTTGTTACATGGTTGGATTCCTGGTGGAAAAATACACAAGTTTCATGTTTACACTTTTGAAAATGGATGAAAAATGAGTAAGTTACAAATCATTTGACTGGAGGTTAAAGATGAAGTACAATCAGGGCAAAATTTGTGTTATGTATTTATTATTGTGTACAAGTTAACAGATGTATCACCACCCCAGTGGTTAAAGCATGTGTCTGTCACCCTTTGGACTTGGGTTCGAGCCCCAGTGTCCATTTTACCATTTTCTATTTTTCTCTCTTTTTTTGTTTGTAACAGGTGTTGGGCTTTCCTCCTTTGGGCCTTTATTTTTGATGACTTTCCCCTCTGATTATGTTTCATCCACCCTAGCCCTTTTTTATTTTTATTATTTAATTTTCTTTTCCTTTATTTTTTTTATTTTTTTTTTATTTTTTCATATTACTTATTATTATTACTATTATTATCATTTTTATTAATAAAAATCCAAAAATATAATTTTATTCATTTATTTACATATTAAAAAAAATCATTAATAGGTTATTTTTCTCCATAAAACAAAAAGACCAAAATATTTTATTTTAATAAATTAATTCTTTTTTTTAATAATAATTAATATTTAGACTTAGGTTAATTATCACATTATTTTTTTGTAAATTAAATTAATTTAGAACTTAGGTTTCTTTTTAATTAATCAGTTCTCATGTCATTTTCGTAATTTAAAACATTTTCATAAAAAAAAACCTAAAAACCATTTTTAATTTCTTTTCTTAATTAGTTTAAGTTTAATTTTTTAGTTATATTTTTCATTAATCATTTTCTAAATTAGGTCAAGATTAAAACCTTTCATAAAATCAAACAAAAATCATTTCTTTACTCAGTTGCATTTTTTGCATTATTATCTTCAATTTTATACAATATTCAATATGGTTCTAATAGTTAATTTGATTTAATTTTCTTACAAATCCCCCATTTGTAAATTTGTATACCCCCTCCCCTATTGATGTAATAGCTTAGTATTTTTATTTTCCGTAATTTAATGCTTTATATATAAATGCTAGTAAATTAGGGTTTGTATGGAAAGATTAAAATCAACAAGTTAGCAAACCCTAATTCAAGACAAAACAATGCATGTAAATCAACAGACTTGCACACTTACACTTTCAGGGTAAATCCACTTTGTTGCCTTATAAAAATGACCATGTTATTCATGTGGGATATCTTATCAAAAGCAATCAAAAAATACAAAATCATAGTCCCTCGATGACGCTATCAAATGTTGCCTTTCAAAATGATCTTAGTCCCTCAAAGAGAATTGCTAAGATATTTCACAACATTGCTATCATGGCTATACGATGACCGACGCACGTCCCTTTACATCCAAAGATAGGGCTTCTTACCAAATCAATGGTAAGATAGAAATATAAAAGGAAAGGAAGAAATGAACTAAGACATTTGAGTAGGTAGATTGTTCCTAGTTGCTTGCTCAGTTTCAAATCAAACACTCTTGCTTATTTTCAAAAACAAACCCCAACACTTTCAAAAACATTTCCAAATCATCTTCCAAACTTGAAACATTTTCAAAAAGCTCAACACTTTGTATATGTTCTTACGAACGAGAACTATTACAAAGTTTCCTAAACAATGGCGCCTTTTTCAAAATACTTTCAAAAAAACAACACAAAGCACATTTTTAAACAAAAGCAAGTTATCCAGCAAGCAACTAAGAGCCCATAGATAACTATGGATGAAAAGGGTGCTAACACCTTCCCTTTTTATAATCTACCCCCCGAACTCAAACAATCTCAAAGGTCTTTCCTGTTCTTTTCAGCCTTACCATTTGGATAAAAGAAAAGTCGGTGGTGACTCTTGCTAACCACAACATTTGCGATAAAACACAAAATACTCCAAGTCAGTTCTCCCACCGTATCACACTTAGCATGATTTTTTAGAACAGTTTTGAAGCCTTACATGCAAGTTTTAACATGAGGAATACGAGATGCCATCGTTAGGGCATACAATTATTTTTGTTTCATGATATAGTGGTAGTGTTATTTCTTGGAAAAGGAGAGGGCGTGGATTCGAGCCTGGGCGCTTGCCACCATCTTTTATTTGTATTCTAATCTTTTCCACTTTCCATTATTTTTACTTATTTTCTTATTTAATTTTCTACTAATCGTTTTAATCCATAAAAAATAAAAAAGTTAGTTTTAGGGTGTAAATTAATTAATTTATTTTTTGAACAATGATATTTTAGGCTTTTTATTAATTAAAATTAATTAGAATTAGGATTTTAATTATTATTAATTAAAACATAATTTATTTTCATAAAAACACTAAAAATATGAACTTAGATTTTTAGGGTATTTAAACTTTTTTTCCCAACATTTTCTTATTCTTTTTGCTATTTATTTTTCTTAGACAATTGTATAGGTCACACAGTTTAATGTAATAGTTTAGATTTACATCCCCATATTTTTCTAATTATGTAACTCTCACAAAGCCCTATAATTGCCTACATTTACATTTTCGCTTTATCTTTTGCCTTTATATGTGTGTATATATATAACACCTAGTAAATTCGCTTGTATGATAAAAATAAAACCAAATATAGATAACCTTAATTTTCAAGATAACATAACTGAAACCAATACACTTTACACACTTCACCTCTAGTGTAACCTCTCTTCGTTGCCTTGCGATAGTAATGGTCATGCCCCACAAAAATGGGAATACTTTAGCAAAGATCCTCGGTTAAACAATATCATCATAGTCTCTTTCGAATAAAGATCATAATCCCTCAATGACTCTTCTAGTTGCCTACAAAGTGATGTAGTCCCTTCGATGACCCTATGATCAAAATGATTATAGTCCTTTCGAATTGCTAAAGCATCCTTACATGTTTCCTTATATGACCATATGATGACCATACGCTTGTCCCTTCACATCCAATAGATAAGGCTACTTACCAATTAATGGTTTGGATAATACTATATCTAACGGAGAAGAAAAATAACAAGAACGACCTTTAGTGGGTAAGACTCAATAAATTGCTTGCTCATAACAGTTTCAAACAAACAAATTCATTTTTACACCTCACGTTTCAAAACAAATATTAAAAAAAAAACACTTTGTATACATTCTTGAGGACTGATATAAGAATTATCACAGAGTCTGCCTTACAATTCGCATTCAACATATTTTCAAATCACACACACACAAAGTAAGTTTAAAGTAAGTTAAGCAATTAAGAGCCCGTAGATAACTACGGATGAAAAGGGTGCTAACACCTTCCTTTTTTATAAATTACCTCCAAACTCAAAATCTATCAAATGTATTTCCTATTCTTTTCACCTTTCCTCGTTGGATAAAAGAAAAGTCAGTGGTGACTCTAGCTATCTGCATATTTTGAATAAAACCAAAAAAGTAAATTCTCCCACCGTATTACAGAACCGACGACTCTGTTGGGGATCATGTTAAAAGAGGGGTTACCTTAGAGTTTAGATCACTTTTACTCGCTTTAATTGTTTGAATTGTTTGCTTTAAATTTAAGGGCTTGTTTGGGTATTACTTGCTAGTAAGATCCTACACCCGGATCTAGGGATTCCTTAGGTAAGTAGCAATAGATCATAAAGACTGTACGGTGTTTATCGACATGGTTAATATGATGGCTATGTTAGTGTGATGATTTGGTTATACTGATGTTCCTTGAGTCAGTCGAGGATAACATTAGGTTATCGTGTGGTATCATTAAACACTAATTGACTTTTAGAACCTTAATTTACCCATCTTGGCCATTAGAAGGTAGTGAGAGAGCACTCTTTGGTGCAGTCCAAGGTTAGTTGATACTCGAGTCTACGCTCATTGAGATTCGACTATCGGGATAATTTAGTGGCAAGTCAGTTTCCGTGCTAAAATAAAACCTGCAAGAAAGATCGATGATATTGAGACTACTAGAACCCGTTTACTATTTTAGGACAGGTTGAGCCAACTTAACTTCAATAGAGAAGGGTACTTACCAATGGAATTCATGCAAACCTTTAAACCTAAGGCTCTTGTGTGATTTGTTTGTGTTTTCTACTTGTTTAAACATGACATCATAACATCATATCATCATGACATGGCATTTTTACTAACGATTTCAAGGATCTCAGGGACCTTTGGTACAAGATTATCATAAGCCAGATTACTAGCAAGGGGCAAAAGGATTTATTTTCCTCTAACTAGATGCCATCAAAGATCGAAGTATGTTCTTTGGAGTCAGAGGCTATAACGCACTTGATATGGTGAACTTGATTCTTATAAAAGGACGTTCAAAAACAAAGACGTAAAGTTCTTCAAACAAAACTGCAACCAGATTCATATTTAAAATTTTTAGTCCCGTGAGATCCTTGAAAACATTGCACATGCATCTATATGTCATGCATATCATTACATAACAGGTATTCCCAAGACAAGTTTTCTCATCTTCTTGCTGTTTATTTCAGCAGAAAAATGGATCTTGAACAGACAGTCAAGGAACTCCAAGCTCAGAATGCCCAATTCCAACAACTGTTCCTGAACATAGCCGAGGGGCAGAAAGAACTGAAGGCACTCATCACCAGAGAAAAGAAGAAGAAGACAAAGAAACCAGCCGGTATCCTCAACATGGGAAGAAGGTTCAAACGTTCAGTAAAGTGGGCTCAAAATATTGATATCCTATTAGACAAAGATGACAACCAGATGGAAGACTGTAAAAGTGTTAAATCTGAAAAAATAAACCATGGTCCTACCAAATACTCTGATGAAGAGGAAAAAGATATTTGAATGAAAAATATCCCCCTGCTTATGAAAAATACAAGCACTAGAATATCGTCTAAGTGCTATAGAGAACCAGAAAGTGCCTAGGTTGGATTTTGAGGATTTGGTTTAGTCTCATGTGTTGTCATTCCTCATAAGTTCAAAGTCCCCATTTTTGAAAAGTATGACGGTGTTTCTTGCCCAAAGCTTCATCTGAGGTCATATGTCCGGAAGATTCAACCATACATTGTTGATAGGAAGTTACGAGTGCATTTCTTTCAAGAGAGCCTGTGCTGAACATAGTTGGAATGGTTCTATCAACTAGAATAGACCAATCTTCATACCTGGGAGGATTTGGCTGCCGCTTTCTACAAGCAGTACCAGTATAATGTTGATCTCGCACCAACTCGTATGCAATTGCAGAGTATGTCCATGCGCTCTAATGAAAGCTTCAAAGAGTACGCCTAGAAATGGAAAGATCTCGTAGGCAGGGCTCAACCTCCTTTAACTTACAGGGAAATTTGTTGACATGTTCATGAGCATGCTGATAGGTCATTTCTATAATCACCTACTTGGAAATTCTTCAGCCGGTTTCACTGAACTGATATTGACAGGGGAACATGTTGGGAATGGAATCAGAAGTGGTAAAATCCAGGTGCCTACCTCTTCCGATACTCAAAAGAAGTCATACAATAGGAAGAAAGAGTCTAATTCTGTGTACAGCCAGAAGGGTCATAATAAGAGAGACCATAACCAGTCTGTGGGGGCAGTACTGATCTCTAATCCTGCACAAGTGCAACAACGACAACATGGTAAACAGTGTAAGTATGATACACCCAAAAGAAAATTTACCAAAATTAATATGTCATTATCTTAAGAGTTGCAACACATGTTGAAGGAAGAGTTGATTACGTTGAAGGATCCTCCTCGGAATCCCAATACTTCCGTTCCTAGCTACCATCCTAATGCAAGGTGTGCATACCATTCTAATAGTCTTGGACATGATACAAATGGTTGTTGGGTGTTGAAGAACAAGATTCAAGATATGATTGATGCTAAGGAGATTGAGTTTGACCCTCTTGAGACTCCTAATGTGATCACTGCTCCCATGCCAAATCATGACTAAGATTGAGAGCGTCCAGTTCATTTGAATTTTAAGTTGTAATTTATTTTGTTTGTTCGAACACTTATATTTATGTCAAACTTTGTTTTTTTTCTTCCCGTTAATGCATTACATATGTTTGTCTTGAATTAATCAATTCATTTTCACTATATTTAAACTATGCTTTTTACTTCCTTTTTGTGATATTCAACTCTCATTAAAATTGATAAGCCTTTAGAGGGAGGATGACGAAAACAACACCATAATCTCATATAGTATGCTTTTGAACAGACCTTGCTGACGATGTACAAGCGTTACTTCAATTCCTAAACAGTGGAGATATAAGGAAGTTAATCCCTAGACAACCCCTTTGAGCCTAAGAAGTAGGAGTTTTACTTTTCACGTAAGTTGAAACCTTAAATCATAACCTAGGGTAAGGTAATTTCTCAGTTAACTCAATTATGCATTCAATCGCAAGGTTGTCCTTCATACACAATAAGTAGTATCGAAGACATCCTTCCAAATTAAAAGTCGGTGATGGTTCCCCGTAATCATTAAGTCGAGCAATCATTATCTTTCAAAATAAAAGCCCTCTAAGTCGAAACCTATGAAGGAGACTTAGGGAAAAAACTAGGGCATCCCGCTGACTGTAATCTCAAACAAAACAGTTCAGGCAAAAGTTAGGGATAATAAAGTCAAAAAGAGGTCGCTACAAATCCTAAACAAAAGAAAGATGTTACAAGAAAAAATGACTGTCTTCTCAAATAAACTTTCGATTTCTGAACCATCACCAAGTTTCAATGATATAATTCCAAACTCTATTGGAACATAAATGCATAATTAACTGAGTATAGGACTGAAGGACGTCAAGGAGAATGGGTTGGGTACAAATAAACTTTGAGCCATTATGCTTTGTTTCTTAACCCGTGAACCAGGCCACTTTACAACCCTTCAAAGTCCTAACTGAAGCATGGGTTAGTTCGAAAACATATTGTTACAAAAAGGTATCCTGACTCATGTAAGGCTTACTATAAATCATGAGTTGATATCACATTCTTACAAATTGTTTTACTAAAAAATGCATTTTTTTTAAACTTCAAGACGAACATAAGCTTTTCATTTTAATACTAATATTTTTATATTACTAAAGTGTTTGGAAACAGAGAAATCCGCATGACGAATATTCAATGAATGAAAATCTTCCCAATGGACATAATTACTTTAGAAGATGGGTCAAAGAGAAAGACACTTCCAGTAATAGGAATTTCATGGACACAATTGCTTATAAATCAAGGGGCATGACATGTTATTGTCCAACTCATATATGGAAGTCAATTTAGATTAAAAGAATCTCTCAAAATTGCTGAATAGCCAGGGGAAGATCTCCATCGGAGTCACTTGGGGCATGTTACATTGATCATGAGTTTCAGCAAAAACCACTGTGAAAATTGAATCTTTGGTATCACCAGTTGCTTTTCTATGTCACCAGTATCAGATGTTATCATTATGTCGTGACAGTTCTTATAAAAATAATGAGGAAGATCAAGACTATCAAAAACCTGGTAATCAATGGTTGATCAATAACTTCAAACATCGGGTGCACCAGACGAATCCCAGGGGCAAATGGACTCCCGCATACGAAGGGCCACGTATGATCAAGAAAAGATTTTTTGGTAGTGCTACAACACTTACAACCTTGGACAGTGAAAATTCTCCGCACCCTGTGAACGCAGACATAGTAAAAAATACTATGCATGAAAAAGAGACCCGCTAGGTTGATTGGCCTTTGCAAAAACGAGGGAATCCCAATGAACCAAAAGGGTTCGGGAAAAAATTAGGGACATATAAATAAAATTGTACACCCAACAAGTCGAAAACCTGAGAAGGAGGCTTGGGCAAAAAGGGTATCCCGGTGGACTAAAAATCTGAAAAGGCAGTCCAGGAAAAAGTAAGGGATTAAAGGGTACGACTATATCCCATTATCTCATCACTTTTTTATCACTCTTATCAGCATTTACTAAAGACTCTAAGAGTTGGGATAGTGTTCAAGTCATCCACAAATCCCCACAGAGCAATCTCCATGGATCTCTCTCTACAGAGCTATCTTCACAAGCTCATCCCCAACAGAGATATATTCCCCATCAAGTCTAATATGCCCTCAGAGTGAAATTAGGGAATCTTCCAGCAGTTCACCTCCATATCCCTGATGGATAACTTGACATGATCATCTTCCCCAATAGGTCCCCTAGTATATAAGGAAGTTTGATCATTTCCTCAGCATACAGTGGAGACTTCCTCAATGCAGCCTATGAAATTCCAATCCCCATCAGAGTTTATTTCCTCAACACGGTCTACAAGATTTAATTCCCCAACAGAGTTTATTTCTCCAACACCGTAAAGTCCCTAACAAAATTTTCTTCTCCAATAAAGTTTAATCAAAGTTGTCATCCCCAAAAGTATTGGTACGATATTTGGAACCTGGTCAGATATCGCGTAAGAGGAATATCCATCTCTTTTATACCCAGTCAGGGTACATAATAATCCTAGAATGCTTCTACCCCCAAACAGAAGTTGAACATTCCCAACGGAGTATTCTCAAGCAGAAAGCGGAAATCCCCAGTAAGGTCGTTCTAAAAAAAATTGAAGCATTACTTTCTTCATCCTCAACAATAATCAGGGATTTATTTTCCCCATCTAGACATTGTTACAAGAAGCTACCATACGCTTCAACAACATAATGAATCCATACCCCATTTACAAAATATCATAACATATGCATATGAAACGCATATAACATTCTCATTTATTTTGAGAGAATCATTACGCAATGTATTACATACATCATGCCATTGCATAAAACTAACTTTGCCTTTTTAGGTTAGTTCCCAAACAAATAGAGATTGCCAACAGTTTATAATCTTTCATATATAATTAGATAGTGATTCATTTTGATAAGCACATTTTTTAAATACAATTAGTCGAAGGTTCTCTTTCAGATACGATCAAGATACAAATTCATTATGATACTTATTCTAGTATATCTTTTAGATATGGGTCAGATACGATCCAGATATGGATGTCATTTTGATACTCATTCCAGTACATCTCTAGATACGAGTCAGATACGATCCAGATATGGATGTCATTCTGATACTCATTGTACTACATCTTCTAGATATGGGTCAGATACGATCTAGATATGGATTTCATTCTGACACTCATTCCAGACTCTTTTCTTGATACGGTTCAGATGCGATCGAGATGGATTTCATTTTGATACTCATTCCGATATATTCTTCAGATACAGTCAAGACATAGACTCATTCTATAACACCATTCAGATACAATCAAGACATAAGATTCATTCTGAAACTCCCCAGCACATTGCTAGATACAGTCCAACACATACTCATTCTAGTATACTTCTCAGATATCGTCGAACATACACTCATTCTGATACTCATATAAACAACTACTTTGGATGGAATTTATAAGACCATCTTCAATGAAACTTTTTCAATTTTCTAAATGGCATCTTAATACCATTCAAGCAATATAATCAACCAATAGTGCTACTTCGTGCACCAGCGAGCACAAATTTTTGGGCACTTAAGTGTTCAATCCTCTTCCACCTTCAGACCACGAATGACGAGCATGCCAATCTAACTCTTCAGTTTTAAGAAGATTGAATAGGGGAAACTGTTGTACCCCAAAGTTTTCCCACCTATTTTAAAGACAAATTATTTTAGTAGGTTTTATCATGCTCGTGAAGGTCTCAAAGACTCAAGACTTATCAAGGATTGGTCAAATGGACTCTCCTCCTAAGCAATTGAACTACAACTACGGTTTTGTTTTTATCAAGGAAAATTGAGCTTATAAGGCCTCAAGTGGATTTCATGGTTCCTCATATGCTTCAAATAATCCTCATGTCAAGTTTCAAGCCTTATATCAAAAAAATTTCAGACAATTGCTCAGATAATTGAAAATCAAATGTATTGGATAAGAAGTCAACATTGGTTAACTTACAGTCAAACTTCAAGATTTTTGGTCAACATAAATATTTTGAAGTCATATTCATAATTTGATCAAGGGTTGATCATGATTGATCAAGAAAACTCAAGATTCATCAAAAGACAAAAGTTACCAAATTAGGGTTTTCTTAAGGAGAAGTCAACTGAACTTTGACCAAACATAACTTTGACATGCTTCATTAGAAATTCCTCATAAAAATCCTTTCTTGAAGGAAATTCAATTCTCTATAACTTTTTCTCTCTAAGCTCAAGGCCAAAAATGCTTCATTTGAGAGATATAGGCCAAACCAATACATGTCATTTTAAAAGTCAACAAAAAGACATCTTTTGTCAAAGCAATTTACATCAAGCTAAATACTTCAAATGAAAACGTGACCAATATGAGAGTTGTAAGGGACATCTTGGGGTTTCCAAAAAGTCACATATTACCTTCATATGACAAAATTTGAAAGAGAGTTACGGTTGGTGCAAGTTGAGCAATTTTGAGAAAATACATGAAACCACAATTGAGAAATTTTGGACTTCTAGGCTAATGGGCCTATCTTTTGAAGTTCAAACATGTTTATGACATGTTTAGGGACCCCTAAGTCCATTCATGCATTATTTTAATTTTTCATTTCATTTATTTTGATTTTATTCATTTAAATTCAAAATTAAATTAAATAATTATTAAATAAATGTACAAGACATGTGGGCTTTTGTTTTGGATCATTTTGAAGCCCAATATCACATATCCAACTTAACAAAACCGTGAGCGATGAAGAAGGAAAGAGATCTTCATGTTTTGTAATTGTTTTGGAAATAAATAATGATCTTGATTGCACATGTTTCCTTCCAAGAATGTTAACTTAAAAATTTGTGCATTATAAATAGAGGACACACTCCATAAGACAAGGACACGAAAATTTGCCCCAAGAAAAGTCTTAAAAATCATAAAGTTTTAAAGAAAGTGCACTATTGAATCTCAAGTTCCAGCTTGATTCGGTCAAAACCACCACCTCAAATCACTTCCAGGACATCTCCAAGGTAAGAATAGGTAACCTTCCATGCCTATTTGTACCTAAAACTTGCATACATGTCATGTTCGGTTTGCATTATTTTTTATTATTCGTATTACAAATTATACGCATTGTTAACTGATTCTAACAATTGAGATTGCTTAGCATGATTGTTTAGAACAGGTTTGAAGCCTTACATGCAAGTTTTAACATGAGGTATACGAGAGGGCGTGAGTTTGATCCTGGGCGCTTGCAACCATCTTTTATTTGTTTTCTAATCTTTTCAACTTTCCATTATTTTTACTTATTTTCTTATTTAATTTTCTACTAATCGTTTTAATCCATAAAAAATAAAAAAAAAATTAGTTTTAGGGTGTAAATTAATTAATTGATTTTTTGGACAATTAGAAGTTAGGATTTTTATTAATTAAAATTAATTAGAATTTGGATTTTAATTATTATTAATTAACACTTAATTTGTTTTCATAAAAACACCAAAAATAGGAATTCATATTTTTAGGGCATTTAAACTTCTTTTCCAATATTTTCTTATTCTTTTTGCTATTTATTTTCTCAGACAATTGTATAGGTCATAGTTTAATATAATAGTTTAGATTTACATCCCCGCATTTTTCTAATTATGTAACTCTCCTAAAGCTTTGTAATAGCATAGATTTACATTCTCGCTTTATCTTTTTCCTTTATATATTTGTATAACTATAATTACTAGTAAATAGGCTTTTATGATAAGAATAAAACCAAACATAGAGAAACTTAATTTTCAAGATAACATAACTGAAACCAATACACTTTGCACACTTCACCTCTAGGGTAACCTCTCTTCGTTTCCTTGCGATACTAATGGTCACGTCCCATAAAAATGAGAATACTTTAGCAAAGACCCTAGGTTAAACAATATCATCATGGTCCCTTTCGAATAAAGATCATAATCCCTCTATGACCCTTAGAGTTACCTACAAAATGATCTAGTCCCTTTTATGAACCTATGATAAAAATGATGATAGTCCCTTCGAATTGCTAAAGTATCCTTACATGTTTCCTTCTATAACCATAAGACGAACATACGCTTGTCCCTTCACATCCAATAGATATTGCTACTTACCAACTAATGATGTTGATAGTACTATCTCTAACGGAGAAGGAAAATAACTAGAACATAATTTAATGGGTAAGACTCAATAAATTGCTTGCTCATAACAGTTTCAAACAAACAAATTCATTTTTACACCTCACATTTCAAAACAAATATTAAAAAAAAAACACTTTGTATACATTCTTGAGGACTGATACAAGAATTATTACAAAGTCTGCCTCACAATTGGAATTCAAAATATTTTCAAATCACACACATACAAAGAAAGTTTAAAGTGAGCTAAGCAATTAAAAGACCGTAGATAACTATGGATGAAAAGGGTGCTAACACCTTCCCTTTTCATAACTTACCCCCCAAAATTAAAATCTATCAAAGGTCTTTCCTATTATTTTCACCTTTCCTCATTGGATAAAAGAAAAGTCGGTGGTGACTCTTGCTATCTGCAACATTTGTGATAAAACACTAAACAAATCAGTTATCACACCGTATTACACATAGGATAGAACTTCTTATCCGACATCTTCGTGACAGTTTTGTAAAACTAGCCTCCAAAATAATCAGCATCCGAGCACCGAGCATCACCATATTTCTCCCCCTTTTTAACAAAAACTTGGCAAAGGAAACCTTCACTATACCAGACCTATGCACAGTTTCCCCAAATCCAAACTAAACCCATAATGATGAACACTCTTATGTTGATAATGGGAGGAGAAGCCTCTATAAATAGTTGAACCTGTACTTTGGAAATAACGATCCTTGAATATATAAGTCATGGTCAAAAGCAAATATTATTTGAGGAGAAACACTGCTACCGAATCAATGTACATCGTCCAAAACAGACTTGAACGTCTTTAATTACTCTAGATTTTTCTTTTGAGGAAAAACAAGTCCTAATACCTGCACATACCCATTCAAATACGCTTGCAGACACGTGTTTGATCAAACTATTTACACAGTTCCTTTGTTGATCACACAAGAAACATGTCATGAATATTGTCCTGACGTTCAAAAAAATTTTTGTACCCCAAAATATTCCCTCCCATTTTCTTCAAAACATTCTTCTAAGGGTCTCAAGTATTCAAGGTTACTCAAGGGTTGACCAGTCAAACCTCCTCCTAAGCAATGGGTCCACAACTAGGGTTTTGTGTCCTTCAAGGAAGATTGGGTTTCAAAGGTCTCAAGTGGTTTCCATGATTCTCCATAGGTCTTTAATAATGTTCATGTCAAGTTTCAAGTCTTCTATCTCAAGTTTGCTTTGTCAATGGCTCAGATGATTGAAAATTAACTGTATTGGGTAAAAAGTCAACTTTGGTCAACATACAGTCAAATTTCAAGATTTTTGGTCAACATAAACATTTTGAATTGATATTCATCATTTGATATAGGTTTGATCATGATTCCTTAACGAAATCCCTCAAATCATCAAAAGTCAAAAGTTGCCAAATTAGGGTTTCCTTAGGAGAAGTCAACTGAACTTTGACCAAGAATAACTTTCACATGCTTCATAAACTTTTCCCCAACCAAAGCCCATTTTTAAGGAAATTAAATACTCTACAACTTAGTATATGTATGCTCAAGTCTAAAAAGTGCTTCATTTGAAAGATATGTGCCCATACATTATAGGTTATTTCAAAAGTCAACAAAAAGGCACTTTTTGTCAAGGCAACTTAAATTAAGATAAAGTCTCCAAATGCAAAAATGATAACAATATAAATTGTAGAAGATATATTGAGCTTTCAAAAAAGTCCCAGATCACCTTCAGAAGATGAAAATTGAGAGAGTTGTGACCAGTGCAAGTTAGAAACTTTTGAGGAAATGTATGAAGTGCAAAGTGAGCACACTTGAAATTTTGAACTAGTGGATCTAACTTTTTAGGTTTCAAACATGTCCATGACCTTATGGAAGCCTCCTAAGCTCACTCATACCTTGCCTTATGTTTTATTATTATTTTATTTATATTTATTTTGTTTTTATTCAAATAAATACAAAATAAATCAAATAAAATGGAGGATTATTGGGCCAAGGCGCGTGATGGGTTTCTTGATCAGCTAGAGGGCCAAGACAATACATGATAACTTGCCAAAATCGTGTGGTGCCATATTGAGAAAGAAATATTCATGTTTTGAATGTTTTGAATGACATTTGAATACACTTGATTCCATGGGATTTTTACCAAGTTTGTTGACCTGATTCCACAAGGTTATAAAGATACAAACTGGTCAGATGCGAAGAGGGCATCCATCATAAACATAAGGGTTCAAAAACTCAATTTTTTTTCAAAAAAACCTTGTATTTTTGTGTAGAATTTTCTAGTCACATTCAAGCAGATTCAAGCACCCTTATCACCTCCTGAACATCTACGTAGTAAGTACAGTTGGTATTCAATGGTTTCCCATGCTTGAAATGACTATGTTCATCATCTCAGATTGTAAATTTTTTACATTAATCGTATTTTTAATGTTATGTGTTGTTGGATCTTTCTACCCATCTAGATCAATATATAAATGAATTCTTAGAATAGGTTGTAGCCATCGCATGAAGTTAATAATGTCCAAATCTGGAT
Source organism: Vicia faba (assembly GCA_948472305.1). Lineage (NCBI taxonomy): Eukaryota > Viridiplantae > Streptophyta > Magnoliopsida > Fabales > Fabaceae > Vicia > Vicia faba. The sequence goes on along the minus strand of OX451741.1, from coordinate 937,615,441 downwards.
TCACCATTTTTGAACCGTGCTAGGGTTTCTCATTTGAAACCCATTATACAGGGATTTTTAGCCAAAACGGACCCCATATTAAAACTCAGGGGGAAATTTTAAGGGGGATAGCATGTTCTGTTTGCTTTGATTTTACGTGTTTTACAGGTTTCAAAATTCCCCTCATCGAAGAAGACGGTGAAAACCACCACGGGAGGTGGTTTGAATCTCTGAGCGGATGCATGGCATAAACGAGAAATTTTAATTGGTCCATTCAAACACCAGGGCCCCACTTTGACACGCACTCTTTTATTGACTGATTTTTGAATTGATTTTGTATTATATCCATTTTTGGTTGATTGTATTACCGGATGTAAGGGCTGCCCCAGCGATAAGAGTGTGTTTGCAAAGGTGTTCGTATACCAGGGCATGGGTTCGATCCCTGCCCCTAGTATGTTATTTTTCATTGTTTTTCTCTTGCAGATCCAGTACGAACCCGTCCACGAGCGCATCATGCACCTCTTCAATCCTCACCATCTAATTCAGATCCAGCACTTCAGATCTTATGTCCACTTTGAACTCCCAAGGAGGAGTTGCACAGGATCTCATTCAATAATCCGGGCCAACATGTTTGGGCTTAATGGATTTTCTTTTTTACACTCCCTGGGTTTATTTCTACAAGCCGATTAATTCTTTTTTTTTTACAAATTCCTTTTTAAAATATAATTAACTTTTTCTAATTAATTAATTAAAACTAATTTAGATTTACGTTAAATCAACTTGACTTTTTTATTTAATTAAATCAAATTATCTTTTTTGTAAATAAATTAATTAAATGAATTAAATGAATTAAATTAATTTCCTTTCATTATTAAACTTTTCATCAATTAAAAATAACTTAGGTTTTAATTCCCTTTTCCCAAAAATTAAAAAAAACAATTAATTATCAATTATTTTTCATCAAATAAACTCCCCGTGTCTTCTTACAATCTTCGCGTTTTTTATTTTCGCATTAATTTTATCATAATTATGTAACTGCTTCATTTTGCTTTCTATTTCCGCTAAATTTTGTGGTTTGTATCCCCCTTCCCCGAAGCATTGTAATAGCGTAGGTAATTTATTTTTTGTCTTTACCGCTTTCCTTATATCTCTGCTAGATGTATGCTAATAGACTTATATGAAAAGACTAAAATCAAACGATAGTTAAACCTAAGCAAAGATAAAACTTAACTGAAATCAAAACCTCTTTTCACACACGCACCTCTAGAATGACTCCATTTGTTGCCTTTGGAAAATACAGTCATGTCCCTCGAGCGTGGGACGCTTTAGAAAAGATCCTCGATTAAAAGACCGTGGTCCCTCGATGACCCTTCGATGCTGCCTCGGAAAATGATTTTAGTCCCTTATGATAAATTGCTAAAGCACCCTACAAGTTGCCTTTATGACTGTACGATGACCTGTGCATGTCCCTCAAACATCCAGCGATATGGCTTCTTACTAACTAATGGTGGGATAGCACTATCTAAAGAAAGAGGAAAATAATGTGAAATACTTTTGAGTAGGTAGATAGATCGTAGTCGCTTGCTCATAAATAAAAACATTTTGCACACAAACACTTCTCTAAAATATTTTCAAAACAAACACTTTGTATGTGTTCTTAATGATACGAGAATCATTACAAAGTTGCCAAACTTAGGCATTTTCAAAATATTTTTGAACATACAAAGCATTTTCAAAAGTGAGCTAGCAATTAAGAGCCCGTAGATAACTACAGATGAAAAGGTTACTAATACCTTCCCTTTTCATAACCTACCCCGCTTACTCAGAAAAATTCTCAAAGGTCTTTCCTGTTCTTTTCACCCTTTCCTTTTATTGGATAAAAGAAAATTCGGTGGCGACTCTTGCTATCCGCAACATTTGCGATAAAACGCAAAACCAAAAGTCAGTTCTCCCACCGTGCTAGACAATTCAATGGGGTGTGTTGGGGCAGCATGACGAGTCTGGACGAAAAGAGCATGCCATTTACTAACTTAGCAAAAAGTTTACCGACTGTGAGACACGATACTCATTGCTCGAGAAAACTTACTGCACTTTGGTATGGGCTACTCGCCGACTGAGACAGTATATGCTGACTCACACTACCTTGTTGATATCGAAGATGGATCAGATCAAGTATATTTTCGAGAAGCCCGCTCTCTCCGGAAGGATAGAAAGGTGGCAGATGATCTTAACCGAGTACGACATCCAATACACAACTCAAAAAGCAATCAAGGGGAGTGTATTGGCAGATCATTTGGCACATCAGGCCGTGGATGACTACCAATCCATGAACTTTGAGTTCTAGGATGAGAATATCATGATAATAACCAACTGCGAAGAACCTGGACCGGATGAAGGACCCGAGGAGGGATCCCAATGGTCTATGTATTTTGATGGAGCCTTGAACGCACTGGGTAACAGCATTGGCGCTGTAATTATATCTCCTTAGGGCTGTCATACTCCATTCACTGCCCGATTATGTGTCAACGGCACCAACAACATGGCGGAGTATGAAGCATGTATCATGGGTCTTCGAGCTGCTATTGACCGAAGGATTAAGCTCTTGAGTGTATTCAGAGATTCCGCTCTAGTGATAAGTCAGATCAAAGGCGAGTGGGATACGAAGCACCCGAATCTCATTCCTTACAAAGAATATGTACTGACATTGCTCCCACACTTCGAGGAGGTAACTTTTGAACATTTCCCACGAGAGGAAAACCAGTTGGCGGACGTGCTAGCTACCATGTCTTCTATGTTCAAGGTTAGGTGGGGCAATGAAGCTCCCCAAATTACCATTGAGAGGTTGGATGAACCAACACACTGCTGTGAGATCGACGCCAAAGAAGTGGAAGACAAACCTTGGTTTCATGAAGTTAAAAGGTATCTCGAGGCTTAGGAATATCTCGAAGGGGCATCTGTCAACGATAAGAAGTTTCTGAGAAGGTTCACTACAAAGTTCTTCCTCGGTAATGGGATCCTCTATAAACCCAATCATGACTCCACACTACTACGGTGTGTAGACAAGAGCGGAGCAGAGAGGATCATGACAAATCTACAAGAAGGAACCTTCGGAACTCATTCCATTGGAAATACCATGCCTAAGAAGATCCTACGGGCAGGATATTACTGGTCCACTATGGAAGCCGATTGTTATCAGCACTCTCGAACCTGTCATAAATGCCAAGTCTATGCTGATAAGGTGCATGTACCTCCGGTTCCCCTGAATGTTTTGACGGCTCCTTGGCCTTTTGCAATGTGGGGTATTGATATGATCGGTGAAATCAAAACTACTGTGTCTAACGGGCATCGCTTCATTCTGGTAGCCATTGATTACTTTACAAAGTGGGTTGAGGTAGCTTCCTTTGCTACATTAACCAAGAACGTCGTGGCGCGGTTCATCTGACACAATCTGATATGTTGATATGGTGTACCAGAGAGGATTATTACTGATAATGGTACAAATCTTAATAACACGATGATCACCGATCTCTGTAAACAGTTCAAGATTCAACATCATAACTCTTCTCTCTACCGGGCGAAGATGAATGGGGCTATTGAAGCGGCTAACAAGAACATCAAAAAGATTGTGCAGAAGATGACAGTGACATATAAAGACTGGCACGAGATGTTACCATTCGCACTTCATGGGTACCGTACCTCGGCACGAACGTCGACAGGGGAAACACCCTATTCTCTGGTATATGGCATGGAGACAGTCCTACCCATCGAAGTCCAGATACCTTCTCTCAGGATTATGAAGGATGCAGGTTTGAACAAAGACGACTGGATCCAAACCCGACTTGATCAACTGAATCTAATCGATGAAAAGAGACTTACTGCTATCTGCCATGGTCAGATGTATCAAAAGAGAATGATCAAGGCTTTTAACAAGAAAGTCAGGCATCCAGAATATCAAGTCGGGGATCTGGTGATCAAACGCATCATACTGCTACAAGGTGATCCAAGGGGCAAATGGACCCCCACGTACGAAGGGCCATTTGTGGTTAAGAACATTTTCTCGGGAGGAGCTATGATTCTAACCAACATGGATGGTGACGACCTTCCTCACCCTATCAATGCAAACATAGTGAAAAGATACTATGCATACTCAAAGACCCGCTAGGTCGACTGGCCTAGGAAAAAATAAGGGCTTCCCGACGAGCCAAAAGGGTTCGGGCAAAAGTTATGGATGAAAATAAAAAAAAATCTGTACACCCAGCAAGTCGAAAACTCGAAAGGGAGGCTTGGCAAAAAAAGGGTATCCCGGTGGATTGAAAACCCGAAAGGGAAATCCAGGAAAAAGTTAGGGATTAAAGTGTATCACTATGTCTCATTGGATCATCTTGTGACCAGACTTCGGTATCAGCTATCAAGCTCAGACGGTGCCAGTCAATCTGATCCACCTTCGGCCAAGTAGCAAAGTGATGAGACGCTTGAAGATATAAAGACAATAGTAGAGTTGGAACCCAATGGGGTTGTTTCACATAGCTATTTTTCTTTCTTTTGCACAAATTGTAATTTCTTTCGGCAGCGTTCTCTTACTAGAACGTCAGCCTCTTTGTACAAAATTCCTATTACAGGACAATTTCAAAATCAATACAAGTCATTCTTACAAAACTTCAATTTGTTTCTTTTTCTTTTCCTGTTTCATTTTTCAAGAACGTCCAATGATTTATTTTTGATATGTGCATTTGAAAATGATTGCTGCTCATAAATATTTACATAAGAAACAAAAGACAATTACTCGTAATTCCAGAAACAAGGAGAATAAGAAGTGCCAAACCCTATAGTTACTCTGCCCAGCAGGTATCGGGATGAAGTCAGCTTGGGAACATAATTGTTGGTACATACACTCCGTACAGAGTAAAAGTATCTGAAGGCATTGATGTCAGTTTTCTCGAAACAGGGTGTAATCATCCCCAACCAAAGTTCATAATCACGAGCGAGTCAGTAAATTTTATCACCCAAGCGGAGTTTACTTCTACAGGAACATAAGCTCAATCTCCAACAGAGCTCATCACTTCCAGCAACGAAATTTCATCCCCAGCTAAAGTTGTTCCTTCAGATCAGCAGTTCTACCAAACAAACTATCTCTCCCCCCAAAATTTGGTCCCTGCAGAGTAATTCCCCAACATATCTTCCCGACAGAATATTCGCCAATTTCCAGCGAACGTCACGGATTTATTTTCCCAAACCCGAGCATGCCCCGATAGCATTTCATGAACATACGTCATGACATACACATGCATATAATATACATCATAAACTCATTTATTTTGAGAATATCATCTCACCCTGCATTTCATGCATCACATAAAACTAACCCTGATATCTTTTTAGGAAAAGACGATTAGCTTCAACAAATCCAGCATTTATACAGATCACATCTACATACAACTAATGGAAAATTAGTTCCCAAAATCAAATGGGTCAACTAATCTACATTATCATACCAAAGTAACCTTACCCCGGTTCCTTCTGAAGTTTTACACAAACTTATCTCAAAACAATCTTACCCTGGTTCATCCTGAAGTTTTACACAAACTTATCTCGAAGTAACCTTACCCCGGTTCCTCATGAAGTTTTACACAAACTTATCTCGAAGTAACCTTACCCCGGTTTCTCCTAAAGTTTTTACACAAACTTATCTCAAAACAACCTTACCCCGATTCATCCTGAAGTTTTACACAAACTTATCTCGAAGTAACCTTACCCTGGTTCCTCCTGAAGTTTTACACAAACTTATCTCAAAACAAACTTACCCCGGTTCATCATGAAGTTTTACACAAACTTATCTTGAAGTAACCTTACCCCGGTTCCTCCTAAAGTTTTACACAAACTTATCTCGAAGCAACCTTACCCCGGTTCATCCTGAAGTTTTACACAAACTTATCTCGCAGCAACCTTACCCCGGTTCATCCTGAAGTTTTACACAAACTTATCTCAAAGTAACCTTACCCCAGTTCCTTCTGAAGTTTTACACAAACTTATCTCAAAGTAACCTTACCATGTTTCCCGATGCAGTTTTACCCAAACACTTCACGAAACAACCTTACCAAGGTTCCTTCTCACAACCCTACTACCCAGGCTTTTCATATCGAAGTAACCATACTATCCAGGCTCCTTCTCATAGCCCTACTATCCCGGCTTTCATATCGAAGTAACCCTACTATCCAGGTTCCTTATCACATCCCTACTATCCAGGATTTCATATCAATGTTACCCTACTATCCAGGTTGCTTCTCACAGTCCTACTATCTAGGCTTTCATATCGAAGTTACCCAACTATCCAGGTTCCTTCTCATAACCTTACTATCCAGGTTCCTCCTCTCTTATCTCCAGACAGCAGTCCATAACACTGTAAGACCGGGACCTAATCAAACACGATTGATTTCACATTTCCCTAGTAGAATAACAGAAAAATAGAGCTCCTAAAATTCTATTCCTCTCAATACATATACCAACGTTCCTCAGCAGATTCCTCCTCAACGACAGCAACAGGGACTCTCGTCAAAGGAATATATCAAGAAATCAACATTCTCTAGATGGCATCTTTAAGCCCATCTCCTACAATTCTCCGTCACATCCAGGATAACATCTTTAAGCCCATCTCCGACAATATTCTATCATCAACCTCCAAATGGCATCTATAAGCCCATTCCCGAAATTACTAAATCATCTTCCACCATCAGATCACGAAAGGCAGACGAGCCAATCTACACCCTCAAGTTTAAGAAGATTGAATAGGGGTAGCTGTTGTACCCTAAAATTTTCCCTCCCATTTTACTCAATCAATGGCAATTGAGGTCCCTAAGTTGCTCAAGGAAGTCCAAGAGTTGACCAGACAAGCTCTCTCCTAAGGCAATGTATCTCAAATTAGGGTTTCATTTTCATCAAGATGGGTGAACCAAAAAGGCCTCATATACTCTCCATGATCTTAATATGTTCTCAAGACCCTACATGTCAAGTTTCATGCTTTGAACAAGAAGTTTTCTCAGTCAATTGCTCAAATACTTGTGAATCCACTATATTAAGTCAAAAGTCAAATGTGGCCCACATACAGTCAAACCTCAAGATTTTTGGTCAACATCAACATTTTGAAGTGAATTCCATCATTTGATAAAGGGTTGATCATGATTCCTGAAGGAATGCTCCAATTCATCAAAACCCAAAAGTTGCTAAATTAGGGTTTCTCAGTAAAAGTCAACCCAACTTCGACCAAGCATAACTTCCACATACTTTATCATAAATTTTCCATCCAAAGCTCATTTTGAAGAGGATGCAATTCCCTACAATTCATCTTCATCCCACAAGTCCAAAATATGCACCCATAAAAAGATATGAATTTTGACATTATAGGTCCTTTTGAAAAGTCAACAAAAACACCTTTTTGGTCAAAGCTTCATACATGAACACGAAAGACTCAATTAAGATGAGACAAAAAGGGTTGCTTAGGGGACATCCTAAGCTTTCTAAAAAGTCCAAGAACATCTCCCTAGGGTCAAAATTAAGAGAGATATGCATTGTCAAAGTTGGCAATTTTTGGAAAATTGTCAAAAGTCAACATTGATCAAATTTGCATTTTTTCCAAATGGGCCCATGTATTGTTGCTTGAAACATGTTTCTAATAGGACCCACGACCCTTGAGCTTTTCCACCTATTATTTTATTACTTTTATCATTTATTTTGATTTTTTATTCATTTAAATCAAAATAAATCAAATTAAATGGTAAAATAATGAAAACAAATCAAATCTTGGGATTTTTGTGCACATTTGGAGTCCATATATAGCTAGCATGATGATCAATTCGTGCAAGGCTCATTAGGGTTGGAAAAGATTAGATTGAAGCTTGTTTTAGATTGATATCATACATGAAGAAAATCAAATCCAATTTCCATTATTTCTCAAGATATGATGCAAGTTTACAACCCTAATTCAGTCTACGATATGTATTGAACAATTCCAAATCATGAGGACAAGGTTTGCAGCCGTGAAAAGCCAGGAAGAAAACTAAAAAATTTGGACAAAAGTGTGAGATCAAAATCCATCTTAGAGCCATCCTCAAGGAGTTTCATGGCTAGCAATACATTCCTGGATATCTCAGGAAGCTTCTCCATTCATTTGCAAGCCTCAAAGGAACAAGAATCATCATATTAAAGTATCACGGTTTGCCTCCCAAAATCAAATTCGATTTCTATGTTTTACGCATGATAAGTCCATTCTATCCATATATTCTTGTTCATAATCATGTTTGAAAGCTTTCTGTATCACTTAATTGTACTAACAGTGCAGGAATCCATATTTACCATTGTTAGGGTTTAAGAGCACGATTTGGGGATTTCTGATACAGGAAAAATTGGACCGTGAATTAGGTACCATGATACTCGTGAGACCAAGACGAGTTGATTGGTACCATCACAATTAATTTATCATGCTCGTACGAGATTTTTGAATTTTTGCAGGGCTGTAGTTACAGAAAACATCCGTAGGTATAAGTCTTTAACATAAGACGACAGTTGCATTGAAGAAGGTGATGCATGGCAGCCCATGACCGGTTGATTTGAATTTTCGCGCATTTTTCTGGGCATCGTTCGTTTTTATATTATATTTTATTTTATTTACTTGTATTAACAAAGGAATCAACAACGCAGATGGTTGGAAGGCACACCTTTGATGCACACGTCCTGGGTTCGATCCCAGGCGTGTACATTTTATTATTTTCCTATTTATTTCAGGCAAATACAATGCTTCACTCCCTCACACACCTTCTATACAACCTCAATTCCCATCCACTGGATGCACAACTATCCCGATCTAACGTCTCTCCCTTGAAAGTCCATGGTACACGTACAACTCAATGCTACACCGGATCCAAAGGTTGACTGGGCTTAAAGCTTATTGAGCTTGGAATTTCAGATTCATACCCCCCTTTTGCTAGCATACAGGCCCATTCTTTGTCTTTTCTTTATTTATTTCTTTTGTTTTAATTATTTTTGTTTAATTATTTTTCACCAAAAAATTAATTATTATTTTTTAAATTAATCATAAAATCAACAAATCACAAAAATACAAAAAAAGCATTTTTTTAATAAATTATTTAATTTAATTAGTAAGTTAGGTGATTTTAATTTTTGTTTCATTTAAAATCAAATAGAATCTAGTTTTTAATTTTACAATTAAATTTCTTTTTCTCAAATACAAAAACCAAAAATACACAAAATATTGGTTTCTTTGTAAAATATTTTATTTTCATGAAATTATTTAATTTATCTAGATTAGGTTAATTTCAATTTATTTCATAATTTAAAAACAATTAGAAATTAGGTTTAATTAATTTTGAATTAAATGTTTTCTCAAATAAAAATCTACAAGAGCAAAAATCTTTTTCTCACAATTAGAGTTGTAGGTTATCTTTTCAATCGTCCTCGTATTCAATTCGTCGCGCGCTTGTTAATTATTTGTCCATTATTTTGTAATTGTTCAGGGTTTGTAATAGTTAATCTAGGGTCTTTATTTACTGTTTAAAATCCCCGATTTTTGGTTATGTAATTGATCCCCCTCCCTGAAGCCTTGTAATAGCTAGGTTATATTTCCTCGCACTTTTAATTTCCACAACCTTTAACTGTCTAGATGCATGGCTAATAGGATTGTATGGCAAGAATGTCTGAAAAATTAAAACGGTAGATCACCTAATGTGCAAAGATTAAATAACTGAAACAAATCATATGTACATATTCACTCCTAGGGTTTACCTCACTTAGGTTGCCTTCGGTAAACAATCATTAAGCATATGAGATTTTAGTGGTTGCCCTCCAGTCTAAAAAGATCAAAGTGTCCCATTCGAATGTTGCCTTGGAAATGTTGCCTCGGAAAGATCTTAAGACTCTAGGGTTACTACTAAAGTTTTCTAACTATTGCTTTAGTGATTGTATTTGTCTCTTTCGAACTTCCCTTACAACTCAAGCGATGCTTCTACCTACTCCTTAATAGTAGGATATCTTTGTCTAAAAGAAATAGAACGAACAATATTTTTCGAGTAGGTATAATCTTAAGTACTTGCTCAACAAAAACTATTTCACACAAATATCTTTTCAAAACAAATTTTCAAAACAAAATTCTCCACATCCTTGAGGACTGATACAAGGGTTATCACGAAGTAAAAACATTTTCAAGACGAACACACATAAGAAATTTGAAAAATGAGCAAGTACCTAAGAGCCCGTAGATAACTACAAATAGAAAGGGTGCTAACACCTTCCCTTTCTATAATCTACCCCACGTACTCAGAATATCTTGAAAAAAGGTTTTTTCTGTTCTTTTTCCTTTTCCTGATTGGATAAAATAAAAGTCGGTGGTGAATCTTGCTTACCACGACATTTTGCGAACAAAAAACGCAAAACGCAAACCAGTATTAAATAGTCGATTGTGGTAGAAGAGGGCGGTTGCACTATCTAGGGTCAGCTTAATGATATTCCTTACAACTCCAACAAATTTGGTTTGGGTTTTACCTAAGAAGCTCATAAGGCGGTTCGTCGTGCTCGTGCTAGGAGACCACCTTTCCGTATCAACAACAATGAAGTCAATACTCTAGAAGACACTGATAGTGATTGTGATTTGGACAACTGAATATTCCCTATTATTGGCGCTGGACTCAACAATTAGAAAGCTAAAGATTTTATACCAATATCCTTTAGTCATGAGTAATCGCTATTTCCTATTATTTGCTTTCAAGTTTTTGGGATATGTATTTTTTTTAAAACAATGACTTTAAGCCTCGTGCTTTACTCAGGGCACAATGGTCCATTTCTTAGGGTTATTATCATTCATCCGCATATGATCATCTAATAAAACAATGGATGTTTTTGCATTCAAATTTTACGATCTTTGTCTTTTCATTACTTTATAACTTTCAAATATATCTATGTGTTTCTTACACACACCCACACCCTACATTGCAGATCCACATCCACTCTGAATCTCGTCGATATTGATTCTGCTATTACCACTCATGACTTTGAAAATATGATCTACCAAGCCGAGGACGAAGGTGAGGAAAATTGTGAAATACCTAGAGAACTTTCCAGACTCTTAATACAAGAAGAAAAGGTTATCCAACCACATGAAGAGCCAGTCGAAGTTGTAAACTTGGGTACTGAGACAGGCTGGAAAGAAGTCAAGATATGCGCCAATTTGGAGAGAAGTATAAAGAACAGGTTAATTCAGATGTTACATGACCATGTTGACATTTATGCTTGGTCGTGTGAAGATATGTCAGGGGTCGATACGATATTGTGGTTCATCACCTACCAATGAAAGAGGGTTATTCTCCGATTAAGTAGAAGGTTCGTCGCATGCGTCCAAAGATGTCAGATAAGATCAAGGCCGAGGTTATGAAATAAGTCAACGCATGCTTCTTAGCAGTGACATAATATCCTCAATAGGTTGCTAATGTTGTTCATGTACCAAAGAAAGACGGAAAAGTGCGTATGTGTGTAGACTACAGGCATCTGAAAAGGGAAATCCCCAAAGATGACTTCTCACTTCCATATATTGATGTTCTGGTTGACAACACCGCCTAACATGAGGTATTCTCTTTCATGGATGGTTTCGCGGGTTATAATCAAATCAAGATGACGCCTAAAGATATGGAGAAAACTACCTTCGTCACACAGTGGGGAACTTTTTGCTACAAGGTTATGCATTTTTGGTTGAAGAACGTTGGCGCATCTTATTAGTGTGCCATGGTAGCCTTATTTCATGACATGATTCATCATGAGACAGAGGTCTACATCAATGAAATTATAGCAAGATCTCAGACTGAAGAAGAGCACCTTGATCATTTGCATAAACTGTTTGAAAGACTGAAGAAGTACAAGCTAAGGTTAAATCCTAACAAGTGCACCTTTGGGGTGAGGTCCGGTAAACTCCTGGGTTTCTTTGTTAGTTGTAAAGGTATAGATGTAGATCCCTCCAAGGTCAAAGCCATTCAAGAAATGTCGACTCCTCGTACTGAGAAGGAAGTCAGAGGTTTCTTAGGACGACTGAACTACGTTGCCCGATTCATTCCCCACTTGGTTGCTACTTGTGAGCCAATTTTCAAGCTGCTGAAGAAAGATCAAGTAGTAAAGTGGAACAACGACGATCAGAAAGCCTTTGATAAAATTAAGGAGTACCTACAAGAACCTCCGATTCTGATGCCACCAGTTGAAGGAAGGCCTTTAATCATGTATCTAATAGTGCTAGAGAACTCAATGGAGTGTGTACTGGGGCAGCATGACGTGTCTGGTCGAAAAGAGCATGCAATATACTACCTTAGCAAAAAGTTTACCAACTGTGAAACAAGATATTCACTGCTCGAGAAAACATGTTTCGCTTTTGTATGAGTTGCTCGCCGACTAAGACATTATATGTTGACTCATAGTAATTTATTGATTTCTAAAATGGATCCCATCAAGTACATATTCGGGAAGCCAACTCTCTCCGAAAGAATAGCCTGATGGCAAATGGTCTTAACAGAATATGACGTTCAGTACACCACTCAAAAGGAAATCAAAGGAAGTGTACTAAACGATAATTTGGAACATCAAGTTGTAGACGATTATCAGTATATGAATTTCGAATTCATGGACGAGAACATTATGCTAGTTATAGATTATGAAGAACCTGGACTTTATGAAGGACCTGATCTAGGATCCTGATGGACTATGGTTTTCGATGAAGCTTCCAACACACTTGGCAATGGAATTAGTGCTTTAGTCATCTCTCCTCAGGGTTGCCATCCACCCTTTACCGCCAGATTATGCTTTAACTGTACAAACAACATGGCAGAATATGAAGCGTGCATCATGGGTATTAAAGCAGCCATTGACCTAAGAATCAATTTTTTGAATGTATATGGGGACTCAGCCGTAGTAATAAGTCAGGTTAAGGGAGAATGGTATACGAAGCACCCAAATCTCATTCCTTATAAAGAACATGTGTTAACCTTAATCTCGTACTTTGAGGAGATTACTTTTAAGCACATCCTGCGAGAAGAGAATCAGCTGGAGGACGCATTGGCTACAATGTCGTCTATGTTCAAGGTCAGATGGGATAACGAGGCATCCAAAATTACCATTGAAAGATTATATGAACTAACACACTATTACAAAGTTTATACCAACGGAGTAGAAGAGAAACCTTGGTTTTATGAAGTGAAGAGGTATCTTGAGGCTCAAGAGTACCCTGAAGGAGCATCGATCAATGACAAGAAATTCCTACATAAAATCTCAGCTAAGTTCTTCTTAAGCAACAAAATCTTATACAAGCGCAATAATGATTCAACTCTACTTCGTTGTATGGACAAGGAAGAAGTAGAAAAGATTATGGAGAATATGCACGAAGGAATCTTTGGCACTCATTCCAGTGGGCATACTATGGCTAAGAAGATTGAGAGAAGGTTACTATTGGTCGACTATGGAAACCAACTGTCACCACCACTCGAGAACTTTTCACAAGTGCCAGATTTGTGCAGATAAAATACACGTGCCACTAGTACCTGTGAATTTCTTTACTGCTCCTTGGCCATTTACGATGTGGGGCATTGATATGATTGGAGAGATTAAGCCTACCGCTTCTAACGAACATCACTTCATACTCGTCGCCATTGATTACTTTACAAATTTGGTTGAAGCAGCATCATTCGGCTCTATTACCAAGAACATCATGGTCCAATTCATTAGGCATAACCTGATCTATCAGTATAGCATCCCTGAGAGGATTATCATAGACAATGGTACTAATCTTTAATCTCAACAACACTATAATCACTGAACTCTGTAAGTAGTTCAAGATCAAGCACCATAACTCTTCTTCGTATCGACCATAGATGAATGGCATAATGGAAGCCGCCAATAAGAACATAAAGAAGATCATAAAAAAGATGGTTGTTACCTACAAAGAGTGGCACAAGATGTTACCATTTTCTCTCCACGACTATCACACCTCAGCTTAAACATCAATTACGGAAACCCCTTTCTTTCTAGTCTACGGTATGGAAGCCGTCCTATCTATTGAAGTTCAGATTCCTTCTCTGATAATTATGAAATATGCAGACTTAGACAAAGACAAGTGGGTTCAGACTAGGTCTGATCAGTTGAATTTGATTGACGAGAAGAGGCTCGCGGTTGTCTGCCACGGTCAGATGTATCAGAAGCGTATGATCAAGGTATTCAACAAGAAAATCAAGCATCGGGTATATCAGGCTGGTGACTTGGTAATAAAGCGCATCATCCTACCGCAGGGTGATCTCTAAGGAAAATGGACTCCCACCTACGAAGGGTCATTTGTAGTCAGAAAGACATTTTCAAGAGGTGCCATGATACTAACCACTATGGACGGTGAAGATTTCCTGCACCCTGTAAACATGGACATAGTAAAAAATACTACGCATGAAAAAGTGACCCACTAGGTTGACTGGCCTAGGAAAAAATAAGGGCATCCTAGCAAACCAAAAGGGTTCGGGAAATAATTAGGGATAAGAGTATAAACAGATTGTACACCCGATAATTTGAAAACTTGAAAAGGCGGCTTGGGCAAAAAGGGGTATCCCGGTGGACTGAAAACCCAAAGGGGTGGTCCAGGCAAAAGTTAGGGATTAAAGCGTATGACTATGTCCCGATGGATCACTCACAATAAGCCTTGTTACCAACTATGATATGGTGGTAGAACCGACGGTTATACTGGTTTGCATTTTTTATTTGCAAATGTGCGGTAAGCAAGAGTCTCCACCGACTTTTATTTCATCCAACAAAGCAAAAGGAAAAAGAACAGAAAAATCCTTTTTTCGAGAGTTTCTGAGTACGGGGGGTAGATTATATAAAGGGTAGGTGTTAGCACCCTTTCTATCTGTGGTTTTCCACGGACTCTTAGGTACTTGCTCATTTTTGAAATTGCTTGTGTGTGTTTTTCAAAAAGTTTTATTTAACTTCGTGATAACCCTTATATATGTCCTCAAGAGTGTGACAAAGTTGTATTTGAAAATTGTTTTGAAAGTGTTCGTGTAAAAGAGTTTTTATGGTTTTGAGCAAGTTTTTAAGATTTCTACCTACTCGAAAAAAGACTATTCATTTCCTCGTTTCCTTTAGATAGCGCTATCCTACTATTAAGGAGTAGGTAGCCCTATCTTTGGAGTTTTAAGGGACATTCGAAGGGATGAAATGGTCATTGAAGGCAACAAGTAAGGATACCTTAGCATTTCAAAGGGACTATAATCATAAGATCATTTCTCGTAGGGAACTCGAGGGACAACGATCTTTATGACGACTCTGAATTTCGGGTCATTGCTAAGATATCCCTACATTCGAGGGACACGACCATTATTTCCGAGGCAACCAAGTGAGGCACACCTTAGGAGTGAGCATGTGCAAGTTTGCTTTTTTTCTTCAGTTAATTATCTTTGCACAATTAGGGTTATCTACCTTTTAATCGTGGATTGATCTTTCGCATACAATCCTAATGTCCATACATCTAGCAGTTTAATAGTTCCGGAAATTAAAGAGTGCGAGAAATTAAAGTCCTAACTATTACAAGGCTTTTGGGCAGATACACAAATATTTGACTGAAAATAAAGATGTGGAAATTAAAATCCTAATTAATCTATTACAAAATTGAAACAGTTACAATAATTGGAAAAATAAATAAATAAATGCGCGCGAGAATTAAGTAAATATCCTAAAGAATCTATTTAAATAAAGAAAATATTCTTTGATTTTTTTTTATTGAGAAAATTAAATATTTGTGAATTAAACCTAATTTTTCTAATTAATTTTAATTATGAAAACAATCAAGTCAATATCATTAAATTAATTAATTTCCAAAAAAAAAACTAATTTTAATTAAAAAACCTAATTCTACATTTTTGTGGTTTTCTTGATTTTATGATTTAATAAAAAAGATTTTTGTTGTAAAAAATTATTAAATAAATAAATAAAACAAAAAAAGAATGATTAATGGGCCTGGTATCAGAAGTAAACTGGGGGGTGTGAAGCTGAGTTGCTGAAGCCTAGAAGGATAGGTCCATCAGCCTTGCGCATGATCCAGTGCTCCCTGCTCCAATGGGTGAGATTTGTGAGCGCACGGTGGATGCTTGGCTAGGAGATGCGCTGAATCTGCAAGAAATTGTCAATAAAAATATAAAAGCAGACGCCTGGGATCGAACCCATGACGTTTGCCTCATATACACGCTCCCTGACCAACTGCGCTGGACTACTCATTCGTACATATAATGAAACAAATAAAATATAAGGGAAATTAAATGATATGCCCAGGAAAACGCGCGTGAATTCAAATTAGCTATTGGGAGTCAGCCACATGATCGTCTCTTTCCTCAGGACTGTTGTTTTGGGTTCCAACCTTTTACCTACAACAACTTTCCGTCACTATAAGCTGTAGTGACGGATTTGGTTCGTAACTAAAACCCTGCGTTATTCAAAAACATGATACGTGCAATATAAATCAAAACCAATGTTAGGGATCAATCATGAATTTTGTCCTGAGTCCAGTAATACCTATAATTCCCCTCAATTTTGTCCCGAAAAAGGAAACCCCAATTTTGAGCTTTCAAACCCTAGCGATGGCATAAGCCCATTCCTGCACTAAAACTCAAATTGGACTATTTAGACACCTTAATGTGATAATTATGAACACGAAAATATTATCAAATAGCATGTATAACGTATGAATGAGCAAAATCAAGATTGAAGAAAACATGATCAAACAGTGAGTATTAAGATGCGATTATGGATACTTTGACGCATGCAACTGATGCCGTTGGCTTTAGGAGATGTCCAGGAATGTGTTGTCGTCCTTGAAATTGCTTGAATGAGACTGTAAATAAAAATCCGACCTCCACTTTCCTTTGGAAATTTTGGAACTTTGTTTGACTTTTTGGACAAGCTGCACCTCTCCCTCTTCTCCCTTAGGGTTCAACCTGCTCTATTATATGTATCTGAATCAAATAGGTTAACAATTTTGGATTTAATCTTGGAAATTGATGAGCAAGATATTTGATTTTTAAGTCATATTCTTTGTTTCCAAAATTAGCCAAATTATTCCATTTTCAATTCAATCAACCCTTGGACGATTTGTTCACTAACATATAGCCTATATCTTCATTCTTTAATGCAAAATCATCCCAAAATATTTTTATATCATTTATTTGATTTAATTTGGATTTTAAATGATTAAAAATCAAAATAAATCAAGTAAATAAGAAAATGTTGTATGTAGGGGTTTATGGGTCGTGGATCATGTTAGGAACAAGATACAAGCATAAAAAGTTGGTCCCATTTGAAGAAAATGCATTTTGGGCATTGTTGACATTGGACAAATTTCTAAAAATAGCCAACTTTGACAATGCATATCTCCCTCAATTTTGACCCTAAGAGGGTGTTCTTAGACTTTTTAGAAAGCTTAAGATGTCCCATAAAAACCCTTTTGGTTTCATCTCAATTAGATCTTCCATGTTCATGTAAGAAGCTTTGACCCAAACAGTGTTTTTGTTGACTTTTTGAAATGACCTATAATGTCTGAATTCATATCTTTTCATGAGTGCATTTTTTGAACTTGAGGGATGAATATTGAGTTGTAGGGAATTGCATCCCCTTCAAAATGAGCCTTGGATGAGAAATTTCTGATGAAGTATTAGAAAGTTATGCCTTGTCAAAGTTTGGTTGACTTTTCCTATAGAAACCCTAATTTAGCAACTTTTGAGTTTTGATGAATTTGAGGTATTACTTTGGGAATAATGATCAACCCTTGATCCAATGATGGATGTTACTTAAAAATGTTGATTTTGACCAAAAATCTTGAAGTTTGACTGTATGTGGGTCACTATTGACTTTTGACCTAGTATAGTTGATTTTCAGGAATTTGAGCAGTTGACTGAGCAAACTTATTCTGCAAGGCATGAGACTTGCCATGGATGTTCTTGAGAACATATTAGGACCATGGAAAAGATTTGAGACCTTTGGAGTTCACCCATCTTGATGAAAATGGAAACCCTAGTTTGAGGTTCATTGTCTTAGGAGAGCATTTGCCTGAGCAATCCTTGGGCATCCTTGAGCAAGTTGAGGGTTTCAATGAACATATGTTGAGTAAAATGAGAGGAAAATTTTTGGAGTACAACACCAACATTAGTTTCAAATAGTACAAATCAAGTCAATCAACTTCTTTCAATAGCAAGGGACGAGATGCTCGAAGACATAGGGGCTATAGTAGAGTTGAAACATGACGAGATTATTTTCACATATCTATATGTTTTCACTTTGCAATCTTTCTTCATTTTCACGATGATTTCCTCTTACTAGGATTTTTGTATCTTTGTACAAAATCATTTGTTTATAGGTAAACTATCAATACAAATACCATTTCAAATATTCAAATGTTTTGTTTTTTCTGTTTTGTTTGCAAAAACGTACAATTAACTCAATTGGATGAACTTATGCATATGCATATGAATATGATTACTCTTAACAAATATATGCATAAAAATAGGAATAAGCATTTGCTCAAGACTCTAGGAGTTGGTATAATGTTCAAGTCGCCTATAAATCCTCACAAGATTATCCCCACAGAGTCATATTCGCAAGTTCATTTTCAACAAAGATAAACTCCCTACAAGGCTGAAATAACTTAATTCGCCAGCATATTTCCCTAGCGGATGAGGGAATATGATCTTTTCCCTAACAACATCTCTAACCAACAGAGTCCAAACCCTTTCCAGAGATTATGTCATTAGCACAGTTCATAGTAATTCTCTTCCCCAGTCGAGATTATTCCTCTGAAACTGTAAAATCCCTTGCAAAATTCTTTTCTCCAGCAGAGCTTATTTCCTCAACAAGAGTATTCCTCAGCAAAGTGTTTCTCCAAAAGGTTTAGGGTTTACTTCCCCAATATGATTTATTTCCCCAATAGGGTTTATTTCCCCAATCAAGTTTATTTCCCCAACAAAAAACACTCACCCTAGCTTGAGCCTATTTCTCTGACTACTAGAAATCACCAGTAAAATCCCTTTCTCAAACAATGGGAAGTCCATGTTGCTATCACCAGAAAGTTGCTACAGAATCTGAAATCGGACCAGATATCGTTCAAACTTATCCTCCCTAGACGAGTAAGCATCCATATCAGAAACTCGGTTATACAACGCCTTGAAAGTTTATCTATCTCTTTTATCCCCAGTCAGGGTATATAAGAATTAATTCTCCAGTAGAGCAACGAACAACCAATGATTTTGAACTCTTCTCCCCAAGCAGAAAGCAATGTTCCCTAGAGGAGTTTCCTCAAACAGATAGCAGGAGTCCCCAGCAGAAATATTCCAGACGAGATTAAAGATTACATATATTCTTCATCCCCAACACCAATCATGGATTTATTTTCCCCAGCGAGATTTTATACGGAGCTACACTTTAATGAAATTTCACGTTCATCCATCATTTACAAACATCATAGCATATATATACGAAATGCATATGGAACAATATCATTTACTTTGAGAACATCATTACGCAATGCATTTCATACATCATGATATTTCATACAGCTAACTCTTTATCCTTTTAGATAAAGTCTACCAACAAACGAATATCATCAACAATTTTCACACAGATCGAAGATTAACTCCCGAAACAGGACGTGGAAACTATCTTTCTTTCTTTATGGTCAGATAAAGATCAATTCCAGAAATAGAACGGGGAGACTATCTTTATCACCAATGGTATGAACTCCCGAAATAGGATAGGTTTACCAATAAACTGGTTGTAGATCAATTCCAGAAACAGGATGGGGTGACTATCTACATGAACAGATTGAAGACTAACTCCAGAAATAGGACGGGGAAACTATATTTCTTTCTTTATGGTCAGATAAAGATAAATTCCCGAAACAGGATGGGGAGACTATCTTTATCACCAATTGTATGAACTCTTGAAATAAGACGGGTTTACCAACAGACTGATTGTAGATCAATTGCCGAAACAGAACGGGGCGACTACCTACATGAACAGATCGATGATTAACTCCTGAAATAAGAAGATGAAACTATCTTTCTTTCTTTATGGTCATATAAAGATCAATTCCTAAAATAGGAAGGGGCGATTATATTTATCACCAATGGTGTGACCTCCCCAAACAAGACAATTTTACCAACAAACTGATTGTAGATCAATTCCTGAAACAGGACGAGGCGACTATCTACATGAACAGATCAAAGATTAACTCCTGAAACAGGCCGGGGAAAATATCTTTATTTATTTATGGTCAGATAAAAATTAATTCCCGAAACAGGACAGGGAGACCATCTTTATTACCAATGGTATGAACTCCTAAAATATGATGGGTTTACCAACAAACTGATTGTAGATCAATTCCCGAAATAGGACGGGGTGACTATCTACATGAACAAATCAAAGATTAACTCCGGTAACCGGATGGGGAAGCTATCTTTATTTCTTTATGGCCAGATAAAGATCAACTCCCGAAACAGGACGGGGCTATATCTTTATCACCAATGGTATGAACTCTAGAAACAGGACGAGTTTACCAATAAACCGACTGTAGATCAATTCCAGAAACAAGATGGGGCGACTATCTACATGACAAACACTTCCCTTTAGGATATTCAATATGAAAATCACTTTCCTTCAGAAATTCATTCTGAGAAGCAGCTCCTCCAGAAAGGATTGAATAGGTTTATCCTGAAAAGCATTCCTTAGATGCAGTTAAGCGTAGACTCCTTATGATACTTCTATCGACATTCACTTTGGATGGCATCTATAAGACCATCTCCGAAGACTCCCCGTCATCTCTCTAAATGGAACCTTAAGCCCATTCCTGGTATAATCAAACAAGAATGTTACTTCGTGCACATGCAAGCACAAATTTTTAGGAACTTAAGTGTTCAATCATCTTCTACCTTCAAGTCACGAATGGCGGACATGTCAATTTAACTCTCCGGGTTTAAGAATATTTAATAGGGGTAACTGTTATACCCTAAAAAATTTCTCCCATTTTCTTCAAAACATTCTTCTAAGGGTCTCAAGTATTTAAGGTTACTTAAGGGTTAACCAATCAAACCTCCTCCTAAGCAATGGGTCCACAACTAGGGTTTTGTGTTCCTCAAGGAAGATTGGGTTTCAAAGGTATCAAGTGGTTTCCATGATTCTCCATAGGTCTTCAACAATGTCCATGTCAAGTTTCAAGTCTTGCATCTCAAGTTTGTTCAGTCAATGGCTCAGATGATTGAAAATAAACTGTATTGGGTAAAAAGTCAACTATGGTCAACATATAGTCAAATTTAAATATTTTTGGTCAACATCAACATTTTGAATTGATATTCATCATTTGATCAAGGGTTGATCACGATTCCTCAAGGAAAGCCCTCAAATCATCAAAAGTCAAAAGTTGCCAAATTAGGGTTTCCTTAGGAGAAGTCAACTGAACTTTGACCAAGCATAACTTTCACATGCTTCATCAAATATTCCCCAACCAAACCTATTTTGAAGGAAATTGAATTCCATACAACTTTGCATATGTATGCTCAAGTCAAAAAAGTGCTTCATTTGAAAGATATGTGCCCATACATTATAGGTTATTTCAAAAGTCAACAAAAAGACACTTTTTGTCAAGGCAACTTACATCAAGATAAAGTCTCCAAATGAAAAAATGATCAAAATATAAATTGTATAAGACATCTCGAGCTTTCCAAAAATCAATATCACCTTTAGAAGATGAAAATTGAGAGAGTTGTGACCAGTGCAAGTTGGAAAATTTTGAGAAAATGCATGAAGTGCATAGTGAGCACACTTGAAATTTTGAACTAGTTGGCCTAAATTTTTAGGTTTCAAACATGTCCATGACCTTATGGAAGCCTCCTAAGTTCACTCATACCTTGCCTTATGTTTTATTATTATTTTATTTATATTTATTTTGTTTTTATTCAAATAAATACAAAATAAATAAAATAAAATGGCGGATCATTGGGCCAAGGCGCATGATGGGTTTCTTGATCAGCTAGAGGCCCAAGACAATACATGATAACTTGCCAAAATTGTGTGGTGCCACATTGAGAAAGAAATCTCCATTTTTGGAAAGTTTTGAATGACATTTGAATACACTTGATTCCATGGGATTCTTACCAAGTTTGTTGACTTGATTCGACAAGGTTATAAAGATACAAATTGGTCATATGCAAAGGGGGCGGCCATCACAAGCATAAGGGTTCACAAACTCAAATTTTTTTCAAAAAAGCTTGTATTTACGTGTACCATTTTCTAGTCACATTCAAGCAGATTCAATCACCCTTATCACCTCCTGAACATCTACAGAGTAAGTACGGTTGGTCTTCAATTGTTTCCCATGCTTGAAATAACCATATTCATCATCTTCGATTACAAATTTTTTCCATTAATCGTATTTTTAATGTTATGCGTTGTTGGATCTTTCTACCCAACTAGATCAATGTATATGAATGCTTAGAACAGGTTGTAGCCATCACATGGAGTTTATAACATCCAAATATGGATTCACCATTTTTGAACCGTGCTAGGGTTTCTCATTTGAAACCCATGATACTGGGATTTTTAACCAAAACGGACCCCATATTTGAACTCAAGAGGAAATTTTACGGGGGATAACATGTTCTGTTTGCTTTAATTTTACGTGTTTTACAGGTTTCAAAAATCCCCTCATCAGAAAAGACAGTGGAAACCATAGTGGGCGGTGGTTTGAATCTCTGAGCGGCTGAGTGGCATAAACGAGACATTTTGATTGGTCCATTCAAACAATAGGGCCCCACTTGGACGCACACTCTTTTATTGACTAATTTTTGAATTCATTTTGTATTATATCCATTTTTGGTTGATTGAATTATCGGATGTAAGGGCCGCCCCAGCGGTAAGATTGTATTTGCAAAGGTGTTCGTATATCAGGGCATGGGTTCGATTCTGCCCCTGGTATGTTATTTTTCATTGTTTTTCTCTTGTAGATCCAGTACGAACCAGTCCACGCACGCATCATGCACCTCCTCAATCCTCACCATCCAATCTAGATCCATCTTTTCAGATCTCATGTCCATGTTGAACCCCCAAGGGAGAGTTGCAATGGGTCTTATCCAAGCATCCGGGCCAGCATGTTTGGGCTTAATGGGTTTTCTTTATTACACCCCCTGGGTTTATTTCTGCAAGCCCATCAATTCTTTTTTTTTACAAATTCCTTTTTTAAAATATAATTAACTTTTTCTAATTAATTAATTAAAACTAATATAGATTTAGGTTAAATCAATTTGACTTTTTTATTTAATTAAATCAAATTAACTTTTTTGAAAATAAATTAATTAACTTAATTTCCTTTCATTATTAAACTTTTCTTCAATTAAAAATAACTTAGGTTTTTATTAGGTTTTAGTTCCCTTTTCCCAAAAATAAAAAAAAATCAATTAATTATCAATTATTTTTCATCAAATAAACTCCCTGTGTTTTCTTACAATCTTCGCATTTTTTATTTTCGCATTAGTTTTATCATAATTATGTAACTGCTAAAGGTTGTTATAGATTAAATAGGTTTTCTTACATTGCTTGCTATTTCCCCTAAATTTTGTGGTTTGTATCCCCCTTCCTCGAAGCTTTGTAATAGCGTAGGAAATTTATTTTTTGTCTTTACCGCTTTCCTTATATCTCTGCTAGATGTATGGTAATAGGCTTGTATGGAAAGACTAAAAGAAAACGATAACTAACCCTAAGAAAAGATAAAACTTAACTGAAATCAAATGCATTTTTCACACACACACACACACACACACACACACCTCTAGGGTGACTCCACTTGATGCCTTCGTAAAATACAATCATGTTCCTCGAACGTGGGACGCTTTAACAAAGATCATCCGTTAAAAGATCGTAGTCCCTTGATGACCCTTCGATGTTTCCTCGGTAAACGATCTTAATCCATTACGATAAATTGCTAAAGCACCCTACAAGTTACCTTTATGACTGTACGATGACCCACACATGTCCCTCAAACATCCAACGATATAGTTTCCTACTAAGTAGTGGTGGGATAGCGTTATCTAAAGGAAGAAGAAAATAACGCGAATGACTTTTGAGTAGGTAGATAGGTCGTAGTCTCTTTCTCATAAACAAAAATATTTTTCACACAAACACTTTTCTAAAATATTTTCAAAACAAACAATTTGTATGTGTTTTCAACGATACGAGAATCATTACAAAGATGCTGAACTTAGGAATTTTCAAAATATTTTTAAACACGCATAGCATTTTAAAAAGTGAGATAGTGATTAAGAGCCCGTAGATAACTACGGATGAAAAGGGTGTTAAGACCTTCCCTTTTCATAACCTACCCCCTTACTCAAAAATTCTCAAAGGTCTTTCCTGTTCTTTTCACCCTTTCCTTTTATTGGATAAAAGAAAAGTCGGTGGCTACTCTTGCTATCCGCAACATTTGCAATAAAACGCAAAACCAAAAGTCAGTTCTCCCACAGTATTACACAAACATTGTCTTCTTCTGCTTGCATTGATCAACACATCTTCATCCATGTTGTCTTGCACTGGATTCTAAGTATTCTCCTATTACTTAGACTTAGTGACACACACTAAGATATCAAAATATCACATTTATGACATCACTCAAAAATACAGACATGTAGAGTCTTTTAACATCTACAAAGAAAAATAAATTCTTCCAGACATAATCATTAATCACCAGAGAGATATTTAACCTTCTAACTTGTCCAGCTTCACATAGATAAGACCAAACATGCCTTGTCAAGATTACCAATAATATCATAATGTTACAAAATGTTGTTTGACATCATAAATTCATAAGAGACTAAGATCTCTACAAGCTTAGACAACTCTCTAATATCTGTACCATTGTAGCAACAATCCACAGATAACTTCATGACTCCCGCTATCATGGAAAAACAATGCTCTAATTGAATATGAGAAGTTGAACACCCGATGAATATTCATGAAAGACTCCAAGCTTTCATTATGAAGACCAACACTTTTACATGCTGAACAACAATTCCCTCAGTGGAGTTGGTTCTGAGTCAGATATTCTCACTCCTTGACAATACAACTAAGCCTTATGACTCCTTGCAGTTGCACACATAGTATCATGACCTTTTTAATAGGCATAATGTCATGCATACTAAGTGTAAAATCACTCAAAAACTCCAAAAATTCTTAGTATGCTTAAAAGCATTACTAAGATCCAAGTCATTACTTTTTCTGGAGTGACTTGCAGTAGAAAAAAAAAACATCCCCTAAAAACTCTCTCCCGAGTTCTTGTAAAAGGAGATCATAAAAGAACTGAACAGAACTCACTACCCGACAACTTATTATGTTCTTGCATCCACTAGTAGTTGCTGATACTAGCAGGGTCTACAACAAAGTAGTCATGCATTCATCAAACATGCTACTATAGACAGGACCAGAATCTCCACATTCTAATCTATAAGGTCATAAATTCCACTTCTGACATTAATGCTTGGGCATCCAACTGCATAATCCAAAAAAAAAACAGCCATCAATAATCATGGTTTTAAGACCTCATATTGGACATCGACTTTATAGAACCCAATATGAAGGTTCTTAAAATATAATCCAAAGGACTCGTTGTGTAAGAAATCCTTCAAGAATATCCCAAAAGAACACAACTAATGTACCTCATCCAGGTTTTTCCAAACACCTGAATGCAATAGAGAGAAATAAACTTTCATATACCCTCTAAACCACAAGGTTCAGAATGCAGAATTTCATCACTTCTTCAGACAAATATTTAGTCTCCCTTAAAAGTACTTACCATCAGTCTTATGCATAACCTCTACATAGGATAGATAAATACTTACCTCCCATCAAATTATTCACCATTTGTAAGATAAGGATTACCTTCTCACACAAGGTAGAGAAGTTGGTTTGACAATCTTCTTCTACATACGCCTGATACCAGCTTATTCATAAAACAATCCAAAATAGGTCAGTGGCTTGACCTTATGCTTCTCTCTAGACAAACTTTTATGGCTGAGGAAGTTGCACACCTTGAGATGATGTTCTAACATTTGATCTGACATCAATCTGAAACACATGGATCCTTAACTATGGTTTGGAAACACCATAGTAATCCATAACTCTTTCAAGGGGCACAAGAGGATCAACCATCAGTAGTTGATCAACCTTTAACCAAGATCATCCATACATGTTGAGCATGCACACCTCAAGAATCTTCTACTTTTGAGCATATAATTCAGATCTCCTATATGATTTTGAGGTGATAGGTGCCATATATCTACACCTATAGGGGAGATTCCCTCTTACAGGTATCTGAAGCAAACTTTAATAACCATGGCCATGAATGATCTTTAAACAACACAAGCAGACTGTTCAGACTGAGTCTGCTTCTTCCAATCCACAAGGATCCCCTTTAATTCTTGCAAACACCAATGTTCTATTATATGAGTACACCACATAATTTCACCCAAGTAGAGAGAGGAACTTCTCAAGTATACATTAGGGAACCATAATCCTTTGGGTCCAGAAATAATAACTCCTCCTTGCTTCAGATAACCGTGATGCTCATCTTAGGTGATTCAGATGACTCTCCATAGTGCGAACAACAATCAACCACATAATTCTGGTTGATATATCTTCAATGCTCACCATTCCTAGGATGAAATTTCCAACAGAACAAGAGTTCCATGCTCTCATAGGCTTGATAAGAGTACCAAGTTAAATTGAAATTTTTTTATCATATCTATGAAAAGTACCACCGTCCATATTGAGAATAATAACTCCTCAATATAAAGATGTTAAGACATTATGTATGACAGTCCTTCAAGTTCCTCTAGCTTCAGATTAAGGACCCCCCTTATTAACTGCTAAGAATTCCTTGAGAATCATATAGTAGTGGCATAACCTGTGGTTGTTATGCACAAGTTATTACCTTCCAAATAGAATTTGTTCCATGGCCATCAACAAGATTCATAAATTTGGCTCCTTTGATCAAAAGGATCTTCCAGTTGTTAGAGAGAATGTCCACAAAGTTTGAGCTTGACCTTCATATATAAAGAATATGGATAATATACCTTTATTAAGCTTCCACAGGTAGAACAAAGCACATTCAATGCACTCTAACTCACATAGACCAGAAAAAAACAAATCCAATGAGTATCCAGTATGTTGATTGTGTCTTGATCAACATACATGTCTAAGATAGAAACTTCTTAGACACAACACACAAATGTCTCATCTTCCAGACCAGGAGTGGGTTCTAAACACACGTGATAAAACTATATTTGTTTATCCCTCAAGCATATGTTATGCCCTATCTTTATCTAACAAGATTCTGCATAATCTGCTGGTATGATGTTCCAACATCTAGTAGGGAATCAATTCCCTTCCCAAGGAATACAACAAGAGATCTTTTATCAAAGCCTGGAGATTGACCTTTTAGGGTTGGAAGAAAAAATAAATTGCTTCTACCATATCTCTTTTATATAAACTCATACATGAGTTCCTTAATGAGTGGACTTGGAATAAACCTCAAGTATATTTGGCAACTCTAACAAGTTAGTCGAACCTCTCCTCAAGTATCACCACACCATGAGATACACATTCAGAAAAGAATAGAGTGTTGTAGACTCAACACAAAAAACCACCAAATGTCTTCCATCAGTCAGGCAACACACAAACCTTTGCACAAACACACCAGGTGCAACAGGTTAAAATAGGTTTAAAAATAAATTAAACCCTTAATACAACCGCTGTCCTCCAAAGCTACTGGCCTGAAAACAACACAGAAAGGTCAAATACACCTCCTGTCATGAACAATCCATTCTCCATTTCTAGGGACCGTTCAAACAACAATATGAACTATCCAAGTTCAAACAAATTTTCAGTAATACCTTCCTTTCCCATGACCAGAAAGTATCATCCCAAGATCTCACCCATAACTGAATAAGATGCCTGCTCTGATACCAATGAAAATTCTTATACGAATAACACATGCAAGGTATAAACATTAAAAACAGTGCTGAAAAGCAATAACAACACACCAGAATTGTTAACTGAGTTCAAGCTAATT
Source organism: Vicia faba (assembly GCA_948472305.1). Taxonomy (NCBI): domain Eukaryota; kingdom Viridiplantae; phylum Streptophyta; class Magnoliopsida; order Fabales; family Fabaceae; genus Vicia; species Vicia faba. The sequence goes on along the minus strand of OX451741.1, from coordinate 937,587,288 downwards.
CTCCTACTCTAGGGGCATACTAAGCCAGGGACAAATCAACTAATAATAGTATCAATTTATAGCTAAACTCCCCCGTTTACAACTTATCACTTAATCACTATCCTCGCTAGATTTCTATCTAAGACTAACCTAGATATGAGGCCCTCCTCAATCCCTCATCAATGACAGACAGCGATTGGATCAACACAATTTTGAATAAACTGGAAGAAACACTTCCATGATAATACCTAACTAAGACTCAAGGTTAAACTCTGACGTTTACAACCTTTATCCTAACGAAGAACAATAACTTGGAGTTTCTTCAAAGCTTCCTCCAAGAATAATACTCAACTCATTATATCCCTAACTGGACTTGGGCTTTCTAATAACAGTAAATCAGTTGTTACAAACCAGCAATAACTTCTTCTACAAACAAGGTCTTTAATCAATAGTAACTGAAATAATCTCCATATTTAGAAACTGTATAATATTCGATATTCTGGTTTGATTCTTGTCATACCCAAAATTTTGACCTAACATCCCACCTTCATTTACATTTTCATAAAGCATAAAGGTCACGAGATACGGTTGGTTTTTAATCCGCTCACCTTCGAGCATTGCTTTGGCAGAGATTATCAATTGTTGTGAACATTTTATTTTATGCATCACTAATTTATAATCCAATACAAATATGTATGTTTTATTTCTTTGTTTTCATGTATAGAGACAAGTCTGAATCAAGAGCGTCAGATGTTACACCTCAATTAGGGTTTTTGATCACTCAAGTGTTCAAGTATGGTGAATCACCAATTCTCAAAGACTACTTCATCAAAGTTTAGCCTTTAACCAAAAGAACCGTCAAGATTCCATCATAACTAGTTCACATGTGCATCAATATGTCTTGGAATGCAAGGAAAGACCAAAAGTTAACATTTTCAAGATCAAGTTCAAATGATTGTAACTTCTTCATTATTCAATATTTTTGAGTGGTTCTTTTTGCGTATGACTCTCCTTGACGTTATCTCCAGCTTCTCTTTACAAGTCAAGAGCTAACTATGTGCGGAGGATCATCAGATTTTCGAATACTTTAGAGGTCATTTTGCAAATTTGACCTAATCTCAAAATAGTTTTGCCCAACTTCCACGGATCATAACTTCCTCAATTTTTAATATTTTGAGGCGCTTCATTTTGCATGATGTCATAATTGATGTCATCTACAAGTGTTCCTTGAGAATCAAAGTCAAGATGTATTTATAAAGACGTGAAACTTATTGAAACATTATTGTTGATTGTTTTTCATTTAGAATGTTCTTAACTTCTAAATTCAGTTCATGTTATAATTGTTTTCTCAAAGATGTTCATTCTTATGTTTAGATCATCATGATACAAGATGTTTATTTCGATGATTCTTTGATAGCTCGTTACATATTTCAAGTCATTTGTGTTTGAGCATTAACGATTATTAGATCACAATGGATTTTTGATCGAGCATCTTAAAGCACTATTTGTTCACTGTGAATTGAAGATCTAACTTAGAGTTTTAGCAAAGAAGATTTGAGGATTTGATCAGTTGATGTCTTTGATTTCAATTGTATTAAAGTTTGCAAATATTCTTAAAGTGAAGTTCACGAAAAGTCCACCAATTCTAAAAGGACCATTTCTAAGGAAAACTTCTTATTCAATTCAAGAAAAAGATACAAACTTCAAGATACAAGGTCATCAATTCTACAAGGACCATTCAAGAACTTTCAAAATCTCAAGTCATGTTGACCATTATTTTCAAGCTTAAGGTTTCAAGTTTACATTGGTATTCAATATGAATTACAAGAAATTGTATCCTAAACCTACTAAGTTATTTAATACTCTTAAGCCTTGTTTCATGTTACTTTTGCTGTCAAAAATTTCGCTACCACTATGTTATCCACAAATGATGCTTTTTCCTTGTCCAAGCTGCATAAAATTTGCATAATAATGCCAAAAATTTGTTGTTTCCCCTCAAGATAATTTGCTGCCAAATTCCTTGTCTCAATCTTGCAAAGAAACAACAAAAATCACTCTGTTATCCACTACATAAACCTATAAAAAACCTGCATAGTAATGCCAAACAAACTGTCAAAAAATAGTCTGAAATCTGTCCGCAATTCTGTCAAGCAAAACAATAAAACTTGTTGTCCATAAACCTTGCATAAACCTACTAGTATTTTGGCCCTTGTTGTTGTCCATTGTTGTTGCCCTACATAAAAACACCAAATTAAACAGGCCAAAATTCTCGCTAAAACGGAACACAACAAAAGCTGTCTCAAAAAAGCAATAAATCAGTATCTAGAAATGTTCAAACCTCTCCTGTCCCCCCCCCCCCCCCCCCCAAATCCCATATTTCTTCCTTCTATAAAATGGGAGTTTACTCAACAAAAAAGGTGGAGGAGAAAATAAGAATGAAAGAGATCTCAAAACTTTTGTTCACATACAGAATTACCAAGAATCACACCAGAAACATTGAGAAAATAGAGAAAAAGGTTTGTTCAACATAACCAATAATCATAGAAAATATAGAGGAAAATTTCAAGGAAAAAATAAATACACTTGTAAAAGAAACATTAGAAAAATCAACTCAAGAACTCTCTGCAAAAATAACCACAACCTACAAACTCAACACAAACTTTAACTCAATTGAAAGAAGATTAAAAGGCGAATATAAGCTTATTCATGTCGTCATTGTTGAATCGCCACTAAAGTGCTTGACTACTCCGTTTGATAACTATTTTTATATTCTGTTTTTCAAGTTAATGTTTTTGTTGTTCAACCGTGTTGTTATCGTTTGTGTTTATTATATATTGGTTTGTTGAGTGAGACGAGAGAGATGTATGAGAGAGTTTCACGTTGCTACTGTTCGTTGAGCCGAAATCATGTGATAAACATGAGTGTTGTTGTTGTTTTCCCATTAAGTTTAAGAAATTGAGAGCATAGTGAGTGAGCGGTTTAGAGTGAGAACCTGAAATGAGATGAAGATTGTTGTTTCTCATTTTGAACAAGACCGAGAGATTTAAACTGGGATAAATCATGAAAAGAGAGAAAACGTGAACTTTGAGATTGAAACCGAGTGAACCGTGTGATAGCGCTGAGGTATGGTCGTTGTTTCATCAGAGTAGATCGTGAAGGCGCAAAATGTGATGTTAGACAGACTATTCTCATCCTTATTATTCACTGAGCTATGAGCAGAGCAAAGACGTAGGTGTTTGTTTAGATTTTCGTATGGGAGATGGTGAGAACATGATAACAGAGAGAACGTATGAAGGAGATGAACAAATGAGAGAGAGGATATTTGTTGTTATTGGTTGAGTAAAACCGAATTAGAGTGAGAGAGTCGTGAGAGAAACAGAGAGATTTTTAAGCATATGTTAAGAATATGGTGAGAGTTTGAGAAGAGAAATCGTGAAAAGATGTGAAAAGCAGAGAGATGGAAATTGTGTGAGAAGAGAGAGATGCTTGTTTTCATCTGGTGTTAATTGTGTTTTATTTGAAATAACTAATTGATTAATGAAATTAATTTGGACCAAGTTCCCTTACAAATGCATCGGCCATTCTTAGCACATTTAGGTTTTTTTTTCTTCAAACCATGTTACAATAGATTTCGAGTTTGGGCCTTACCCAACATACCCAGTTCGTTTTTCTCCTATATATCCCAGTGAAACTGCCTTTATGCACCCCCTTTATCTCACCTCAGCTCTAGCCCATTTATTAATTTCTTCTTATCTCTTTAAGTGTTTGTTTTATTTTTATAGAGTATAATTCTATTTTGTTGCTAACATTGATTTATTTATTCATTTTTTTAAATATCCAAACAACACAAAAATATTTTTCATTTTATTTTAATATTTATTTATTAAGTTTTCTTTTGTTCATCTTTGAATTTATTTTGATTTTGCTTAAACTAAATGGCTTGCATGGCTTTGTTGATTCCATTTGTTGACACTTGTATTTAAATTCAATGGAAAGGATCATCTCGTTGACTTTATGTCATTGTACGTCTATTGCATATTTATTTTTATCTTATTTATTTTCCTTTAGTTAAAAATTTTAAAACCTTATTTTCAAACTCAAACTCTTTTAAGCCAAAACCTCAACATTAGGTCGATGCATTTTCAAAACCCCTTTAAACCGATCTTTTAGTAAACAATTAATTTTAATACACAGATATTTCAAAAGGTTCCTATAGGATACTATAGATACATAGGGTGTTAGTACCTTCCCTTTGTATAACCAACCTTAGAACCTTCAATCTTTTCAAATGCATTGTATTTTTCTTTACTTTTAGTATTGCACTTACTTTACATATTTATGGGTTTTATTTCGCACTTTTTCCCTTTTCTTTGGAAATAATAAAGTGTGGTCGAGACTCTTGCTTATTTGCAAGACATGTTAACTAAATAGCTTGATCTTTGATTTTCACCGCTACAGAATTGGCGACTCTGCTGGGGACATTGAAACACTCTAAGTGGGTTAAACCTAATTTGTTATATTTGTTTTTGTTGTCATTGCTTGTGTGCTTATATGTGTTATTTTGTGGTTTCTTTGGGTGTTGATTACAAAGGGCAAGTCCTATACCCGGACTAAGGTAACTTAAGATAGGAAGGGCGGTATAGTCATGTTAACTTTGAGGGAGTAATCCCCAAAAAGGAGACATGAAATCCCCCACTCACTGGAGGCCCTTTTGACTGTAGTATTTGTTTACCGAGTAATCGGGAAGACATTGCCTCTTTCGACCTGGGAGCTTGTAAAGTTGAGATGCCGTAGAACCCTTAACCCATCTTGGCCTTTTTAGATTTAGTGCAAAGACTATGATGGAGTAATCTGGAAGTAGTTATCACGCGATGCTGCACTCAGATGAGTTTTTTCTGCGAATATTACTAATTACTGAGTAATTGAGACGTTGGTAATATCCAAAGAAAAGCGTAGACTCTGGGATTTCCTTAGGACCTTGTTCGGCAGGTGATAAGCCCTTAGTACATACCTTGTGGGTTAATTCTCACCCTTTGACTCTATGCTCGTGATGTTAAACCTTTGAACTTTTTTTGTTACCTTTCTTGTGTTTGTTGCATAACCACGCCTTCATGCATCCATAAAACTCTTTTTCACTTGATTTTCAAGGAATTTGGAGGTCTTTCTTTGTAAACATCATAAGTTTCACCAAACTCAATGGATCTTGGGTGTTGATGGGGTGAAAACCTTAATCCACCAAAATGGATAATTGATATTGATGATAACTTGATCAACACTTTGATCCAATTTAGAATTCATTTTTTATCTTCATACTTTGATGTTTACAACTTAATATCTTGAGTTCCTTGAAAGCTAAATAAAAACTCTCTTTTTCATTTAGATATCATGCATCAATCTATATTTTTTGTTTCACTTTCAAAAGTCATTTATAAACCTTGTTTTCCGATAGTCTCACCAGTACAACACTCGCGCTAACAGAAATATGGAAAATATTAAGAAAAAGATTTTCGAACTCGGAAAAGAGGTAACTACTTTGAAGGTTGGTTTGGAATATCTAAATTCTTTGATTGAAACTTTGGTTTCTGCCCAAGTCAATCCATCTAGGAGGGAAGAAGAGATGGAAAAGGTTTTCACAGAAGTTCTAAAACCATTCTCTCATGAGAAGGTGATAGTCAATGCACCTAGTGATTTCCCTGAAAAATTGAATGTGAGAGTGCTTTTAGAAGAGGATGTATGAAGGGGATGTGTTGTGCACCAAAATTTTCCCTCCCTTTTATCAAGACATTTCTCACAAAGATCTTCAATGGCTCATGTTTACGTAAGTGTTGACTAGGTCAAACCACCTCCAAAACACCGAGGCTTCAAATTAGGGTTTTGATTTTCACAAGGACAATTGAAATTATAATGCCCCAAGTGACTTTCATGGTTTATTATAGACCTCTAAGAATACTCATGCAAAGTTTCAAGTCTTGGATAACATTTTTTCTCAGTCAGTTGATCAGATGACTGAAAAATCAGTTATATTGGGTAAAAAGTCAATTATGGTCAACCCACAGTCAAACTTCAATATTTATGGCCAGTATCAATATTTTGAAGTTATATTCATCAATTGATCAAGTTTTGATCACAATTTCTCAAGAAAAGCATTCAAATTATCAAAGGGGCAAAATGGTCAAAATTAGGGTTTTGACTATGATTGACCAACCATTGACTTTTGACCTAATACATGACTTAATGGTTTGAAGCATGATCTTGAGAATTCAAACACAATATATTTACCTTATTTCACAGATCAAATTATTTCTCAAGATCAAACAATTGATAATTGAAATTTGATCAACTAATGAAAAGTCAATTGTTACACCAAAAGTCAAACTTTGACTTTTTGGTCAACATTGAGTTTCAAAGATAAAAATTAATCAAGACATTCAAAAATATGAATCTTGATCATCAATGAATCAATAAAGTCAAAAGTCAATATAAAAGTCAAACTTTTCAAGACTTACAAAAATTTCTAAGTGTTTTTAACATGATAATTTCATTACTTCATGACATTTTTTTCACCAAAATGCAAGATGGTTCAAAGGAAAGTTGTAGACTTTGATGATATCTATAACTTTTCTTTGCTGATAAATTCCTATAAGTGCTTGTATTTTTAGTTATAAATTCATAAAGTCATGATCTTTTTCTAAAACACTTAGAGAAATTTTTACCTAGTTTAGGCAGATTTTTTACCTATCTTCTTGGTCAATTTTCACTTAGATCCAAGATGATTTTGCCAAAATAGTCAACATGAAGGTTGTAGATAATGTTTTAAGTTTCCAAAATGTCAAAGAACTTGAAGAGATCATGCTTGAGCTAAAAGAATCGAAGGCAAGAAGTTGGGCATCCATTCTTGAATTACAAGTCATTTTGATGATGAACCCTTGGCCAAATCTCATAGCCATACTGCATAATCTCACTTTGCAGGCTTCTAACTTGTGTTTCACTCCATAATTAATTGATTGCACAACTGTTAGAGCTTTGATCCAAGCATTTGAGCCATTGTCTAAGACATTCATCCATTTTTGGCACAAAGTAACATTGCCATTCTAGTAAAGTTTCTTTAATAACAAAGTCAACTTGTCTTGAGTTTTGCACTTGTTCTTTCTGCACAAACTTCCTCTACAAAATCAAATAAGTATGTTTAAAGCTCATAACCACTTTAGTTAGCCTTGTACCTTGCCTTGGAACAATGTTTGTCAAGCTTGCTTCAAAAACAAGCCAAGTGGCCATAACGTGTAAACTCTTGATTCTGGTCCCTCCAAGACTTCAAACCTCTTGCCTATAAATAGAGATATTTTTTACAAGCTAAGAAACGATTTTTCCATCTTAAAAACTCCCTCAAACACTCTCAAACCAGAACTTTATTCAAACATCCATAATTTGTCATTTTCTTCCCAAAAACTTCCACCTCATAATCCACTAGTGCGTTTCTTCTCCAAATCAATCCTAAAATTTCCTTACATCAAATAAAACTCATCCTTATCCCTATTTTTGAAATATAACACCTACTTCATTATCCTCTATAACTAAAATCAGCCACCTGCACATTGACTTCTCTAGCACCATTCAGCCACTCTCAGCTCAAAGTAACTACTAAAATAGTTTCCTGGAGGTTCAGTGAAGCTAACTAGATCATTACAACACCTTGAAGTGTGCTCAAACTCAAAACACGATCTCCATCTTCAAGGCGAGTTTTCTAAATTTCTACCTCTTCATACAAGTATCATTTGGCTTTGGTTTTAAAAGATAAAATATGGACATCATAGCCCTGAAACTAACCATGCCTTTAGATTTCATTTATGTTACTTGAGCATAAAGAATTTTGAAGTTGAACTTACAGAAAAAATTAGGTTAAATTTGGTACCAACAGAAATTCTTATTCACCTTTGATTTATAGTTTATGAAATTTACATGGTTGGATTCATGGTGAAAAATGCAATAACTTTCATGTTTACATTTCCTGATTTGGTTGAGAAATGAGGAAGTTACAAATTTGAACAATGGTGTTGTTGATCCTGATACGCGCGCAAGGTTAAAGATGAAGTTCAAAATACTAGAGCTGATTTTATCTTAAATTTATTACAACATGCTTTATACACAGATGAAATAGCCACCCCAGTGGCAGGTGGAGAGCGTATAAGGCATTGGTATAGGGGGACCTGGGCTCGGGCCCCAGCATCCCATTTTGTTATTTTTCTAACATATTTATGTTCCTTTTTGTTCAATTAGCGCGCCTGGGCCTCCAACATATGGGCCTCAACATTTTTCTCCCTCTAACACCCCTTATTTACTTAACATTAGCGAGCACAAATATCTTTTTTATTTATTTATTTTATTTTTTTGACTAAAACAAAATAATTTTGGGCCTAACACCAAACTCTTTTACTTTCTAACCACCCGTTTTCTTTTCAAACCCCCTGACTTTATATTTTATTTTTAAATTTTATTTTGTTTTATTCTCTTTTCTTTTATTATTATTTTTATACAAAACAATATATTTTACTAAAATACTTAAAAATAAAAGTAATTATTTTATTTTCACTTTATTTTATTTCCCTTAAACAAAAGACCTAAAATATTTTCTTAACAAATTAATTTCCTTTTTTAAAGCTTAATTTAGACTTAGGTTTTCACTTTAAATTTCTATTTCAATTAAATTAACATAGAATTTAGGTTTCTAATTAATCAACTTCTTTTCGAATCAATTAGGGTAATTATAACTCTTTTCATACAAAAAAGACATAAAAACAATCTTCTTTTCTTCTACATTATCTTTATATTCTTGTATATTTTTGTTTTGCATTATTAAATTTGGTTGTAACAGTTATTAAGGTTTATTTTACTTGTCATCCCCATTTGTAAATTTGTATCCCCCATACCAAAATATTGTAATAGCGTAGGACTTTTAATTTCCGCAATTTATCGCTTTCCATATAATTACTAGTATTTAGGGTGTGTATGACAAGACTTTAAAACCAATCATAGACAACCCTAATTCAAAAATAATGTACTTCAATCAAACACACTTTGCACACATGCACGTCTAGGGTAACCCACACTTGTTGCCTCGGATAAAAAAAAGTAATGTCCCTCGAACGTGGGATACTTTAGTAAAGACCCTCAATTACAAGATCGTAGTCCCTCGATGACCCTTCAACGTTGCCTTCGGTAAACGATGTTAGACCCTTACGAAAATTGCTAAGGCATCCTACAATGTTTCCTTATATGATTATACAATGACCCACGCCTGTCCCTTCACATCCAATGATATGGTTTCTCACTAACTAATGATGAGATAACACTATCTAAAGGAGGAGGAAAATAACAAAGACTTTCTTTTGAGTAGGTAGAACGCTTGTAGTTGCTTTCTCACAAACATTTCAAAACAAAACATCTTTCAAACACACCAACACTTTCATGAAATATTTTCAAAAGTCAACATTTTGTTTACATTCTTATAGAGACGAGAATCATTACAAAGTTTGCCTAAACAAAGGCACTTTTCAAAAATACTTTCAAGCAAACACAAACAGATTTTACAAAGCATTTTCAAAGTGAGCTAGCAACTAAGTGCCCGTAGATAACTACAAATGAAAAGGGTGCTAACACCTTCCCTTTTTTATAACCTACCCCCTGAAATCAAGAAAAATTCTCAAAAGGTCTTTCCTGTTCTTTTCACTCTTTCCTTTGTTGGATAAAAGAAAAGTGGGTGGCGACTCTTTCTATCCGCAACAATTACGATAAAACGCAAAACACCTAAGTAAGTTCTCGCACCGTATTAAAGAACTGGCGATTCTGCTGGGGAATGTCACTAAAAGTGGGGTTACCTTAGGAATTAGTTCACATTTAAATGCTTTCATTGTTTCACTTGATTTCTTTAATCTTAAAAGGGTTGTTTGGGTTTTGAGTAGATCATCTACCCAGATATGGGAGCATTATTAGGTAAGTAGCAATAGATCATGGAGATTATACAGTGTAGACCGATATGGTTAAAACGATGGCTACGTTAGTGTGACACATTTGTGGGTACCGGTATCCTTTGTGTTGAATCAAAGAGAATATGAGGTTGTTGTATGGTGTCATGTGTAGCGGTAGAAATGTTTAAGACTAAGCCATTGAATTGACTAGACTTATACAAATAAATAAAAAATCGCCACCGTGCTTTATTGTTTCCAAAGGAATGGGAAAAGAGAGAGTAACCCAAAAAGAGGGGGAAAGATTCAAGGTAAGGGGTTTGGTTATGCAAATTGAAGGTATTATTACCTTAAACATCTACGGTACTCCGCAGGAACCTCTTTGAAAAATCTGTATATTTTGGCTATAAAATGTTGTATGTAAAATAGATGGAGGTGAGAAAAGAAATATATTTTTTATAATTTTTGCACCCGCCGCGGTTGCGAACCTTTAGTGCCAACGTACCACCTTTTGTGCAATAGGGGATCAGGGTACACATAGTTCACCTTTAAAAATTTAAAAAAAAACACAAGTGTGTTGGTTAATTTTATGAGATAAGATATTATCGTCATTGTCCGTATGGAAAATATACTTACAATCCACAATCATGAGAAATGAGAATTTGCATCATGTCAAAGTGGAGGATATGACCTAGATTTTAAAATCAACAATGCCTCACTCAACACCCAAGTGGAAAATATCTCCCATCACTACATATTGTAGAAGTATAGTTGTTTGCATCACTACAAGGATTGACAAGAGTCCAATCTTTTGAGAAAAGTTTTAAAGATAAGAGCCAAAATGGCAAAATGGTTTGAAATGAGATTGATTGACTTTTAGTCTTCTCAAAAAAAAGTCAAGGTATTATTAAGTTGATTGAATTTTATTTATGAAAAGGTTTTGAAAATGCATGCATCTAAGTCCAAGTTTATTATGAAAGTGGTTCAAGTTTAAAAACAAGAAGAGTTTTCTAAAGGAGGAAGAAGATTTTTGAAATTTAAGAAGATGGGAGGAGAAGAAGAGACTATCCTAAAGCATAAGGTAAAAGGTAGGGATAAGAACCATCTAACCCACAAGAAGCCAATATTTGAAATTATGAGTCAAGATAGAATTACCATTCCTTGGATTAAAACCAAACAACCAAAGATACTAGACCTCTTGAGAGAACCAAACTTCAAGTGTATTAAGTCTTCACAAAAATTCGGCAGAGTAACAGCTATATACGGGTGAATTCCAGAGTACAAACAAAGAATGTAATCACAATAACCTGTACACAAAACAAACAAACAGACCAATATCTTGAGGTAAACCTCAAGAACTCCAGACAAAATATCAATTAAGGTCACAAGGTCTCCACAATTCCAAGGATAGTAACCAAATAGTTCAAGTATCATTAAAGCCTTTTTTAGGGTTCATGTTGATTATTAGGTGTATTGAAAAAGAAAAGAAAGGCTCAAGTGAGCAAAACAAAAATAACAAGGATAGAAATGCTCAAGTGAGCAAAATACAAATACATGAAATGTAATGCATAAAGTAAATGGTACATAAAGCATAAAAATAAAAGCATAAAATGAAACAAATTAATAAATAGTGGTTAGTTGGATGACCATCTTGAAACTTACATTTGGAACTCATTATAGGATTGGTAGAACCAAAGCCTCCACACAACAAGTTGCATTTTCTTTTTGTCAAGTATATCATCCATTTGGAATCCTCACAAGTACCATTTAATGATCAACGGTGTTTAAGTGATCCGCGTTGACCAAAAGTGTTGTAGATCCATTAGAGGATTGGTAGAACCAAAGCCTCCACACAATGAATCTCAAAGTTATTGGATCAAAGGGATCAAATTAACATACTTGGGCTTGCAAACATAGGTTTGGGCCACGAGTGACTATTTATTCGAATCAGGACAAAATTAAGTGTTATGTCAAGCAATCGTAAGTGGACTTATATAGAATTCACACATATTTTGAGGCCGGTCAATAGCAATTTATGCACCATTTATTTTGAGACATGATATAGAGATCATGCTCCAATAATACTTAGTGCAATAAGAAAGGGATGAGATGAAGAGGGATGGGAAAGAATGCAAACCACATTTGAAATAAATTTTAATTAAACTATTATTAAAATCATTCATCCATTTTATGGAGCTAGGCTCAACACCATGGATCCAATGATGTTAACAAAGTTCATTATAAAAAATTCAACCCAAGATCAGCCAGAAAATAATCACAAAATAATATTGCATTTTATATATACACTAAAAAAGTTTTAGAATATTTTAAAATAGAAATAAAAGAGAATAATATTAACTATGTTCAAATTATTCTAGAAATAAAAATTAAGACCATCGAAAAATCAGAAAAGGACTCAAACATTTTTATAAAATTTTTGGTAATTTTTTAAAGTCAGAAACTATTTTTAAAATTAAAAGAAATGAGTAGAATAAACCAAAAATGATAAAAAATAACAAAGTCAGAAATAAAAAATAAATGAGGTTACCAATATTTGTCACAATATTATTGGATCCTTCCATAATTTTTTCAGAATTTAAAAATGTATAAAAGTATATTTAAACATTTAAAACAAATCAAATGAAGTGATAATTTATAAAAAATATCAAAACACAAAATAAAATTGAGAAAAATAATTTTCATAATTTTTTCATATTTTTTGGACTAAAAATGAATTTTCTATAATATTTTGAAGTTTAAAACAATTAAATATAAAAATCAGAAAATAAAATAAAAACCAAAAATATGTGGACCAATGGATGAGAGTCAAAACGCGTCAGTAATCAAATCCAAGGGATATGGCGCGCTGTGCATATCATGGTCATTAGTAAGTAAAACAATGGATCACTTATTAAATCAGAAATTCAAAAAAAAACAAGTGGCGTGCCTTCATTGGTTGGAAGATGACACGTTGGTCATCTTCAACCTCTAGCCAACGTGAATTGCAGGTCTCTCAAACTATAAAATCAGAGCTCAGACCTATGCCATTCGCTTTGCCTCTTCAAGACGAAGACAACCACACGTTCGCGACAAATTTATATAAACTGTAGCTCAAGCAATTTGGAAGGAAAGTTTTGAAAAGGGATTTGAAATTTCATGGTCAAAACGTGTTTCCAGATAAAAGCAAGTGTTGCAACTAGAACCATGGCAATGATAGAATCACAATGATATCAAAGTTTTGAAGAAATGATGTAGAAATCTACCTATTGAAGTTGAGTTGCAGAGCTCTGAAATTGGACTTCTATGGAGCAATATAGGGCACGATTCTTGAAAGTAATTGTATGGTTGCCTTCATGGAAGATCAAGGAAGGTGAATTGATAGTAAAATTGGATTAAAAAAAGGCCTGAACACTGATTACGAAGTTACAGAAAATTGAGTTATGAAACAAGTTTGGCAGGGTAATTCTAGCTATCTAAGCTTGAGGAAATTAATGGGGGATGACCCTCTATTTATAGGAGAATGAATGGGATCCTCAAGCGTGTGAAATGATGAAGTTTGGAGGGAAATCGTGGGGGGGTCTGCATCATGATCAAAGTGTGACTTTTTTATCATCAAAACTCAGCCAAATCGTGCGATTCATGATTCTAAACACCTTTGGAAAGTTGCTAAACATGATTAGAAGAAAAAAAGAGTGGAAAACTTGTGATTAGAAGCCAAAACAAAGATTTCAAAAATCTGACTTGAGATGAAACTTTAGTTTCAAGCTACCAATTTCAAAACAATGGCATTTTTAGCTCAAGGGGTCTTACGACATGATTCTTGACACTTTAGAAAGATGAGGTTACAAGATTTTCAATGGAAAAAGAATGGAATCAAATGGATGCTTGAGCTGAAAGCTGCATTAAGTCAAAGTTGGAGAAAAAGGGTTGACTTTCCATGCTTAGAAATATTTCAAATTTTTCTTCAAAAGTGACCTATAATGTTTTGCATCCAAACATGGCCTTCCCCTTGGAATTTGCTCTAGACCAAAACAGATGGCATGAAATAGACCTCTTGAATGACATTTTGAAACTTGAACCATTAAAAATCTCCAAAAATTGAGAGAGTTATGAATTGTTGAAGTTGACAAAAAATCATGAAATGACCTATAATATTTTTCATCCTTAGGGCATCTTCCATCTATTTTCTCACTTTACACATAAAATAAGGAATAAAGTTCACATCCTCAAGATAAATATGGAAAGAGAGTTGGCTCAAGGTGATAGATATTGACGAAGTTATTATCATTTGAAGCTACACCTGAGAAATTGGGGGTTCATCTAGAGGACTTGTAATCTTTCTTCATCATCAAGTTTCTTCCACATGAAAACTCCTTGAAAATTTTGAAGTGATTTGTTAATAACCCTTTGAAGAGAAGGATGTTTTTGGAATCACTCAAAAATACCAAAAGATGAGCAATATATACTTCTTTGAAGTTCAAAACCCCAGCTCCTAGACCAAGAAAATGCATTGAGGAACTTTGACAATCTTGACCAACCTTCTTGTACCAACACTCTTGCTTTGTAAATAGAAGATATTGAGGATGATAATGAGAAATAATATCCATCAAAACCACTTTCATGTCTTGATAATTTAGAGAAATATGCACTTGTGATCAATGGCAACAAGACCTTCTCCAATCATGACAACTTCTTCCATTAACCCTTTGTACCTTTGAATCAATTTGATAACTTTGAAATGTGATAAACCAAAATAAACTTTTCCATGCTATTTCTTCCAAAACAACTTCAATGGTGAGGTTTTAATTTCTCAAGCTTTATTGACTAGGGCATGGAAATAAACTCATGAACCCATGGATACTCTTGCTAAGCCACATTGCCTTTACCTACATTATTAACAAGTAAGACCATCCAACATTGCATTTTAACAATTAGAAAGAAAATCAAGTCAAAATATCCATGATCACAAAAGAGAACAAGTCAAGATGCTTGGTGATTCCTCAAAGAGCAAGACTAAATATAGGGAGGAGGACCAAAAGCCCTAATGTGATCTTTTTGTAATTGAATCAATATGGTATGATGAAGGGATCTTAGGGGCAATAATTGGGGTACAACATCATGAAGCACTAACTAATCGTAGAACCTTTAGTTGAACAACTTGGCGATTAGGAAGTAGTGAGATAGTCGGCTTTGGTGGAAAATTGGAGATTGGTTGATACTCGATACTACACTCATTGAGATTGGAATTTTAGTATATTTCGGCTGCAAGAAAAGATTAATTGTGCTGAGACAATTCGCGATTAAGAAAGATCAATGATATTGAGATTCCCTAGAACCCGGTTACTTTTTAGGACAGGTTGAACCAACTAAAAACTTCAAGAGGGTACTTACTGTTGCGACTGGTTTTTAAATCAAGAGTTGCAACTATTCATTTTTATCCTAGGGAAGGGAATCTAACAGAAAACCCTAATTCACAGACAGAGATTCTAGGTCACGGACTCAATTGGACGAAAGTAAGGTGTTAGTCACCTTTCATCCACCTTGTTCACAAGGATATTAGAGTCTAGGTTTAGGTTTGGGGTAAACTGGACTTTAAGTTTTAATTAGAAAGACTCGCCATGATTTTAGATCGTATGCCTATGTATCCTCTTACGAGGAATCAGAGTCCCAATTCGTAGTTCGTATGGATTTGGTGTTTTTTTAGGGGTTTGCAAACATATTTTGAATCACTTCGCACTTGGTCGGGAGTAATGATTGCGGAGATTTTGAGTGAGTGCTTAGTAAGTCAAAACTGGTTTGAAACCCTTTTGCAAAAAAGACAGTTGATTAGCTTAGTTTATTACGAAAATAGTTTGATGCTTGGTTTGTGTTTTTTAATCGAATTAATTGCGAAAATATCTTAATTAATGCATGATTGAAAATTTTTAATGCAAATAATATATAAAAATACATTCATGAGTTTTCTAAATAAACATAATTTATTTATAATAATAAGTAATATTGACATATAATAAATAATAATACTATAAATAAAAATTACTAGTAATAATACTAATAATTCTAACTAATAATAATGAAAATAATAATTAAAAAATAATAATATAATGTAATAATAATAGTAAAAAAATAATAATTACATAAAAAATATAGAATATAACTAATTCCAAATGGGGTGAATCTTTTTGTTATTAAGTAAAAAAGTGGGGGTGTTATAAGTAGATCTAGGCTAGGCCTATTTGTTTATTCAGACAGGGGGTGCATTTCATTTGGCGTTTAAGCAATCCATGGGAAGGGTGGTGTGAAGAGAAGCTGGGCTTAGGCCCTAACGAATTGAGAGAAATGCCAGATGGATCGTGTGGGCGAGGGTGTACAGATATTACAGTGGGACTTGGCCTATCGGCCGTCCACTGATGATCTAATTGACGAAGACGCGAGTGCAACTTATTTATCGCGGGCCTGCACATACTGGATTGTTGACATCATACAAAATCTTGTTTTACATTGCGTTTCGTTTTTTATATTACAATATACATCTTCTTCTTTCTCTCTCAATACACAAACCTTTTGTCCTACAAACCCTAGCGCCGCTACCGATGGTGAAAATTCACCCCCTTTCCCAACGTGTATCAACCTATAACCCTAATACAAAAACAACAACCCCAAAATCAAACAACAAAAAACAATGAGCTAAGTTGAATCATAAAATCAAAAATCATAAAAATAGAATTAGTTTTTTTTATAATTAAAATTAATTTTTGAATATTAATTATTTTAATTATTTCAACATTGATTATTTTGTTAAATAAAATTAATTAGTAAATTAGGTTTAAATTGCAAATTGCAACTATTTTTCTCAATAAAGAAATACAAAAATATTTTTTAATTAATTAGATTTCTTAGGATTCTAATTTGTTCCCGTCTTAATTTTCGCGCATTGTTTTTCCTTATTTCTAATAATTATTGTAACTACTCCGAGTTTGTAATAGTTAATTAGGTTTACTATTTCGCATTTATTATTTCCCCAGTTTTTTTGAATTTGTAATCCCCCCCCAAGGCCTTGTAATAGCTAGGGTTTTAATTTCTCGCACTTTACTTTCCACAATTATAAACTGCCTAGATGCATGGATAATAGGTTTGTATGGAAATAATAATGATTAGAACAGTAGATCACCCTAAATGTGCAAAGATAACTTTAAGTGTAATCAAACACTTGCACATGCTCACTCCTAGGGTTTTGTCTCACTTGGTTGCCTCGGAAATAATGGTCGTATCCCTCAAACGTAGGGATATCTTAACAATGACCCGTAATTCAAAGTCGCCATAAAGATCATAGTCCCTCCTTGTCCCTCGAGTTGCCTACGAGAAATGATCTTATGACGATAGTCACTTCGAAATGCTTAGGTACCCTTACTTGTTGCCTTCAGTGACCATTTCGTCCCTTTCGAGTGTCCCTTAAACTCCAACGATGAAGCTACCTACTCCTTAATAGTAGGATAACACTGTCTAAAGGAAAATGAACAGACATTTTTCGAGTAGGTGGATTAGTTCCTAGGTACTTGCTCAAACAAACAAATTTCACACAAACACTTTCAAAACAGTTTTCAAAAACAACTTCGTCAGAGTCTTGAGGATAAATACAAGGGTTACAATGAAGTCAAACAAAAACTTTTCAAAACACACAAGCAATTCCAAAATGAGAAAATACCTAAGAGCCCGTGGAAAACCATGGATAAAAAGGGTTCTAACACCTTCCCTTTCTATAATCTACCCCCTATACTCAGAAACTCTCGAAAAAAAGGTTTTTTCTATTCTTTTCCCTTTCCTTTGTTGGAGGAAATAAAAGTCGGTGGCGACTCTTGCTTACCGCGACATTTGCGAATACACAACACAAACCAGTATTAACAGTCGGTTCTGCCACCATATCACAAAACTGGCGACTCTGCTGGGGATTTAATAAGTGGGGTATACCTTAGGATCTAGGTCGCTTCTAAAATTGCTTGCTTGTCTTTTTCTTTGTCTGCTTTATATTTAAGGGTATTATTGGGGTTACGTAGATCCTACACTCGGATTTGGGGACACCTTTTAGGTAAGTAGCAATAAACTATGAGGGAACAGTGTGGAGTATACCGACACGGTTGAAGCAGTAGCTACATTGATGTGGCACTTTGATTGGTACCGGTAACCCTTGAGTCAATCAGGGAGAGTACGGGGCTGCCGCGTGATGTCATAAAGCATCAAATGATGTTAGAACATTTAATTGCACAACATGGCCAGTAGGACGTAGCGAGATGGCCGACTTTGGTGTATTCCCAAGGTCGACAGATACTCGATGCTACACTCATTGAGGTTTGACTCTTGAGTTTTGTTTGGTTGCGAGTAAATCGCCTATTGAACGAAGCTTGGGGGAAAGATCAGTGATATTGAGATCCCTTAGAACCCGGTTACTATTTATAGGACATGTTGAACCAATCCAACTTCAAGAGGGTATGACCTTAAAACTCATGCAAGCCTTAAACCTAAGGACTTGATGTGACTTGTTTGTTGCTTGCTATACATGTGATTTCTTAGCATAATCATGACATCATAGACATGGCATATCATACTGACCATTTCAAGGATTTTCTAGGGCTCATCTTTTCTTTGTTTTGTAGGACATGGCACCCGCCCGTAGGAACACTATCCAGATTAACCTTGTGAAAGTGCCTCTCCAACTAAAGGACTTGGGATTAAGGATTCCTGAAAGCTCTCCCTTCACTGAGAAACATGGTCGGTTTCTCAACTTGGTCACTTCAAAACCTGATGAAGAATTGTTAAAAGTGCTATTTCAGTTCTTCGATCCTTTGCACCACTACTTCACCTTCCTGGGTTACCAGCTAGTGCCTACTATGGAGGAATTTTCTCAGTTGTTAGGGATACCTATTCTTGATCAGTTACCTTTCAACAGTAAGGAAGAACATCCAAAGCCTGAAGAGATTGCTTGAGCTCTGTCCTTACAACGGTCTGACGTAGTGACAAATTGGGAAACTAAAGGAAATGTCCAAGGAATCCCAATTAAATTTCTATTCGAGAAGGCTTATTATTTTTGGAATACCCTGGATTTACAAGATTTTGAAGAGGTATTGGCACTCCTTATCTACGGGATGGTACTTTTCCCTAATGCAGACCAACTCGTAGATGTGAATACTATTAAGGTGTTTCTGTCTCATAATCCGGTACCTACATTACTTGGGGATGTTCTACACTCTCTAGTTGCTCGTACTCTAAAGAGAAGGGGGACCCTCCCGTGTTGCACCACTCTATTGACTAGGTGGTTTATTTCGCACATACCCAGGTCTATTTTGAATAATGAGTAGGGTATAAAATGGTCTCATAGGCTGATGTCCCTTACACATTCAGACATTCATTGGTGTTCATGGTCCTCGGAATATGTTATCCTCATTGATCGCTGTGGTGAATTCCCTAATGTCCCTCTCTTAGGCATTAGGAGAGGAATCATTTATAACCCTTGTTTGGCATTGCGGTAGTTTGGTTATGCGAGAAGGGATGGTCCTTATGATACACTTATCCAAGGAATCACCTTCAATTATGAGAATGATGCTCAGGGTTACTGCAAAAGGTTCATGAGAGCTTGGGGCATGGTACATAAAATTGATAGCAAAACACTAGGGCACAAGAATTCCATCCCTGTTGAGCCATATCTCTGATGGGTACGAGCCCGCACCCAAAAATCTTAGGATGCCTTACCCTGCTGTCCTACCAATAATTATGGAACTAGTTGCTAAAGGAGACACTCCTTATCTTGTTCATCATCCTGACATGCCAACTGATCATGAGGAGTTACTGAAATCCTGGGTTCAACTTAAAGAGGAGCAGGATATGTTCGAAGCTCAATTATATGCCAGCGAGAAGAAGGTCCTGGAGCTCACTAGGCTACTTCATGAAGAAAGGAACATAAACGCCTACATTGCACCAAAGTGGATGTGCTCGTGGGAGACCTAGTTTCTTTTTTTCTTTAAGTTTTGTTTGTTTAATTGTAAGCCTAAATGGAATTCTTTGTAACAATCTGAACTCTTTAATGCAATTAACGTGTGTTTCTTTTGGTTAAATAAATTTGAGCCTTTAAAAGTCCTTGAAATCATTGCATATGCATACCATCCATGACATTGCATGAGCATGTTCCATTACAGGTTTCTCATCTTCTTCGATGTTTATTTCAGCAAAAATGTATTTTGAACAAAGCATCAAAGATCTTTAGGCACAAAATGCCCAATTTCAAAAAATGTTCATAACTCTGGAAAAAGGGAAGGAGGACTTGAAGGCCCTTGCCTGAAGGAAAAGAAGAAGAAGACCTTTGGTGTTCTGAATCTGGGCAGAAGGTTCAGGGGGGAGTTAAATCAACCAGTCGATTTGACCTCCTCATCCAAAGAATGGGAGAATCAAGAGAGGGACACAAGGGAGAAGGACCATAGCCCCGAAGTTTCTGACAATGATACAGACTACAATGATGATAAGTATCCTCCCACTAAGGATAGGTGCAAACAATTAGAGGATCAATTGAGCGCTATGGAGATCCAGAGAATACCAGGGCTAGATTTTGAAGAGCTGGGATTGGTGTCTGGGGTAGTCATCCCGCAAAAGTTTAAAGCTCTGGTTTTCGCAAAGTATGATGGGGTGTCTTGTCCCAAGCTTCATCTCCGTTCCTATGTGAGGAGGATTCAGCCTCACACTGCTGATAGGAACTTTTGGGTTCACTTCTTTCAAGACAGCCTGCCAGGCACTCAGCTTGAGTGGTTATATAAATTGGAGGGAACCAATGTCCAAAACTGGGAGGATTTGGCTACTGCTTTTTACAAGAAGTACCAATATAATGTTGACCTTGCCCCTACTTGTACTCAACTCTAGAGTATGTCCATCGGTGCAGGTGAAGGCTTTAAGGACTATGCACAGAAGTGGAGAGATTTGGCTGGGAGAGTCCAACCCCCTTTGTCTGACAAGGAGTTGGTTGACATGTTTCTTGGGACGCTGTCTGGTCCATTCTTCAATCATTTGATTGGTAGCTCAGCAGCTGGTTTCACCAAGCTGATATTAAAAGGAAGAGGGTAGAAGCTGGGATTCGGAGTGGCAAAATACAGAAAAACACCTCTTCGAGCTCAGTAAAGAAGCCTTTCGCAGGCAAGAAGGAAGTCAGTGATATCTATAGCCCAAGAGGTCAGAGCAGAGCTGAACACCGTCCAACGGTAAGTGCTGTGATGATACCTAGGCCTGCGGCTACCCCACAACGCAACAATCAGCAAAGAGTAGAAATACCGTAAAGGCAATTTACCTGGATTAACATGACATTGACTAAGGTTCTACCTCATCTGCTAAGATCCAACTTGACAACCTTAAATGAGGTTCCCAAGAATCCTAACACCACATCTCCTCGGTACAATCCAAATGCTTGGTTTGCCTACCATTTTGAGAGTCCTGGTCACGAAACAAATGACTGCTGGGCTCTGAGAAATAAAGTAAAAGATCTGATTAAAGCCAAGGAGTTTGAGTTTGATGCTCCGGAGAAACCCAATGTCATAACTGCTCCCATGCCCAAGCACAACCGTGGAGTTAATACCATTGATACTGACCTGTTCATTACCTCTATTGATGAAGTTTCTACTCCTCTTATGATTGTTAAGGAGAATTTTTTTTTGGCCAGTTTATTTCCGGGTTGTGGTGAAGGTTTCCACATGTGTTCATCTCTACCCATTGGTTGCTATTTGCTGAAAGCAGGTGTTCAACGCCTGATGGACAACAAAAAAATTTTGTTCGAAAAGACTTTGATTCCAACTGTTCCATTTGAAGATGTTGCCATTATATCCATTTCTGCCAATCCTTCCAAGGTCTCCTTTAAAAGACCTGTTAGGATTACACCCGCTCCGAGAATCGCTCTATTAATAGTCACTTTTCCTGGTCTTGTCCCATATGCCTCGGACAAAGCTGTCCCTTGGCATTATGGCTCCGATGTTTACTATCATGGCGTTAAACAAGATTTGAAGAATGAAGATGTTGATCCCGATGTCAGTAACATTGTCGGGACCGTCAGGATTACCAGAAGTGGAAGGGTTTTCTCTCCCGAGATCTCCCCAAAGACTGTTAATAAGCCTGTTGTTATTCCATCTGTTGTTCCTGCTAGTACTTCAGCTACTACTCCCGTTCTTACTCCAGTTGTTACCCCTGCCGATGAGTCATCTGGGACTCTGGGAAAAGAAGTTATAGGTGAGCCTGACCGGACAGAGGCACCTAGAAAAGTTGTTGTGGAATCCTCTAAGAAAGATATAGAGGAAATCTTAAAAATAATCAAAAAGAGAGGCTACAATATGGTCGAGTAGCTGGGGAAGATCCCCTCGAAGATATCGATATTGTCTTTACTGTTATGTTCCGAGGCCCATGTAAAGGCTTTGATTGCATTCCTCAAGACCGTGCATGTGCCAAAAGAAACCTCAGTCGATCAATTCAAAGACTGTGTGGCCAGCTTGACTGCTGACAATGGGCTGGGTTTTTCAGATGTCGACTTAACACCAAAAGGGAGGAAGCATAATGATGCTCTGCATGTCTCGATTGAATGCAGGGGCACCACTATGGCTCATGTGCTGCTGGATACTGGGTCTTCACTGAATGTTATGCCTAAGAAGGCTCTTGATCGGCTGGATTGTGAAGGCTTGACCTTAAATCCTAGTAACATTATGGTAAGGGCTTTTGACGGGTCGAAGAGAATGGTGCATGGGGAGGTGGATATCCCTGTCAAAGTAGGCTCTCAGACCTTTGGGTACACCTTCTACGTGATGGACATCAGGCCATCATACTCTTGTTTGTTGGGTCGTCCTTGGATCCATGAAGCTGGGGCCGTTACTTCTACACTGCACCAAATGCCAAAATATCGGGTAAAGGGGAAGATTTTCACTGTGCATGGCAAAGAGGAGAATATGGTGAGCCACCTGAACTCCTTCAGGTATGTGGAGATGGACGGGGAATTCATAGAGACTCCTTGTCAATACTTGGAAGATGTTCCCCAGATTTTAGCGTCAACCGAGACTACCACCAACACCAAACCTCCTCCGAAGATGGCTTCTCTCAAGGCACTAGAGCAGTGGTCGAAGAAGGTGGGTGTACCAACTAGGGACATCTCCCTGATTTTACTCACAAAACTAACAAATTTGCAATGGGCTATACTTCAGCAGCTCAAAGGGTTGTTCTACGCGCTCGAGCTGGAGGACCTCCCCTACGCATCAACAATCGTAGGGTCAACGCTATTGAAAACAGTGAAGAAGACTCTAATATTGATAGTTGGATCTACCTGACTACTAACAATGGACCGAGTAATTGGACGGCCAGAGATTTTATACCAGTTTCTTTTATTTTGCAGTAATTGTCTTACTTGTTTTCTGAGTTTGTAATAATCAATTTAAACTTTATGGCCTTGTGTCTTACCCGAGGCACAATGGTTCTATCTGTGAGGGTTATTGTGATACGGTGGCAGAACTGATTGTTAATACTGGTTTGCCTTTTGCGTTTGCAAAAAGTTGCGGTAAGCAAGAGTCGCCACCAACTTTTATTTCATCCAATCAGAAAGGAAAAAGTACAGAAAAAACCTTTTTTCGAGATATTCTGAGTACGGGCGGTAGATTATAGAAAGGGAAGGTGTTAGCACCCTTTCTATCCATGGTTTTCCATGGGCTCTTAGGTACTTGCTCATTTTTAAATTTCTTGTGTTTGTTTGCTTTGTTTTGAAAATGTTTTACTTCGTGATAACCCTTGTATCAATCCTCAAGAATGTGACGAAGTTGTTTTCCTACAAAACCCTAATTTAACAACTTTTGGGTTTTGATGAATTGTGAGAAATCCTTGAGGAATCATGATCAACCCTTGATCAAATGATGAATAATACTTCAAAATGAGGATGTTGACCAAAAATCTTGAAGTTTGACTGTATGTGGGCCATAGTTGACTTTTGACCTAACACAGTTGATTTTCAGGCATTTGAGCAATTGACTGAGCAAACTTCTTATGCAAGCATTGAAACTTGACATGGATGATCTTGAGAACATATTAGGAAAATGGTAAGCATTTGAGTCCTTTGTGGTTCACATATCTTGATGAAAATAGAAACCCTAATTTGAGGTGTGTTGCCCTATGAGAGAGTTTTCCTGCTTAACTCTTAAGCTTCCTTGAGCAATTTGGGGACCTCACTTGACATTTGTTGAGAAATATGGGAGGGCATTTTTGGGTACAACAATTATTATATGTCATTTCATATATCATCAATAAAACATTGGACGATCCTTGCATACAAATCTTGCGCTCTCTGTTTTGCTTTTTTTCTTTTACTTTATCAATACAGTTATTCTCTTACACACACTCACGTATCAAACTGCAGATCCACATCCATCCTAGATCCCATTGATAACAGTTCTGCTATTACCAATCATGACTTTGAAAATCTAATCAACCAAGACGAGGACGAAGGTGAGGAAGATTGTGAAGTGCCTGGAGAACTTGCTAAACTGTTACAGCAGGAATAAAGGTCCATACAGCCCCATGAAGAGCCAATTGAGACGATAAACTTGGGCACAAAGGTGGACAGAAAAGAAGTCAAGATCGGTGAAAATCTGGAGACTAAGATCAAACAGCGGTTGATACAGATGTTGCACGACTACATTAAGATGTTCGCCTGGTCATATGAAGACATGCCTGATTTAGACACTGATATCGTGGTACACCGTCTACCGACTAAAGAAGACTGTCCTCCGGTTAAACAGAAGGTCCACCGTATGCGTCCTAAAATGTCAGAGAAGATCAAGGCAGAGGTTATGAAGCAATTCAACACAGGGTTCTTAGTTGTGACCTCCTATCTGCATTGGGTTGCTAACATCGTCCCGGTACCTAAGAAGGACGGCAAGGTACAGATGTGTGTGGACTAGAGAGACATGAACAGGGCGAGCCCCAAGGATGATTTCCGGCTTCCTCACATTGATGTTATGGTTAACAACACCGCACAACACAAAATTTTCTCCTTCATGGATGGTTTCTCTGTCTACAACCAGATCAAGATGGCTCCTGAAGACATGGAGAAGACAACCTTCGTCACACAGTGGGGCACCTTCTGTTACAAGGTGATGCCTTTTGGGTTGAAGAATATTGTGGCAACTTATCAGCGAGCCATGGTCGCCTTGTTCCACGATATGATTCACCATGAGATCGAGGTTTATGTTGATGACATGATAGCCAGGTCTCAAACCGAAGAGGAACACCTTGATCATCTACAAAAGTTATTCGACAGGTTGGAGACATACAAGATGAGGTTGAATCCGAACAAGTGCACCTTCGAGGTAAGGTCTGGTAAGCTTCTGGGTTTCATCATTAGCAACAAAGGTATTTAGGTAGACCCCGCAAAAGTAAAGGCCATACAAGAGATGCCGACTCCCCATACTGAGAAGGAAGTTAGAGGTTTCTTGGGACGTTTGAATTATATCGCCAGGTTCATTTCACATCTGACTGCTACTTGTGGTCCCATCTTCAAGCTTCTAAAGAAATATCAAGTGGTAAAGTGGAATGACGAATGCCAGACTTCTTTCGAAAGGTTCAAAGAATATCTTCAAGAACCACCAATTCTGATGCCTCCGGTTGAAGGAAGACCTTCGATATTGTACTTAACAGTGCTAGACAATTCAATAGGGTGTGTGATGGGGCAGCATGATGAGTCTGGTCGAAAAGAGCACGCAATATACTACCTTAGAAAAAAGTTTACCGACTGTGAGACAAGATACTCACTGCACGAGAAAACTTGTTGCACTTTGGCATGGACTGCTCGTCGACTGAGACAGTATATGTTGACCCACACTACTTTGTTGATATCAAGATGGATCCAATCAAATATATCTTCGAGAAGCCCGCACTCTCCGGAAGAATATCAAGATGGAAGATGATCTTAACTGAATACGATATACAACATACAACCTAGAAAGCAATCAAGGGAATGTATTGGCTGATCATTTGCCACATCAGGCCGTGGATGACTACCAATCTATGAATTTTGAGTTCCGAAACGAGAATATTATGCTGGTGACTGATTATGAAGAACCTGGACCGGATGAAGGACCTGAGGAAGGATCCCGATGGACTATGGTTTTTGACGGAGCCTCGAACACACTCGGTAATGGCATTGGCGCCATAATTATATCTCCTGAGGGATGTCATACTCCTTTCACTGCCCGACTATGTTTCAACTGCACTAACAACATAGCGGAATATGAAGCCTGCATCATGGGTCTCAAAGTCGCTATCGATCTCAGGATCAAGTTCTTAAATGTCTTTGGGGATTCTGCCTTAATGATAAGTCAGATCAAATGAGAATGGGATACGAAACATCATAATATCATCCCATACAAAGAACACGTGTTGACATTTCTCCCGCACTTTGAGAAAGTAACCTTTAAACATTTCCCACGAGAGGAGAATTAGTTAGAGGACACGCTAGCTACCATGTCTTCTATGTTCAAAGTCAGGTGGGATAACGAAGCTCCTCGGATCACCATTGAGAGGTTGGATGAACCAGCGCACTGCTGCGAGATCGATACTAAAGTGGTAGAAGTTAAACCTAGGTTTCACGAAGTAAAAAGGCATCTCGAGGCTCAAGAATATCCCGAAGGGGCATCTGTCAACGATAATAAGTTTCTGAGAAGTTTTGCCGCGAAATTCTTCCTCAGTAATGGAATCCTCTACAAGCGCAATCATGACACTACCTTACTGCGGTGTGTAGACAAGAGCGAAGCAGAGAGGATTATGACAGATATACATGAAGGTACCTTCAAAACCCATTCAAGTGGACATACCATGGCTAAGAAGATCCTACGGGCAGGATACTACTTGTCCACTATGGAAGCAGATTAATATCAGCACTCCCGAACTTTTCATAAGTGCCAAATGTATGCTGATAAGGTGCATGTGCCTCCGGTTCCTTTAAATGTCTTGACGGCTCTCTGGCATTTTGCAATGTGGTGCATTGACATGATCGAAGAAATCAGGCCTACCTCTTCAAATGGGCATCGCTTCATCCTGGTAGCCATCGATTAATTCACAAAATGGGTTAAGGCGACCTCCTTTGCTACTTTGACCAAGAATGTTGTGCCGCAGTTTATCAGGCATAACCTGGTCTGTCGGTATGGTGTTCCAGAGAGAATTATCACAGACAATGGTACCAATCTCAACAACACGATGATTACCGAACTTTGTAAGAAATTCAATATACAACATCATAACTCTTCTCCCTACCGGCTAAAGATGAATGGCGCTGTTGAAGCATCTAACAAGAACATCAAGAAGATTATACAAAAGATGACGGTGACATACAAAGACTGACATGAGATGTTACCATTCGCTCTTCATGGGTACGTACCTCAGCAAGGACGTCGACAGGAGCAACACCCTACTCTATGGTATATAGCATGGAGGCAATCCTACCCATTGAGGTCCAGATTCCTTCTCTAAGGGTTATGAAGGATGTGGTTTTGAACGAAGACGAATGGATCCAGACTCGACTTGATCAGCTAAAGCTGATCAACGAGAAGAGACTTATTGATGTCTGTCATGGTCAAATGTATCAAAAATGGATGATTAAACGCATCATATTGTCTCAAGGTGATCCCATGGGAAAATAAACTTCCACCTACGAAGGGCCATTTGTGATTAAAAACATTTTCTCGGGTGGAGCCATGATTCTAACCACCATGGACGGCGACGACCTTCCTCACCCTGTCTATGCAGACATAGTGAAAATATACTACGCATGATAAAAGACCCGCTAGGTTGACTGGCCTAGTCAAAAATAAGGGCTTCCCGGAGAACCAAAAGGGTTCGGGAAAAATAAGGGATGAAAATGAAAAATTTGTACACCCGGTAAGTCGAAAACCTGAAAAGGCGGCTTGGGCAAAAAAGGGTATCCCGATCGACTGAAAACCCGATAGGGCATTCCAGAAAAAATTTAGGGATGTAAAGCGTATCACTATGTGCCATTGGATTACATTGCGATCAGACCTCAGTATCAACTGTCAAGCTCGAACGACACCAATCAATCTAATCAGCTTCGGATAAGCAGAAAAGTGATGAGACGCTCGAAGACAGAGCGGCAATAGCATACTTGGAACCCAATGGGATTGTTGTACATAGTGGTTTTCTTTTTCACAAATATTGTATAGCTTCTATTTTTTACGGCGGCGTTCTCTTACTAGAGCGTCAACTTCCTTGTACAAAAACGCCTATTATAGGCCAACTTCGAAAATCAATACAAATCATTTTTAAAAAACTATTTGTTCTTCTTTTTCTGTTTTGTTTTGCAAGAACTTCCAATGGTTTATTCTTGGAATATGCATTTGAATATGATTGCGGTTCATAAACATTTGCTTAAGAAACAGAAAGACAATTGCTCGTAACTTAAGAAACAGGGGCAAAATCAAAAAATGTCCAAACCCGATAGTTACTTTGTCCAACAGGTACCAGGGCAGAGACAACTTTGAAACACAGTCATCAGTGCGTACGACCTTGTGACGTCTATACTCCCCACACGGTAAAGAGGTGATCAAAGCATTAATCTCAGCTTCCCCAAAGCAGGAGGTACTTTCCCCAGTCGGTTCCCTTTCGAGAGATGCCAGTTATATTCCCCCAACCGAATTTCATAATCGCAAGAGGGTCATAAAAATTTGTCTCCCAAGAAGAGTTTACTTCCCTGAATGCGGAAACTCAATCCCCGATAGAGTTTATCCCTCCAGGTACGGAAGTTCACTTTCCAACAGAATTATTCCCCCGTAGAGCTATTCTCAAACAGATTATCTCCCTGGAAGAATGTTCACAAACAACAAGGAGTAAATCTCCAGCATAGTCATCTCTGTTCACCATCCCCAGCGGAAGTAGAAGAACTGCAATCCTCTACAATAGTCAGGAATGTTATACTCACCAGCAGTAGTCATTAATTTTTTTTCCTAGACTCAGACATGTCATAATAGCATTTCATGTTCATGCATCATGACATGCGCATACATATCACATACATCATAGTCTCATTTATTTTGAGAACATCATCTCACAATGCATTTCATGCATCGCATATAATTAACCCTGTTATCTTTTCAGGAAAGACAATTATTACCAACAATTCCAGCAGTTATACAGGTCATATATGCAGACAACTAATGAAAAATCAATTCCCTAAACCAAACGGGTCAACTAAGCTACGCGACCAAATGAAGTAACCCTATGACCCAGGTTCCTTCCCATAAGCCCTATTATCCAGGCTTTCATCTCGAAGTAACCCTACGATCCAGGTTCCTTCCCATAAGCCCTAATATCAAGGCTTCCACCTAGAAGTAACCCTACTATCCAGGTTCCTTCTCATAGCCCTACTATCTAGGCTCTCATTTCGAAGTAACCTACTATCCAGGTTCCTTCTCATAGCCCTATTATCCAGGCTTTCATTTCGAAGTAACCCTACTATCCAGGTTCCTTCCCATAAGCCCTACTATCCAGGCTTCCACCTTGAAGTAACCCTACTATCCAGGTTCTTTCCCATAAGCCCTACTATATAGGCTTTCATCTCGAAGTGACCCTACTATCCAGGTTCCTTCCCATAATCCCTACTATCCAGGCTTTCATTTCAAAGTAAACCTACTATCCAGGTTCCTTCTCATAGCCCTACTATCCAGGCCTTCATCTCGAAGTAGCCCTACTATCCAAGTTCCTTCTCATAGCCCTACCATCCAGGCTTTCATTTCGAAGTAACCCTACTATCCAGGTTCCTTCTCATAGCCCTACTATCCAGGATTTCATCTTGAAGTAACCCTACTATTCAGGTTCCTTCTCATAGCCCTACTATCCAGGATTTCATTTCGAAGTAATCCTACTATCCAGGTTCCTTCTCATAGCCCTACTATCCACGCTTTCATCTCGAAGTAACCCTACTATCCAGGTTCCTTCCCATAAGCAGTATTATCCAGGCTTTTATTTTGAAGTAGCCCTACGACCCAGGTTCCTTCTTATAACCCTACTATTCAAGCTCTCATTTCGATGTAACCATACGAACCAGGTTCCATTTCATAGCCCTACCTTCCAGGCATTCATTTTGAAGTAACCCTACGACCCAGGTTCCTTCTCTCTTATCTCCAGACAATAGTTTACAACACTGCAAAACCTAGACCCGACTAGAATCGGTCGATCTCACGTTTCCCTAGTAAGTCGTTGTGCATCCTGGACCCTAACCAATTAGGCAGTATGCTTCCACCTCCTCAATCAAGAGTTAATTCCCCAGTAGAGTAATGGACAACCAAAGCTCCTATACCCTATTTCCCCATATGTAAATCAACATTCTCTAGCGAAGTCCTCCTCAATGGTAGGTACAAGAATTATCGCAAAGGAATCTCTTATGCAACTGATATCTTCTCTGGATGGCATCTTTAAGCCCATCTTCGACGATCTTTCGTCATCTTCTTTCAAATGGCATCTGTAAGCCCATTCTTGATATTACCTACACTTCCAGTATCATTTCAGACGAGTGCAAATTTTATGGCACTCTAGTGTTCAATCATCTTCCACCTTCAGATCACGAAAGGCAAACTAACCAATCTACATCCTCAGGTTTAAGAGATTGAACAGGGGCAGCTGTTGCACCCCAAAATTTTCCCTCTCATTTTACTCAACACATGCTCATTGAGATCCTCAACTTGCTCAAGGATGCCCAAGAGTTGACCAGATATACTCTCTCTTAAAGCAATGAACCTCCAACTAGGGTTTCTATTTTCATAAAGATGGGTGAGATCCAAAGGCCTCATATGATCTCCATTGTCCTAATATGTTCTCAACACCATTTATGTCAAGTTTCATGCCTTTCACAAGAAGTTTCCTCAGTCAGCTGCTCAGATGCTTGAAAATCAACTATATTAGGTCAAAAGTCAATTGTGGCCCACATACAGTCAAACTTCAATATTTTTGGTCATCATCAACATTTTGAATTGATATCCATCATTTTATCAAGGGTTGATCATGATTCCCCAAGGAATGCTCCTAATTCATCAAAACTCAAAAATTGCTAAATTAGGGTTTCTCAGGAAATGTCAACCAAACTTTGACTAGGCATAGCTTTCTCATACTTTATCAGAAATTTTCCATCCAAGGCTCATTTTCAAGAGAATCCAATTCCCTACAACTCATATTCATCCCTCAAGCTCAAAAAATGCACTCATGAAAAGATATGAATTTAGACAGTATAGGTCATTCAAAAAAGTCAACAAAACACCTCTTGGGTCAAAGCTTCTTACATGAACATGGAAGATCCAATTCAGATGAAACGAAAAGGGTTTTTTAGGGGACATCCTAATATTTCCATAAATTCATGGGTCTTCCTCAAAGTGTGAAAATTGAGCAAGTTATGACAAGAGAAAGTTGGAAAATTTTTGTGAAATGCAGGAATTTCAATTTGAGTAATTTTGATATTTTTGACTTGTGGGCCATGGATTGAGAGTCCACACGTGCATTACACCTCAAATCAGCTTCTTACATCATTTGGTTGTGTTTTATTTTAATTATTTCAATTATATTTTATTTAATTCATTAATAATGAAAAATAATTAAAATCAAATCAAATCTTTTGTACAAAGATTCAAATCCATTTGCCTTGACCTAAAAACACACTATATATTCCTCCAAAATTCAGACCAAGAGGGATACAAAACACTAGCCTCCAAAAGTGATCAAAATTTTCAAAGTTGTCAAAAAAACCTAAGGCTTCCAAACTCTCGATACAAGCCACCCTACTGCAAGATCTCACTGCCATTCATTCCCAACAAGGAGATTGAGTGAGTTTGAGACGATCTTGAAGTCCCCAAGCACGTAGAACACCCGTTCATGGCATCTCCGGTTGCATAATATTTTAAATTTTTACATCTTTGTTTTTGCTTCGTTTTAAACCATACTAATGCTGTTAATGTGTTCCTGAGACGTTTGTCAACATATATGGATCATCTTCGTGTACCCATGCACGCAAAATATTGACCTGCCATGTTTGCACGTGGGAATTTCCCATCGCGTGTTAGTGTCCAAACCGGCCAGTTTTTGGTCTTGATTTTGATCCCATTGAAATTTCAGTCCCTGAGTTAGGGGGGTAGGGTCTCCCTTGGATCATTATTTGCATGTTTTTGCAGATTTTCGTGGAGGAGATAACCGAAGAATAAGACCGGAGCTAGGGCTCCAGCGCTTCTCCGGTGAGTCAAAGGTTAAAGGCAGTTTGACTGTTGGCGTGGTAATTCCTTATAACATGATTGGCTATTGAAATGCTGACACGTTTATTTTTTGTTGACTGGGATATAATGGTTTGTTTAATATATAATATTTTTGAGTGATCATGTTAATGAGTTAACATCCAACACAGATGGCAAGGGAAGTGAACGTGTGAAAGGGAGGACCTGGGTTCGATACCAGGTCCAGACCTTTTATATTTTATGAGTTTCTTATTTCAGATCCAGCACGCCTCACTATCCAGTATCCATCATACGCTGAAGATGCAAAACCATCAGATCTATCTCTAGCCAGATCCAACGCTCCAAGATTGAAGCCACATGATGGACCCTCAGAAGGAAACTTCATTGAATCACGCGCTAGACAAACTGGGTCATCATCTGGGGCCTAAAGCCAAATTCAGTGCATACCCCCAATCTGCTTAGCTACATCAGGCCCATTTCTTTAATTCCTTTTTAATTTCTTTATTTATTTTGTTTTAATTTATTTTTTAAATTATTTTTTACAAAAATCTTTTTTTTAGTTGAATCATAAAATCAAAAATCACAAAAATAGAATTAGTTTTTTTTTTTATAATTAAAATTAAGTTTTGAAAATTAATTATGTTAATTATTTGGTTAAATAAAATTAATTAGTAAATTAGGTTCAACTTGCAAATTGCAACTATTTTTCTCAATATAAAATACAAAATATTTTTTAATTAATTAGATTTCTTAGGCTTCTAATTTGTTCCCGTCTTAACTTTCACGCATTGTTTTTCCTTATTTTTATTAATCATTGTAACTGCTCCGAGTTTGTAATAGCTAATTAGGTTTACTATTTCGCATTTATTATTCCCCCCGGGTTTTTTGATTATGTAATCCCCCTCCCCAAGGCCTTGTAATAGCTAGGGTTTTAATTTCTTGCACTTTACTTTTCGCAATTATAAACTGCCTAGATGCATGGATAATAGGTTTGTATGGAAAGAGTAATTATTAAAACAGTAGATCACCTGAAATGTGCAAATATAACCTTAACTGAAATCAAACACTTGCACATGCTCACTCCTAGGGTTTTGCCTCACTTGGGTGCCTCAGAAATAGTGGTCGTGTCCCTCGAACATAGGGATATCTTAGCAATGACCTGTAATTCAAAGTCGTCATAAAGATCATAGTCCCTCCTTGTCCCTCAAGTTACCTATAAGAAATGATCTTATGACGATAGTCCCTTCGAAATGATAAGGTACTCTTACTTGTTGCCTTCAGTGACAATGTCATCCCTTTTGAATGTCCCTTAAACTCCAACGATGAAGCTACCTACTCCTTAATAGTAGGATAACGTTGTCTAAAGGAAAACGAACAAACTTTTTTCGAGTAGGTGGATAGTTCCTAGGTACTTTCTCAAACAAACAAATTTCACACAAACACTTTCAAAACAATTTTAAAAAACAACTTCATCACACTCTTGAGGACGGATACAAGGGTTACCACGAAGTTAAACAAAAAAATTTCAAAACACACAAGCAATTTCAAAATGAGAAAATACCTAAGAGCCCATTGAACACCATGGATATAAAAGGGTGCAACACCTTCCCTTTCTATAATCTACCCCCGTACTCAAAACCATGGATAGAAAGGGTGCAACACCTTACCTAAGTTGCATGAGAAGGTCCTCCGACACAGGTTTCTTAATCTTTCTATTGTTTATTTAAGTATAAGATGGATCTCGAGAAAACCTTCAAGGACTCGCAGACTCAACACACTCAATTCCAAGAGACTCTACTCAACTTGGCAAAAGGCCAGTAAGAAATGACGACGCTCCTCGTCACGAAGAAAAAGACCAAGAAGAAAGTTGTGATCAACATGGGGAAGAGGTTCAAAGGCCCTTTCCGACAATTCAAATCGAAGAGGACTCCTCCGAGGAGGATGATAACCAAAATGAAGATGCTATAACCACCCATGTTGTGGGTGGAAACAATCAAATTTCTGAAGACGAGGATTATTCTGATGACCAATACCCACCGACCGACAACAAATATAAGCAGCTAGAAGACAAACTAAAGGCTGTCGAGATCCAAGTTGTGCCTGGCTTGGACTTTGGAGACTTGGGTTTGGTATCCGGAGTAGTCATCCCCCACAAATTCAAAATCCCTATCTTCACCAAGTACGATGGTGTCTCATGTCCAAAGCTTCATCTAAGATCATTTGTCTATAAGATTCCGCCGCACACCGCTGATAGGAAACTATGGGTGCACTTTTTCCAAGAGAGTCTATCGGGAACACAGTTGGAGTGGTTTTACCAATTGGAAGGGGATAATATCCATACTTAGGAGGATTTGGCTGCTGCCTTTTACCGCAAATATCAATGTAACGCTGATCTTGCACCAACTCGGGTGCAACTACAAGGCATGACCATGGGTTCAAATGAAGGCTTCAAGGAATACGCCCAAAAGTGGAGAGACTTGGCTGGAAGGGTGCAGCCACCTTTAACTGATATAGACTTGGTAGACATGTTTATGGGTACATTGACTGGTCCTTTCTTCAACTTGCTGATTGGAAGTTCATCATCCGGGTTTACTGAATTGATCTTGATTGGTGAGAAGGTTGAGAGTGGAATTAAAAGCGGGAAGATACTAATGGCCTCCATTTTTAATACTGTGAAAACACCATTTATTGGTAAAAAAAAGACTAATGTTGTGTATGGATCAATAAGCTGTATTAAGAATGATCGTCTTCATTCAATATGGGCAATATTGATTTCCAACCCAACTCCGAATCAACGACCATGTCAACAAAACAATCAACAAAGACCGAATTCCCCGAGAAGACAATTTACTAGAATTAATATGCAATTATCCCAAGATTTGTAACACCTTTTGAAAGCTGATCTGGTGACATTACGAGATCCCCCTACTAATCTTAACACAACCTCCCCGAAATATAGTCCCAGACATGATACCAATGATTTTTTGACATTAAAGAACAAAATCCAAGACCTGATTGATAACAAAATAATTGAATTCGACCCTCCACCAACTCCCAATATGATCACCGCACCCATGCCCAGTCATGGTAAGGGTTCCAATGCTATTGAAGATGCCTCTTTTATTTCCTCCATCAATGATTTGACCACTCCATTGAAGACTATTAAAAAGAATTTGTTGAAAGCTGGGATATTCCCTTGCTGTTTTGAAGACTGTTACCATTGTGCTACACAAATTAATGGTTGCACATGGATGAAGAAAGGTGTCTAACACCTGATGAATAGTCATGAAATTCTATTTAATAAAACTCCATCTATGAAAAGTTTGACCCAAAGTGTATCTCAAGAATTTGAAGATGTGTCCATCATTACCATTTTAAACACTCCTGTTAGGATCACCTCCAATGGTCCTATTAGGATATCCGCTGAACCAAGAATAGTGCCAATAATTATCACCACACCGGGGCCAGTCCCCTACTCTTCTGATAAAGTTGTACCTTGGTACTATTGGGTGAAAGTGTATTACCATGGTATCAAAAAAGAACTGTGGATCGCCGAGAATGTGAATGCTGAAGTTACAAACATTGATGGATCAAGTAAAGTTACTAGGACGGGAAGGATCTTCTCACCAGAGATCTTACCTCCGACAACCACTACTACACCCATTCATATTACTGTTGTTAAACCAGTTGTTGATATTCGAGGAAAGGAAAAAATGACTGAGCCTTCCCAGATGGAGGCGCCCACAAAATATATTGCAATTGAGGACCCATCTACCCAAGAGATGGAGGAGATTTTAAAAATCATTCAAAAAAGTGACTACAAGATAGTGGAATTGTTGGGGTAGACACCTTGAAGATTTCCATGTTGTCTTTGTTGTTATGCTTTGAGGCACATGCCCAAGCCCTGTTAAAATTCCTGAAAAATGCACATGTCCCACAAGAAACTACGACTGACCAATTTGAAAATTATGTAGCAAGCCTTACTACTGACAATGGTTTGGGGTTTTCAAATGTAAATTTAACCCCAGCAGGGAAGAATCGCAACAAAGCTCTGCATGTTTCCATCTAGTGTACAAGCACCACTTTAGCACATGAGTTAGTGGATATTGGGTCCTCTCTTAATGTCTTACCAAAAGGTGCTCTGGATAGGTTGTACTATGAAGGTTTAGTACCAAAACCTAGTGTTTTACCCAAAAATTTTCCCTCCCATATTTCTCAATACATGTCAAGTGAGGTCCTCAAATTGCTCAAGAAAGTCCAAGGGTTGACCAGACAAACTCTCTCCTAAGGCAGTTTACCCCAAAATAGGGTTTCATTTTGCATCAAGATGCTTGAGTCTAAAGGATCCCAAATGTTCACCATTGCCCTAATATGTTCTAAATACCATCCATGTCAAGTTTCAAGCCTTGCAGAGGAAGTTTGCTCAGTCAATTGCTCAAAGGCCTGAAAATTGACTATGCTAGGACAAAAGTCAATTGTGGCCCACATACAGTCAAACTTCAATATTTTTGGTCAACATTCTGATTTTGAAGTATTATTCATCATTTGATAAAGGGTTTATCATGATTCCTTAAGGGTTGCTCACAATTCATCAAAACCCAAAAGTTGCTAAATTAGAGTTTTGCAAGAAAAGTCAACTCAACTTTGACCAAGCATAACTTTCTCATACTTTATCATAAATGACCCATCCAAATCTCATTTTGAGGAGGATGTAATTCCCTACAATTCATCTTCATCTCCCAAGTTCAAAATATGCACTCACAAGAAGATATGAATTTGGACATTATAGGTCATTTTGAAAAGTCAACAAAAACACCTTTTGGGTCAAAGCTTCATACATGAACATGAAAGACTCAATTGAGATGAGACCAAAAGGGTTGCTTAGAGGACGTCTTAAGCTTTCTAAAAAGTCCAAGAACACCTCTCTAGGGTCAAAATTGAGAGAGTTATACATTGTCCAATTTAACCTTTTTTGCAAAATTGCCAAAAGTCAAAAGTGTCCAAAATTGCATTTTTTGTTAAATGGTCCCAACTTTTTATGCTTGGACTGAGTTTGTAATGTGACCCACGACCCATGAGCCCTTCCACTTGTCATTCTTTTATTTTTGTCATTTATTTTTATTTTTATTTCAATTAAATCAAATAAAATCAATATAAAATAATGAAAATATCAAAAGCTAATTAAATCTTGATATTTTGTGCATGATTAAATCCATTACACAGCTGGAAACAAGATCAAATCGTGCAAGGTTCAAAATGGACAGAAAAAGATTGAGTTTGCTTGTTTTGGAAAGATTTTGCACAAGGATCAAATCATGAATCAATATTCATAATTGGAAGAGATTTGATACAAAATTGTAACCCTAATGCATTCTACTATACATAAGGAACAAGTGCAGACAAAAAAAAAAGAGACTGGAGGCGTGCAAGAGAGAGAACAAATTTCAAAAAATTAAAGAAAAGTTGCAAACTGATTTCCAAGTTTCAGGCCATCTCAAGCCATTCTAATCATTCCAATCAATTGCTGGACTCCCCAGGATCATGTTTTAATCACTAGCAAGCTTCCCCACGCCTTGAAACACCCTGTAAGAGTCACACGGTTTGCATATTTTCTTGAAATCGAATACATTAATTCTGGAATATTTAGCTTGATTAATTGATATATTCATAATCCTTGAGATTTTTGCAAGCCAGTGGTTGTATTTAATTGCATTTTATTGACCATACACCAAGATGCCATGGCTAGGGTTCGTGGTTCGTTTTTAGGGATTTTTCATACAGGAACAATTGGCCATTAATAATGGTACCATGATACTCGTGAGGTTGCAACAAGTGTATTGGTACCATTGGTTTTCATTTATCATGCTTGTATGAGATTTTGGAAAGGCACATGGTTATACCTACACTCAGTGTTTGTAGGTAAAAGTCATGAAACTTACAGCGACGGTGGGAGGAAGAAGAAGGATACGTGGCGCTTCATGGTTTGCCAGTTTAAATTTCGCGCATTTTGAGATTAGCTTTTTTGCTTATATTATATAATAATTGTTTGCTATTGTAATGACAACTAAGCATTCTGGCTCAGCTGGCAGCGTGGCAAGGGGATAATGCTTCAGGGCCTGGGTTCGATCCCCAGGTCCCAACTTTAGCTTCATATTATTTTTTCTTACATAATCAGGTGCACATGTATCCCCTGCATCCACCATACATCATCAGTATCCAACCATCAGATCATCAACATGCCAGATCCATGGTTTCTCCCATGAGGGTCCACCATGCACCTAAGTCAAGCGTGCCCACAGGATCTAGCAAAGTCAATGGGGCTAGGAATTGTTGGGCTCAGATTTGCAAATAACACCCCCTCCTTTTGCTAATACCAGGCCCATTCTTTCTCTTTTCTTTTTTTTTTCTCTCTTATTTAATTTAATTTACTTAATTGTTTTTTTTAACACAATTAATTTCTTTTTTTACAAAAAATCATAAAATCAAGTTTCACAAATTTAGAATTAGGTTTTTTTTATTTTATCAAATTTAATTTTTATATTAGCTTAAATTTAATTTAGGGTAATTCTAACTTTTTGTATATAATTAAAATCAATTAGAAAAATTAGGGTTAGCTTGTGATTTAATTTTTATTTCTTTCTTAAATAAAATAAAAAAATACAAAAACAGGTTAATGTAATTGTTTTTTTCTTAAATTTAAATTAATTAGAAATTAGTTTTTTTTATTTATTCAATTAAACTTTATTTTCTCAAAATAGTACAAAAACCACAAAAAATGATTTTTCTTTTAAATTACAATTGGTTAGTTGGGGTCAAAACCCTAAATCTCTCATTCTCGATTTATCGCGCGCATTTATTATTTTTGCAATATTAATGTAACTGCTTACGGTATGTAATCGTTTAAATTAGGACTTTATTTCTTTATCGTTTACGGGTTTTTGGCTATGTAATTAATCCCTACCCCGAAGCCTTGTAATAGCGTAGGTTTTATTTTTCGCATTTTAATTCTCGCAAATATTAACTATTTAGATGTATGTTAATAGGATTGTATGACAAGATTGCATGATAATTTAAAACGGTTAGAAAACCCTAATATGCAAAGATAAAAACTGAAATCAAATCACTCGCACATGCGCACTCGTAGGGTATACTCTCACTTCGGTTGCCTTCGGTAAACGCTCATTAAGCATAGGGTGTCTTAGTGGTTGCCCTCTTGTCTAAACAAAGATAAAATGTCCTGTTCGGAAATGTTGCCTCGGAAATTTCACCTCGGAAATGTTGCCTCGAATATGATCTTAAGACTCTAGGGTTATTACTAAGACGTCCTAACATTTCTTTAGTGATCATACGTCCCTTTCAAATTGACCCTTACAACTCCAACGATGGTGCTTCCTATTTCTCAATAGTAGAGTAGCGTTGTCTAAAGGAAACAAGAATAGAAACAATCCTTTTTTTTCAAGTATGTAGATGCTAGTAGGTACTTGCTCAAATCGAACTTTTTTCACACCAAACCCTTTTTCAAACAAAGTTTTCAAAAACAACTTCATAACACTCTTGAAGACAGAAGCAAGGGTTAAAACAAAATAAAACAAAACTTTTCAAAACAAACACATAAGCAATTTAAAAAGATGAGCAAGTAACTAAGAGCCCATGGAAAACAATGGATAGAAAGGGTGCTAATACCTTCCCTTTCTATAATCTATCCCCCGTACTCAAAATCTCGAAAAAGGAATTTTTCTGTGCTTTTTTCCTTTCCAGTTGGATAAAATAAAAGTCGGTGGCGACTCTTGCTTACCGCGACATTTTGCGAATACAAAACGCAAAACACAAACCAACATTTTTCAAAATAGCCAGTTTTACCACCATATCACAGAACTGGCGACTCTGCTGAGGACATATAAGTGGGGTATACCTTAGGATCTAGTTCATCATATTTGCTTCTCTTGTTTGTTTTGGTTGCTTTACTTTTAAGGGTTTGTTTGGGAGTTACTATAGATCCTAACCCGGATCTGGGACACCTTTTAGGTAAGTAGCAATAAACTGTGAGGGAACTGTACGGCATAGACCGATACGGTTGAAGCAGTAGCTACATTGATTTGGCACATTGGTTGGTACCGGTATCCCTTATGGAGAAACAAGGAGAATATGGGGCCGCTACATGTGTTGTTAAGCATCAACTGACCTTAGAACCCTTAATTGACCAACTTGGCCATTAGAAAGTAGTGAGATAGCCTGCCTCGGTGTAAAGATGAGAACTGGTTGATACTCGATGCTACACTCATTGAGACCATACTCTCGAGATAGTTCTGGCCGCAAGAAAAGATTGCATGAGCTGAAACCATGACAGGTGGAGGATGGTCAGTGATATTGAGAACCTCTAGAACCCGGTTACTCTTTCTAGGACAGGTTGAAACAACCTGAACTTCAAGAGGGTAATACCTTTGACCTCATGCCAGCCTTAAACTTAAGGGCTTTTGTGTGACTTGTTTGCCTTTGCCATGCCTGTTATCTGCTATATCTGTTGTTTTATCATGACATCATGCATCATAACATGGCATTCATACTTCATTATACTAACCATTTCAAAGACCAAGGGAATTTATCTTTGTTCTATTTTGCAGATTATGGCTTCCGTGCGCAGCAATACCATCCTAATTAAATTTGTGCAAATACCTGCTCAACTTAAAGAGTTAGCCTCGAGAGTTTCTGAGACTTCTATGTTCATTAAGAGACATGGTCGGCTTCTTAGCCTGGTCACCTCAAAGTTTGATAAGCAGATGATGAGTGTACTTTTCCAGTTCTTCGATCCTGTGCATCATTGCTTCACCTTCCTAGATTATCAGCTGGTTCCCACTTTGGAAGAGTTCTCTCATGTATTGGGCATATCCATCCTTGAACAGATGCCCTTCATAGGTATGGAAGAGACTCCTAGACCAGAAGACATTGCCTCAGCTCTGCATCTGAAACAGGCTGATGTAGTATCCAATTGGGAAACACGAAGCGGGGTCGAAGGTTTCTTAGCCAAGTTTATGATAGATCTATTCTGGGATAATTTGGATTTTAAGGCTTTTGAAGATGTCTTGGCTCTCCTTATCTGTGGTTTGGTTCTCTTCCCAAATCCGGATTCCTTTATAGATGTGAATGCGGTCAAGATTTTTCTTTCTCGCAATCCTGTGCCTACTCTACTGGGTGATATCTTGCATGCCCGCTACACTCGTACTGTGCGAAGAAGAGGGACTCTTATATGTTACATGTCGTTGCTGTCGAGGTGGTTTATTTCACACCTCCCTAAGTTTGTGCTGTAGAACGAAGAAGGTTTGGGTTGGTCCAACAGGATAATGTCACTTGCCCATAGAGATATTCTTTGGAGCTCCCGCGTTATGGAAGACACTCCCGTTATTGATCGTTATGGGGGATACCCTAATGTCCCATTGCTTGGAATCAGAGGGGGTATAACCTACAATCCTTGTCTAGCTTTGGGACAACTTGGTCGTGCTCGGAGAGATGGTCCCCACGAGCTACTTCTTACGGATGTTGCATTTGACTACAAGGAGGACGTAGACGAGCATTGCCGGAGGTTTATACGAGCTTGGGGTATGGTGAACAGATCTGACCCCCAAGAGTTGGGACCAAGGACTTCCCTTCCTATGAAACCTTACCTCCAATGGGTTCAAGCTCGTGCGCAGAAGCTTGGGATGCCTTATGAAGTCGTATTTCCAGTAATTGTGGATCCTACTAATGAAGAAGGCATTCCTTACACGATCCTCTATCCTTACATGTCCACTGATCCTGGGGCGTTGCAGAGGTCTTGGATTCAGCTGAAAGAGGAAAGGGATACTTATCGGGAGAAGTACCATGAGCAAGAAAGGAAGATTTTGAAGCTCACCAGGCAGCTCGAGGAAGAAAGAGTGATCAATGACTACGTCAGCACCAAGAGAAAGCGTCCATGGGACTTTTGATTTTACTTTTCTAGTTTTAGATTTTTTTTCCATTTATATCTTTGTAACGCCTTAAAGGCATTGTTGAACCTTTTACAAGATTAATCTAATAAAGTTTGTTTATTTTTGCTTTGCAAATTTAAATCTCCCAAAGTCTTTGAAATCATTACACACGCATCCCATTATCATGCACACCATTACAGGTACCATTACAGGTTTCTCATCTTCTTCGCTGTTTATTTCAGCAGAAATGTCTTCCGATCAAGCCATCAAAGATCTTCAGGCACAAAACGCCCAATTCCAACAAATGTTCTTAAGCTTGGCTAAAGGGCAAGAGGATCTGAAGACCCTGATTCTGAAAGAGAAGAAGAAGAAGAAGAAGAAGCTTGGCATTCTGAACATGGGTAGAAGATTCGGAGAAAGGATAAGACAATCAACTGATCTGACCTCCTCATCCAAGAACGGGGAGAACCAAGAAAGGACAGAGGACCCTAGTCCAGCAGTCTCTGATAAGGATACGGATTATGATGAGGAGCAATATCCTCCTGCTGAGGATAGGTACAAGCAACTAGAAGACCGTCTGAGTGCTATGGAGATTCAGAAGATCCCTGGTTTGGATTTCAGAGAGCTGGGATTGGTATCGGGAGTGGTGATCCCTCATAATTCCAAAGCTCCGA
This sequence comes from Vicia faba, assembly GCA_948472305.1. Taxonomy (NCBI): domain Eukaryota; kingdom Viridiplantae; phylum Streptophyta; class Magnoliopsida; order Fabales; family Fabaceae; genus Vicia; species Vicia faba. The sequence goes on along the minus strand of OX451741.1, from coordinate 937,544,461 downwards.
TTTTTTCCAAATATGATGGAGTATCCTGTCCAAAACTCCATCTTCGCTCGTATGTCAGGAAAATCCAACCCCACACTGCTGATAGAAATTTGTGGGTGCATTTCTTTCAAGATAGTCTGTCAGGGACTCAACTTGAATGGTTTTATCAGTTTGAAGGAGCCAACGTCCAAAACTGGGAAGACCTTGTTGCTTCTTTTTACAGGCAGTATCAGTATAACGCCGACCTTGCTCCCACTCGTACTCAGCTCCAGGGTATGTCTATGGGTGCTAGTGAAGGTTTTAAGGACTATGCTCAAAAGTGGAGAGACTTGGCGGGAAGAGTCCAACCCCCTTTGTCTGATAGGGAGTTGGTTGACATGTTTCTAGGGACGTTATCCGGTCCATTTTTCAATCATCTGATCGGCAGTTCGTCATCTGGGTTTACTGAGTTGATTTTGATTGGAGAGAGAGTAGAAGCTGGCATTCGAAGTGGTAAAATACAGAAGGATACTTCATCAAGTGCAGTAAAGAAGCCTTTCACCAGTAAGAAAGAAGCTAGTGCAGTCTACGGCCCGAGGGGCCAACGCAGACTTGAACACCATCAAGTAGTAAATGCGGTAGTGATATCAAGACCCACAGTTGCTCTACAATGTAACAATCAACAAAGGGTGGAAAGAACACAAAGGCAATTCACTCGGCTCGATATGACCCTGAATCAAATTCTACCACAATTATTGAAGACCAACCTGGTAACTCTGAGGGAAGCCCCGAAGAACCCTAACACCACTTCTCCTCACTATAACCCGAATACGTGTTGCGCCTATCACTCATAAAGTCCATGTCATGATACAAACAACTGCTGGGCCTTGAAAAACAAAGTGCAATACTAGATAGAAGCCAAAGAAATTGATTTTGACGCTCCAGAGAAACCCAATGTCATAACTGCATCCATACCCAAGCATGGCTCGGGAATCAATGCTATTGAAGTTGTCTCTTCCATAGAAGATGCTGATGATAAGGATTCAGACATTGACAACTGGATTTACCCAACAACCAATGGTGGACTGAACAACTGGACGGCGAAGGACTTCATACCTGTTTCTTTTATTCCACAATAATTGACTTTTGCTTTAAGAGTTGTAATAGACAATTTAAAACTTTACGGCCCGGCGCCTCGCCCGCGGCACCTTCGCTTTGCTTGTGAGGGCTTATTATTTGTCATTTCATATATCATTAATTAAACATTGGACGTTTCTTGCATTACAAATTTTGCGCTCCTTGCTTTTCTTTTTCTTTCTCTCGCTCTATCAAAAATAGCTATTCTCTTACACACACTCACGTATCATAATGCAGATCCATATCCACTTTGGATCCCATTGATAACGACTCTGCTACTGCCAGTTATGACTTCAAAAATTCGATCAACCAAGCCGAGGACGAAGGTGAGGATGATTGTGAGTTGCCTGGGGAACTTACTAGACTTCTACTACAGGAAGAAAGGGCCATACATCCTCATGAAGAACCAGTGGAGTCAGTGAATTTGGGTACAGAGGAAGACATGAAAGAAGTTAAGATAGGTGCGAATCTGGAGCCTAGTGTCATACAACGGTTGATACAAATGCTACGCGACTATGTTGAGATCTTCGCTTGGTCTTATGAAGATATGCCTGGTTTGGACACTGATATTGTGGTTCATCGCTTGCCAACTAAAGAAGACTGCCCTCCGGTAAAACAGAAGGTTCACCGTATGCGCCCTGAGACGTCTGAGAAAATCAAAGCAGAGGTCATGAAACAGTTCAATGTAGGATTCTTAGTTGTTACTTCTTATCCACAGTGGGTTGCCAACGTTGTTCTGGTGCTTATGAAAGATGGTAAGGCACGAATATGTGTGGACTATATAGATCTGAATAGAACAAGCCCCAAAGATGACTTCCCACTTCCTCACATCGATGTTCTGGTCGACAACATCGCGCAACATAAAAACTTCTCCTTCATGGATGGTTTTTCTGGTTACAATCAGATCAAGATTGCTCCCAAGGACATGGAGAAGAAAACCTTCATTACACAGTGGGGAACCTTCTGTTACAAGGTAATGCCTTTCGGGTTGAAGAATGCTGAGGCAACTTATCAACGCGCCATGGTCGCTTTGTTCCGCGACATGATTCACCATGAGATTGAGGTTTATGTTGATGACATGATAGCAAGGTCCCAGACTGAGGAAGAGCACCTTGACCATCTCCAGAAACTGTTCGATAGGTAGAAGACGTACAAGTTGAGGTTGAACCCAAACAAGTGCACCTTCGGGGTAAGGTCTGGTAAGCTGCTGGGTTTCGTCTTCAGTGATAAGGGTATTCAAGTGGACCCTGCCAAGGTAAAAGCCATACAGGAGATGCCGGCTCCTTGCACAGAAAAGGAAGTTAGAGGCTCTTTGGGACGTCTGAACTACATCGCCCGATTCATTTCACATCTGACTACTACTTGTGAGCCAATCTTCAAGCTGCTGAAGAAAGATCAAGTGTTAAAATGGAATGATGAATGCCAGACTGCCTTCGAAAGAATCAAAGAATATCTTCAAGAGCCACCAATTTTGATACCTCCAGTTGAAGGAAGACCTTTGATCTTATACTTGACAGTGCTGGATAGCTCAATGGGGTGTGTGTTGGGGCAGCATGACGAGTCTGGCCGAGAAGAGCACGCTATTTACTACCTTAGCAAAATGTTTACCGACTATGAGACCCGATACTCATTGCTCGAGAAAACTTGTTGCGCTTTGGCATGGGCTACTCGCCGACTGAGACAGTATATGCTTACTCATACCACCTTATTGATATCAAAAATGGATCCAATCAAGTATATCTTCGAGAATCCTGCCTTGTCCGGAAGAATAGCAAGATGGCAGATGATCTTAACTGAGTACGACATCCAATACACAACCCAAAAAGCAATCAAGTGGAGTGTATTGGCGGATCATTTGGCGCATCAGGCCGTGGATGACTACCAGTCCATGAATTTTGAGTTCCCTGATGAGAACATCATGTTGGTGACCGACTATGAAGAACCTAGACCGGATGAAGGACCTGAGGAAGGATCCCGATGGTCTATGTATTTTGATGGAGCATCAAACGCGTTGGGTAATGGCATTGGCGCTGTAATTATATCTCCTAAGGGCTGTCATACTCCATTCACCGCCCGATTATGTTTTAACTGCACCAACAATATGGCGTAGTATGAAGTATGTATCCTGGGTCTTCGAGCTGCTATTTACCTAAGGATTAAGTTCTTGAGTGTATTTGGAGATTCGGCTATAGTGATCAGTCAGATCAAAGGCGAGTGGGATAAGAAGCACCTAAATCTTATTTCTTACAAAGAATATGTACTGACATTGCTCCCACAGTTTGAGGAGATAACCTTTGAACACTTCCCGAGAGAAGAGAATCAGTTAGCGGACGCACTAGCTACCATGACTTCTATGTTCAAAGACAGGTGGGACAATGAAGCTCCCCAGATTACCATTGAGAGGTTGGACGAATCCTCACATTGTTGTGACATTGAGACTGAAGAGGTAGCAGATAAATCCTGGTTCCACGAGGTAAAGAGGTATCTTGAGACTCAAGAATACCCCGAGGGTGCGTTTGTTAATGATAAGAAGTTCTTGAGAAGGTTCGCTGCGAAGTTCTTCATTAGCAATGGGATCCTTTATAAACGTAACCATGATTCAACCTTAGTACGGTGCATGGACAAAAGCGAGGCAGAAAGGATCATGGCAGAGTTACATGAAGGTACCTTCGGAACTCATTCCAGTGGACATACCATGGTAAAGAGGATCCTACGGGCAGGATATTATTGGTCCACTATGGAAACCGATTGTTATCAGCACTCTCGAACCTGTCATAAATGCCAAGTCTATGCTGATAAAGTGCACGTACCTCCAGTTCCTCTGAATGTCTTGACAGCTCCTTGGCCTTTTGCAATGTGGGGCATCGATATGATCGGCGAGATCAGACCTACTGCGTCCAACGGGAATCGTTTCATTTTGGTGGCTATTGATTACTTTACGAAGTGGGTCGAGGAAGTTTCCTTTGCTACAGTAACCAAGAACGTCGTGGCGCGGTTTATCCGACACAATCTGATCTGTCGATACGGTGTACCAGAGAGGATCATCACGGACAATGGTACAAATCTCAACAATACAATGATCACCGAGCTCTGCAAACAGTTCAAGATACAACATCACAAATCTTCTCCCTACCGGCCGAAGATGAATGGGGACGTTGAAGCGGCTAACAAGAACATCAATAAGATTGTGCAGAAGATGACAGTGACATACAAAGACTGGCACGAGATGTTACCGTTTTCTCTTCATGGGTACCGTACCTCAACACAGACGTCGACAGGGGAAACACCCTACTCTCAAGTGTATGGCATGGAAGCAGTCCTACCCATTGAAGTCCAGATACCCTCTCTCAGGATTATGAAGGATGCGGGTTTGAGCGAAGACGACTGGATCCAGACCCGACTTAATCAGCTGAATCTAATCGATGAAAATAGACTTACTACTATTTGTCATGGTCAGACGTATCAAAAGAGAATGATCAAGGCTTTTAACAAGAATGTCAGACGTCAATAATATCAGGTCGAGGATCTAGTGATCAAGCGCATCATACTGCCGCAAGGTGATCCCAGGGGCAAATGGACCCCCACATACGAAGGGCCATTTGTGGTTAAGAACATTTTCTCGGGAGGAGCTATGATTCTAACCACCATGGATGGTGACGACCTTCCTCACCCCGTCAATGCAGACATAGTGAAAATATACTACGCCTAATTAAAGACCCGCTAGGTTGACTGGCCTGGGCAAAAATAAGGGCTTCCCGGCGAACCAAAAGGGTTCGGGAAAAAATAAGGGATGAAATGAAAAAAAATTGTACACCTGGAAAGTCGAAAACCTGAAAAGGAGGCTTGGGCAAAAAAGGGTATCCCGGTGGACTGAAAACCCGAAAGGGCGGTTCAGGCAAAAATTAGGGATTGAAGCGTAACACTATGTCTCATTGGATCATCTTGCAATCAGACTTCGGTATCGAATATCAAACTCGGACGACGCTAATCAATCTGATCTACCTTCGACCAAGTAGCAAAGTGATGAGACGCTTGAAGATATAAGGGCAATAGCAGAGTTGGAACCCAGTGTGATTGTATCACATAGCTATTTTTCTTTCTTTTCCACAAAACGTATAATTAATGTCTTTCGATGGCGTTCTCTTACTAGGACGTCTACCTCTTCTACAAAATGCCTATTACAGACCAATTTCAAAAATCAATATAATTCGTTTCCTCAAGAAATTCCAAATTGTTTTTCTTTTTCTGTTTTGTTTTGCAAGAACATCCAATGATTCATTTTTGATATATGCATTTGAAAATAATTGTTGCTCATAAATATTTACACAAAAAACAAAATACAATTACTCGTAATTCCAGGAACAGGGGCAAACAAGAAATGTCCATACCTTACAGTTGGTCTACCCACCATGTACAGGGATAGAACCAGCTTGAGAATATAACTGAAGGTGCATACATTACCCGTAGAGTACGAAGTATTCAAAGATAATGGTGTTAGCTCTCCCCAGCCGAGGTTCATAATCCCGAATGAGTCGGCAAAATTCTCCCCAAGCAGAGTTTATCTATCACCAGCAATAAAAGTTCACCACCAGCTGAGTTTATTTCTCCAAATTAGCAGATCGTCCAACAGAGTATCTCTCTTCCCCATATAGTCATTCTCCCACAGGATTATTCTCAAACAGAGTCTCTCCCGGCGGAATATTCTCAAGCAGGATAGACACAAGTCTCCAGATAATCATCTTCGGTCACTATCCCCAACAAGAACGAAGATCAACTCCTTATACTCTCCAACGGTAGTCCAGGATTCATTCTCCCCGGCCAGAGACTATCACAAGAACATTGCATATCCATACATCATGGCATGCGCATACGCATCATACAGCACAATCTCATTTATTTTGAGAACATCATTACTCCATACATTTCATACATCATGACATTACATATGTCCAACTCTTTACCTTTCAGGGAAAGATGCAATCAAGTTCAGACAAATTTTCTCTGGATCAATCAAATCGATACTAAGATTTCTATTCCAGTTCAAGCTATGAAGCCCAGAAATCGACCGGATAATATCTTGATTTCTACAAAATACTACGAAGTCTGGAATCGACCAGATAGTGGTATATCTTAAATACAAGCTATGAAGCCCAAAAATCGACCGGAAAATATCTTAACCCTCATCAAGTTATTGTGAAGCTTGGAAATCAACCAGATAGCAGTACAAGATACCATGAAGCCTGGAATCAACCAGACCGTGGTATAAGACACCGTGAAGCCTGGCGCATGACCAGATAACGGTATAAGACACTGAGAAGACTGGAGCACGACCAGATAGCGGTAAAGGACACTGAAACCTGGGGCACGACCAGATAACAGTATAAGGTACTGCGAAGCTTGGAATTCGACCAAAATAGCAATTTACTCGGCCAATCACTATGAAGCCCAGAAATCGACCGGATATTAGTATGCCTTAAATTCAAGTTGAAACCTGGATACGACCAGATAACCACTTGATTCCTTCTGAAGCCTGGAGCACGACCAGATAAGAATGGAGAAATTGCAAAACCTGTAGCACGACCAGATAGCTAGTCTAATATCATCTCCCCAATAAGTCGCTGCAAAATTTGGAGCATGACCAGATAGCAGTACATTTTCACCTCCTCAACTAAGAGATGATTCCCCAGTAGAGTAACGGACAACTAAAGTTCCTAAAACTCTATTTCTCTCAAGACAAAGAATAGCATTCCCCAGCGTAGTCCTCCTTAACAACAGGTGTACGGGCTCTCGCAAAGGAATCTCTTATGCGATCAACACTTATTATGATGGAATATTTAAGCCCATCTTCCGTCATTGACCTCCAAATGGCATCTATAAGCCCATTCCCGATATCGCAAGATAAATAACACTTCATGCGAGTCCAAATTTCTGGGCACTCTAGTGTTCAATCATCTTCCACCTTCAGATTATGAAAGGCAGGCAAGTCAATCTACATCCTCAGGTTTAAGAAGATTGAACTGGGGCAGCTGTTGTACCCCAAAATATGCCCTCCCATATTTCTCAATACATGTCAAGTGAGGTCCTCAAATTGCTCAAGAAAGTCCAAGGGTTGACCAGACAAACTCTCTCCTAAGGCAGTTTACCCCAAATTAGGGTTTCATTTTGCATCAAGATGCTTGAGTCCAAAGGATCCCAAATGTTCACCATTGCCCTAATATGTTCTCAAGACCATCCATATCAAGTTTCAAGCCTTGCAGAGGAAGTTTTCTTAATCAATTGCTCAAAGGCCTGAAAATCGACTATGCTAGGGCAAAAGTCAATTGTGGCCCACATACAGTCAAACTTCAAGATTTTTGGTCAACATTCTCATTTTGAAGTATTAGTCACCATTTTATCAAGGGTTGATCATGATTCCTCAAGGGTTGCTCACAATTCATCAAAACCCAAAAGTTGCTAAATTAGGGTTTTGTAGGAAAAGTCAACTCAACTTTGACCAAGAATAACTTTCTCATACTTTATCAAAAATGACCCATCCAAAGCTCATTTTGAATAGGATGTAATTCCCTACAATTCATCTTCAGCTCCCAAGTTCAAAATATGCACTCACAAGAAGATATGAATTTGGACATTATAGGTCATTTTGAAAAGTCAACAAAAACACTTTTTGGGTATAAGCTTCATACATGAACATGGAAGACTCAATTGAGATGACACCAAAAGGGTTTCTTATAGGACATCTTAAGCTTTCTAAAAAGTCTAAGAACACCTCTCTAGGGTCAAAATTGAGAGAGTTGTACATTTGCCAAGTTAACCCTTTTTGCAAAATTGCCAAAAGTCAAAAGTGTCCAAAATTGCATTTTTTGTCAAATGGGCCAAACTTTTTATGCTTGCACTGAGTTTGTAATGTGATCCACGACCCATGAGACCTTCCACTTGTCATTCTTTTATTTTTGTCATTTATTTTTATTTTTATTTCAATTAAATCAAATAAAATCAATATAAAATAATGAAAATATCAAAAGCTAATTAAATCTTGAGATTTTGTGCATGATTAGGTCCATTACACAGTTGGAAACAAGATCAAATCGTGCAAGGTTCAAAATGGACAGAAAAAGATTGAGTTTGCTTGTTTTGGAAAGATTTTGCACAAGGATCAAATCATGAATCAATATTCATAATTGGAAGAGATTTGATACAAAATTGTAACCCTAATGCATTCTACTATACATAAGGAACAAGTGCAGACCAAAAACAAGAGGCTGGAGGCGTGCAAGAGAGAGAACAAATTTCAAAAAATTCAAGAAAAGTTGTAAACTGATTTCCAAGTTTCAGGCCATCTCAAGCCATTCTAATCATTCCAATCAATTGTTGGACTCCCCAGGATCGTGTTTCAATCACTAGCAAGCTTCCCCACGCCTTGAAATGCCCTGTAAGAGTCACACGGTTCACATATTTTCTTGAAATCGAATACATTAATTCTGGCATATTTAGCATGATTAATTGATATATTCATAATCCTTGAGATGTTTGCAAGCTAATGGTTGTATTTAATTGCATTTTTATTGACTATATAGCAAGATGCCATGGCTAGGGTTCGTGGTTCGTTTTTAGGGATTTTTCATATAGGAACAATTGGCCATTAATAATGGTACCATGATGCTCATGAGATTGCAACGAGTGGATTGGTACCACTGGTTTTCATTTATCATGCTTGTATGAGATTTTGGAAAGGCACATGGTTATACCTACACTCAGTGTCTGTAGGTAAAAGTCATGAAATTTACAGCGACGGTGGGAGGAAGAAGAAGGATACGTGGAGCTTTATGGTTTGCCAGTTTGAATTTCGCGCGTTTTAAGATTAGCTTTTTTGCTTATGTTATATAATAATTTTTTGCTATTGTAATGACAACTAAGCATTCTGGCTCAGCTGGCAGCGTGGCAAGGGGATAATGCTTCAGGTCCTGGGTTCGATCCCTAGGTCCCAACTTTAGCTTTATATTATTTTTTCTTACATAATCAGGTGCACATGTATCCCTTGCGTCCACCATACATCATCAGCATCCAACCATCAGATCATCAACATGCCAGATCCAAGGCTTCTCCCATGAGGGTCCACCATGCACCTAAGTCAAGCGTGCCCACAGGATCTAACAAAGTCAATGGGGCCAGGAATTGTTGGGCTCAGATTTGCAAATAACCCCCCCTCCTTTTGCTAATACCTGGCCCATTCTTTCTCTTTTCTTTTTTTTTTCTCTCTTATTTAATTTAATTTACTTAATTGTTTTTTTTAACACAATTAATTTCTTTTTTCACAAAAAATCATAAAATCAAGTTTCACAAATTTAGAATTAGTTTTTTTTTATTTTATCAAATTTAATTTAATATTAGTTTAAATTTAATTTAGGGTAATTCTAACTTTTTGTATTTAATTAAAATCAATTAGAAAAATTAGGGTTAGCTTGTGATTTAATTTTTATTTCTTTCTCAAATAAAATAAAAAAAATACAAAAATGGGTTAATTTAATTGATTTTTTCTTAAATTTAAATTAATTAGAAATTAGTTTTTATTTATTTATTCAATTAAACTTTATTTTCTCAAAATAGCACAAACCACAAAAAATGATTTTTCTTTTAAATTACAATTAGGTAGTTGGGGTCAAAACCCTAAATCTCTCGTTCTCGATTCATCGCGCGCATTTATTATTTTTTCAATATTAATGTAACTGCTTACGGTATGTAATAGTTTAAATTAGGACTTTCTTTCTTTATCGTTTACGGGTTTTTGGCTATGTAATTAATCCCTACCCCGAAGCCTTGTAATAGCGTAGGTTTTATTTCTCGCATTTTAATTCTCGCAAATATTAACTGTTTAGATGTATGTTAATAGGATTGTATGACAAGATTGCATGATAATTTAAAACGGTTAGAAAACCCTAATGTGCAAAGATAAAAACTGAAATCAAATCACTCGCACATGCGCACTCCTAGGGTATACTCTCACTTCGGTTGCCTTCGGTAAACTATCATTAAGCATAGGGTGTCTTAGTGGTTGCCCTCTTGTCTAAACAAAGATCAAATGTCCCGTTCGGAAATTTTGCCTCAGAAATGTCGCCTCAGAAATGTTGCCTCGAATATGATCTTAAGACTCTAGGGTTATTACTAAGACGTCCTAACATTGCTTTAGTGATCGTACGTCCCTTTCGAATTGACCCTTACAACACCAACGACGGTGCTTCCTATTTCTCAATAGTAGGGTAGCGTTGTCTAAAGAAAAAAAGAATAGAAACAATCCCTTTTTTTGAGTAGGTAGATGCTAGTAGGTACTTTCTCAAATCGAACTTTTTTCACACCAAACACTTTTTCAAACAAAGTTTTCAAAAACAACTTCGTAACACTCTTGAAGACAGAAGCAAGGGTTAAAACGAAGTAAAACAAAACTTTTCAAAACAAACACACAAGAAATTTTAAAAGATGAGCAAGTACCTAAGAGCCCATGGAAAACCATGGATAGAAAGGGTGCTAACAGCGTCCCTTTCTATAATCTACCCCCCGTACTCAAATTCTCGAAAAAGGAATTTTTCTATGCTTTTTTCCTTTCCAGTTGGATAAAATAAAAGTCGGTGGTGAGTCTTGCTTACCGCGACATTTTGCGAATACAAAACGCAAAATGCAAACCAGCATTTTTCAAAACAGTCGGTTCTGCCACCGTATCACACCTAGTGACATCGTGGTGAGTTCTTTTTACGAATCAAAGAAAATGGTACATGGAGAGGTTAATCTCCCTATCAAGGTTGGGTCTCAAGTCTTCAACTCAACATTCTATGTGATGGATATTTGTCCGGCTTATTCTTGCCTACGCGGATTCCCGTGGATTCATGGGGAAGGTGCTGTTACCTCCACACTACATCAAAAGCTAAAGTACCCGGTCAAAGGGAAAATAGTCACCGACTGTGGGGAGGAAGTGTTTATGATCACTCATTTGAATTCATTCAAATATGTTGAAATGGATGGAGAATTCATTGAGACTCCTTGTCAAGCTTTAGAAGTGGTCCCTCCAATGATTGATATTGCCAAGACCACTCCCGTCACTCCCAAAGCTGCTAAAGATACACCAAGGATGGCCTCTCTCAAAGATGCTCGTGTGGTAGTTGAAGACGGAGGTTGCACCATTTAGGGATAACTTCAAGATATCCCATATAAGTCAAACAAGTTTGGGTTAGGCTTCACTTCTAAGGCTCAAAGAGAGGTTTGGCATGCTCGTGTAGGGAAACTTCCTCTCCGTATTAGCAACAATGAAGTTAATACTCTTGAATACTTTGACAGTGACGATGACTAGGATGACTAGATCTATCCAACTGCTGATGGAGGACTCAACAACAGGAAGGCCAAGGACTTCATCTCAATCTCCTTCAGCCAGGAGTAATTGCGATTTCCTGTTTTTATTACTTTGAGAAATTTGTCTGTTATTTCCATTAAAATAATGACTTTAAACCATGTGCCTTTCCCGGGGCACAATGGTCTATTTGTTAAGGTTCTATCATTTTCATATGCCATATGCTCATTTTAATGAAAAACATTGGACTATTTTGCATTCAAAATCTGTGCTCTTTGTCTTCTTTCACTTTACTGCATTTTCAAATATCCATGTGACCTTACATGCACACACACTCATTTGTAGATTCACATCCACTCCAGATCTCGTTGACAACGATTCTGCTATTTCCATATATGACTTTGAGAATCCAATCTATCAAGCCAAAGACGAAGGTGAAGAAGATTGTGAGATACCTGGGGAACTCTCCAGAATCCTGATACAAGAGGAAAAGGCCATTGAACCGCACGAGGAACCAGTTGAAGTGATAAACCTGGGTACTGAGGCAGATAAGAAAGAAGTCAAGATTGGCGCTAACCTGGAAGACTGTGTCAAGGGCAGATTGGTTCAGATGTTGCATGACTATGTTGAGGTGTTTTCTTGGTCATACGAAGATATGCCGGGGCTTGGTACTGATAACGTAGTTCATTGTATACCAATGAAACAAGGTTTTCCTCCGATCAAGCAAAAGGTTCGTTTCATGCGGCCAGATATGTCTGAAAAGAACAAAGCTGAGGTAATGAAGTAGTTCAATGCAGTTTTCATAGCAGTAACATCATACCCCCAATGGGTTGCAAATGTTGTTCAAGTGTCGAAGAAAGATGGAAAGGTCCGTATGTGTGTGGATTATAGGGATTTAAATAGGGCAAGCCCCAAAGATTACTTTCCTCTACCACATATCGATGTCTTGGTTGACAATACTGCTTAACACAAAGTTTTCTCCTTCATGAATGGCTTCTCCGGTTACAAACAAATCAAAATGGAACCTGAAGACATGGAGAAAACCATTTTTGTTACACAGTGGGGCATAGTCTTCTATAAGGTCATACCGTTTAGACTGAAGAATGCATGCACTATGCTAAAATTGAATTTAGACAGCGCCACATAGACAACGCTTATGCCCTAAGCGCTGCTATAGGTTTTCAGTAAAAAAAATTAAAAAATTAGAGTAAGCGCTGCTAAAGGTATACTATAGACAACGCTTATTATAAGCGCTACTATAGGCCTTACCATAGACAGCGCTTCCTTTCCCTAAGCGCTGCTATAGGTTTTCAGTAAAAAAAAATAAAAAAATTAGAATAAGCGCTGCTAAAGGTTATACTTTAGACAGCGCTTACTAAAAGCGCTGCTAAAGGTGTTATTCTAGGAAGCATTGCTAAAGGGTATACCTTAGACAGCGCTTTCCAGAAGCGCTGCTAAAGGGTATACCTTAGACAGCGCTTTCAAGAAGCGCTGTTAAAGGAATTACTCTAAAAGCGCTGCTAAAGCCTAAAGCGCTGCTAAAGGTAATACCTTTAGCAGCGCTTCTTGAAAGCGATGTCTAAGGTAATTAAATAGTGTCTAAATCCCTAAATTGGTTATCAGATTTCAAAAACCCCACTTTATACAAACGAAACCCCACACACCCAGAAAACGCTCCTGTTCATCTTCTTCTCCAACTCGTCTCCTCCCTCCTCACCGTCCAACCGTGGTTCATGCCAGAAAGCTTCTGATTTGTTGTCTCATTGCAAACTTGGGATTCTCCGGTTATACGAAGGTAAGGGCCAGAGGCACGTGAGGGTCATAGTGCGGCTGTTGTTGGGAAACAGCTTACAATATTAGGCACACCACCATCTCCTCATGAAGAAGAAATTTCGCAAAATCGGTTTCATCTAATGTAAAATTTCTTCATCCTTTTGCGGTTTCACTATGGAAGCCTGTTAGTAATAAAACAGTGAATTGGAATGGTTTTAACTGCAAGAGTTTCGAGTGTTTAAATGGTAGGAAACTGAATAGAGATTGTGTTCATTGCTTTGATTTGGTTAATGGATATGAGAATCAAAGATTTGTTAAGTCTAAGAGTAAGAATGATTTTCTTGTTGATGATGTTTTGCAATTAGGAAATGGTGGGATTAGAATAGGTTTTGATATTGGAATTGGTTCGGGGTCTTTTGCGGCGGTTATGTCTGAGAGGAATGTTACCGTGATTACTAGTACTCTTAATGTTAATGGTCTTTTCAATGAGTTTATCACGGCGAGGGGACTTTTTCCGGTTTACTTGAGTTTGGATCATAGGTTTCCGTTTGTTCAATCTAGTATTCAACTTAGTAATAGTAAAAAATAACGCAAATCATGAATCTTCGAATGAGTTCACAACTAAGCTAATGTCTCTAAAATTGTAATGTTGATGATCATTGATTGAATATGTTATAGGACCACAACAGTAACATGAACTAGGCCTCTAAGGTTGGACTACATTCGTGGCTATGCTCCTTTCACTCACACGTTACAATCCTCATTTCTAGAATTGTTCTAATCACATGTTTGATTTTTGTTGACAACACAGACTCTTTAAATTCATTGTACTCCCACCACATTGCTTATAATCCAAGTTAGTAATAATCAACACAAGAGGTTCACGTAACAATGACATATTCACTTGAATAATAAAATCCGTGTATACTTTGTGTTTTGATAGAAATGCATTATACCGTTTTGTGCCCTAATTAGTGTTTTTGTTTAACTTAGATAATAGTTAAAACCATGGATAAAAAATGGATGTGTGTCGATCGATTGTCAAAAGAGTAATAGAATGGGGTATTAGAGTTCGTTAAGTTTTCTGTTGAACACGCTGAAGACCCGAATAGAATGAAATGTCCTTGCTTAGGTTGTTGTTATGTGGGTCGGGTTGACGCAGATGGATTGAAATCGCATTTACTAATGCGCGAAATTGATCGAAGTTATATGTGTTGGATATTTCATGGTGTGAAAAGCATCAAGAATGTTAAACCGGGGGTGAAAAGTAATGCGACCTATGTTTCGTACGACAATGCCACGGATATATATGATTGTGATCGAGTTGAAGAGATTGCAGAAGCACTTGAAGAAGATCTTCAAGATTGTCCCAAAATGTTTGAGAGGTTGGTAAGTGATGCGGAGAAACCGTTGTATAAAGATTGCCCCAAATTCACAAGATTGTCTGCGGTATTAAAATTGTACAACTTAAACGCGCGCAATGGATGGTCGGATAAAAGTTTCACACAGTTATTAGCCCTTTTGAGAGATATGCTTCCTGAGGATAATGTTCTTCCTAATCGAACCTACGAGGCCAAAAAAATGTTGTGTTCTATTGGCATGAGCTATGATAAGATACATGCATGTCTAAATGATTATATTTTGTTTCAAAACGAATATGCATCGTTGAATGAGTGCCCAAAGTGCGGTTTATCTCGATATAAGAAAAAATTATATCCAGCAAAAGTCTTATGGTATTTTCCTATTATTCCAAGATTTAGACGCATGTTTCATAGTGAAACCGATGCTAGACACTTGAATTGGCATGCAGATGAAAGAATTATCGATGGAAAGTTTCGACATCCGGCAGATGCACCACAGTGGAAGAAAATTGATAATAATTATCCTGATTTTGGAGGAGAAACTAGAAACCTTCGCTTGGCATTATCTACGGATGGAATGAACCCGCATGGTCTTCAAAGTATCTCACATTCCACATGGCCTGTGATTCTTATGATTTATAACCTACCTCTATGGCTATGTATGAAGCACAAGTATATGATGTTATCTATGTTAATTTCTGGGCCTAAACAACCAGGGAATCACATAGATGTATACTTGAAACCTTTAATCGAAGATTTGAAGATTTTGTGGGAGAACGGTGTGGAGGTTTATGATGGATATAGGAAAGAAAGTTTCAATTTGAGGGCAATGTTGTTTGTCACAATTAACGATTTTCCAGCATATGGAAATCTACCCGGGTATAGCATTAAAGGTGAAAAAGCGTGTCCTATTTATGAAGATGGAACTGATACGACACGATTGAAACTTTGTCAGAAGAATGTATTTCTCGGTCATCGTAGATTCTTAAATTCAAAACATCAATATCGTGGATGGAGAAAAGCGTTCAATGGAAATACCGAACAACGTAGAGCTCCACCTGGATTGAAAGGTGATCAAATTTGTGAAAAGGTGAAAGATGTGAGTATTCAGTTTGGAAAGCCTTTTGCACATAAAGTTGTCACAGGTGGGTGGAAGAAGAGGTCAATTTTTTTTTAATTTCCATATTGGAAATCTTTGTACGTAAGACATTTTCTTGATGTTATACATATTGAAAAAAATGTATTTGAAAGTGTTATTGGTACGTTACTCAATATAAAAGGAAAGTCTAAGGGTGGCTTTAAAGCAAGAGAGGACATGGTAGAGATGGGAATAAGAACTGAATTAGGACCCGTGAAGAAAGGAAGATAAACATATCTACCACCTGCTGCTTATACTCTGTCTAGAAAGGAAAAGAAAATATTGTGTAAGTTTCTGAGTGAAGTTAAAGTTCCAGAAGGTTACTCCTCAGACATTAGAAGACTCGTGTCCATGAAACCTCAAGTTAAAGAGTCTGAAGACACATGATTGCCATGTCATAATGGAACATTTTCTACCAATAGGTATACGTTCTATTTTGCCATAAAAAGTAAGAAGCGCTATAACTAAATTGTGTTTTTTTTCCAGGTCAATTTGTAGTAAGGTGATCGATCCTGAGATCTTACCAGTATTACAAAAAGAAATCGTTATTACTCTGTGTGACCTTGAAATGTATTTTCCTCCATCATTTTTTGACATTATGGTACATCTTGTTGTTCATCTTATGAAAGAGACACAATTGTGTGGACCAACTTATATGAGATGGAAGTACCCTGTTGAACGTTATATGAAAATATTAAAAGGGTACGTGAAAAACTTAAGTCGTCCAGAGGGTTGAATCATTGAGCGATACGTTGTTGAAGAAGCGGTTGAGTTTTGTACTGATTTTTTGTCCAATGTGCAATCCATTGGACTCCCCAAATCTCATTTTTTCGGAAAAAAAAAGAAGGTAAAAAATTAATTGGAAATGAAATTGTGACAGTATCAAGGGATGAACGGGATCAAGTGCATTTGTATGTTCTGCACAATGACACTGAGGTTGAGCCGTTTTTGAAATGCACAAGGCTATACTCCGAGGTGAGAATCAAAGTAGAAATGAAAATTGGATAGTACGAGAGCACAATCAAAGTTTTATACAGTGGTTTAAGGATCATATATATTCAAAGTTTCATTCAGATCCCGCTTCAATATCAGACAGGTTGAGATGTTTGGCATATGGTCCAAGTTCGATTATGTTCTCTTATAGAGGATACAAAATTAATGGATACACATTTTATACCAAAGAACAAGATGAGAAAAGTACCATGCAAAATAGTGGTGTCACGGTGGTATGTGAAGCAATGCACATTTCTAGTATGAAGGACTTAAACCCCAAATATGAAAATTTGTCATATTTTGGGGTTATCAATCACATCTGGGTGTTTGATTACGAGAACTTTCAGATTCCTATCTTTGGTTGCAAGTGGGTACATACTAGTGGCATACGAATGGATAAGTCACGGTTTTTGCAAGTGGATCTTAGTAGGGTGGGGTACAAAGATGAGCCTTTTATTCTAGCCTCTTAAGCTAAACAAGTGTTCTATGTCACAGACCCGAAGAGTATGAAATGGTCTATAGTGCTTTTATCTAACAAAGTGATTGATGATAAAAGTGTGGATCAAGTTGATGTTGATGTTGAGAATGAGTCGTATATTAGAAACGATCGAGATGAAAATACTACAACGGATGAATCATATATCAGAAAAGATCATGATGAGGGAATTTGGATCAATCCCTCCGTCCACGTTCTTAAGAGACAAGTAATTCGGAATCCAACCAAGAAAATAAAGAGATGTTAGTGAAAGAGGTAATATATATTCCTCCATACCTGTTAACACTTAGCAAACTTCTAATAAATTATATATTTGTCATTTTATATACTCAATTGATATTTGTCATTTTATATACTGAATAGATATTTGGAATTATATATTTGGAATTAAATATTTGTCATTAGATACTATTGTTTTTCTTTATTACAGGTTAGATGGCTAGTAACGAGGAGCACCCACACGATGATTCTATTAATGATGGAGACAATGATGGAGGAAAATCCAGTAATGGAGTGGAAAAAGAAATTAAAAGAGGAAAAACTATTATGAAGAATATCATTCGTGATAGAGATAGAGGTATAAAATACGATGTGCATTGGAGTCCAAATACCAATTAATTGAGCCTAACGGTTCTAAATTGACAAGTTACATTGGTACACTTGTAAAGAGAGAAATTCCAATAACTTGTGATGAGTGGAGAGATGATAAGCTGGATGATGCTAAAAACAAAATCTGGAGTGAGATACAGGTGCTTTAAATTATTTCTTTAAATTACGATTATGTACTTTAAATTATGTCTTTAAATTACTTATACTAACGCACTTTGTGTATGTTTTTTGTAGAGGTATTTCAACATTGATGACAGAAGAAAAGATTATTGTCTTGGATTGGCCAGCAAAATACTAAGAGGGTTTAGAACATATTTAAACATAAAAATATCTTAGAGATGCCGAAAAAAAATTTGTTGATGCAGAGCGTCCAGCAGAATATGCAGATGTGTTTTCAGTTAAAGAATGGGATGTTTTTAAAGCCAAACGGAAAACCCCAAAATTTCATAGTGTAAGTGAAGTAAATCGTCAAAGAGCATCATCTCCCGCATATCCATACAAAAAAGGGCGTTTGGGATATGCACGATTAGAACAAAAAATAATAAGTATTTATAAATTGCAATGATATACTTGTTCATCAATAGTTATAACTGAGCTTGTTTTTTGTGTTAATGTGTAGTTAAAAGAGGAGAGTAGTTCTGAAATATCTCTTCCGGAGCATGTTTCGTGGAAGGCTGCCCGTGTGGGTAAAGATGGAGTTCTTAAAGAAGATGTATAACAAATTTTTGAAAAATGCGTAAATATAACATTAATTCTAATTAAATAAAAATTTTATTAACATATAGTATTCATGTTTTTCCAATATTCATATGAATTTCAGGAGAGGCTGTCTCAGTCTACATCTCCACCAGATGATTCTAGGAGCATACTTAGTCGAGCATTAGATGTTCGTGAGTATTCTGGTCGGGTGAGGGGTAAAGGACACGGGGTTACTCCAAGCTCCTTGAAAAAGAACAATCCCAAGACAAAATCTGCTAGCAATAAAGAACTGCAGGCAAGGTTGGATGCATTAGAAGCTAAAGTTCTTGAATTGAGGAAGGAAAAAGCAAGACAATACCAATCAGAAAGGGAAGCTTCGGGTGTTAAAGAAGCTAGTGACATAGCTAGTGTCAATTGTGCAGC
Organism: Vicia faba; assembly: GCA_948472305.1. Taxonomy (NCBI): domain Eukaryota; kingdom Viridiplantae; phylum Streptophyta; class Magnoliopsida; order Fabales; family Fabaceae; genus Vicia; species Vicia faba. The sequence goes on along the minus strand of OX451741.1, from coordinate 937,525,541 downwards.
TCAACCGAGTATTCCCGAGGTACTTACATATATTATTATAAAATTAAATTAGTGTAATTTATTTAACTAACATATATACACATTAATGATGTCATATTTATTATTGATTTTAGGGCATTTCATTTTGTCAACTCTTTTTAGAGACATCAACTTATCGCATGGTTGGCAAGGGAAAAGTCCATAACACTCTGGGAGAAGTACTTCATCATAAACCGCTCCATTCTAGATATTTGAAAGTGTCGATTGATATTGCTTTAGAGGAGGGTGCGTTATTACCAATACCAGATGAAGTTTCGGATGCAACATTGGTGGGAGAGGCAATAGGAGCGTTTGTTGCATGGCCGTCAAGACTCGTTCGCATAGATGATGAGGTATAATTAAAATCGTTATGAACCTTTTAGTACTCAAATTTTTTACGTTCGTTTTACTTACATTTTTTTTGCATGGTAATGTTAGACTCCTACAAAAACCAAACCAAAAGATAAAGGGATTACGCGGCCAAAGGAGTCAGTGACAGCAAAAAAACCGGTACAACATAATTATATGATATTTATGCTTAGATAATGTTAATTTGTCGTCCTATACTTGACCACTCTAATTTTATGATATTTAGATTATTCCTGCTAAAGAGATTGAAGCTGTAAGTATGGGTAAGGAGCATGTAATTAGCAACATTCCCACAGAAACAAAGAGTGTTGCTAAGAGGATCGGGGATAGAAAGAAAACTACTTCACAATATAGGTCGTGCCTTCAGACATTTATAAGCTTCACAACTATTTCGCAAGGTGGTACTTCTCTTATACCCCTGGATGAAGGGATTTATGGTTCTGAATGCATGACAACAATTGGTAAGGAGGATTTGGAAGAATTTTTTGGACACTTGACACTAGGCATGGCTGTTGTCAATACATACATCAGGTATACTCCAATCAACTTTGTTTAATTAATTGCAGAATTTATTTACTCATTTCAATGAATAATTAATGTTAATGATGTTTTTATTTAAGGTTTCTGTATGACAAGTTGATTCGCCCGCGTGGATTGGAGTCCAGATTCGCTTTCATAAATCCCAACATTGTCCACGCAGGGTCAATCATCTCAAAACCAGATGAAGTAATAGCATTTGTGCTCAGTTTATTTATGGCCAACAAAGATACATAAAAATTGTTCTTTTTACCATATAATACTGGCCCCAAGTAAGATTTTCATTCTAAATTTCCTCTATTATAATTTTTCGTTTTTTAACGTTGTGCAGAAAATTTCCATCTAACCTTTGTTTAATATTCCAGTGGACACTGGTTATTGGTTGCAATTAATCCTGTGAGAGAAATTGTATATTATCTAGATTCATTGGGCAATGATTGGACAACACACCCAGATATGAAGAAGTCGATTGACACGTAAGTGAGATTGTTCCAAAATATTATTGTGTATATTTAATTATTTATGTGCGATAGTTCTAAATATTCGTTATTATTTTATTATAGCATTATACAAAGTTTTCGAGCACAAAGAGATATTCAAGTACCAAGGAGTAGAGTCAACAATATTTCTTGGATCAAAGTGGAGGTATAGATTTTCACAGTTTTGATTATATAGAGATGATACTTAATAAAACAAGTTAAGGTGTATATCTTGATGTATATCCGTATTTTCTTTCCATGTGTAGTGTCCTCGTCAGCGTAATGGTTTAGATTGTGGTTATTTTATGTTGAGGTTTATGAAAGAAACTATTCTTTTGGACCGATTAGAGATTCCATCCACGGTATGAATTTCTAACTTAGGAATTATTTTCATATTTCTCATAAAATGACTTAGTATTTTAATTAAATCATACTATATTATATTATTATGTAGTACTTTGATGAATTCAAGTGTGGTTCATACTCAAAAGATCAATTGGATGAACTTATGGAGGATTGGTGCCAATTTGTTATGGAGTTGAGAGTTTTATTATAAGGTATAACTTTGAGTTTTGAGAATATAATATATGTCGTTATAGTTGTGTTACAATATTATTGTTTTTGTTGCTGTTATTTGGTAACTTGTATGAATTTTGATTTTTTGATTTTGTTTTAGGTTATATAGGTGCAACTCGATGTAGAAGATAAAGTTATTTTGTAATTCATTGTTGATTTTGTTTCATTGTTGTATATACTAATGTTGTTGTTGTGTATATTGTGCAAAAAGGATTGAAGACATGAATATTGATGTTGTTATAATATTGTTTCATTGTGGTATATACTAATGTTGTTGTTGTGTATATTGTGCAAAAAGGATTTAAGAGATGAATATTGATGTTGTTATAATATTGTTTCATTGTGGTATATTGATGTTGTTGTTGTTTAAAATGTTATAATGAAACTATAAATTCTAGTGCAAAAATGGTGAGATTAAATTTGATAGGCAGCGTTTTGTTTTAAATGAAAAAAAAATTATATTTAAAAAAATAATAAGGAAAAGCGCTGCTAAAGGGGGGGAATAGACAACGCTTTTAATGAAAGCGTTGTCTAAAGTGATTGGAAAAAAATATATTAAAAAAATAATAAGGAAAAGCGCTGCTAAAAGGGGGAATAGACAACGCTTTTCGTGAAAGCGCTGTCTAAAGTGATTGAAAAAAAAATAAAAAATAATAAGGAAAAGCGCTGCTAAAGGGGGGGAATAGACAGCGCTGTTACCAAGCGCTGTCTAAAGTTCCACATTAAAAGCGTTGTCTAAAGTGTAAGCGCTGCTAAAGTAGTTCCTAAGGGGGGGTACCTATAGCAGCGCTTTTGAAATTGCATAAGCGTTGTCTATACCTTTAGCAGCAGAGGTTTTAGCAGCGCTTTTAAGCACTGTTAAAGGCCTAAAAAAGCGCTGTCTAATCCCTTGTTTGACATGGTGATGTGTGACTTATCAACGGGATTTGATAGCTCTATTTCATGTCATGATCCATCATGAGATAGAAGTTTATGTTGATGACATGATTACAAGTTCGCAAACTGAGGAAGAACACCTTGATCACTTTCACAAGCTATTTGAAAGGCCAAAGAAATATAAACTGAGGTTGAATCCCAACAAATTCACTTTTGGGGTGAGATCTAGAAAACTCCTAGGGTTCAACGTCAATGGAAAAGGTATTGAAGCCGATCCTGCAAAAGTCAAAGCCATACCATAAACGCCAGCTTCATGTACTGAGAAGGAGGTCATGGGTTTCTTAGGTCAACTAAACTATATTTCCTTATTCATCTCTGACTTAACTTCTACTTGTGAGCCAATCTTCAAACTGCTAAAGAAAGATCATGTATTCAGATGGAATGATGACTGTCAAATAGCTTTTAACAAGATCAAGCAGTATTTACAAGAACCTCCAATCCTAATGCCTCCAGTTGAAGGAAGACGTCTGATTATGTACTTTACCGTATTAGAGAATTTGATAGGGTGTGGGTTGGGCCAACATGACGAGTCTGGTCGAAAAGAGCATGCAATATACTACCTTAGCAAAACGTTTACCGACTGTGAAACTAGATATTCATTGCTCGAGAAAACTTGCTTCACTTTGGCATGGGCTGCTCGCTGACTAAGACAATATATATTGACTCATACTACTCTCTTGATCTCTAAGATGGATCCAATAACTACATCTTCGAGAAACCATTTCTCTCTGGATGAATAGCTAGATGGCAAATGATTTTGACTGAATATGACATCCAGTACACTACACAAAAAGCAATCAAAGGAAGTGTATTGGCATATCATTTGTCCCATCAAGCTGTTGATGACTACCAATCCATGAACTTCGAATTCCCAGACGAGAATATCATGGTAATAACCGACTGTGCAAAGGCTGGACCGTATGAAGGACCTGAACAAGAATCCCAATGGACTATGGTTTTTGATAGAGCTTCCAATTAGGGGTGTTCGTGGTTCGGTTTGGATCAAATTTGAGACAAAAAGTCATCCGACCCAAAGATATAAAGAGCATGCGGTTTGGTTTGGTTTTTGGATGACTAAAAACAAAATCCGACCCAATCTGATCCAACTTATGTGGTTTATTTTGCTTCGGTTGGTTCGGTTTTATTTGGTATTTAAAACAAAAATTGCATAAATACTTTTAAATCTTTTAAAATTTTATTTTAATTAGAACTGACTACAGTTAAAAAAAAGATATTAAGCATTTTTTGTTGGGTTTTGTTTTACCAAACAAAAGGAAATTAGTCAATAATTATACAATCTCCATCATTTAAAAATAGTGTACCTATTGAAATAATTATATAAAATATTGACAATGGGTTGAGAGAGACGAATTGAAATAAGAGAGAATGATTTAAATAAGATTGAAGATTCATCGAGGGAGGAGATGAAATGAAATGACATTAGAGGTGATTTATGTGACTACTGAAACATGTTTTCAAATAAAATGACATTTATTATATTTAATATTTATTATATTTTGGGGAAGAATGAGATTATATCAAACAAAATATAAAATATGCAAAGCTCAAACAAAAACATGTTTAATATTTATTATATTTTGGCTACTAAAACATGTTTTTCAATAAAATCTCATATTTATTACATTTATTATATTTAATATTGATTATATTTTGGGAAAAGACATTTATATAACGGTGGAAGAATCCTAATGTTTTTAGATTTTTTTAAATGCATATTTATTATATTTAATAAATGATGATAAATAAGAATAAGTGGAAAAAAATACTTTGGTTCGGTTTGGATCGGTTCGATTTTCATACAGTCAACTGAAAACCAATCCGAACAGATCAGTTATGCTATTAAGTGATCCAAACACATCCAAAAAATTCGGTTTTTTCGATTTTCGGTTTTTTGGTTCGGTTTTCGGTTTCTTTTTTGGATTGAATTGAATCTGAGCACCCCTACTTCCAATGCATAGGGTAACGGAGTTGGGGTTGTGATCATTTCTCCCGAAGGTTTCCATACACCTTTCGCTGTCAGACTCTGCTTCGATTGTACCAATAACATGGTTGAGTATAAAGCATGCATCTTGGGTCTCAAGGCTGCCATTAACCTAAGAATCAAATTCTTAAGCGTATACGGAGATTCGGCCCTGGTAATCAGTCAAGTTAAGGGAGAGTGGGATACCAAACATCTGAATCTGATCCCTTACAAAGAGCTTATGCAAACCCTAATCCCATACTTTGAAGAGGTCACCTTTGAACATATCCCAAGGGGAGAAAATTAATTGGCAGATGCTTTAGCAACTATGTCGTCTATGTTCAAAGTCAATTGGGACAACGAAGCTCCCATAATTACTATCGAAAGATTCGACGAACATGCATACTATTGTGAGATTGACATTGATGACGAGAAGCCTTGGTTCCATGATGTTAAAAGGTACCTTGAAGCACAAGAGTACCCTGAGGGAGCTTCAATCAACGACCAAAAATTCCTGTTAAAGTTCTCAGCCAAGTTCTTCCTAAGCAATAGGATTTTGTACAAGTGCAACCATGATTCTACTCTGCTCTGTTGTGTGGACAAGAAAGAATCAGAGAAGATCATGGAGGATATGCATTGTGGTATCTTCAGAACTCATTCTAGTGGCACACTATGGCTAAGAAGATTCTGAGGGCTGGTTACTATTGGTCGACTATAGAAACTAATTGTCACCGCCATTCGAGGACTTGCCATAAGTTCTAGATCTATACTGATAAAGTTCATGTGCCTCAAATACCGTTAAATTTCATGATTGCTCCTTAGACATTTTCAATGTGGGGCATTGACATGATCAGAGAGATCAAGCCCACTGCATCTAATGGACATTGTTTCATCATCATCGCCATTGACTACTTCACTAAATGGGTCGAAGCATCTTCATTTGCCTCAGTTACCAAGAATGTTATAGCCCAGTTTATCAAGTATAACCTCATCTGTCGGTACGGCATCCCTGAAAGGATCATCACTAAAAACGGAAACAACCTTAACAATGCTATGATTACTGAACTTTGCATGCAGTTCAAAATCAAGCATCACAATTCTTCTCCATACAGACCTAAGATGAATGGTGCAGTGGAAGATACCAAGAACAACATAAAGAAGATTGTGCAAAAAAAGGTTGTGACCTATAAATACTGGCATGAGATTCTACCATTTTATCTTCATAGCTACCATACCTTGGCGCGAACATCAATTGGGGCAACCACATTCTCTTTAGTCTATGGCATGGAAGTCGTCCTTCCTGTCGAAGTTCAAATCCATTCTCTAAAAATTATGAAAGAAGCAGACTTAGGCGAAAACGAATGGATTCAAACTAGGTTAGATCATTTAAACATGATTAATGAAAAGTGGTTGGCTGATGTCTGTCATGGTCAAATATATGAAAAGCGTATGATCAAGGCGTTCAACAAGAAGATCAAGCATCGAGTATATCAGATTGGCGACTTGGTAATAAAGCGCATCATTTTACCAATAGGCGAACCCAGGGGCAAATGGAATCCCACTTACGAAGGGTAATTTGTTGTCAAGAAAATCTTCTCGGGCGATACTATGAAGCTAACCGCTATGGACGGTGAAGATTTCCTGCATCCTATGAACGTGGACATAGTCAAAAAATACTACACATAAAGAACGACCCACTAGGTTGACATACCTAGGAAAAAATAAGGGCATCCGAGCAAACCATAAAGGTTTGGGAAAAAATTAGGGATATATACAAGAGATTATACACCAGGCAATTCGAAAACCTAAAAGGGCAGCTTGGGAAAAAGGGGTATCTTGGTGGGCTGAAAACCCGAAAGGGCGGTCTAGGAAAAACTTTAGGATTAAAAGCTTACGACTATGTCTCGTTGGATCACTACATCCAGATTTATAACCAAAGTCGAAAGTTTTAAATGGTATAAGATTATTTCAATCAACTTCCTCCGACAACAAGGAATGATGTTCGAAGACATATGGGCAATAGCAGAGTCGGAATCCAATGAGATCACTTCCACGTGGATATATATATATATATATATATATATATATATATATATATATTCACTTTGTATTCTTTTCATTTCATGTCTACTTCCTCTTACTAGGATTTCCATCTCTTTGTACAAAAACGTCAGTTTATAGGAAAATTATCAATACAAATATACTTTGAAGTGCAAAGTTTTTGTTTTTTCAGTTTTGATTACCAAAAACGTCCACTGACTAAAATTGAATGAACATATGCATATGAACATGATTAACTATTAACAAATATACGCATAGGATCAGGAATAAGTACTTACTCTAGGATCTAGGATAACACTCACATTATCCATAAATCCCCATAGACTAAATTCATACAACTTCCTTTCAAAGTTCTAATCAACATATCTCTTGGAAATTATCTTCCCCAACCGAGTTTGGCTTTCCAAAACTGGGAAAGAAACCTTGCAAATATTCCACAAAAGAATTCATTTCTCCAATAAGGTCGCTAAAATACTTTCTTCCACATGATTTATTTCCCCAACGGATTTCAATCTCCCCAGGTCGAGTCTATACCTTATCATTGACAAAACTCCTCTTCCCAAGAGAGTTATCACTATCTACAGAAAGTTGCTACAAAGCCTCGATTTCGACCAGATACCATTCAACTGTCCTCCCCAGACAAATCGAAAATTTAAACATCTCTTTTATCCCCAGTCAGGGCATATGAGAACTAAATTCCCCACTAGAACAACGAACAACTAATGTTCCTAAACTTTACTCCCCAAACAGAAATCAATACATCCTCAGTGAAGTTTCTTCAAACAAAGCAAACACGAATCCCCAATGGAAGTATTCTAGACAAAATTGAAGACACACATATTTTTCGTCCCCAGCAACAATCGAGGAGTCATTTTTCCTGGACAAACATTTCACCTTCATATATCATAGCATATGCATACAAAACACATATAGCACAATCTCATTTATTTTGAGAACATCATTACGCAATGCATTTCATACATCACGACATTGCATACAACTAACTCTTTATCTTTTCAGGTAAAACTTCCCAAACAAGTATCATCAACATTTCTCAAATAGGTCAGAGATTAATTCCCAAAACAAGCGGGCCAACTATCTCTACGACCAAATAAAAAACGGGTTCTACATTAATACTTGAAACAAGACAGGAAAACTATTTGAAGGACAAGCCTCAAATTAATACCTGAAATAAGACAAGACAACTATATGTGAAAAACAAATTATAGTTTAATACTTAATACAAGACAGGACAACTATCTGAAGGACCAGCCACAGATTAATACCTGAAACAAGACAGGACAACTATCTGTGAAAAGAAAATTATAGTTTAATACATAAAACAAGACAAGACAACTACCTATATGACCAGGTCAGAGGTTAATTCTCAAAACAAGCCAGAGAAACTATCTCTACGACCAACAAAAAATAAGTTTCAAATTAATTCCTGAAACAAGCCAGGGAAACTATCTGTGAAGAACAAGCTGATTGTATATAGATTTCAGAAACAAGCCAGGGCAACTATCTCTACGACCAACAAAAAATAGGTTCCAGATTAATTCCTGAAACAAGTTAGGGCAACTATCTGTGAAGAACAGATTAAAGATTAACTCCCTAAATAGGACGGGGAAACTATCTTTCTTTCTCTTTGGTCAGATAAATATCAATTCCCGAAATAGGACGGGGTAACTATCTTTATCACCAAGTAGTATGAACTCCCGAAACAGGACATGTTTACCAACAAACTGATTGTAGATCAATTCCCGAAATAGGATGGGGCGACTATCTACATGAACAGATTGAATATTAACTCCCGAAACAGGACGAGGAAACTATCTTTCTTTCTCTTTGTTAAGATAAAGATCAATTTCTGAAACAGGAAGGGATGACTATATTTATCACCAAGTGGTATGAACTCCCGAAACAAGACGAGTTTACCAACAAGCCGATCATAGATCAATTTCTAAAACAGGATGGGGCAACTATTTATATGATAAGCAGCTACTCAAACATCTTTCCCAGAGGATCATCCTGGAAAACACTCCTCAGATTCGGTCAAGTGCAGACTCATTATCTCTGGATGGCATCAGAAAGCCCATCTCCATCACCTTTCCAAATGTCATCTCTAAGCCCATTCCTGATATAATCAACCAACAACATCATTTCATACACAAACGAGTGCAAATTTCTGGGCACTCTAGTGTTCAATCATCTTTCACCTTCAAGTAACTAATGAAGAATATACCAATCTAACTTTTCAGGTTTAAGAAGATTGATCAGGGGCGGTTGTTGTACCCCCAAAATTTGCCCTTCCTTTTCTCAAGACATTTCTCAAGAAGATCTTCAATGGCTCAAGTTTACATAAGGTTGACTAGGTCAAACCACCTCCTAAACACTAAGGCTTCAAATTAGGGTTTTGATTTTCACAAGGAAAATTGAACTTATAATGTCCAAATTACTTTCATGGTTAATTATAGACCTCTAAGAATACTAATTCCTAGTTCCAAGTCTTGGATCACATTTTTGCTCAGTCAGTTGATCAGATGACTGAAAAATCAGTTATATTGGGTAAAAAGTCAATTATGGTCAACCCACAGTCAAACTTCAAGATTTTTGGCCAATAACAATATTTTGAAGTCATATTCATCAATTTATCAAGGTTTTATCACAATTTCTCAATAAAAGCATTCAAATCATCAAAGGGGCAAAATGGTCAAAATTAGGGTTTTGACTGAGATTGACCAATCATTGACTATTGACCTAATACATGACTTAATGATTTGAAGCATGATCTTAAGAATTAAAACACAATATCTTGACCTAATTTCATGTCTCAAATCATTTCTCAAGATCAAACAATATATAGTTGAAATTTGATCAACTGATTAAAAGTTAATTGTTACACCAAAAGTCAAACTTTGACTTTTTGGTCAACATTGAGTTTGAAAGATTAAAATTAATCAAGAAATTCAAAAATACGAAGCTTGATCATCAAGGAATCAATAAAGTCAAAAGTCAATATAAAAAGTAAAACTTTCAATACTTAGAAAAATTTCTAAGTGTTTTAAACAAGATAATTTCACTATTTCATGACATTTTTTCACCAAGATGCAAGATGGTTCAAAGGAAACTTTCAACATGAGAGTTGTATAATTTTCATGAGATCTACAACTTTGGTTTTATGATCAATTACTAGAATTTCTTGGATTATGAGTTATAAATTTATAAAGTCATGATCTTTTTCTAAAACACTTAGTGAAATTTTTACCTAGTTTAGGCAGATTTTAGACCTAACTTCTTGGCCGATTTTCACTTCGATCCAAGATGGTTTAGCCAAAATGGTCAACATGAAGGTTGTAGATAATGTTTCAAGCTTTCCTAAATGTCCCAGAACTTCAAGATATCATGCTTGTGCAAAAAGAATCAAAGGCGAGAAGTTGGACATCCATTCTTGAATTACAAGTCATTTTGATGATGAACCCTTGGCCAAATCTCATATCCATGCTACATAATCTCACTTTTCCGGCTTCTAACTTATGTTTCACTTTATAATTAATTTATTACACAATTGTTATAGCTTTGACCAAGAATTTGATCCATTGTCTAAGATATTCATCCATTTTTGTAACAAAGTAACATTGTCATTCTAGTAAAGTTCCTTTAATCACAAAGTCAACTTGTCTTGAGCTTTGCACTTGTTCTTTATGCACAAACTTACTCTACATAATTAGATAAGTATGTTTAAAGTGCCTAACCACTTTAGATAGCGTTGTACCTTGCCTTGGAACAATGATTGTCAAGGTTGCTTCAAAAACAAGTCAAATGGCCATAACATGTGAACTCTTGATTTTGATCCCTCCAAGCCTTCAAACCTCTTGCCTATAAATTGAGACATTATTTGAAAGTTAAGACACGATTTTGCAAGCCTAAAAACTCCTTAAAACACTATCAAACAAAAACTGCAATCAGACTTCCATAACTTGTCATTTTCTGCCCAAAAACTTCCACCTCATAATCCACTCTTGCGTTTCTTCTCTAAACCAATCCTAAAGCTTCCTTACATCAAATAAAACTCATCCCCATCCCTGCTTTAGAACGGTAACACTCCTTCATTATCCTCCATAACCAAAATCCGTCACCTGCACATTGACTTCTCTAGCACAATTCAGCCACTCTCAGCTCAAAGTAACTATTGAAATAGCTTCTTGGAGTTCAGCAAAGCTAACCAGATCATTACAACACCTCGAAGTATGCTCAAACTCAAAACACGATCTCCATCTGCAAGGTGAGTTTTCTGAATTTCTAAATCTTCATACAAGCATCATTTGGCTTTGATTTTAAAAGATAAAATGTAGACATCATAGCCCTGAAACTAACCACGCCGTTATATTTCATTTATGTTGTCTGAGCATAGAGAATTTTAAAGTTGAACTTACAGAAAAAATCAGGTTAAATTTGGTACCAACATAAATTCTCATTCACCTTTGATTTATAGTTTATGAAATTTACATGGTTGGATTTATGGTGAAAAATGAAATAACTTTCATGTTTACATTTCTTGATTTGGTTGAGAAATGAGGAAGTTACAAATTTGAACAATGGTGTTGTTGATTCTGATACGTGCACAAGGTTGAAGATGAAGTTCAAAATAATAGGGTTGTTTTTATCTTAAATTTATAACAATATATTTTATACGCAGATGAAACAGCCACCCGAGTGGCAGGAGGAGTGCGTATAAGGCATTGGTATATGGGGACCTGGGTTGGAGCCCCAGCGTCCCATTTTGTTTTTTTTCTCACATATTTTTGTTCCTTTTTGTTCAAACAGCATGCCTGGGTCTCCAGCATATTGGCCTCAACATTTTTCCCTCTAACACCCCTTGTTTACTTAACAACAGCAAGTCCAAATATTTATTTTATTTTTATTTTATTTTTCTGACTAAAACAAAACAATTTTGGGCCTTACACCAAACTCTTTTACTTTCTAACCACCCATTTTCTTTTCAACCCCCCTGACTTTATATTTTATTTTTAAATTTTATTTTGTTTTCTTTTCTTTTCTTTTATTATTTTTTTATACAAAAAAAATATATTTTATTAAAAAACTTAAAAATAAAAATTATTATTTTATTTTCACTTTAATTTATTTCCCTTAAACAAAAGACCTAAAAATATTTTCTTAACAAATTAATTTCCTTTTTTAAAAGTTAATTTAGACTTAGGTTTTCACTTTAAATTTATCTTTTAATTAAATTAGCTTATACTTTAGGTTTCTAATTAATCAACTTCTTTTCAAATCAATTAGGGTAATTAAAACTCTTTTCATACATCAAAGCCATAAAAACAATCTTATTTTCTTCTACATTATCTTTATATTCTTGTATATTTTTGTTTTGCATTATTCAATTTGGTTGTAATAGTAATTAGGGTTTATTTTAATTGTCATCCCCATTTGTAAATTTGTATCCCCCATCCAAAAATATTGTAATAGCGTATAACTTTTAATTTCCGCAATTTATCGCTTTCCATATTATTGATAGTAATTAGGGTTTGTATGGCAAGACTTTAAAACCAATCATAGACAAACCTAATTCAAAAATAATATACTTGAATTAAACACACTTTGCACATGCACCTCTAGGGTAACCCAAACTTATTTCCTCGAATTAAAAACAGTTATGTCCCTCGAACGTGGGATACTTTAGCGAAGTACCTCGATTATAAGATCGTAGTCCCTCAATGACCCTTTGACGTTGCCTTCGGTAAACGATCTTAGACACTTACGAAAATTGCTAAAGCATCCTACAATGTTGCCTTCTATGACTGTACGATGACCCACGCCCGTCCCTTCACATCTAATGATATTGTTTCTCACCAACTAATGGTGAGATAACACTATCTAAAGGGGGAGGAAAAGAACCAAGGTTTTCTTTTGAGTAGGTAGAACGCTTGTAGTTGTTTGCTCACAAACATTTCAAAATAAAATATCTTTCAAATACACCAACACTTTCATGAAATATTTTCAAAATTTAACACTTTGTATACATTCTTATAGAGACGATAATCATTACAAAGTTCTCCTAAACAAAGGAACTTTTCAAAAATACTTTCAAGAAAACACAAACATATTTTACAAAACATTTTCAAAGTGAGCTAGCAACTAAGAGCTCGTAGATAACTACGGATGAAAAGGGTGCTAACACCTTCCCTTTTCATAATCTACCCCCTAAACTCAAGAAAATTCTCAAGAGTTCTTTCCTATTCTTTTTACCATTTCCTTTATTGGATAAAAGAAAAGTCAGTGGAAACTCTTGCTATCCCCAACACTTGCAATAAAATGCAAAACACCCAGGCCAGTTCTCCCATCGTATTACAGGATGTTTATCTGAAGATGGTGGCTCAGCTAGTGGTGTGAAGAAGTTTGATAAAGTTTTTTCCAAGAAGAGAACCAGAGGAAGAAACAACCATCGTCAGAATCAACATGTTTCTCGTGTCATCCTTGTGTTCAATTTACCTCATGTTTCTCCAGTTTGTTAAAAGAACTAGCAAGTTCCTGATCAGAGAAAAAACTCAGTTTGATCTAATTTTAACTACCTATACAGAGTTGTTTCCTGTCCCGATACAGGGGAATTTGGTTCAGACCCGATCTCCACCGAAGATTCCAAAGAAGATGCCTAGATACTACAAAGCTAATTTGACTTATTCCTTTCATCAAGGAGCCCTTGGGCATAGTATCAAACATTGTTATTCATTGAAAGTTGAAGTCCAGAGATTGGTCAGAAGTGGTATCTTGTCATTTAAGGATATTGGTCTTGAGGTTCAAGTCAAGTCTTTGCTGAAGAATAAACATGATTGAAGGATACCTTGGAGTTTAAAGAAGAGAGTCTTCTCAATTTAATTAGCATTTTTACTGCTTTTTCATTTTAATTGTTTATCAATGCATTGTTTTCACTTAAAAACTTGTTTGCATTTGAATGATTATATTAATACAATGAATATGTTTGTCTTTAAGAAAACCATTTGTTTCACTCGTATTTTTTTTCAATTTTAAATTGCCTTTTGCATTGTGACACCAACTTGTTACCCATTCTCTTTCCTTGGAAGAGATTGGAGGGAGGATGGTGAATTTAAAACTCAAAATTTATGGTTTTATGCTTTTGGATAAAACCATGTTGACAATGTACCTACATTGTTTCAAATTCCCAAACACCGAAGATATAAGGGAATGAAACCCTCGTTAACCCCTTTGAGCCTTGAAGTAGGAGTTTCTTTTTTGTTCAGAAAAACCCTCATTTTTAACCCAGGGTTGGGCAGTGTTCAGTTAATCTGATTAAGCGTTCAAAACTCATATAGAGTGTGCATCTAAGGATACAACAATGGTTATTATTCAAAAGATTGAGGAAAGTCAAAACCTCAATGGTCAATCTTCACCTACCATTAATGTGAATCAAAAGAAGACAATATACCAATGGGTATCTCTCGCACATCAGGAGATCAATAGATGACAATACCATAACGATTATCCCTCATCCACCAAGGATTCAGGCAGTCACAATTCTTCCAACAAGTCACAAATGACTTGAAGTTATGCGACATGTTCAAAAGGAAAGAAAAGGTGATATAAAAAATGAATGAATAATGAAATGAATAAGAAATGATGAAAAAGGAAGAGACAAAAAGCCCCGCTAAGTCGGAACTGGAAAAAAAGTCGCTTAGAAAAAAGTCAGGGCATCCCGCTGGACTTCAGAGTCAAATTCAAAAGGAATTTGTCCATGCAAAATTTAGGGAAAGCAATGGAGAAATGGAAAGCCTGATAAGTGAAAAAGGATTACAACATAAAATCCTCAACAAAGAACAGAGTCGTGTGACAAAGGTCAAGATTGAGTGATTGTCGTCTCCAAAGAATATCAGTGGTTGCTCAACCATCAACTAAATCCTCTCGGGAGATGAGTTCTTATTTTGGATTAATTGAACATAGGAATGAAGAACTTCATGAAGGGGGTGGGAACCAAATATTTTGAGCATTAAATATTTTTTCTAAAAAACTGTGAACCAGGCCACATTACAACCCTTAAAATTCATAATTGAACCATTGTTTATTTCAAAAGCATACTCCAACGAGATAGTGTTTCCTGACTCCCACAAGTTTTGTTAAATTATTTGTGTTGGTATCATATGATTTTGTTATCTTTCATACAAAAATAAATGATGCACTAATTCGCAAGCTTCGCGGCATTTTTTTCCAAAAAATCTTCAAGGGCTTAAATAGCTATAGCATTAGAATTTTCATTCTCAGAATAAGCTTTTCCTAATTGTAAAACATTTTCTTAATGTCAAGGAAGCTTACATATAAGCACCAGTGATGATTTTAATCTTTTGAGGTCTAAACCTTTGTTAAGTAATTGGCGAATCATATCTAAGAATGATCATATCCAAGGGAATGTCACCTGAAGACTTTCAGCATTAACAGGTTGCTGCCTTCATAGTTCGTTTACCCTCATGGGGAAAACTTGAAGACTCTGTCTTGACAAATACAGTTAATATGGGGTTGTCATGTCAAGATTCAACGAATCTCTCCAAGAGTTTGAAGACATTTGGGCATTTTGGATGCCAGGTCTTTTGTAAAACCCTCTTTAGACAATTTCTTCTCGTAAACCGTGTATCATGCAGTTTATCAACAGTAAACTTGGGGCATACAAAGTTAGTTCCAGAAGCAATCTAGATTTGTCAAGATATATGACCTACTTTGTACATATTATCAAATGATGGTGTTCCCTTGTATCTCCAACCAAGCAATATTTTTCCTCCAGCTGAAGTGTTATTCGTGTTGTTATCCTCTCAATGGATTATTGATGTAAGAGGATTGGACTTTGGGTTTGCTAAGGAGAAGTATCTTCATCTCCGGAGAGATTAGAGCCTTATAGGAGAAATATGCTCCGTTGATGGCTTTTGTTCTATCTTCAGTAATGTTCCCATCTTGTTGAGATTAACCGAGTATATGTTTGTACTGTGATGTCTTTTCATCTCCAGTTTATCTCTTTTGGTCTGTTTTGTTAGCATATACATGAAATTCATTTATTAATTCACATTTAAATCATTCATGCACATTCACATTTCTCGACGTTTTTGGGTCCATCTGATTTGGTTGTGTTTATCCCCAAGTATAGTATTATCTCTTTCCAAATAAAGTGACAACCTAAACAGAAAGTGTACATCCTTTCTAATTCCCCACTGAGTTTATTCCTTGTGGAAAAGTTTTGTTTTAGCTTTCCCTTCCATCTCAGGATAGGATAAGTCCCAGTTGATTTTATTCCTCATCTGGTAAAGTCTTGTTTGATTGTTTTCTCTCTAGTTTGTTTTTGGATTGAGCTTTGTCTCTTGCAGATATTACCTCGTGGATCTCCCTAGGCTATGAAACTTTAAATACTTTGTCTTTTTCACCTTTAAATACTTCGTCTCCTCAGGTAGAATCTATTCATGAACTTTGTTTCCCATTAGTTTTGTTGCAAAACTCTTTTGAAATCTCAAAATAAAATAAAGTGGCTGACTCTTTATTTGAAGAGCTCGATCATTTATGGATTTCCTCTTTTTATGGCAAATGACGGTCTATTCATGGGCAGTTTGTCTATCCCCAGTGAAGTTATTGACTCTCATTTCCAGCAATATATTTACAACCCTCTTTTGGGATCTCAAAATAACAACAAGTGGCAGACTCTTTATTTGAACTGCTCAATTATTTATGGATTTCCACTTTTTATGGAAAATGGTGGTCTCTTCATGAGCAGTTTGTCTATCCCCGATGAAGTTATTGACTCTCATTCCCAACAATGTCTTTATAATACTATATTGAAATCTTTTGCCTGGAAGCAAGTGGCGGCCTCTTTATTTGAGCAAATAGTGTATTTCCCGCATACTTTTACCTTTCAGCAAGGGGCGTCTCTCCGGAAAAGTCCCGCTGTGAAGTTTCTTATGAAATCCTTGCAAGTGGTAGTCCTTTTAACAGAGACAACTTGTCTTTTATCCTTTTCAAGTGGAAGACTTGATTATGAAAAAATTGAGACCAGTTTGTGGCTTATGACCAGGTTCTTGGGGGGTTTACTCAGCAAATGGCATCTCTTTAGAAAAGTCCCGCGGAAAACTTTGCTTATTATCCTTTTCAAGTGGAAGACTTGATTAAGAAGAAACTGAGACCAGTTTGTGGCGTGTGACCAGGTTCTTGGGGAGGTTTATTATCATAAAATCGAGACCAGTTTGTGGCGAGTGACCAGGTTCTTGGGAAAGTTTATTATCAGAAAATTGAGACTAGTTCATGGCGTGTGACTGGGTTCTTGGGGAGGTTTATTATCAGAAAACTGAGACCAGTTCGTGGCGTGTAACCAGGTTCTTATGGAGGTTTATTATCAAAAAATTGTGACCAGTTCGTGGCATGTGACCAGGTTCATAGGAGAGGTATATTATCAGAAAAATGAGACCAGTCTGTGGCTTGTGACCAGGTTCTTGGGGAGGTTTATTATCAGAAAACTGAGACGAGTTCGTGGCGTGTGACCAGGTTCTTGGGGAGGTTTATTATCAGAAAACTAAGACCAGTTCGTGGTGCGTGACCAGGTTCTTGGGGAATTTTATTATAAACAAACTGAGACCAGTTCGTGGCATGTGACCAGGTTCTTGGGGAGGTTTATTATCAGAAAACTGTGACCAGTTTGTGGCGTATGACCGGGTTCTTAGGGAGGTTTATTATCATAAAATTGAGACCAGTTCGTGGAGTGTGACCAGGTTCTTGGGGAGGTTTTTTTATTAGAAAACTGAGAACATTTTGTGGCTTATGACCAGGTTCTTGGGGAGGTTTACTCAGCAAATGGCATCTCTTCAGAAAGTCCCCCAAATAAGTTTGTATATCATCCCTTATCAAGTTGAAGACTTGATTAAGAAGAAACTGAGACCAGTTTGTGGCTTATCGCCAGGTTCTTGGGGAGGTTTACTCAGCAAATGGAATCTCTTCTAAAAAGTCCCGCGAAAAAGTTTGTATATTGTCCTTTTCAAGTGGAAGACTTAATAAATAAGAAACTGAAACTTGTTCATCCGGGAAAGGTTTATTATCTTTTTCTACCTTCAGTAAAAGTCGGTAGTTCACCTTCAGTAAAAGTTGGTGAACATTTTATTTCTCTACCTTCAGTAAAAGTCGATAGTTTACCTTCAGTAAAAGATGGTGCACATTTTGTTTCTCTACCTTTAGTAAAAGTCAGTAGTTTACCTTCAGTAAAATTTGGTGCATTTTTATTTTTCTACCTTTAGTAAATGTCGGTAGTTCACATTCAGTAAAAGTTGCTGCACATTTTGTTTCTCTACCTTCGGTAAAAGTCGATAGTAGACCTTCAGTAAAAGTATGTGCATTCTTTTATTTCTCTACCTTCAGTAAAAGTTGGTAGTTCAACTTTAGTAAAAGTTGGTGCATTCTTTTGTTTCTCTACCTTCAATAAAAGCCAGTAGTTCTCATTCAGTAAAAGTTGGTGCACATTTTGTTTCTCTACCTTCAGTAAAAGTCGGTAGTTCACTTTCATTAAAAGTTGGTAAATTTTGTGTTTCTATACCTTCAGTAAAGGTCGGTAGTTCACCTTCAGTAAAAGTTGGTGCACATTTTGTTTCTCTACCTTCAGTGAAAGTTGGTAGTTTCACCTTCACTAAATGTTGGTGTTATTCTTTTATCGCTACCTTCAGTGGAAGTTTGTAGTTTCACCTTCAGTAAATGTCGGTGTGTCTTCTATTTCTTTACCATCAATAAAAGTTGGTATTGTTCTATGTTTCTTCTACCTTCAACTATTGAGTTGGTAGTTTATCGTCATCTGCGAGTCAGTATCTTATTGATCCTCTACCTTTAACTATTGAGTTGGTAGTTTATCATCATCTGTGAGTCGGTATCTTATTGATCTTCTACCTTCAACTATTGAGTATGTAGTTTATCGTCATTTGTGAGTCGGTATGTTATTGATCATCTACCTTTAACTATTGAGTTGGTAGTTTATCGTCATCTGTGAGTTGGTATCTTATTGATCTTCTACCATCAACTATTCAGTTGGTAATTGTAATACGGTATAAGAACTGACTTGGTTTTGCATTTTATCGCAAATGTTACAACTAGCAAGAGTCTCCACCTACTTTTATTTTATCCAATAAGGAAAGGGTGAAAAGAACAAGAAATACCTTGAGATTATTGAGTTCAGGGGGTAGGTTATGAAAATGGAAGGTGTTAGCACCCTTTTCATCCATAGTTATCTGCAGGCTCTTAATCGCTTAGCTCACTTTGTTTTGAAATTTGCTTTGTGTTGTACATGTTTTAAAAATATTTTGAAATGCCAATAGTAAGGCAAACTTTGTAATGATTCTTGTATCGGTCCTCGAGAATGTGTATAAAGTGTTTTGTTTGAAAATATTTCAGAAAAATGTTTGCAAAAAGATATTTTTGTTTTGAAAAGTCTTGTGAGCAAGCGATTACGAACGATCTACCTACTCAAAGTCTTTATTTTTCTTTTCCTCCTCCTTTAGATAGTGCTACACTACCATTAGTTAGTAGTAAACCATATCGTTGGATGTGAAGGTACATACACAAATCATCGTACAATCATAGAATGCAACTGGTAGGGGCGCTTTAGCAATTTCATTTAAGGGACTAGATCGTTTACCGAAAGCAACATTCAAAAGGGTCATCGAGGGACTACGATCTTGGATTTTGAGGGACAATGCTATAGCGTCCCCACATTCGAGGGACATGACTGTTTTTCTGAAGGCAACAAGGGAGGTTACCCTAGAGGTGTGAGTGTGTGAGGTGTATTGTTTTCAATTACTTTATCTTTGAGAATAGGGTTTTCTATCGTTAGGTTTTATCTTGCCATACACCCTAATTACTAATAACAATATAGTAAAATAATAGCAGGAAAAGTAAATTGCGAAAAATAAAATTCCCACGCTATTACATGGCCTTGGAGCAGTTACATAATAATGGAAAAGCGAAAGATGAGGCTATTTACAAATTGTGAACCCCATACACTTTATCTATGAAAATAAAATAAAATTAAAATAGAGAAAAACAAGAAATGTTTTTGATGATTTTTTTATGGAAAAAGTTTTTTTAATGATGATTCAAATAAACCTAAAAACTAATTAACTTTGATTAACAAAAATAGTTGATTAATTAAATTAATAAAAAAGGTTAATGATGAAAAACCTAAAAAATATTTAATTTTTATTAACAAAATAATTGATTAATTAAATTACTAAAAAGGTTAATGATGGAAAACGTAAAAATTAATTAATTTTATTTAAAAAAATAATTGATTAATTAAATTAATAAAAAAGGTTAATGATGAAAAACCTAAAAATTAATTTATTTTAATTAACAAAATAATTGATTAATTAAATTAAAAAAAGGTTAAAGATAAAAAAGCCTAAAAATTAATTAAACTTTAGGGTTTACAAGAAAAAAACAATTATTTTAGGTTTTAAAAAAAAGGTTTGTGGTTTTATGGTTAGGTGAATTTAGGGTTAAGTTTGCCAAAAGAATTAAGGTTTGTGGGAAGAGAATTAAGGAAAAAAACACAAGTTGAAAGCAAAATTAAACAAATGTCAGGGGTGGGTGTTAAATCTACGCCTTAGCCTTCCAAACTGCATTAAGGGGAAAAATAGGGAAAAAATAAGTTAGAAGCAAAATCACACAAAATGTAAGGGGTGGGTGTTGAAACCACACCCTTAGGATATGGCTTCAGCGCATTATGTAATAAACCTGCAAAACATAAAAATATTAGGGAAAAAAAGTGGCAAAATAATGGATCGAACCCATGCCCTTTGACACAAATGACTTATCCTGCGCGCTTCTACCGCTGGGGAAGCTATACATCCATTAATTTATATATAACAATAAATATATAATATAAACAAAATGCTTGAACTAGAGAGGAACCAGAACCCTAGCTCTGGTCTTCTTCTTCGGTGACCTTCTTTTGCGCAACCTGCAAAATAACCAAGATTAGTAATCCAAAAACACCGTACCCCCATAAATCGAGGGTTGTGAGTTTAATGGGAGGATTATTTTGGTCTAAAAATATATGGTTTTTTAATTATAAAGAAAAACGCATGAATTGGTGTAGCTATGGTGTTCTATGATTTATCATGTATGGGATTGTTACGATGGTCCAAACCTTACTCTGCATGATTACTGGAAGTGAATATAGTGGTTGTTTGTAGTGAAGGGGTTTATAACAAGGATTTCAAGCTTTTAGGGTTCTTGGAAATTTTTTATCTTTTTGATAGCTTTTGAGGCAAGGGTTTTTCGTATCCTTGTATGAGAATGGATGGGAGAATATATAGGTTGAAATTAGGGCAAAGATATGGGCTTGGTCTTTATGTAAGAAGGCCTTGTCTTATTTCATTTAATTTTGACTTTTAAATGAATAAAAATAAAAATAAAAAAATAAATCAAAGGGAGGTGTATAAATAAGTTTTGAGGTGCACATGAGATATAGAACACGCTTGGACCCTGAAATAATAGCCCAATAGCTCAAAACACCAATTTTGCTCCACTTGAACTTCATGTATTTGCTCAAAATTTCCCAACTTGCACTGGTCATAACTCTCTAAATTTTCATCTTTTGAAGGTGATCTTTGACTTTTTGGAAAGTTCGATATGTCCTATACAATCTCTATGTTGATCATTTTTGCTTTTGAAGACTTTATCTTGATGTGAGTTGCCTTGATAAAAAGGGTCTTTTTGTTAACTTTTGAAATGACATGTAATGTATTGGCTTATAATCTCTCAAATGATGCTCTTTTTAGACTTGAGCTTAGAGATACAAAATTTTAGAGAATTGAATTTCTTTCAAAATGATATTTGGTTGGGGAAAAAGCTGAAGAAGCATGTGAAAGTTATGCTTGTTCAAAGTTCAGTTGACTTCTCCTAAGGAAACCCTAATTTAACAACTTTTCACTTTTGATGATTTGAGGGTTTTTCTTGAGTAATCATGATCAACCTTTGATCAAATGATGAATATGACTTCAAAATCTTGATGTTGACCAAAAATATTAACGTTTGACTATATGTTGAACACAATTGACTTTTTGTCCCATACAGATGATTCTCAGTTATCTGAGCCATTGACTGAGCAAACATGTAATGCAAGACATGAAACTTGGTATGAGAATTCTCAGACACATATAAGAGACCGTGAATTCCAATTAAGACCTTTAAAATCCAATCTTCCTTGTGAAAAGTGAAACCCTAGTTAGGAGTCTATTGCTTAGGAGGAGAATTTATTTAATCAATTCTTGAGCCACCTTGAGCATTTGAGAACCCTAGGAGAATGTCTTGAAGAAAATGGGAGGGAACCTTTTAGGGTACAAAAGATGCCCCTGTTCTATATTCTTAAGCCTGAATAGTTAGATTGGCATGTCCGTCATTCGTGACTTGAAGGGAGAAGATGATTGAACACTTAAGTGCCCAAAAATTTGAACTTGCATGTGCAAGCCATAATGCTGTTGGTTGATAATATTGCTTGAATGGGCTTAAAGATTCCATTCGGAGAGGTGACAGAGAGTCGTCAGAGATGGGATTATAGATTCCATCCAAAGTAATTGTTGATGGAAGTATCAAAATGAGACTATTGTTGATTGTATCCGATAAATGCTATTCAGAATGAATCAATCTGATCATATCTGAGGGAAATGAATCTCTAAAGGAAATGCTTTTCAAAATGATGCTCTGAAGGGAATTCTTTTTCAGAATAAATATCTAAAGGAAAATGCTTTTCAGAATTCAGTCTCTAAAGGAAGTGTTTATCATGTATATAATCGCCCCGTCTTGTTTCGGGAATTGATCAATGATCTGTTTTTGTTGGTAAACCTATCCTGTTTCGGGAGTTCATACCACTTGGTGATAAAGATAGTTGCCTCGTCCAGTTTCGGGAATTGATCTTCATCTGGCCATAAAGATAGAAAGATAGTTTCCCTATCCTATTTCGCGAGTTAATCTTTGCTCGATTGTATAGATAGTTTCCCCATCCTATTTCGGGATTTAATCTTTAACCTATTTTTTTAGATAGTTGCCCCGTCCTGTTTTGGGAATTGATCTACAATTTGTTTTCACAGATAGTTGCCCTGTGTTTTTTTAGGAATTAATATGCGACCTGTTTGAAATTTGTTGATGATATTAGTTTGTTTATATACTTTACCTGAAAGATAAAGAGTTAGCTCTATTTAATGTCATGATGTATGTAATGCATTCCGTAATGATGTTCTCAAAGTAAATAAGAGTGTGCTATATGCGTTTCATATGCATATGCTATGGTATTTGTAAATGGTGTATAATTGTGAAATGTCGTTGAAGCCTATTGGTAGCTTTGTATAACATCTATGAATGGGGAAAATAAATCCCTGACTGTTGCTAGGGATGAAGAACATGTGTAATCTTCAATCTTGTCTAGAATTTCTTTGTTGGGAATTCCTGCTTTCTGTTTGAGGAAACTCTGTTGGGGAATTTGATTTTTGCTTGAGAGAAGAGTTCAAGAACATTGGTCACTCATCGCTCTACTGGGGAATTTAATTCTTATATACCCTAACTGGGGATAAAAGAGATGGATAACCTTCTGGGATGTTGTCTGACCGAATTTTTTATAAGGATGCCGACTCGTCTGAGGAGGATAAGGTTAAACAATATCTGGCCTGGTTTTAGATTTCGTAGCAACTCTCTAGGGATAGTGGTCTAGACTGCCCTTTATTGGAGAGATTAATTTTTCCGGTGATTTGTAGTAGTAAAAAGGATAGATTCAACCTGGGGAGACTGTATCCTGTTGGGGAATTAAACCCGGTTGGGGAAGTAAACCCTACTGAGGAAATGCTCTACTGAGGCATATTTTAACGAGGATTTTACAGTGTTGGAGAAATAAACTCAACTGGGGAAGAGAATTCCTGTGAACTGTGTCGATGTCATAATCTCTGATGAAGATTGGGACTCTGTAGGTTGGAGATATTGCAGTGGAAAAGATCTTACTCCTTTGTCCTCTAGGGGGATCTGTTGATGATTATGATTAGGATATTTCAGACTTGCAGGGAATGTATCGATTTTGTTAAGATGACTCAGTGGGGACTATTCCATGGAGGTTGTTCTGTAGGGATTTATGGATGACTTGACCGTTATCCCGTCTCCTAGAGTCTTGAGTAAATACTCATTCCTATTTTTAGGCATATATTTATTAACAGTAATCGTATTTATATGCATATGTTCATTCAATTTAGTTATTGGACATTTTTTGCAAACAAAACAGAAAAATTAAAACAAAATTTGAATTTTGAGATTGTGTTTATATTGATAGTTTGCCTATAAACAGGCGATTGTTGTTTAAAGAGGCAAAAATCCTAGTAAGAGGAAATCGTTGTGAAATGAAAGGAGTACAAAGTAATAATAAAACACATAGCTATGTGTAACTAATCTCGTAGAGTTTCAACCCTACTATTTCCCCTATGTCTTCGAGCATTTCATCCCTTGTTTTCGGAAGAAGTTGATTGAATTGATCGGCACCTTTCGAGCTTGACATTGGTAATAAAGCTGGTTGTAAGTGATCCAACGGGACATAATCATACGCTTTAATCCCTAATTTTTGCCTGGACCGCCATTTTGGATTTTCACTCCACCGAGATACCCTTTTTTTCCCAAGCCGACTTTTCAGTTTTTCGACTTGCCGCCTTTTCATGGTCACGAGATATAGTTTATTTTTAATCCGCTCACCTTCAAGAATTGCTTATGTAGAGATTATCAATTGTTGTGAACATTTTATTTTATGCATCACTAATTTCTAATCCAATATAAAGGTGTATGTTTTATTTCTTTGTTTTCATGCACAGAGACATGTATGAATCAAGAGCGTCCGGTGTTACGCCTCAATTAGGGTTTTTGATCCCTCAAGTGTTCAAGTGTGGTAAATCACCAAATCTAAAAGGCTGCTTCATCAAAGTTTAGCCTTTAACCAAAAGCAAAATCAAGATTCCATTATCACTGGTTTACACGTGCATCAATATGTCTTGGAATGCAAGGAAAGACTAAGTTTGCAAGTCAATTCAAAGCACTTTGAGCAAAACTCAAAATTTTCAAGATCTAGTTCAAACGATTGTAACTTCTTCATTATTCAAAAATTTTGAGTGGCTCTTTTTGCGTATGATTCTCCTTAACGTCATCTCCAACTTCCCTTTACAAGTCAAGAGCTAATTATGTGTGAAGGATCATCAGAATTTCGAATACTTTAGAGGACATTTTGCAAATTTGACCTAATCTCAAAATAGTTGTGCCCAACTTTCACAGATCATAACTTCCTCGATTTTTAATATTTTGAGGTGATTCTTTTTGCATGATGTCACAATTTATGTCATCTACAAGTGTTTGTCAAGAGTCAAAGTCAAGCTGTGTTTAGAAAGACGTGGAACATATCGAAACAATATTGTTCATTGTTTTTTATTTAAAATGTTCTTAACTTCTAAATTCAATTCATGCAATAATTGTTTTCTCAAAGATCTTCATTCTTATGTTTAGATCATCATGATACGAGATGTTTGTTTCGAGGATTCTTTGATGGCTCGTTACATATTTCAAGTCATTTATGTTTGAGCATTAACGATTATTAGATCACAAGGGTTTTTTGATCAAGCTTCTTAAGGAACTATTTGTTCATTTGGGGTACTATTGACTTGTATTGTAAGTCACTGTGAATTGAAGATGTAACTTAGATTTTTAGAAAATAATATTTGAGGATTCGATCAAATGATGTCTTCGATTTCAATTCTATTCAAGTTCACAAGTATTCTTAAAGTGAAGTTCACCAAAAGTCCACCAATTCTACGAGGACCATTTCTAAGGAAAAAATCTTATTCATTTCAAGAAAATGATACAAACTTTAAGATACAAGGTCATCAATTCTACAAGGACCATTCAAGAACTTTCAAAATCTCAAGTCATGTTGACCATTATTATTTAAGCTTAAGGTTGCAAGCTTACATTGATATTCAATATGAATTACAAGAAATTGTATCCTAAACCTACTAAGTTATTGAATACTCTTAGGCCATGTTTCATGTTACTTTTGTTGTCAAAAAATTTACTACCACTATGTTGTCCACAAATGATGCCTTGTCCTTATCCAAGCTTCATAAAACTTGCATAATAATGCCAAAAATCAGCTGCTGCCCCTCTAGATAACCTGCTGCAAAATGCCTTGTCTCAATCTTGCAAAAAAATAACATAAATCACTTTGTTATCCACTACATAAACCTATCAAAAACTTGCATTATAATGCCAAACAAACTGTCAAAAAATAGTCCAAAATATGTCCATAATTCTGCCATGCAAAACAACAAAACTTGTTGTCCATAATCCTTACATAAACCTGCTACTGTTATGGCCCTTGTTGTTGTCCATTGTTGCTACCCTGCATAAAAACACCAAATAAAACAGGCCAAAATTCTCACTAAAATGGAACACACCAAAATATGTCTCAAAAAAGCAATATATCAGTATCCAGAACCTCTCCTATTTCCCCCCAAATCCCATATTTATTCCTTCTATAAAATGGGACTTTACTCAACAGAAAATGGGAAGGAGAAAATAAGACAGAAAGAGATCTAAAAACTTTTATTCACATACAAAAACACCAATAATTACAGCACAAACATTGAGAAAATAGAGAAAAAAGTTAGCTTAACACGACCAAGAATCACAAAAAAATAGAGGAAAATTTCAAAGAGAAAAGAAATACACGTATAAAAGAAACAGGAAAAAATCCACTCAAGAACTCTCTGCAAAAATAACCATAACCTGCAAACTCAACACAAACTTT
Source organism: Vicia faba (assembly GCA_948472305.1). NCBI lineage: Eukaryota > Viridiplantae > Streptophyta > Magnoliopsida > Fabales > Fabaceae > Vicia > Vicia faba. The sequence continues at coordinate 937,498,720 of OX451741.1, read as the reverse complement.
AACCCAGCTAAAAGAAGAGTAAAAGGAGAATATAAGCTTATTTGTATGGTTATCGTTGAATCGTCACTGAAGTGCTTGACTGCTCTGTTTGGTAACTATTTCATTACTCTGCTTTTCAAGTTAATGTTGTTGTTGTTCAACCATGTTGTTATTGTTTGTGTTTATTATATATTGGTTTGTTGAGTGATACAGGAGAGATGTATGAGAGAGTTTCACGTTGCTACTGTTCATTGAGCCGAAATCATGTGATAAACATGAGTGTTGTTGTTGTTTTCCCATTAAGTTTGAGAGAATGAGAGCATAGTGAGTGAGCGGTTTAGAGTGAGAACCTAAAATGAGATGATGATTTTTGTTTCTCATTTTGAACAAGATCGAGAGATTTAAAATGTGAGAAATCATGAAAAGAGATAACGCGAGAGCTTTGAGATTGAAACCGAGTGAATCGTGTAATAGCGCTGAGTTATGGTTATTGTTTCATTGGAATAGATCGTGAAGGCACAAAACATGAGTTTAGACAGAGTGCTCTCATCCTTGTTGTTCACTAAGTTATGAGCAGAACAAAAAGGTAGGTGTTTGTTTGTATTTTCGTATGGGAGATGGTGAGAACATGATAACATAGAGATTGTATCAAGGAGATAAACAAATTAGAGAGAAGAGATTTTTTGTTGTTGGTTGAGTATAACCGAAATAAAGCGAGAGAGTCACAAGAGAAACAAAGAGATTTTTTAGCATAAGTTGAGAATATGGTGAGAGTTTGAGAAGAGAAATTGGGAAAAGATATGAAAAGCAGAGAGATGGAAATCGTGTGAGAAGAGAGAGATGCTTGTTTTTATCTGGTGATAATTCTGTTTTATTTGAAATAACTAATTGATTAATGAAATTAATTTGGACCAGGTTCCCTTACAAATGCAGCGGCCACTCTTAACACATATAGGGTTTTTTTCTTCAAACCTTATTACAATAGATTTCCTGTTTGGGCCTTACCCAACATACCCAAACAGTTTTTCTCCTATATATCCCAATGAAACTGCCTTTATGCACCCCCTTTATCTCAACACATCTCTGGCCCATTTAATTTATTTTTCTTATCTCTTTAATTGTTTGTTTTATTTTTATAAAGTATGATTCTATTTTGTTGCTAACTTTATTTTATTTATTCATTTTTTTAAATATCCAAACAACACAAAAATATATTTCATTTTATTTTAATATTTATTTATGATGTTTTCTTTTGTTCATCTTTGACTTTATTTGATTTCTCTTAACCTAACTTGCTTTCATGTCTTTGTTGATTCCATTTGTTGACGCTTGTATTTAAACTCAATCGAAAGGATCGTCTGATTGACTTTATGTCATTGTGCATATATTGCGTATTTATCCTATTAATATTCCTTTAGTTAAAACTTTTAAAACCTTATTTTCAAACTCACACTCTTTTAAGCCAAAACCTCGACATTAGGTCGATGCGTTTTCAAAACCCCTTTAAACCGATCTTTTAGAAAACAATTAATTTTAATACACAGATATTTCAAAAGGTTCCTATAGGATACTATATATACATAGGGGTTCTAGTACCTTCCCTTTGTATAACCAACCCCTAAACCTTCGATATTTTCAAATTCATTATATTTTTCTTTACTTTTAGTATTGCACTTATTTTGCATATTTATGGGTTTTATTTCGTACTTTTCCCTTTTCCCTTGGAAATAATAAAGCACGGTGGCGACTCTTGCTTATCTGCGAGACAAGTTAACTAAATAGCTTGATATCCGATTTTCACCACTACAATTCTCTTGACCTTTAATTCAATGCCACATAGCATTGCATAATATTCTCTGAATATTATGTACTTGTTAAATCATAACAGATTTAACAGAATCACTTCAGTAAAGGCGCATTGTCGTATGCTCCTTTATAGGACATCTTATTTGACATGTTGTTCCAGATGTTAAAACACTTTAACTCAACATGTCCCAAACATAACATAAGACTTATTTCTCAACATGTTCCTGTTAGCAAATCCATATATCCTATCTAACATATTGTTGCTTTATTTGTTTTACAAAAACTAATGTCAATCCTAAAACTAGAGAATTTACACTTTGGATAATGTTATTATTGCCTTTGAATCATTCAACATTATTAACATGTCTAAGAAAAGGAAATAAATTGTTTATTGGTATTAAAATAGAGATAGTAAAAGAAAGTGATAACTTTGCAAGTGGGTTTTTTAGAAAAAATCCTTGAATGAGGGTTTATTAGAAAAACCCTTATTTCTATGGGTTTTTCTAAAAATGTCCCTAATATCACCATGCTTTGTATTTCCTCACATACTTTCTCTATCTTAATCAATCAGCATCTCAAAGATTCTTTTAAACCCATTAGGGGAATTATAACATAGTGTTGTACCCCAAAATTTTCCCTCTCATATTTCTCAACACATGGCAAGTGAGGTCCCCAAATTGCTCAAGGAAGTTCAAGAGTTGACCAGACAAACTCTCTCCTAGGGCAGTATACCTCAAATTAGGGTTTCTATTTTCATAAAGATGTGTGAATAAAAAAGGACTCAAATGCTCACCATTGTCCTAATATGTTCTCAATATCACCCATGTCAAGTTTCAAGCCTTGCATAAGAAGTTTGCTCAGTCAATTGCTCAAATGCCTGAAAATCAACTATGCAAGGTCAAAAGTCAACTGTGGCCCACATACAGTCAAACTTCAAGATTTTTGGTCAACATCCTTATTTTAAAGTATTATTCATATTTTGATCAAGGGTTGATCATGATTCCTCAAGGATTTCTCACAATTCATCAAAACCCAAAAGTTGCTAAATTTGGGTTTTATAGGAAAAGTCAACTCAACTTTGACCAAGCATAACTTTCTCATGCTTTATCAGAAATGACCCATCCAAAGCTCATTTTGAATAGGATTCAATTACCTACAATTAATATTCATCTCCCAAGTCCAAATTATGCACTAAGAAAAAGATATGAATCTTGACATTATAGGTCCTTTTGAAAAGTCAACAAAATCACCTTTTGGGTCAAAGCTTCATACATGAACATGGAAGACTCAATTGAGATGATACCAAAAGGGTTGCTTAGAGGACATCCTAAGATTTCTAAAAAGTCAAAGAAGACCTCTCTAGGGTCAAAATTGAGAGAGTTATGCATTGGCTAAGTTGACCATTTTTGTAAAATTGCCAAAAGTCAAATGTACTCAAATTTGCATTTTTTGCTAAATGGGCCCAACTTTTTATGCTTGCACCTAAATTATAATGTGGTCCACGACTCAAATACTTATCCATAAATTATTTGCTTCATTTTTCAATTTATTTTGATTTTTCATTAATTAAAAAGTGAATTGAATCAAATAAACGATGAAAATTATCAAAGATATGATTTGATTTGTTTTTGACAAGATTAGCAACCAAGATATGCTGAGCTTGCAAGATCAATTCGAATCAATGGCAAATGGTACAAAAATAGCATGATTGGCATGAAAATAGAAAGATATCATACACCATGAAAACCAAATCAAATCTTCAAAATTTGTAAAGATACTAGTGGTTTTTACAACCCTAATTCACTCTAGTAAATATAGAGAACGCAACTAAGGCAAGAAAGAAGGGTTAGAGGTCGTGAATTGCCAAGGAGAAAACTGAAAAATTCAAGAAAAAGTTGGAATAGGTTTTCAATCTACAAGGCGTTTTAAAGCATTCCAAGATCACCAATCCCTTCCAAGACATCCCAGGAAGCCTTTCCAATCATTCCCAGGGCCTGAAGCACTCAGAAACTCGTTCCATAACTCACACGGTTTGGTACATTTTTCAAATTCAATTTTTGCAATTTACGCGTCATTAGCATATTTGATTTATATATTCTTGTTCATCATTGATTTTGCAAGCTATTGGTATCATTTAATTGCATTTTCAGTACCGGAATCATGATGTGCCATTGTTAGGGTTCCTTGGCTCGTTTTAGAGGTTTTCAGTTTATGCAAAATTAGGCCTGGATTTTGGTACCGTGATACTCGTGAGGATGAGACGAGTTGATTGGTACCCTCACTTGTCATTTATCTTGTTTGTATACAATTTTTGAGATGAACAGGTTTGTACCTACAGCATAGCGTCCGTAGGTAAAAGCTTGGTTTTCTAAAACGACAGTCTAGGGAAGAAGACGATGCATGGCACTCATTGGTTGGTTTAAATTTTCGTGCATTTTCTGAAAATAATGTGTGATTTACTTATATTATTTGGATTCTATTATATGAAAAATTAAACATCACAACTCAGTTGGCAGCATGATATTGGGAGCAAGCATAAGGGCCTGGGTTCGATCCCCAGGTCCCAACATTTGTTTCATGTTGTTTTTCGTCATGTTATCAGGTGCAAAGCTGTCCCATACGTCCCCCATATGCCATCCAAATCCAACCATCAGATTCATCAACAAGCTAGATCTAACGTGCCTCGTTGAAGGATCACCATATACCTCAAGTTAACACACGCACCAAATCAGGCGTAGTCAAACAAGCTTTAGCCTTGTTGGGCCCAGAAAATTCAGCCTCATACCCCCAGGATTGCTAATTCTATCGGGCCCACTTCTTTCTTTTTCTTTCTTAGTTTTTTATTTCTTTTAATATTTCTTTAATCATTTTAATTAACAAATTAATCATTTTTTCATAAAATCATAAAATCAAGAATTCATTAAAAAAAATTAGAATTAGTTTTTTTTATTATTATCAAGTTTAATTTAATTTAGTTTAACTTAGGGAAATTTTAATTTATTTTTACAAATAAAATCAAATAGAAATTAGGTTAAGTTCTTGATTTAATTCTTTTTCTCAAATAAATAAAAATACAAAAATAGGTTTTTAGAGTGAATTAATTTATTTTTCTTAAAATTAATTAGAACTTAGGATTTTCTTTTAATTTTTCATTATTTTCTTAAATAACAAAACTTGACAAAACATATTTTTTTAATCAATCGAAAATAGGTTTAGTCAAGGGTCAAAACCCTAGCCGTTTCGTATTTAATTCATCGCGCGCTTGTTAATTATTTTTGCCAATATTTTTGTAACTGTTCATGGTTTGTAATAGTTTAATTTATGGTTTTATTTGCTGTTTAAATTCATGGGTTTTTGGCTATGTAATTAAACCCCCTCCCCGAAGCCTTGTAATAGCGTAGATTTATTTTGTTGCATTTTTAATTTCTGCAAATATTTAACTATCTAGATGTATGCTAATAGGATTGTATGACAAGAATGCATGACAAATTAATACGGTTAGAAAACCCTAATGTGCAAAGATAAATAACTGAAACAAATCACTCGCACATATCACTCTTAGGGTATACTCTCACTTCGGTTGCCTTCGGTAAACGATCATTAAGCATAGGGTGTCATAGTGGTTTCCCTCATGTCTAAAAAAGATCAAACCTCCCATTCGAATGTTGCCTCGTAAATGTTGCCTCGAATATGATCTTAAGACTCTAGGATTATTAATAAGACGTCCTAATATTTCTTTAGTGATCGTACGTCCCTTTCGAATTGACCCTTACAAATTCCAACGACAGTGCTACCTATTTCTCAATAGTAGGATAACGTTGTCTAAAGGAAACAAGAATAAAAACGATCTTTTTTCGAGTAGGTAGATGCTAGTAGGTACTTGCTCAAATCAAGGCTTTTCACACTTACACATTTAAAAACAATTTTCAAAACAACTTCGTCACACCTTTGAGGACTGATATAAGGGTTATCACGAAGTAAAACATTTTCAAAGCAAGCACATACACAAGCAATTTTAAAAAGATGAGCAAGTACCTAAGAGCCCATGTAAAACCATGGGTAGAAAGGGTACTAACACCTTCTCTTTCTATATTCCATCCCCCGTACTCATAATATCTTGAAAAAGGATTTTTTTTTCTATACGTTTTTCCTTTCCAAGATTGGATGAAATAAAAGTCGGTGGCGACTCTTGCTTACCACGACATTTTGCAAACACAAAATGCAAAATGCAAACCAGTATTAAACAGTCAGTTTTGCCACCGTATCACACATAGGATCCCTTATCCCCTTATATTTTTATTATATGTTGAGGTTCTATCTACTTTTATCCTACTAATCTAGAATGTTCATAATACTCATGGGATGTCTGTAGTTAGGAATGCCCCTCGTATTTATTATCTTTACTTTGTTGATAAGAGCTTAATCTTTTGTACGAATGAAGATAGTGAATTCAAGGTGTTGATTGTTCTTCTTAATACTTATCAATAGACTTCATGAAAAAAAATCAACTTGATAAAATATTATATGATGTTTTGTAGGAATGTTCATACAAATAAGATAAGAGCATTCACTAATTAGATTAACATAAACACTACTAATATAATCAATAAGTACTAAGAGCTTCATACCTATGTAGACTTTGAGATATTGGATCTAACTCTATTAGGTCGAAGGATAGCTTCTTGGTTTCGAAAGGTTGACAAAATTATAGCATGCAATCGAAGGTAGCTCACATGTTGGTGTCGAAGTATTGTATGATATAGTTGAAGAAGGAGTAAGCATGCAGTGGTCGAAGAATGCTAGGATTATTAGCATCGAATTGGGCCTGTTTGTTATGTATAATTGTTTAAGTTAGCTTATAACCTAAGTTATCTTGTAATTGGTATTTGTGAAAAAAGCCCATTAGTTTAGTATTTTAGGTTTATTATAAATACCATACTAGTCTCACATCATTGCATACTACAAATCTTATGTTAGGGTGAGATGGTTATTTGTTTTTCTAGTGTACTTGTAATCTTGTTTGAAGAGAAATTAAAGAATAGCAGTTATAATTAATCCTTGTGTTCTTCTTGTTTTTCCATATTTTATACCCTTATTTTTTCTTGATTATAAAGAACCAAGTTTATACTTTGGTTCAAGGTATCATTTTTCATAATAAATTGGTGCGGTGAGCATGGAGAAGATAACTTCAACAAATTATGAGATTGAAAATTCACCAGAGTGAACGTTTTGGTCTGTGGCGCTTGAAGATGAAAGCTCTACTTGTTCAATAGGGTTGTTTGGAAGTGTTGAAGGGAGAAGCGGCCATGAACTGTGCGTTAATGACAGCTGAGAAAATGGGGATGATAGAGAAGACCCACATCACAGTATTGTTGAGCCTTGGTGATAAGGTTCTTCGATAGGTATCAAAAGAGACGACGGTGGCAGGGTTATGGGTGAAACTTGAAAGTTTGTACATGACCAAATCGCTGGTAAATCGACTCTACCTGAAGCAAGCTTTGTATTCATTCAAGATGATTGAAGACAAGGTATTGGCTGAGCAGTTGGATATGTTCCACAAGTTGATTCTTGATCTTGAAAATATTGATGTGAAGATCCATGATGAAGATCAAGCATTGTTGCTATTGTGAGCTTTTCCTGGAACACATGCTCACTTCAAAGAAACTCTCTTGTATGGAAGGGAGTTCTTAATTTTTGAAGAAGTTCAATTTGCCTTGTATTCCAAGGACTTGAACGAATGAAAGGAGCATAAACCTTCGACGGTTGGTGAAGGTTTGGCCATTAAGGGAAAATTCTTGCGAAAGGATGGTAAGTTCGACAAGAAGAAGAGTAAAAGTCAATCGAAGTCTTATAGTTGCGAGGCATCTAGTATTCGATGTTATCACTGTAAGAAGGAAGGTCATAATAGAAAATTGTGTCTCGAACGCTTGGAAGATCATGGAGGAAAGGATAATGGCAATGCAACTATTGTTCAAGATGATTTTTACTCATCTGATGTTCTTATGGTTTCAAGCAGCAACCTATCGAAGGAGTAGATTATGGATTCTGGGTTCACTTGGCATATAACTCCAAACAAATACTTGTTCAAATACTTATGTGACCAAGATGGCAGATCTTTATTACTAGGAAACAAAAAAGCTTGCAAGATTGCAGGTGTTGGATCTGTGAGATTCAAACTCCATGATGAATCAATAAGGCTATTGATTGAAGTTGGGTATGTACCTGATTTGAAGAGAAATTTGATTTCTCTTGGTTGTCATATCCCAAATTTTCCATACTAGTTCCTAATATTTTATTCCTATAAATTATCATTTTTGCTTTATATGTTTTTGGGGTTTGGTTTATGAAAGAGGGTTTAATGGGTTTTTCTAAATCAGAAAAGTCCATGTAAAATTTTAAGCCCATTAAAAACTTCATTTTCTAATAAAGGGTGTGCCTTAGGTCACGGGCTTAGCATTCAATTTACTAAGCCCATTTCATTTAAGGTTAAGGCTTCTTTCATTTCTGGCCCGTTTCACTTTGAGTTAAGGCCTTTTAGTTTCTACCCATTTCAAATGTTGAAAGGGGGTTTATACTATTTTGAGAAATATTGGACCTTTCTAAATCAGAAAGAGCCCGTGTAAAGTTTTGGTCCATAAATATAAGGGGGATATACTTATTGTACGAGGGGTTTGTTGATTAATTGGACTGGCCCACTATTAGTATTAAGGCTTGTTTTAAATAGAAAGGGTGTTTTATATTCTTTTAAAGGCCCAAACAATTAAAAAATCTGGCCCATTTTAGTTTTTTATTGTTTTGAGAAATTTCATTTGTTTTTACTAACATTATAATTATTACTATAATTAAGTGTTACTATGATAGACTTAATTAAAATTATGTTTTTTTACTAATTGAAAAAAATGTTGAGTCAAAAGAAGGCTTACAGGCCCAAGCCCAAAGCTGAAATAATTACAGTCCAGCTCAAAAAAATGCTTTATTGCAAGAAAGAAATGCACAGTCCAAATCAAGAAAAATGCATGTGTAATACGGTGGGTGAACTGACTTGGAGTTTTGCGTTTGATCGCAATTTTTGCAGATAGCAAGAGTCGCCACCGACTTTTATTTTATCCAATAAGGAACGGGTGAAAAGAACAGGAAAGACCTTTCAGATTTTCTTGAGTTCAGGTGGTAGGTTATGAAAAGGGAAGGTATTAGCACCCTTTTCATCCGTAGTTATCTATGGGCTCTTAGTTTCTTGCTAGATCACTTTCTTTGTTTGAAAATGTGCTTTGTGGTGTGGGTTTGAAAATATTTTGAAGAAAAAAACGTCTTTGTAATGATTCTCGTCTCTATGAGAATGCGTACAAAGTGTTGGTTTTGAAAATAGTTCAATAAGGTGTTTGTGGAAAAAATATTTGAAAGGGATTTTGAAAAATTCCTTTTTAATAATTCTCGTATCTATAAGAATGCGTACAAAGTGTTTTAAACTTTTGAAAATGTTGGTGTGAAAAAATGTTTTTGTTGTGAGCAAGCGAGCAACTATGAGCAACCTACCTTCTCAAATGGTATATGTTCTTTTCCTCCACCTTTAGATGTTTCTATATCACTATTTATTTGGTAAGAAGCCCCATCATTGGATGTGAAGGGACGGGCGTGGGTCATTTGTGTAGTCATAAAAGGAAACCTATGAGACGTTTTAGCTATTTCGTATAGGGACTAGATCGTTTACCGAAGGCAACATCGAGGGTCGTTGAGGGACTACGATCTTTTATCAAGGGTCTTTGCTAAAAATGTCCATATTCGAGGACATGAATATTTTCGAGGTAACAAGTGTTATTACCCTAGAGGTGCATGTGTGCAAAGTATGTTTGATTTCATGCATTTTTGTCTTTGATTAGGGGTGTCTACTTGTTGGTTTTATCTTGCCATACATCCTAATTACTAACATTTGTATAAAGCAATAAAAATGCAGAAAATAAATATCATACACTATAACAACCATATTGAATAGCAAGGAAATATAAAGAAAAACATAAATAACATAAAAAGAGAGAAAAAGTGATTCTTTCGATCCAGGCAATAGGCTTCTTCGATCCATCCTTCTTTGGCTTCCTTCGATTGGGGTTGGGAATCAGTGTGAGTAACCTTTCGATTACGTCCTTTTTTCTGCTCCTTTCGATTGGCCTGGAAGTCAGCGTGAGTGTACACTCTTTGTTTCAACCTCCTTGCTGCCTCCTTCGATTGCACGAATGCAAAGCTCCCAATGTTGAAATTCGAAAGGCTTCAATGTTTAGGCAATCAAAGGATACAGAAAACCTGTCTAAACTTGACAATGAAACTAACAAGTGTAAATTTTCAAAGCTGTAATCCAGGGGTTAGCACAAGATCATTGGGCACCAAAATCCAAAGTCTAACTAGTCAGGGTTGAGATTTTCAACATGCATGCAGTGAGGATCGAAAGTTAAGGCATGGTCAACTTCCTATATGGGATATCTACATTTCCCTCTTATTTATATGTAGAAATGATATTTAAATGAACAAGTTCCAAGTTTGGAGGAAAAAACTTACCTCTTGAAGTGCTTAATTGAAGGAGCTGTAAGTGACTTCCTTGGTTGTGAATGAAACTTCGCTGGAATCTTCCTGAAGCTAGTTCAGTTACTGCTTGGTTTGGGAAGTCACTGAATTGAAGGAGGGTATATGATAGTGGTGAGTGAATCAAAGGTTATTATATAATAGTCCAGGGAGTGAATCAAAATACTATTATGCTATGGTTGGGGAATGAGTCAAAGGTTAGTTATCTGGATGTTGAGGAGTGAATCGAAGGGTTCACTAATGTATGAAGGGATCTGAGTTTTTTAGAGTAGAAGTGTTTGGGAATATTTGAGAATGTTTGATAGTGTTTGAGAGTTTTGAGAAATTGATAATTTTCTCACAACAAGAGTTTTTCAACTATCAGGGGCCCCTAAGATGTGTGATGGGGCTCTTATTTATAGATTAGTTTGGTTGAGGTTTGGGAGGGAAATAAATGAGATTTTAACAAATTTGGTTTGCTGGTTTTGTAGCCTTTGAGGTGCAGTTTTTGTATGCCAATTTGGTGCAAGTATGGGAGCAGCATGGCAGGACTGCTTTGTAGCTGTTTTGGAGTGTTGTGGCCAGTGCAGCAGGCCTGTACTTGGAAGCACATAGGACTTTGGCCAACAACCATCTTTGGATATTTCAACTTTTCGTTTTGACCACCTAGGTCCAACCTTCGACCAGACTCTTCTTCACACAACAATATTTGATTTTCAACCAATATGTTTCTTTCGAAGGGGCCCCTTTTGTGTCTCCTTCGGAGGGGACAAATGTATGCCCCTTGAATGGGCCACCAAAATATGTCCTTCGAATGGGACATCCAGGTATGTCTGGAAAGTCCTTCGAATGTGCCACCATAATATGTCTTTCAAATGGGACAACAATTATGTGTCATAGTGTAGAAATTGTGTGTTGAAGATTTTCAAAGGTGGAATCGAAGCAAGCTATTTCAAAGGGAGATATTGTCCATTCAAAAAATAGTATGAAAATAGCTAATGCATGAGGGAAGTTCTTGTGTTGTGAATTTAAACAAAGCAGGAAAGAAACCTTTGCTTCCTGAATCGAAACAAAAAATTTAAGAGGCCATTGCTTCAATCGAAGCATACATGCAGAGGCCACTTGCTTTGGGGGCACTAGCATGAAGGGGAATTTCTGCCTTGTGAACTTGGTAGACAATGAAAAACCATTGGCTTCTGAATTGAAGGATAGCTGCAGGAGGCTATTTTTTTGTGACTCCAAGCAAACATGCAAGAGGCCTTGCTCAAATGAAAGCTTGCATAAAGAGACATTGTCCAATCAAAACTTTTCTGCAATAGGTCATATGGCCAAACGAAGGATGTAACCTAAACTTGCATTCGAAGGAAACCCAAAACCCAAATGAAAGATGCATGCAGGAGATCCTTGCTTTGTGAATTAAAGGAAAACTTTCTAAAGGCCATTGCCTTCTGAATTGAAGGAAGATTTCAGAAGGTCATTTTACTCTGAATCAAAGGGGAACCAGTATGAAGCCACCACCTTCTGAATCGAAGGACACCAACAGGAGGTCCTTCCCTATTGAATCGAAGGAGACTGTTTCGAAGGGAAACAAATTCCCAGTCGAAGCATGTATAAAGATAGGCGTTGCCCTTGATTTGTGAATTGAAGCATGCAGGAAAGATGTAATTTTCTCAATTTAAGGCTGCATATAAATAGCCATTCCTTTATGAATCAAAGCAAGCATGTCAGGGGCCAATGCTCTATCAAAATATTTAAGCCAAGCTTGCATCGAGAGAGGCCAAAAGTCAAATTGAAGGATGCGAAATCGAAACAGGAGTGCTTTTTTTTATTTGATGTTCGAAAGCCAAATTGTACTTGTGCAAATTTGAACTTTTGAAAATCTTTGTGAGGAAATGCCTTGCGAAATGAGAGGGCAAATTTTGGGGTATAACAGCTTCCCCTGGTAAATCTTCTTAAACCTAAAGAGTTAGATTGGCGAGTTCACCATTCGTGACTTGAAGGTGGAAGATGATTGAACACTAGAGTGCCCAGAAATTTTCACTCGATGATGTGGTGGTTGATTGTGTAGGGAATGGGCTTAAAGATGCAATTTGGAAAAATGATAGAGTTGTCGGAGATGGTTTTATAGATGCCATCCAAAGGTAATTGTCGATAAAAATTAGACTAAGTCTATGCTTGATTTCTACTAGGAAAGAATCAGAATAAATCTTTGGAGCGATTTATTTGAACCAGATAAAATGTCCATCAGAATGGAATTAAGATAAACCATTGATCGATTTAAACTGAACCAACAGAGGTCCGGATAATATTTAACTGGAAAAGAATCAGAATAAATCTTTAGAGCGATTTATTTGAACCATAGAAAGTGTCTACCGGAATGGAATCAAGATAAACCATTGATCAATTTAAACTGAACTAGCAGAAATCTGAAGAGTCTTTAACTGGAAAAGAATTAAAATAAATTTTTGGAGAAATTTATTTGAACTAGAGAAAGTGTCTAATGGAACGGAATTAGGATAAACCATTGATCAATTTAAACTGAACCAGCAGAGGTCTGAATAATCTTTAACTTGAAAAGAAAATGAATAAATCTTTGGAGCGATTTATTTGAACTAGAGAAAGTGTCAACTGGAACAAAATCGGGATAAACCATTGATCGATTTAAACTGAACCAGCAGAGGTCTACAAAAGTCTTTAACTGGAAAAGAATCAGAATAAATCTTTGGAGGGATTTCTTTGAAACAGAGAAAGTGTCTGCCGGAATGGAATCAGGATAAACCATTGATCAATTTAAATTGAACCAGCAGAAATCTGAAGAGTCTTTAATTGGAAAAGAATCAAAATAAATCTTTGGAGTGATTTATTTGAACCATAGAAATTGTCTACCGGAACAGAATCAGGATAAACCATTGATTGATTTAAACTAAACCAACAGAGGTCTGAATGATCTTTAACTGGAAAAGAATCAGAATAAATCTTTGGATCAATTTATTTCAACAAGAGAAAGTGTCTACTGGAACGGAATCAAGATAAACCATTGATCGATTTAAACTGAACCAGCAGAGGTCTGAATAATCTTTAATTGGAAAAGAATCATAATAAATTTTTGGAGCAATTTATTTGAACCATAGAAAGTGTCTACCAGAACGGAATTAGGATAAACCATTATTCGATTTAAACTGAACTAGCAGAAATCTGAATGAAGTTTTCGTCATGTTAATAGTCACCCCGTCCTATTTCAGGAATTGATCTATAATCAATTTGTTCACAGATAGTTGTCTTATCTCGTTTCAGGTGTTACTCTGAAACTTTTTTGAAAATGACATTGGTTTGCTTATTAACTTTCCTGAAAAAGGTAACGAGTCAGTTGTGCGTAGTGTCGTGATGTATGAGATGTATTGAGTCATGATGTTCTCAAAATAAATGAGATTGCGATATATGCATTTGTGATGCCAATGTTATGATGTTTGTAAAATGATATATGAATGCAATGTATGAACGTATCAGTTATTCTATTGCGGTGTTGATGGACTGGGGAAAACGAATCCTTGACTGCTGCTTGGGGTGAGGAGCGTAAGTCCTCATATTTTGTTGAAATTGAAGTGATGAGAGACGGACTTCCGTTGTTTAGAGAAATGGACTCTGTTAAGGAAGGGAAATTCCATGAACTTGCTTGGGGATTTTGTGAAATCCTGCTAGGGAATCCTGAGAAGCTTGGTGACTTCACTGGGGAATTTTGGAGCAGTAATTGAAAATTTTGCTCTGGCAGGCATATGAGAGTACCTGACATGATTAGGCTACATACTGAAGATATGGAAGTGACCTTGTCGCAGGATGTCTATGCCTCTATTCCTGCTGGAGAAAGTACATGCGGGTTTTTTATGGAATGGCCTTCAGACATTGTCCTGTTTCTTAAAGCCATTAGTAATTGTCTTTCTATTTTCTTTTCTTTTTTATGCGCATATTTGTAAGTAGTAATTACATTCAAATGCATATGTTAAAAAATAATCACTGGACGTTTTCGCAAACAAAACAGAAAATAAAAACAAATAGTTTTGCACTTTCAAAGGAATAGCTTTGTATTAACTTGAATAAGCGTTTTTGTACAAGGAGAAGAACATCCCAATAAGATAATGTTGTTGTAAGAATCAAACTTTACAAAATATTATACAAAGAAAACATTTATGTGAAATAATCCCATTGGGTTCCCATTATGTTATTGCCTTTATGTATTTGAGCGTCTCTTCCCTTTGCTGCTTGTCTGAAGCTGACTGGATTAATTAGTACCACTTGATTTTGACAGTTGAAACTGAAGATTGGTTGAAAGGTGTTCCAACGGGACATAGTTATACGCTTTAAATCCCTAAATTTTTCCTGGACTGCCCTTTCGGGTTTTCAGTCAACCAGGATACCCTGTTTTGCCCAAGCCGCCTATTCAGGTTTTCGACTTGTCGGGTGCACAAATTGTTTTTCATGTATATCCCTAAATTTTTCCCGAACCCTTTTGATTTGCAGGGATGCCCTTATTTTTGCCTAGTCCAGTCAACCTAGCGGGTCTTTTTCATGCGTAGTATCTTTTAACTATGTTCGTGTTTATAGGGTGCGGAAGGTCGTCACCGTCCACAGTGGTTAAAATCATGGCTCCACCAGGAAATACGTTCTTGATCACAAATGGTCCTTCATATGTAGGAGTTCATTTTTCTTTGTGATCACCTTGCGGCAGTATGATGTGCTTGATTACTAAGTTACCATCCTGATATATCTGACATCTGACCTTCTTGTTAAAAGCTTTAATCATACGTATTTGGTACATCTGACCATGGCAGACAGCTGCGAGCCTCTTCTCATCAATCAGGTTCAATTGGTCAAGTCGAGTTTGAATCCATTTGTCTTTATTCAAACCTGCATCCTTCATGATTCTTAAAGAAGGTATCTGGACTTCAATCGATAGGACAACTTCCATACCATATACCAAAGAGAAAGGAGTTGCCCTTGTTGATGTGCGCCCCGTGGTATGGTAACCATGTAGAGCAAATGGTAACATTTCATTCCAGTCTTTATAGGTCACTATCATCTTCTGTATGATCTTTTTGATATTTTTGTTAGCAGCCTCCACAGCTTCATCCATCTTCGACCGGTAAGGAGAAGAGTTATGATGCTGGATTTTAAATTGCACTCATAGTCCGGTGATCATAGTATTATTAAAATTGGTACCATTATCTGTAATGATTCTTTCCGGAATACCATACCAATAAATAAGGCTATGTCTGATGAATCGGGCCACAAATTTCTTTGTAACAGAATCAAATGAAGCCGCCTCGACCCATTTTGTGAAGTAATTGATAGCGACACGGATGAAACGATGTCCATTTGAAGTTGTAGGTCTGATCACCCAAATAATATTGAGGCCCCACATTGGAAATGGCCAGGGATTGGTCAAGATGTTCATAGGAACCAGTGGTACATGCACTTTATCAACATAGATCTGAAATTTGTGACAAGTTCGCGAATGCTGATAACAATTTGCTTCCATAGAGGACCAATAGTATCCTGCCAGTAGGATCTTTTTAGCCATCGTGTGCCCACTAGAATGGGTGCCAAATGTACCTTCTTGCAAATCAGCCATAATATTTTTTGCCTCACCTTTGTCTATGCACCGAAGCAAGGTAAAGTCATGGTTGTGCTTGTAGAGGATTTTGTTACTAAGGAAGAACTTAGAAGAGAACCTTCTTAGGAACTTCTTAGGAACCCTCAGGATATTCTTAGGCCTCGAGATATCTTTTAACTTCATGGAACCAAGGTTTGTCTGCTACTTCTTCAGTATCAATCTCATGACAGTATGTTGGTTCATCCATCCTCTTAATAGTGATCTGAGGGGCCTCATTATCCCACCTTATTTTGAACATGGATGACATAGTAGCTAGCGCGTCCTCTAGTTGATTTTCCTCTCGTGGAAAATGATCAAAGGTAATTTCTTCAAAATGTGGGATCAGTGTCAACACATGCTCTTTGTAAGGGATGAGATTAGGATGCTTCGTGTCCCATTCTCCTTTGATTTGACTGATTACTTAGGCCGAGTCTCCATACACTTAAGGATTTGATCCCCAAATATATAGCAACTTTGAGACCCATAATTCACACTTCATATTCAGCCATGTTATTGGTATAATTGAAACACAGTCTGGCAGTGAAAGGAGTATGACAACCTTTGGGAGATATGATCACAACACCGATACCATTGCCGAGTGCGTTGGAAGCTCCGTAAAAAACCATGGTCCATCGGGATCCTTGTTCAGGTCCGTCATATTGTCTGAGTTCTTCACAATCATTCACCAACATGATGTCCTCGTCCGGGAACTCAAAATTCATGGATTGATAGTCTTCCACAGCCTGATGAGCCAAATGATCAGCTAGTACACTTATTTTTATTGCTTTTTGGGTAGTGTACTGAATGTTGTACTCAGTCAGGACCATTTTCCATCTTGCTATTCTTCCAGAGAGGGCGGGCTTCTTGAATATGTATTTGATAGGATACATCTTAGATATCAATAAGGTGGTGTGAGTCAACATATATTGTCTTAGCCGGCGAGCAGCCCATGCCAGAGTGCTGCAAGTTTTCTCGAGCAATGAATATTTGGTTTCACAGTCGGTAAACTTTTTGCTCAGGTAGTATATTGCATGCTCTTTTCGGCAAAACTCGTCATGTTGCCCCAGCACACACCCCATTGAATTTTCCAAAACTGTTAAGTACATGATAAAAGGTCTTCCCTCAACTGGGAGCATCAAAATTGGAGGCTTTTGAAGGACTCCTTGATCCTGTCAAAGGCAGCCTGACAGTCGTCATTCCACTTTACCACTTGATCTTTCTTCAGTAATTTGAAGATTGGCTCAAAAGTAGCAGTTAGATGGGAAATGAATCTGGCGATGTAGTTTAGACGTCCCAAGAATCCCCTAACTTCCTTCTCAGTGCGAGGAGTGGGAATTTCTTGTATCGCTTTTACCTTCGCAAGGTCTACTTCAATATCTTTGCCGCTGACAACGAAGCATAAGAGTTTACCGCATCTTACTCCAAAGGTGCATATATTTGGGTTTAACCTTAGTTTTTATTTCTTCATTCTTTCAAATAGCTTCTGCAGGTGGTCAAGGTGTTCCTCTTCAGTTTGAGATCTGGCTATCATGTCATCAACGTAGACCTTTATCTCGTGATGGATCATATCGTGAAACAAAGCTACCATGGCATGCTGATAGGTTTCCTCGGTGTTCTTTAACCCAAATGACATAACTTTGAAGCAGAAAGTGCCCCACTACATAACGAAGGTCATTTTCTCCATGTCCTCAGGTGCCATTTTGATCTGATTGTACCCGGAGAAACCATCCATGAAGGAAAATACCTTGTGTTGTGTGGTGTTGCCAACCAGAACGTCAATATGGGGAAGTGGAAAGTAATCCTTTGGGCTTACCCTATTTAGGTTTCTGTAATCCACACACATTCGTACCTTACCATCCTTCTTAGGTACCGGAACAACATTAGCAACCCATTATGGATAAGATGTGACAGCTAAGAAACCCATATTAAACTGTTTCATGACTTTAGCCTTGATCTTTTCTGACATCTCTGGCCGCATACGACGAACCTTTTGTTTCACTTGAGGGCAGTCTGCTTTTGTCGGCAGATGATAGACCATGATATCAGTGTCGAGTCCTGGCATGTCTTCGTATGACCAGGCAAAGATTTTAATGTAGTCATGTAGCATCTGAATTAAACGCTCCTTAATATTATGCTCCAAATTAGCACCTATCTTGGCCCCCTTCTTATCCTCTTCAGTACCCAAATTTACTATCTCAACTGGCTCCTCATGGGGTTGCATTGCCCTTTCTTCTTGTTGTAACAGTCTGGCAAGTTCCCCAAGTACCTCACAATTTTCCTCGTCTTCGTCCTCGGCTTGGTAAATCGGATTTTCAAAGTCATAATTGGCAATAGCAGAACCTTTACCAATGGGATCCTGAGTGGATGTGGATCTGCATTTGGATATGTGAGTGTGTGTAAGAGCATAGCTATTTTTGATAAAGTAAAAGGTAGAAAAAGAAAAACAAAGAGCGTAAAATTTTCATGCAAAAACGTCCCATGATTTATTAATGACATATGAAGATGAAGTAATAACCCTCACAGATAGACCATTGTGCCTCGGGTAAGACACAGGGTTTTAAAGTTTTAATTGTTTAAATATTATAATTCCAAAGATTAAAAGACAATTACTCTTGTATAAAAGTAATAGGAAAAAATATTTGGCCTCCCAATTGTTGAGTCCACCGCTGATGGTTGGGAAAATCCACTCGTCCATGTCACAATCGCTATCACTGTCCTCCAACACATTAACTCCATGATTGGTGATGCATAATGGCGGTCCCCCAGCGTGAGCACGTCGAACAGCTCTTTGGGCCTCCAAAGTAAAACTCAAACCAAACATGTTAGATTTGTAGGGAATATCCAGAAGTTGACCCCAAATGGTACATCCACCTTCTTCAACTATTGCTTTAGCATCCTTCAGAGAAGCCATTTTATATGGAGGTCTGGTAATCTTCGGAACCTTAGTAGCAGTATTGGTTACATCAACCGTCTGTGGAACCTCCTCAAAATTCTGACAGGGGGTCTCAATGAACTCGCCGTCCATTTCAACATACCTGAAAGAGTTCAGGTGGCTAACCATGTATTCCT
Source organism: Vicia faba (assembly GCA_948472305.1). Lineage (NCBI taxonomy): Eukaryota > Viridiplantae > Streptophyta > Magnoliopsida > Fabales > Fabaceae > Vicia > Vicia faba. Next base: position 937,479,669 of record OX451741.1, on the reverse strand, counting down.
CCCCCCCATGGACTGTGATAATCTTTCCCTTGACTAGGTACTTCAACATCTGATGCAGGGTAGAAGTAACAGCACCAGCCCCATGGATCCAGGGTCGACCCAATAAACAGGAATAAGATAGGCGGTTGTCCATCACATAAAAGGTTGAATCAAAAGTCTGAGTACCAACTTTGATAGGGATGTCCACCTCCCTGTGCACCATTCTTTTATAACCATCGAAGGCCCTCACCACAATGTTGTTGGGCTTCAATGTGAGTCCTTCGCAATCTAACCTGTCCAGAGCATTCTTGGGCAAGACATTCAACGGAGAACCTGTATCCACCAGAACATGGGCTAATGTAGTGCCCCTGCACTCAATGGAGACATGTAGGGCATCATTGTGTTTCCTTCCCTTGGGAGTTAAATCAGCGTCAGAAAAACCTATTCCATTATCAGCAGTCAGGCTGGCCATGCAACTCTTGAATTGATCAGCAGAGGTCTCTTAGGGAACGTGGGAAGACTTCATGAATTTTACTAAAGCCTTAGCATGGGCTTAAAAGCACAAAAGTAAGGCTAGCATTGATATTTTTGAAGGGGTCGGTCCCAACTGCTCCACAATGTTGTAATAACTTTTCCTTATGATCTTTAGTATCTCTTCCATTTCTTTTTTAGAAACCTCAGGAATGACTTCTTTGTGTACCTTCGTCTTGACAGGCTCGACTAGTACCTCTTTTCCCCGAGACTTGGCTGACTCAGTAGCAGGGACAACAACAGGAATAACAGTAATGGGAGGACTAACAGGATTAGCAATGGGGATAATTAAAGGAATAGAAACGGCCTTTGGAGAGATTTTGGGAGAGAAAACTCTTCCGCTTCTCGTAACTTTACTGGTCCTGGCGATGTTATTAGCGTTAAGATCAGTATCTTTGGCAACCTTATCTTCAACAGTCAATAGGTCTTGCTTGACGCCATGGTAATAGACGTTAGCCCCATAATTCCATGGAACAGCTTTATCAGAGGAATATGGTATCGGCCCAGGAAGAGTGATAATCAGAGGTGCAAACTTGGGAACGGGTGTAATCCTGATGGGCCTTTTAGTGGAGACCCTGGGAGGATTGTCGGAAATAGTAATTATAGAGACATCTTCACACAAATTTCTTGCAAGGGGAACTTTCTCAAACAAAATTTTTTATTAATCATCAAGCGTTGGACACCCATTTTTAACGACAAACAACCATTTGGTAGAGACATACACAAGTGACATCCTTTACCAAAGCCCGGAAATAAATTGGCTCGCAACAAATTTTCTTTAATGATTAGAAGGGGAATGGCTAATTCATCCACAGAGGAAACAAACAGGTCATCTTCAACGGCATTGACAGCCTGACCATGTTTCGGCATTGGCGCGGTTATTACGTTAGGTGTCTCTGGAATTTCAAACTCAATCTCTTTCCCCTCGATAAAGTCTTGCACCTTATTTTTCAAAGCCTAACAATCGTTTGTATCATGCCCCGGACTCTCGGAATGATAAGCACATCGAGCGTTTGGGTTATAGCGGGAGAAGCGGTATTGGGATTCTTGGGAGCTTCCTTTAGAGTCACACGATTGGACTTCAACAAATGTGGAAAAACCTGGGACAAGGTCATGTTGATCCGGGTGAATCGTCTTATGTGCGCATCTGGCCTACACTGATGGTTTCGTTGTTGATTTGATATAGGATTGGAGATCATAACAGCCCCTACCATCGGACGAAGTTCGGCTTTATTTTGATTTCTCTGGCCATAAGCAGCACTGACCTCCATCTTTCCGGCGAAGGGTTTCTTCATCGTATTTGAGAATGCATCTCTTTGAATTTTTCCACTCTTAATACCAGCTTCTACCCACTCACCAGTCAAGATCGGCTCAGTAAACTCAGCTGAAGATCTTCCAATCAGATGGTTGAAGAATGGACCAGACAATGTGCCCAAGAACATATCCACCAGCTCTCTATAAGATAAAGGGGGCTGGACTCATCCCGCGAGATCCCTCCATTTTTGGGCATAATTTTTGAAACCCTCACCAGAACCCATAGACATACTTTGCATTTGTGTTCGAGTTGGAGCTAGGTCAGCATTATACTGGTATTGCTTGTAAAAAGTAGCAGCCAGATATTCCCAATTGCGAATGTTGGTTCCTTCCAACTGATAGAACCAATCCAACTGCGTCCCTGACAAACTTTCTTGGAAGAAATGTACCCATAGGTTCCTATCAGCAGTATGGGGTTGAATCTTCCAGACGTACGACCTTAAATTAAACTTAGGACAAGAGACACCGTCATACTTAGAAAATGTGGGGACCTTGAATTTTTGTTGGATGACCACTCCTGAGACCAGTCCTAGCTCTTCAAAATATATCCCGGGTACCCTCTGGATCTCCATAGCATTGAGGCAATCCTCCAGTTGTTTGTATTTATCATCAGCAGGAGGATATTGTTCTTCAGAGTAGTCAACTTCATCTTCCTCAGACTCTGGGCTGTCATTTCCTTCTTTGTTCTTTTCTTCTTGATTATCTCCTTCACCCGACGAGGTTGTGAAATCTAGAGCTCGCTTGGCCAGTCCTCTAAACCTTCTTCTCAAATTTAAAACACCAGCTGGTTTCTTCTTGTTATTCTTCTTATCTTTGATCATGAGAGCCTTCAAGTCCTCTTGTCATTTGGCAAGAGCCAAGAACATCTGTTAGAATGGAGCACTTTGTGCATGGAGATCCTTTACTGTCTATTCAATATCCATCTCACTGAAATAAATAGTAGAAAGATAAGGAAACATGTTTATGAAAAACTTGTTTGTGTTATGATGAATGAAAATGCACATGCAAATGATTTCAAGGAAACTATGAGATTTAAATTTGTTTAGACAAAAGGAAACACACATTGTATTAATAAATCCAAGTTGATTACATCATTCCTCTTGGGGCTTACAATGGAGGAAATAAACACAAAATAAACTCCTAAGACAAAAATGTCAAGCGCATCCTTTTTGGCACAATATAGGCGTTCAAGCTTCGCTCTTCATGAAGCTATCTCGTAAGCTCCAAAACATTCTTCTCACTCGCGTGGAACTGGGCCTCCAAGGTGTCTCACTCTTCCTTTAGGTGAATCCAATCCTTTTGCAAATCTTCAAGAGAGGTAGGCATGTTAGGATAAAGGACAGTATACAGAACATCTCCTTTAGCAACAGGCTCTATGATGGCAGGTAGGATGGAGGGGTAAGGCATTACAAGACTCTAAGCACGAGTTCGTAACCTCCTAAGGTAAGGCTCAAGGGAAATAGAATATTTGTGTCCCAATGTCTTACTATCCACTTTGTTTACCATTCTCGAAGCTCGTATAAACCTTTGACGATAGCCTTGGTCATCGCCCTCGTAGTTGAATACCACACCTTAGATGAGCGCATCATGAGGACCATCTCTTCATGCATACCCAAACTGTCGCAAAGCCAGGCAAGGGTTGTAAGTAATACCTCCCCTAATTCCAAGTAGAGGTACATTAGGCAATTTCCCACAATGTTCGATGATAGTAATGTCCTCTAAGGATCGAGAACACTAGTGAATATCCGAATGTCTGAGTGACATCAACCTATTGGACCATCTCAAGCCTTGCTCGTTCCTCTCAATAGATCAGGGTAGGTGAAAAATAAACCACCTAGCCAACAGAGGAGTGCAACACATGAGGGTCCCTCTTCTCTTCATGGTGTGAGAATGGATAGAATGCAAGATATCTCCCAACAAAGTAGGCACCTAATTGCAAGATATAAAATTTTTTTATTGTGTTCACATCTATGAGTAGGTCAAGAATAGGAAATAGTAGAATCCCATAGATGATAAGAGCCAAGATTTCTTCAAAGGCTTGTAAATCCAGAGTGTTTCAAGAGTCTTGAGCCTTTTCCAACAAGAACATGGATAGAAACCCTTTGACACCACTTCTTGTTTCCCAGTTAGCCATGACGTCGGGTTATTGCAAGTGTAAAGCTTGAGCAATATCCTCAGGGTTCGAGTCTCTTTCAATACTGTTGAAATGTAATTGATCGAGAATAGGAATTCCCAAGAGTTGAGATAATTCTTCCATAGTAGGCACAAGTTGGTAATCGGGGAAGGTAAATCAATGATGCAAAGTGTTGAAGAATTGGAAAAGCACTTTCATCATGTCTTCATCAAAGCCTCAAGTAACCAGGTTAATAAGTCGTCCATGTCTTCTGGTGAACGGAGAATTCTCAGGGACCCTTGATTCCAATTCTTTGAGTTGAAAAGGTACTCGTACGAGATTGACTTGGATCATATTCCTGCAAGTGGGAGTCATGTCCTACAAAACAAAACAAATATGAATCTAGAAATCCTTGAAATGGTTAGTGTAAAATGTTATGGTATGATGTCATGATGTTATGTACAAGTATATACACGAGCAAATTAAACAAGGCCTTAGGTTTAGGCTTGCATGAGGTTCATAGGTAAGTACCCTCTTGAAGTTTAGTTGGTTCAACCTGTCGTAGAAAGTAAACGGGTTATAGGGGATCTCAATATCACTGATCTTTCTTCTTCGGACATTGTTTCAGCGCAAGCCTCTTTATTGGCGACCAAAATATCCTGAATGTCTAATCTCAATGAGAGTAGTATCGAGTATCAACCAACTTCAGACTGCACCAAAGTCGGCTACCTCGCTACATCCTAATGGCCAAGTTGTTCAATTAAGGTTCTAAAGTTAGTTAGTTATTTATGACACCACACAGTGGCCCCGTATTCTCCTTGAATACTCAAGGGCTACCGGTACCAACAAATGTGTCACACTAACACTATTTCTTTGACCATGTCGGTATACCCCGCACAGTTTCCACAAACAAAGGTGCCCCAGATCCGTGTAGAGGATAAAAACAAACCCAAACAAGGAAACATAATGTAAGGAAAGAAAATCAAACAAAGAAAGCAAGTAAAGGTGATCTTGCCCTAAGGTAACACCACTTTTAAGTAAATTTCCCCAGCAGAGTCGCCAATTCTGTAATACGGTGGGAGAACTGACTTGGAGTTATGCGTTTGATTGCAATTGTTGCTGATAGCAAGAGACGCCACCGACTTTTCTTTTATCCAATAAGGAAAGGGTGAAAAGAACAGGAAAGACCTTTAATATTTTCTTGAGTTCGGGGGGTAGGTTATGAAAACGGAAGGTATTAGCACCCTTTTCATCCGTAGTTATCTACGCGCTCTTAGTTGCTTGCTAGATCACTTGCTTTTTTTGAAAATGTGCTTTGTGGTGTGGGTTTGAAAATATTTTGAAAAAAAATGTCTTTGTAATGATTCTCGTCTCTATGAGAATACGTACAAAGTGTTGGTTTTGAAAATAGTTCAGAAAGGTGTTTGTGGAAAATGTTTTTGAAAGGGATTTTTAAAAGTGCCTTTGTAATAATTCTCGTCTCTATAAGAATGCGTACATAGTGTTTTAAAATTTTGGAAATGTTTCAATAGAAAGTGTTGGTGTGAAAAAGTGTTTTTGTTGTGAGCAAGCGAGAAACTATGAGCAACCTACCTTCTCAAAACGTCTATGTTCTTTTCCTCCTCCTTTAGATGTTTCTATCTCACCATTGATTTGGTAAGAATCCCCATCATTGGATGTAAAGGGACAGGCCTGGGTCGTTTGTGTAGTCATAGAAGGAAACCTATGAGACGTTTTAGCAATTTCATATAGTGACTAGATCATTTACCGAAAGCAACGTCGAGGGTCATTAAGGGACTATGATCTTTTATCGAGGATCTTTGCTAAAACGCCCATATTCGAGGGACATGACTATTTTCTGAGGCAACAAATGGGATTACCTTAGAGGTGCATGTGTGCAAAGTGTGTTTGATTGCATGAATTTTTGTCTTTGATTAGAGTGGTCTACTTGTTGGTTTTATCTTGTCATACATCCTAATTACTAACATTTGTATAAAGCAATAAAAATGCAGAAAATAAATATCCTACACTATTACAACCATATTGAATAGCAAGAAAATATAAATAAAAACATAAATAACATAAAAAGAGAGAAAAAGTGAGTCCTTCGATCCAGGCAATAGGCTCCTTCGATCCACCCTTCTTTGGCTTCCTTCGATTGGGGCTGGGAATCAGTGTGAGAAACCTTTCGATTATGTCCTTTTTCCTGCTCCTTTCGATTGGGCTAGAAGTCAGCGTGAGTGTACACTCTTCATTTTAACCTCCTTGTTTCCTCCTTCGATTACAGGAATGCAAAGCTCCCAATCTTGAAATTCGAAAGGCTTTAATGTTTAGCCAATCGATGAATATAGAAAACCTGTCTAAACTTGAAAATGAAACTAACAAGTGTAACTTTTGAAAGCTACAAGCCAGGGGTTAGCACAAGATCATTGTTGTTGTACCCCAAAATTTTTCCTCTTATATTTTTCCAAGATTTTTCTCTTCATAGGTGATTACAAACATTTGATTGAAGAAAAATAATTTTTTTGAAGATAAACAAGGTCTTTCGATTGGCATGTCAAAGGGTCTTTTGATTGGCATCTTGACAGGCTTCGATTGGGCGCCTAATATCCTCTAAACATTCCTAAAATTTCCAAGCTTCGATTGAAGCCTTGGCCTTTTCCTTGTTTGTTGTATACAAGATTCGACTGAGCATGTGTTTCCATTGAAATAGCCTCCTTCAATCCAAAAGGGAAGGGCCTACTGTTAGTGCTCCTTCGATTGCCCCATTTGCTTTGCATGCTGGCTTGATTCACAATGCAATGGCTACATGCATGAAATCTTAATTCCTACTTCGATTCAGCATTTGATTTATTTAGAGCAAGCTTGATTCCTGCTTCGTTTGGGCATTTGGTTTCTTTGGAGCGAGCTTGATTCCTGCTCAGTTTGGGAATTTGTTTTCTTTGGATCCATCTTGATTCCTGCTTCGACTAGGCAAATTCTCCCTCTGTGCGTGCCTTCAGTTCACAAATCAAGAATCCCATGCAAGCTCCCTTTGATCCACCATCAGTGACCTCCTGCATGCTTACTTTGATCCACAAAATAGTGGGTTCTTGCATGCCATCTTCATTCAAGGCAAAGAGTTCCCTCTTCATGCCTGCTTTCGTTTTACAAGCACAAGATTTCCACATTATGAACACACAAATGCTGCCTTTGAAATACATACATTTGGTCTGCTCGAAAGACACACATTTGTTGGAAACAAACTTGTTTTGCCCTTTGATGAGGTTTAGTTCAAGCTGCTTGTTGGGCAAGGGATTATATGCTTCCCAGCCCAAGCCTCATGCACCATTACATTCATGAAACAGGAGGCTTCGATTGGCCAGAATGAAGTCTTCGTTTGGGTTATTCGAATCAAGCAGCTAAGGCAAATAGAGGGGCTCAATTGAAGAAGCCCTAATGATGAGAATTGGAGTCATTCGAAGGAGACAACTCTAGGCCAATCGAAGAACAAGGATAAGGATTAATTTGAAGACATGTTAACAAGGTATCCTTCGATTGGCGTATCAGAGAAAGATGTCTTTAGATGAGCATATCGACAAGATCAAGCAATCAATGTAGAAGTTGATTGATAAAAGAAGCCAGGATGTTGAGGCCTTATACAATTCGAATGAAGACCTAAGAAATTCAAATTGAGGTGGACAGACTCAATCTAAGGAACTATAAGGGTGAAATCAAAGCCAGTCGAAGGAGGCAACATGAGGCCAATCAAAGAGCAACACTGGAGGGCATTCGGAGGAGCCAAAATGTCCAGGTTCATTCAAATTCAAAAAAGAGACAAGTTTCCATGACTTTTGCAATGTTTCAAAACATCATTCATGGCTTTGAAAACACTTGTTTATGGTTGTTTAAACCTTTGTTCTCTGGTCCCCTCCACCCCCTCTATATAAGGAGACCACATACATAAGCCCATGGAGGAGAGACACATATTATTTTACACGCATACGCTGCCACATAAATCACCCTAAAGGTATCAAAATCCTCAAATGTGGTCTCAATCCAAGGAATTTTCAGCAATGCTCCAATTATTCCCTGAAGTCTGCAGGAAGTATTCCTAAACACTAGCCAATTCATTCCCAAGTCGAAGCATCTCATCCTTGGTAAAATTTCAAATTCATGTTCTTGTTTTCATGATATATTGATATTTCCTAGTGTATGATTCAAGTCCAGGATATAATATCGCACAGTGTTCTCATGGACATACAAAGATAAAAGGAACTATATGTGCTTTTCATCGAATCCCAAGAGACCATTGGTTTTTTCTAAGGCAAACGAGCCCAAATTTGAATTCAATGAAGCCTAATTAATGTGAGTTCGGACTGGAAAAAGACCTGGGTTCACACCCAGGTCATGCTTTCGTATTGTTGACAGTTTTTCTTGCAGATTTTAGTGCTTTCCTCCATAGGCAAAGTCATCAGGCGCCTCTAGCAACGTTCTTTACTGAATCGGAGGTCTGTATTCACAAGAACGAAGGCATGTCCCCATGGATTGAAAACCATCATTCTTCCCTAAATCGAAAGGGAACATTTTCCCTTGAATCGAAGGAGGGCTCTTCGTATCATTAGCTTTGCTTCACTCATTTCTTTATTGATTTTAAATTGACTTCAAGTCAAATAAAAATCATAAAAAAATATTAGTCTTAGGGTTTTCTAATTGATTTTTGATTTTGTAGATTAAATAAATTAATTATTTTAATTTCATTTTATCAATTTAAAATCAACTAGACCTAGGTTTATTTAATTTTAATTATTTTCTTAAATAAATAAAAAAGAAAAAAAATATTTTCTTATTTCATTTTTACTTATTAGGTTTTTAAACGTACTTTTAGTTTTCGCGCGTTATTTATTTTCTTTCATATTTTTATATTATTGTATATGTACACTGGATGTAATAGTTAATAGGCTTTTATCCGTTTTCTTTATTTTTCTTCCCTCAATTTTTGTACATTGTAAATATCCTCCCCGAAGCCATGTAATAGTATAGGTTTATACTTCTGCACTTTATATTCTGTACATATTTACTGCTAGTAACTAGGCATGTATGGCAAGACTGAAATTAAAACGCTAGCAAACCTAACACAAAAGATAAATAACTGAATTGAACACATTGCGCATATACACCTATAGGGTACCCCACTTCGGTTGCCTTCGGAAATAAAGCAGTCATATCCCTCGAAATAGGGATGCTTTAGCAAAGACCCGTAAATCAAAAAGATCATAGTCCCTCGATGACCCTACAATTGCTTCTCGGTAAATGATCTAGTCCCTAAACAAAATTGCTAAAGCGTCTCCACAAGTTGCCTTCGTGACTGTAATGTCCCTTCGATTGTCCCTCATACATCAAACGATAGGGCTACCTACTTACTAATAATAGGATAGCACTGTCTAAAGGATAGGAGGAAAAGAACTATCATTTCGAGTACAAAGTAGATAGCTGTTAGAAGTCTGCTCAAAACAATTTGCACTTACACAAATACTACATTTAAAAAAACAATTTTCAAAAGCATTTGCTTTGTCAACACTCTTGAGGACTGATACAAGAGTTAACGCAAAGCAAATCTCCTCACTAAGGCATTTTCTAAACATTTTCAAACAGACAAAGCACAAAGGTATTTCAAAATGAGCAAACCTCTAAGAATCCGTAGATAACTACGGATGGAAAGGGTGCTAACACCTTCCCTTTCTATAATCTACCCCCTTACTCAGAAAATCACGAAAAGGTATTTTTCTGTTCTTTTCACCGTTTCCTTAATTTGGATAAAAGAAAAGTTGATGGCTACTCTTGCTTACCGCAAAATTTGCGAATACAAAACAAAAAACCAGTATTAAACAGTTGGTTCTACCACTGTACCACAGAACTGGAGACTCTGCTTAGGATAATAAAAAGTGGGGTTACCTTAGAGCTTAGTTAATTTTAAAATTTCTTTCATTGTGTGTTTTTATGCTTTACTTTTGAGGGCTTGTTTGGGTTGTTACTATAGATCCTACACCCGGATCTGGGGCACCTTATTAGGTAAGTAGCAATAAATCATGGAAGTTGTACGGCGTAGACCGATATGGACAAAGTGATAGCTACATTAGCGTGATACTTTGGTTTATACTAATGTTCCTTGAGTCAGTCAAGGATAACATTAGGCTTTCGTAGTGTCATTAAGCGCTAACTGACCTTTAGAACCTTTAATTAACTCATCCTAAGCCATTAGAAACTAGTGAGATGGTCGGCTTTGGTTCCGACCGAAGATTGGTTGATACTCGATACTACACTCAATGAGACTAGACTTTTGGGATATTTTTGCTGCAATACTTCAGTGCTTGAGCTAGAACAATGCATAAAATAAAGTCTAGTGATATGAGACTCCTTAGAACCCGGTTACTATTAATAGGACAGGTTGAGCCAACTGAAACTTCAAGAGGGTACTTACCTTTAAAACTCATGCAAGCCTTTAAACCTAAGGTCTCTGTGTGACTTGTTTGTGTTTGATATACTTGTGATTTTAAAGCATAATCATAACATCATAAACATCATAACATGTCATGTACACCAACCATTTCAAGGGCATGTGGATTTATCTCTTATCTGTTTTGTAGATCATGGATTCAACTCGTAGAAAAACCATATAAATCAATTATGTAGAGATCCCTCCCAAACTCAAAGATTTGGTTTCAAAGTTTCCCGAGAGTTCATCATTCAAAAAGAGATATGGATACTTTCTCAGTTTGGTAGCTACCGGTTTTGAAGAAGGTTTGATGAGTGTCTTATTCCAGTTCTTCAACCCTAAGCACCAGTTCTTCACATTTCAAGACTATCAGTTGGTGCCTACGTTGGAAGAATTCTCCAAAATACTCAGTTTGCCTATATTGGAGCAGATACCCTTTACCGGTTTAGAACAAGATCCAATTGCCGAAGATGTTGCCAGAGCTTTGCATTTGAAGCCATCTGACATTGAGTCCAATTGGGAAAGAAGGAGTGGAGTTAAGGGCCTCCTCACAAGATTCCTGATGAAGAAAGCCCAAGTATTTCTAGACACTATGAGTTACCATGCCTTTGAATATGTTTTAGCTCTTTTGATCTACGGTTTAGTTCTATTCCCCAATTCAAACCAGTTAGTAGATGTCAGTGCCATCAACATTTTTCTTGCTCACAATCCAATGCCTACATTGCTCAGGGATATTCTGCACTCACTCCATACACGTACCATGAAGAAGCGAGGGACTCTTATGTGTTGTATACCTCTACTTTATAGGTGGTTTATTTCACACCTTCCTTGATCAGTAATGAAGAATGAATTAGGTTTAATATGGAACCAAAGATTAATGTCTCTTTCTCACTTTGACATCTATTGGTGCCCTCGCTCCCAAGAAGACATTTCTTTTATTGATCGCTGCATAGAATTTCCCAATGTTCCACTCCTTGGCGTTAAAGGAGGCATCACCTACAAACCCTCTTTAGCTTTGCGTCAGTTCAGTTACACCCGGAGGGATGGTCCTCATGGTATTCTCATTCAAGTTATTATGTTCGATTATTCAAATGATTTGCAGGGTTATCATCAGAGGTTCGTCCGTGCTTGGGGATTGGTTAAGACTGATAGCAGGAATCTAGGACACAAGAACTACATCCCTTTGGAGAAATACCTAAAATGGGTGCGAGCTCATGCTCAAAGTCTTATGATGCCATACGCTGTTATCCTACCAGTGATTTCAAAGCCTATTGTTCAAGGGGTCGAGTCTCGCTTCATTCTTCATCTTGATATGCCAACAAACTTCAAAGAATTGCAAAAATCTTGGATACAACTCAAAGAAGAACGAGATACCTTTGAGTCCCAATTCTATGCCAGTGAGAAAAAGGTGTTGGAACTGACAAAGAAGCTTCACGAAGAACATAATCTCAATGCCTACATTAGCACCAAAAGGAAGCGCCCTTGGGAGACTTAGAAGTTTTAGAAGTTTCTTATTTGTTACTCCTTTGTAAACTTTGATTTCATTTGAGATTACTAATGAAAATTCTTTGTTTCTGTTTTAGTTAAAAGAGTTTAAATCCTATGAGGCCCTTGAAAACATTACATACATATATCATACATATCATTGCATGAACAGGTTTTCAGGACAGGTTTCTTATCTTCTTCGCTGTTTATTTCAGCAATGGCTCTTGAACAAACAGTTAAGGAGCTTCAGGCACAGAATGTCCAATTCCAAGAAATGTTCCTGAATCTGGCTAAGGGACTAGAAGATTTGAAAGCTCTGATTCTCAAAGACAAGAAGAAGAAAAAAAGGCCAATGGGTGTTCTGAATTTGGGAAGAAGGTTCAAAGGACCAGTGAAGCAAGTTTCAGAGCTTGCAACTCCGTCAAGAGAGAGACAATCAGGAAGGAGAGCCAAGAGAAGAAGACCACAGTACAAGGGAGTCTGAAGAAGATGAGCCTGACTATTCTGAGGAGCAGTATCCTCCTACTGATGATAAATACAAATAGTGGGAGGATTGTCTCAATGCCATGGAGGTCCAAAGGGTACCCGGGTTGGATTTTGAAGAACTAGGACTTGTCTCAGGGGTGGTCATCCTGCGGAAGTTCAAGGTCTCTACATTTTCTAAGTATGACGGTGTCTCCTGCTCTAAGCTGCATTTAAGGTCGTATGTCAGGAAAATTCAACCCCACACTACTAATAGGGATTTGTGGGTACACTTCTTACAGGAAAGTTTGGCAGGAACTCAGCTAGAATGGTTCTATCAACTAGAAAGAACCAATGTTCATAATTGGGAATATCTGGATGTTTCTTTTTACAAGTTGTACCAATATAATGATGACCTCGCCCCAACTCGTACACAGTTGCAAAGTATGGCTATGGGTTCCGGTGAGGGCTTTAAGGACTATGCCCAAAAATGGAGAGACCTCGCGGGAAGAGTCCAGCCTCCATTGTCTAATAGGGAGCTGGTAAACATGTTCTTGGGCACATTATCTGAGCCATTCTTTAACCATCTGATTATAAGTTCTTCTGGTGGATTAACTGAATTGATCTTACTGGTGAACGAGTAGAGGCTGGCATTAAAAGTGGTAAGATATAGAGGGATGCATCCTCTAGCACTACAAAGAAACCATTCATAGAGAAGAAGGAGGTAAGTACTGCTTATGGCCAAAGAAATCTTAATAAAAATGAGCATCGTCTGACAGTAGGTGCTGTTATAATTTCCAATCCTGCATCAAACCAGCAATAGAACAATCAGTCCAGAATAGATAAGCCAAGAAGACAGTTTACCCGAATCAACATGACCCTATCTCAGGTTTTACCACACCTGCTGAAGTCCAATTTGGTGAACCTAAAGGAGGCTCCCAAGAATCCCAACACTACATCCCCTCACTACAATTCAAATGCTCGGTATGCTTACCATTCTAAAAGTCTGGGCCATGATACAAACGACTATTGGGCTTTGAAGAACAAGATACAATATTTGATTGAGGCAAAGGAGATTGAATTTGATGCTCCTGAGACCCCTAATGTTATAACTTCCCATATGCCCAAGAACGACCGTGGTGTTAACGCTATTGAGGATGACATGTTTGTTCCTTTTGTTGATGAACTGGCTACTCCACTCCTGACTATTAAAAATAAAATCTTGTAGGCTGATTTATTTCTGGGTTATGGCGAAGGTTGCCACTTATGTTTGTCCTTACCTAATGATTTCCATTTGTTAAAGGAATGCGTTCAATGCCTGATGGATGATAAAGAAATCCTATTTGAGAAGACTCCAGTTACAAGTGCTACATGTGAAGATATTTATATCATTACCATTTCCGCCAATCCTCCCAAGGTATCCTCCAAAAGACCTGTCAAGATTACATTTGTTCCGGAAGTTGCTCCGTTGATAATCACTTTCCTTGGACCTATACCATATTCCTTGGTTAAAGTTGTTCCTTGGAACTATAGGGCAGACGTCTATTACCATGGCATCAAAGAGGATTTTCTAGTTGTTAAAGATAAATATACTGAAGACTCTTATCCTGACATTAATAATATCGTCGGGACCAGTAAGATAACAAGAAGCGGAAGAGTTTTCTCTCCCGAGATCTGTCCTCCTAAAATTGTTGCTACTCATGTGATCATCCCTGTTGCTACTCCTGTCACTATTCCCATGGCTACTCCTACTGTTAGCCCTATTGTTATCCCTGCTACTAAGTTGGTTGAGACTCGGGACAAAGAGGTATTGGTTGAGCCTGTCTGGACGAAGGCACATCCAGAAGCCATCCCTGAGGCTTCTAAAAAGAGATGGAAGAGATATTGAAAATAATCAAGAAGAGTGACTACAATATGGTTGAACAACTCGGGAAGACCCCTTCCAAAATATCAATGTTGGCCATGTTACTATGCTCTGAAGCCCATGCCAAGGCTTTAGTAAAATTCCTGATGTCTGCCCACGTGCCTCAAGAGACCTCTGTTGATCAATTCGAAGATTGTGTTGCCAGTTTGACTGCTGATAATGGGCTAGGTTTCTATGATGATGATTTAACACCCAAAGGAAGGAAACATAATGATGCTCTGCATATCTCTATCGGGTGCAGGGGCCCCACTTTGGCCCATGTTCTAGTGGATACAGGTTCATCGCTGAATCTTCTGCCCAAGAAAGCTCTTGACAGATTAGATTGCGAAGGATTAACTCTTAAGCCCAGTAACATTGTAGTGAGAGCCTTCGACGATTCTAAAAGAATGGTTCATTGGTAGGTGGACATCCCTATCAAAGTGGGTACTCAAACTTTTAATTCCACTTTCTATGTGATGGACATCTGCCCATCTTACTCCTGTTTGTTGGGTCGACCCTGGATTCATGGGGCTGGCACTGTGACTTCCACCCTACATCAGATGCTGAAGTACCCAGTCAATGGGAAGATTATCATAGTTCATGGGGAGGAGGAGTACATGGTGAGCCACCTGAACTCTTTCAGGTACATTGAAATGGACGGAAAGTTCATTGAGACCCCTTGTCAGAACTTTGAGGAGGCTCCACAGACCGTTGCTACAACCAAAACCTTTGCCAGTGTTCCAAAGACTACTAGGCCTCCGCTGAAGATGGCTTCTATGAAAGATGCCAAGGCAGTCGTTCAAGAAGGTGGGTGTATAATTTGGGGCCAACTTCTGGATATTCCCTACACATCTGACATGTTTGGTTTGGGTTTTACTTTAGGAGCTCAAAGGGTTGTTCGCTGTGATCGTGCCGAAGGACCACCCCTACGCATCAGGAATCACGGGGTTAATTCTTTGGAGGATAGTGATATTGACAGTCACATGGACCAGTGGATCTTCCCAACTGTCAGCGGAGGACTCACCAACTGGAAAACTAAATACTTTGTATCGATTACTTTTATTCTGGAGTAATTGTCCTTTTTTTATTTTTGGATATGTAATAAATGAATAATATAAACTCTAAGATCGTGTGTCTTACCCAAGGTGCAATGGTTTATTTATGAGGGTTATCATGTTTCATATTCATATGTCATTAATAAAGCATTGGACGTTTTTACATACAAATTTTGCGCTCTCTGCCTTTCTTTTCTGCTTTTTACTTTATCAAAACAACTATGCTCTTACACACACTAACATATCAAACTGCAAATCCACATCCACTCTGGATCCCATTGATAATGGTTATGCTATTGCTCATTATGACTTTGAAAATCCGATCAACCAAGCCGAGGACGAAGGGAAGGAAGATTGTGAAGTACCAGGAGAGCTTTCCAAACTGTTAAAATAGGAAGAAAGGGAAATACAGCCTCATGAGGAGCCAGTTGAGACAGTGAACTTGGGTACTGAAGAGGACAGAAAAGAAGTCAAGTTAGGTGCTAAATTTGAGCCTAATGTCAAACAGCCGTTAATACAGATGCTTCATGACTATGTTGAGGTTTTTTCCTGGTCGTACAAAGACATACCGGGACTTGACACTGATATTGTGGTTCATCACGTACCTACAAAAGAGGATTGTCCTATAGTGAAACAGAAGGTTTGTCGTATGCAGACGGATATGTCAGAAAAGATCAAGGCTGAAGTCATGAAACAGATCAATGCCGGTTTTTTAGCTGTCATGTCTTATCCATAATGGGTCTCTAATGTTGTTCCAATGCCTAAGAAGGACAGTAAGGTACGTATATGTGTGGATTACAGAGACCTGAACAGGGCAAGCCCCAAGGATGACTTTCCGCTTCCCCACATTGATGTTCTGGTTGACAACACTGCACAATATAAGGTATTCTCCTTCATTGATGGTTTCTCCGGGTATAATAAGATAAATATGGCACCTGAAGACATGGAGAAGACGACCTTTGTCAAACAGTGGGGCACTTTCTTCTACAAGGTCGTGCCTTTTGGACTAAAGAACGTCGGGGAAACATATCAATGTGTCATGGTAGCTTTGTTTCATGATATGATCCATCACGAGATAGAGGTCTACATTAATGATATGATAGTCAGGTCTCAGACTGAAGAGGAGCACCTTTATCACCTACAAAAACTATTTGACAGGCTGAAGAAATACAAACTGATGTTGAATCCGAATAAGTGCACTTTGGGAGTAAGATCCATAAGCTCTTAGGCTTCGTTGTCAGCGATAAAGGTTTTGAGGTAGACCCTGAAAAGTTCAAAACTATACAAGAAATGTTGACTCCTCACACTGAGAAGGAAGTTAGGGATTCTTGGGAAGTATGAACTACATAGCCAGATTCATTTCACATCTGACCGCTACTTGTGATCCAATCTTCAAATTATTGAAGAAAGATCAAGAAGTGAAGTGGAATGATGACTGCCAGTACGCCTTTGAAAAAATCAAGGAATATCTCCAAGAGCCTCCAATTTTGATGCCTCCGGTTGAAGGAAGACCTTTGATCATGTACTTAACAGTATTAGATAATTCAATGGGTTATGTGTTGGGACAATATGACGAGTCTGGTCGAAAAGAGTATGCAATATACTACATTAGCAAAAAGTTTACTGACTGTGAAACAAGATACTCAATGCTCGAGAAAACTTGTTGTGCTTTGGCATGGGATGCTCGTCGACTAAGACAGTATATGACATTTAATACACAACCCAGAAAGCAGTTAAGGGAAGTGTACTAGCTGATCATTTGGCTCATCAGGCTGTGGATGAATACCAATCCATGAATTATGAGTTCCCAGATGAGAACATCATGTTAGTAACTGATTATGAAGAACCTGGACCAGATGAAGGACCTGAAAAAGGATCCCGATGGACTATGGTTTTTGACGGATCTTCCAACGCTCTTGGCAATGGCATCGGCACTGTGATCATATCTCCTGAAGGATGTCATACTCCTTTCACTGCTAGGCTATGTTTCAATTGTACCAACAATATGGCTGATTATGAAGCATGTATCATGGGTCTCAAAGATACACGACCAAATGGTATGAATTCCCGAAGCAAGACGAGTTTACCAGCAAATACAACAGGCCACAGATTAATGCACCAACAATATCTCTGAGTATGAAGCTTGTATCCTGGGTTTGGAAGCGGCCATCAATCTAAGAGTCATACATCTCGAAGTATTTGGAGACTCTGCGCTAGTTATATACCAAGTCAACGGTGAATGGGACACTAAACATCCCAAATTGATTCCATATCAGGATCATGTTTTAAAGCTAGCTACAGAATTCACTGAGATTACCTTCAGTCATATGCCAAGAGAATAAAATCAGATGGAAGACGCATTGGCAGCCCTATCAGCCATGTTCAAAGTAACTTGGCCAAACCACAAACCACGCATTACAATCAAACATTTTGAAGAGCCTGCACATTGCCTTGCTATTGAAGAGGGACTGGATAACAAGCCTTGGTTCTATGACATCAAGAGATACCTTGAAAAACAAGAATATCCAGAAAATGCCTCTACCATTAACCAAAGAACTCTGAAGAAGCTAGCCTCAAAGTTCTTTGAGTGGTGACGTGTTATACAAAAGAAACTGCGATATGGTGCTACTTAGGTTTTTGGAGAAATAGGAAGCATATACGCTTATGAGAGAGATCTGTGAAGGTACTTTTGGAACTCATACAAATGGACACGCCATTGGTAGAAAAATTCTGCGAG
Source organism: Vicia faba (assembly GCA_948472305.1). Lineage (NCBI taxonomy): Eukaryota > Viridiplantae > Streptophyta > Magnoliopsida > Fabales > Fabaceae > Vicia > Vicia faba. The sequence goes on along the minus strand of OX451741.1, from coordinate 937,461,615 downwards.
CAGGTTATTACTGGTTAACAATGGAAGCCGACTGCTACCATTATACAAAGACATATCACAAATGCCAAATCTATGATGACAAAATGAATGTGCCACCTACTCCTCTAAATGTCATGAGCTCTCCTTGGCCATTTTTTATGTATGGAATTGATATGATAGGCATGATCGAACCGAAAGCATCTAACAGAAATCGGTTCATACTCATTTCCATTGATTAATTCACCAAATGGGTAGAAGCGGCATCCTAAGGGAATGTGACAAGTAAATTGGTTACTCTATTCATCAAACAAAATCTCATATGTAGAATGGGGTTCCAAGCAGAATCATTACAGACAACTGGTCTAATCTGAACAACAAAATGATGAAGTATTTATGCGATAATTTCAACATCGAGCATGATAATTCCTCACAATATCGACCCAAGATGAACGGGGCCATTGAAGCTGCCAATAAAAATATTAAGAAAATCAATCATAAAATGGTAAAGACATACAAAGTTTGGCATGAAACGCTTCCCTTTTCTTTGCATGGATATCGTACTTATGTGCATACATCAACAGATGCAACTCCTTTCTCTCTGGAATATGGCATGGAAGAAGTACTCCCAGTTGAAATAGAAATTCCATCACTTCAAGTTCTAATGCAAACAAAACTTGAAGAAGCAGAGTGGATTCAAAATAAAATTAGGGACATACACAAAAAAAAATTATCCCGGAGGATTGAAAACCCGAGAGGGCGATCCATGAAAAAAATAGGGATCTTATTCAAAGAAATAAATAACAAAATATCTTGATCTAATAACAACAACTGCAAACCACAAAGGAAGAGATTGATCCAAATCATTCAACTCAGAAGCAAGGGAGATTGGAGCTGTCAAAAGGACATTGGGGAAATTGTAGTAGCAATTATCACTTTCATTGCCATTTTTAGTTTTAAAACTTTCTATAATTACCTATGTTGTATCCCAATTTTTCCCCCTAAGATTCCTCTATCATATCACATCAACTCAATCACAACAAGATCACACACTAGGGTTTGGCTCTTCTCCTTATCTTTAGCTTTGCCCACGGGGAATCACCGAGAAACTTTATTTGTATCTTGTTTTCGTATATGTTTTGATTAACTTTAACTAATAATTACAATGTATGTTTTCCCTAATTATTGATATCATAGGTGAAAGCACAACACATTCTAGCAAGTTGATCCATAGGTTCATGAGTTTATTTCCATGCCTTATTCAACAAAGTTTCATTGAGATTCAAGCTTCATTATTGAAGATATTTTGAAGTAATATCATGACAAAGTCTATTATGATTCATCATGCCTCAAGTTGTCAAAAATATTTCAAAGGTACAAGGGTTGATTGAAGAAGTTTGACCTAATTGGAAAAGTTCTTGATTCATTGATCACAAGTGCATATTTCCCTTAATTCTCAATATTTGGAACTGGTTATGGTTTCTACGGTTCCTCATTATCATCCTCAACAAATTCTATTTATATGAAAAAAGTATTTGTGCAAGAAAGTTGATCAATATTGTAAAAGGATTTCTAAGGTATCTTGTTGCTCTAGGAGCTAGGGTTTTGAACTTCGAAGGGGTATATCTTGCTCATATTTTGGTATTTTTGAGTGATTCCAAAGACATCCTTCTCTATAATGGGTTATCAACATATAACTTCAAAAGTTTCAAGGAAATTTTGTATGGAAGGTACCTAATGATGAAGAAAGATTACATGTCTTCTAGATGAATCATCAAATTCCCTTATGTGACTTCAAAAGATCATAACTTGGTCAATTTTTATCCCCTTGAGCCCATTCTTTTTCCATAATGATCTTAAACATATGGACCTTAACCCTTTTTTTAAGTTCAAAGTGTGAAAATGGATGGAAGATGCCCTAAGGATGCAAAGGATTATAGGTCATTTCATGAATTTTTGCCAACTTCAAAAAGTCATAACTCTCTCAATTTTTAGAGTTTTTAAATGGTTCAAGTTTCAAAATTCCATTCAAGAGATCTACTTTATTCCATCTTTTTTGGTCAAGAGAAAATTTCGAGTGGAAGGCCATGTTTGGATGCAAGAAATTATAAGTCATTTTTGATGAAAAAACTTAGAAATTTTCCAAGTATAGAGAGTCAACCTCTTTTTCTCAACTTTGACTCATTACAATTTTCAGCTCAAGCATCCATTTGATTCCATTCATTCCACATTGTAAAGCTTGTAATCTCATCTTTCTAAAGCTTCAAGAATCATGTCTTAAGACTCCTTGAGCTGATAATGCCATTGATTTGAAATTGGTAACTTAAAAATAAAGTTTCTTCATAAGTCCGAATTTGAAATTCATGTTTTAGCTTCTAAACATCAAATTAACACGCGTTTTTGGTCTAAACATGTTTAATCAACTTGTCAGTGTGGATTAGAGCCTTAAAATGCAAGGATTGAATGAGTTTTGATGCAAAACAAATCACACCTTACTCGTGTATCAAGTTCACACGATTTCCCTCCAAACATCATCATTTCACATGCTTGAACATTCAATCAGCTTCCCTATAAATAGAGGGTCATTCATTTTCTCAAGCTTAGAGAGCCAGAATCACCCTGCCAAACTCCCTCTTGAACCAAATTTTCTACAACTTCGAATTTGCTCTTACAGCCTTTCTCAATCTTTTTTTTGTCAAGTCATCTTCCTTGAACCTCACTGAAGCTAACAGGAGAAGAATTAAGCTCTGAAACTCCCTGAATCGTGCTAGCCAAGTCAAGATTCAAAGCTCGACAATTTAACTTTAATAGGTAGATTCCTTCACCAATTCTTTCAAACTTTGATACTATTATGAAGCTCTCATCATCCTGATTCTAGTCACAACAATTATTTTCAACTGGAAGTACGTTTTGACTATGAAATTTCAAATCCCTTTTCAAAACTTCTCTTCCAAAATGACCGAGCTACAACTTATATAAATTTTTCGCGAATGTACCATTGGAATCGTCTTGAAGAGATGAAGTGAACAGTACCAGGCTCGTCTTCTAATTTTACAGTTTCTGAAACTGCGAATTTCATTGGCTTGAGGTTCAAGATGACCAACGTGTCATTTTTCAACCAATGAAAGCGTGCCACGCTTATTTTTTAAAAAATTGATTTAATTAATGATCCTCTAAAGACCATGATATGCACAGCGCGTCTGATCCATTGGATTAGCTTACTAATGTGTTTTGACTCTCATCTATTGGTCCATATTTTTTTGACTTTATTTTTTTCTTCTAATTTTTATATTTAAATTGTTTTAAACTTCAAAAAATCATAGAAAACTCATTTCTGACTCAAAAATTATGAAACATTTACAAAAATATTTTCAAATATTCTTTTTCTGAATTTTAAATTTTCATAATTTTATTTATAAATTTGATATATTTTATAATTTTTCTTTGTTTTGGTTTGTTTTTAATTACTTAAAAAAAACTTTTGAACATTTTAAATTCTGAAAAAATTCATCAACATCTTTTCCATTATTTCTGACCTTCTGAATTTTTTTTAGAATTTTATTTTGACTTCTACTATTTTTGATATTTTTTTCATTTATTTGAGCAATTTTAATTAGTTTAAAAATAGTTTCTTACTTTAAAAAATAACCAAAAATTTTATATATACATTTGAGTATATTTATTATTTTTCTATGGCCTCGTTTGATTTTTCTTGGTTGATTTGAATATAATATTCATTTTCCTCTCTTACTTTCATTTTAAAATCATTTTTAAAAAATATTTTTCTTTATTTTTAATAAAATTTTATTTTTTTTATATATTCTGGCTGGTCCTGGACTATTAAATTTTGATCATGAGCATTATTAACATCATTGGATCCATGGTGTTGAGTTTAACTCTATAAAAATGGATGAATGATTTTAATAATAGTTTGACTAATTTTTTTGGTTCAAATGTGGTTTAATTCTTGTCCCATCCCTCTTAATCTTATCCACTTCTTATTGTGTCATATGTTGTTAGAGGATGATGTACATATCATATCTCCAAGTATAGGACACATAAATTGCTATTGTCCGGCCTCAAAATAGGTGTGGCTTCTATATAAGTCCATTTACGATTGCTTAACATACCGGTAAATTTTGTTCTGATTCGAGAAATGATCATTTGTGGCCCAAACCCATGTTTGTAAGCCCGAGTATATTGATTTGAGTCCTTTGAACCAATAACTTTGAGATTCATTGTTAGGAGGCTCTGATCTAATCAATCCTCTAATGAATCTTCATAAACTTTGGTCAAAGTGAATCACTTAAGCATCATTGATCATTTATTGTTTCCTTGAGGATTTTGAATGAATGATATACTTGATAAAAAGAAAATGAAACTTGTTGTTAAGAGGCTTTGATTTTATCAATCTTCTAATGAGTTTCAAATGCAAGTTTCAAGATGGTCATTCAACTAACCTCTAATTTCTAACAATTGACTTTATTTTGTGCTTTTATTTTATGCTTTTACTTTAAGCACATTTTTTTAGCATTTACATTTCATGCTATTTTCATCTTTGCTCATTTGAGCATTTTTATTTTATGTCATTTTTATTTTTCTCATTTGAGCTTTTTCATTTCGTTTTTGAAGATACTTAATAATCAACTTGAACCCTAAAAAACGTTAATGTTACTTGGACTACTTGGTTACTATCCTTGGCATTATGGAAATTGTGGACTTCTTGGACTTAGGAGTAGAGACCTTAACCTACCTCGAGACCTTGTAACCTCAACTGTTATTTTGTCTAGAGTTCTTGGGGTTTAACCCAAGACATTGGGTTGTTTGTTTGTTTTGTGTACACGTTATTGTGATTACATGTTATGTCTGTGATCAGGAATTCATCTGTATACATTTGTTACTCTGCCCAATTTTTGTGAAGACTTAATGCAATTGAAGCTTGGTTTCTTAAGAGTTTTAGTATCTTCGCTTGCTTTGTTTCAATTCAAATGATGGGAATTCTACATTTACTCATTATGTAAAGTGTTGGCTTCTTGTTGGTTAGACGGTTCTTTCTCCTAGATTTTACTTTATGCCTTAGGATAGTCAATTCATCTCCTCCCATCTTCTTTAATTTCAAAAATCTTTTCCCTCCTTTTGAAAACTCTTCTTGTTTTTGAACTTGAACCGCTTTCATAAAAAACTTCGACTTATGTCCATGTATTTTCTAAATATTTTCTTGATCAAACTTTAATCAACTTAATAATACCTTGACATTTTTGTGAGAAGACTAAAAGTCAATCAATCTCATTCAAACCATTTTGCCACTTTTGCTTTTTACTTTAAAATTTTCTCAAAAGATTAGACTCTTGTGAATCCTTGTAGTGATGTGAACTACTATATTTCTATGATATGTAGTGAAGTGAGATATTTTCCACTTGGGTGTTGAGCGAACCTTTGTTGATTTTTAAAATCCAATCCATATCCTCCACATTGTGATGACGTAAATTCTCCTTTCTCATAATTGTGGGTAGTAAGTATATTTTCCACTCGGATAAGACGATGATGTCTTGTCTCTTAAAATTAAACCAACACGCTTGTGTTTTAAAATTTCTAAAGGTGAACTACGTGTACCCTGATCCCCTACTGCAAGGAAGGTGGTACGTAGGCACTAAAGGTTCGCACCCACGGCGGGTGCAAAAATTTTAAAAAATATTTCTTTTCTCATCCTCACAATCTATTTTTTGTACAACTCTTATATCCAAAATACACAAATTTTCAAAGAGGTTCCTGCAGAGTACCGTAGATGTTTAGGGTGCTAATACCTTCCCTTTGCATAACAAACCCCCGAACTTAGATTTTCTCCCTCTCTTTTTGGTTTATTTGCTCTTTTCCCATTCTTTTGGAAACAATAAAGCACAGTGGTGATTTTTATTTTATCTGTGAAAGTCAATTCAATCCAATGGCTTGGTCTCAACATTTCTACCGCTACATCCTCTTTCAAAGAATTGCATCTTGTACTCTTTCCTATTCAGAGGCATATTTTATCAATAAAACATTTTCTTTTTCAAATCTTTCAATTGTGTTTTTTCTCTTTTTGGACTTTTGCAAAATACTATAATTCTTTTTGTGAATATTGCATTGAAATCATTTAGGGGATTTGACAAATAAAAGCGTTTGATAAAACATCAAAAATATTTTTGGTTAGAAAAACATCGAAAGTAAATCCACGCCTACGTCCATGTCCACGCCTACATCCACGCCCACGCCTGCGTCCACGTCTATGTTCACACCTACGCCTGCATCGAGGAGTTGGTAACACAAAACCATTGGTTTAAGAGGAGGGAATATCAAATACATTTTCATTACATCTTGGGGCATATACACACATTTGGTACATATGTAAATATTTGGGGCATATACAACATACCTGACACGCATACTCCCTGGGTTCCATATCAATCTAGGACATTATGCATATACATCATACATGGCATTTTTTTGAACACGCTTCGGGTAAAACCAATATCTTAGGGCCCTTTGTCGATTCAACAAAAACAAGAATTTACCTTGGTTGAGAACAAACACAACCGGTAAAAAAATTTGATCTCATCTTTGATCTAGTTATCTAAGATTTGTTCATCAAAAACACTTTTTCAATCATCTACCTCCTAGGTTGTGGTAGGTTTACAAATTACTAGATTCATATTATTCATTCCCTAGGTTGCAATGAATATGTGAATTAATCCTTGTACTTTTTACTCCCTAGGTTGTAGTAAACATGACGAAATTTGCGATATAACTCATTGCATCAGTCTCCATGCATCGATGTGTTATCAAGCTTTTTCAATTATCTATCCCCCTAGGTTGCGATCGATATGCGAATTTTAGGGATATATGATTCATCCCCTAGGCTGTGTTGAATAAATTAAGCCCACCCTTGTTGTCTTTTATCCCCTAGGTTGTGATAAATGCACGGGTTCATCCTCGTGTTGTTTACTCCCTAGGTTAGTAAACATGACGAAATCTGCGATATAACTCATTGCGTCAGCCTCCATGCAAAAATGTGTTATCAAGCTTTTTCAATTATATTTCCCCTAGGTTATGATAGTTATGCAAATTTTCAGAGTTATATTATTCATCTCCTAGGTTGCGATGAATAACATAAGCCCACCCTTGTTGTCTTTTATCCCCTAGGTTGTGATAAATACATAGGTTCCTCCTCATACTGTTTACTCCCTAGGTTTTAGTAAACATGAAAAGTCTGTGATATAGCTCATTGCGTCAGTCTCCATGCAGCGATGTGTTATCAAACTCTTTCAAATATTTATCCCCTAGGTTGCAATAGATATGCAAATTTTTAGGGTTATATTATTCATCCCCTAGGTTGTGATGAATAACGTAAGCCCACCCCTGTTGTCTTTTATCCCCTAGGTTACGATAAATACACATGTTCATCCTCGTACTGTTTACTCCCTAGGTTGTAGTAAACATAATGAAATCTGCATAATCTATTGCATCAGTCTCCATGCAGCAATGTGTTATCAAACTTTGTTTCATTCATCCCCTAGGTTACGATGAATAGATAACACATGCGTCATAAACTTACTATATTAGTCTCCAAGCATTAGTAAGTCAACTTTTAAAATTTGTATAATTTACCTCCTAAATTATGGTGAATATGCGAAAAAATCTACGAACCCTTTTAGATACTGACGAGTTATCTGCATCGTCATATCTAAGTCAAAATAAAACTTTGGTTCAAACGCTGATAAGATGATACATCATCGTCTATGCCTACTCTTCATACCCATGGGAATGTTGTACAATGTATCCTAATCTTTCGGACAAATTTTAGGGTCTTCCATTATTTAATAAACTTCTGATCAAAGCATGCGAGACCTGCGTATTCTCACACTATTCAATCGAAAGGTAATTAAATAGGGGCAGCTGTCATACCCCAAATTTTCCCTACAAGTTCCTAATATTTTATTCCTATAAATTATCATTTTTACTTTATATGTTCATGGGGTTTAGTTTATGAAAGAGGGTTTAATGGGTTTTTCTAAATCAGAAAAGTACATGTAAAATTTTAAGCTCATTAAAAGCTTCATTTTCTAATAAAGGGCGCGCCTTATGTCAGGGGCTTAGCATTCAATTTACTAAGCCCATTTAATTTAGGGTTAAAGCTTCTTTCATTTCCGGCCCATTTCACTTTGGGTTAAGGCCTTTTGGTTTCAGCCCATTTCAAATGTTGAAAGGGAGTTTACACTATTTTGAGAAATCTTGGGCCTTTCTAAATCAGAAAGGGCCCATGTAAAGTTTTGGTCCATAAATAGAAGGAGGTGCGCTGATTGTGTGAGAGGTTTGCTGATTAATTGAGTCAGCCCTCTATTAGTATTAAGGCATGTTTAAATAGAAGGGGGGTGTTTTATATTCTTTTAAAGGCCCAAACAATTAAAACAATCTGTCCCATTTTAGTTTTTTGTTGTTTTGAGAAATTGAATTTGTTTTTACTAACATTATTATTATTATTATTATTATTATTATTATTATTATTATTATTATTATTATTATTATTATTATTATTATTATTATTATTAAGAGTTACTATTATAGGCTTAATTAAAATCATGTTTGTTTACTAATTGAAAAAAAAAATTTAAGTAAAAAGAAGGCTTATAGGCCCAAGCCCAAAGCTGAAACAATTACAGTCGAGGTTAGAAAAACGCTTTAATGCAAGAAAGAAACACACAGTCCAAATCAAGAAAAACACATGTTTCAAACACGCACTATACAAATTAAGAAAGGAAAACACTTGTTTTAATATTATAATGTATACTGTTCAGATTAAATTAAATAGAATCAGATCAAATCGAAACTTAATACATAACAGAATCAATACAAAGATCAAAAACTAATCAAATTGTATCAAACTTTATACAAATTACAATCAAAACCAAAACAAACCCCTAATTCTCCTAAGTAAAAATAATTTCATAAAAAAGCTTCCTAATATATCTAAAGCAAAACACTATAAAACCTAAGTTTCTAAGACAGAAAAAGGGAGAAAATTTTACACAAGAAACATAATTTTACAGAGGGGAAATTTCAGAGGAGAAAAGAATTGACAGTGGAAGAACTTCATAGAGCCTGAGAGAAGGAGATTTGAGCATCGTCATAATCCAAACACCATCGTCGCTCTGTAAGCCTAGGGTTTCAACATCTGAAACCCTAGATCCTTAAACCGCCACCGCTGTACCTGAGAAACACGAACAAAGAGGATTAGTGATCCACATAATTAGAGGAGAACAAATAATTCACGCACAAAGAGGTAATCCGTGGAAAACTTAGATTTAGGGTTTTTTATTATTGTTGTGTTTTTGTAGAGATTTTGGGAGGGTTGGGGTTATACTTAGGTTATTTATTATGGTGGTTGCCTCAGAGAATGAGAGAAGTGATCGAGTGCCACCACCGCTTATGGATTTGATTAGGGTTTCTGTTGTGGTGAGAAGATAGAAGAAGAATAGGGTAGAGGGGGGAAGATAACGAAAATGGCAAAAATGTTTAGTAAAATAGAAGATATAATGTTTTCATAATCTTCTGCATGCCATCCCACACGTGTTACCATGCTCCTTCCATCATAACCATGTGATCCCCATCAAGCGCCCTAAAACGCACGACCATGGTATTACAATGTGCCCATCCACATGGAGTCCAAACAGACTCCCAACCCTCTTTGGGCCAGGCCCTGTTACTAAAGCCACCTCCCCTCTGTTTTTTTTACTAACCACGCACAAAACCTCACCCCCCCCCCCCCCCTCAGCCTAATGAGCCAAGTCCAATATCTGGATATGGACCCCTACACTCCCAACTTTTGCTAAGTATTTCAAACCTACACCCCCCTGTTGCTACATACACCCTCCTATTTTGCTAGCCCACTATAACTCACACCCCTCTACATTTTTTATTTTATTTTTTTATTTTATTTTTTTATCATTTATAATTTTAATATATTTATAATTTACAATATTATATTTACTATTATTATAAAACCAACATTTATTTTCAAACTCATACAAATATTTATTTTATTGCATCAAAAATCAATTTTTTTTATCATGTATTAATAAGTCATTTTTTATAATTAATACATTAAAAAATATCTAACCAACCCCAAATAATTTTTATTAAATCAACTTAAACAACAATCAATTTTAAAAATGGATTACGAGAATATTTTAATCGACTGTGCGCTTCATCTGAAAACTCTGTTATTCACACATCCAGACTAAGTACAAGGAGAATTCAAATATCTTCATAATCCTTAAAAAACACCAACCAACTACGAACTACGAATTAGGACTCTGATTCTTCGTAAGAGGATACGTAGGCATACGACTAAAATCGCGGCGAGTTTCCCTAATAAAAAATTAAAACTTTATTTCTTAAAGATTGCGCTTCCAAACCCTAGTATCCTTGTAAACAAGGTAGATGAGAGGTTCCCAACACCATCCCTTCGTCTAAGAACGAGTCCAACAACTTAGAATCTCTGTCCATGTTAGTGTTATCCTTTATATTTCCTTCCTTAGGATAAAAATTTAGGGTGGCGACTCTCAATTTAAAATCGGTTACAACATTGGTGAGTTTAACAAGAAAGGATATGTTTTTCAAGGAGAGAAAGGTATCCTAAGAGTCATGAAGGGTTCGAAGGATGCCTTAAGAGGCGTTAAGAAGAAAGGCTTATATACCCTTGAGGCTGAAGTTATAAGTGGTTCGACAAATATTGCTTCCACGAAACCTTTGTCGAAGAAAAAAATTTGGCACATGAGATTGGGCCATGTCACTGAAAGGGGTCTGGTCGAATTAGGGAAACAAAATTTGCTTTGTGGAGATAAAGTCGAAAAGCTGAAATTTTGTGAACCCTGTGTACTTGAAAAATCTTCTATAGTGAAGTTCAAAAAAGGCAAACGAAGAACACATGGAACCCTTGATTACATCCATGTTGATCTTTGGGAGCCTGTAATGTGTCCATCACATTAAAGAGGAAGGTATTTTCTATCCATAGTAGATGATTATTCCAGAAAGTTATGGATATTTGTCTAGAAGACTAAGGATGAAACTATTGAGAATTTCAAAAGTTGGAAGACTCTAGTCGAAAATCAAACTGGTAGAAAAGTCAAGAGGTTGAGAACAAACAATGGCCTTGAATTTTGCGATGAGGCATTTGACAGCTTTTGTGATTCCTCTGGTATTTCAAGACACATAACTACTGCAGGTACTCCATAACAAAATGGTTTGGCTGAAATATTTAATCAAACTATTTTGGAGAGAGTTAGATCCATTTTGACTAGTGTTAGGTTAAAGAAGGTGTTTTGGGCTGAGGTTGTTTCAATAATAACATATCTTATAAACAGATGTCTTTCGACTATGTTAGATATGAAAACACCTGAAGAAATTTGGTCAGGACATCCACCAAATCTCGACAAATTGAGAGTTTTTGGCTGTGTAGCCTATGCTCACATTAGGTAAGACAAGGTCGAACCTAGAGCTCTGAAATTCATGTTCATGGGATACCCTGAAGGAGTCAAAGCTTATAGGCTATGGTGCCTAGAGCCATGTCACAGGAGGATTATCACCAATTGAGATTAGTTTTCAATGAAGCCGAAATGGATTTAAAGAAAATTGATGATGTTGATTGAAGTGTAGAAATATCTGATGAAGAGCTGGAACAGAGAGAGATTCCTGTTAAGGTGGAGCATGTTGATGTTGAATTGCGTATCCTAGATGAAGTCAAAGAAGCAGAAGATGTAGAGGAAGTTGAGGAAACTATCGATGACTGCCTATTGGTAAGAGATAGGACGAGAAGAATCATTAAGCCACCTCAGAGACTTGGGTATGCAGATCTTATAGCTTATGCCTTAATTTTTGCAAGTCAGGTTTTAGACGAAAAAGAAGAACCCGGAGACCATAAGGAAGTTATGAGGAATCGAAATAAGACTCAATGGATGAAGGCCATGGATGATGAGATGAAATCTCTTCATGAAAACAACACTTCGGAACTGATTAAGAAACCTGTTGAGGCTAGGTTAGTCAGCTGTAAATGGATTTTCAAAGTTAAATAAGGAATCAAAGGAATGGCGTCGAAAAGATACAAGGCAAGGTTGGTTGCAAGGGGTTTCACTGAGAAAGAAGGTGTCGACTTTATTTATGTGTTTTCTCCTGTTGTGAAGCACATGTCCATTTGAATGTTTCTTTCCATGGTGGCACAATACAACCTTGAATTGGAACAAATGAATGTGAATACTGTATTCTTGTATGGTCATCTAGATGAAACAATCCTGATGAGGCAACCTGAAGGTTATGTAGAAAAGGGAAAAGAAGATTATGTGCGCAAGTTGAAAAGATCATCATCTGGGATGAAGTTGTCTTCTCGACAATGGAATAGGAGATTTGACATGTTTATGACACACATAAGTTTCATTAGAAGTCAGTTCAACCACTGCGTACCTGGTAATTCATTTGTTATTTTGTTGCTTTATATTAATGATATTCTCATAGCAAGCAACAATATCGAAGATGTAATGAGGGTGAAGGTTGAACTAAATAAGGAGTTCAAAATAAAGGATCTGGGAGTTGCATCCATGATTCTTGGGATTGTCACTCAAAGAAATAGAAAGCAGTCAAAATTATGCTTATCTCGAGAGGCATTCCTATGGAAGATTCTTAAGAAGTTTGGTATATCAAATTTAAAGCCTGTTGTGACTCCAACAAATCCTCAATTCAAATTGAGTATAAATCAGTGTCGCAGTACTGATATTGAAATAGCTTATTCGAATAGCATCCCATATATTAATATAATAGGTTCTTTGATGTATGATATGGTTTGTACTAGACCCGACATAGCACATGCAGCGAGTCTTGCAAGCAGGTACATGACGAATCCTGGAAAGGCTCACTGGCAATTATTGAAGAGGATTCTAAGGTACATAAATGGGTCTCTGAGCAGAGTACTTATTTATGGTGGAGCCTTGGGTGAAGATAGTAAAACATTAATCAAAGAATATGTCGACTCTGATTATGCAAGTTGTATGGATTCTAGAAAATCTATTTCTGGATAGTTTTCACTATGTTTGATACATCTTTTAGTTGGAAAGCAACACTTCAGAAAGTTGTTGCATTATCAATCACTGAAGCAGGATATATTGCTTTAATTGAAGCTGTGAAAGAAGCATTGTGGCTTGAAGGTTTTGCTAAGGAGCTGAAACTTCAAGGTCAAGTTATCACTATTAAATATGATAGTCAAAGTGAAATACACCCATCGAAGAATTCAGCCTATCATGAGTGAACCAAGTACATTGATGTGAGGTTGAATTTCGTCAGAGGGGTAATCTAGCGTGAAGAAGTCCAAGTGCTGAAGGTTTCGACAAATCATAATGTTGTTGATATGATCACCAAGACATTGTCCAATTATAAGTTTTTCCACTGTATATAGTTGGAAAAGCTGCATAAAGAAAGATAGTTTGTTCCTTTGATGTTAGAGTTTGTTCCAATGTGAAGATTTGTGAGATATTGGATCGAACTCTATTAGGTCGAAAGATAGCTTCTTGGTTTCGACAGTTCGACAAAGTTGTAGCATGCAGTCGAAGTTGCTCACATGCTGGTGTCGAAGTATTCTATGTTGTAGTCGAAGAAGGATCAATCATGCAATGGTCGAAGAATGTTAGGATTGTTAGCATCGAATTGACCCTGTTTGTTATGTTTAATTGTTTAAGTTAGCTTGTACCCTAAGTTAGATTGTAATGGGAATTTGTGAAAAAAGACCATTAATTTAGTATGTTAGATTTATTATAAATAGCATACTAGTCTCTCATCATTGCATACTACAAATCCTAATTTAGGGTGAGAGGGTTATTTGTTATTCTTGTATACTTGTAATCTTGTTTGAAGAGAAAGTAAAGAAGTTATAACCAATCCTTATGTTCTTCTTGTTTTTCCATCTTTTCTACCTCTATTTATTTCTTGATCATAAAGAAATAAATTTATACTTTAGTTCAAGGTATCATTTTTCACAACATAGACAGTTTTCAAATCCAAACTATTAACTTTCAAATTCGTAAAATTGGAAAGAAGTTGAAGTTTTGAAAAGAAAAAAGGTTGTCATTTAGAGTAAGGAGTCCTATCATTAAGGAAATAGACTAGTATATCCCTACCTACATCAAGAATACCTTTCTTCTTTAAGATGAAATTTACAGTCAAATGGAAAAGAGAATTTATAACTCTTGATGGGTGGTAAAAACAGTTACGTTGGGAAACTTCACTATATCATATGACATGCCACGTGTAACTATAAAAGAAGGGGTGGGTAAATTCTAGTACTTTTAGAGAATTCAATGAGGCTATGCTAAGAAAATGGTAGGTAACGTCAACATGAAAAAAAAAACTGATAGATAATTAGATAACCAAGCGCAATAACTAGATAACCAATAGTATGAATACTCATCTAAAAGGGGTCCCCCAAAAAAATTTTGAATTATGTGAATATATTATATAGATGATAACTTATCTGTTGATAATTTTTAGGGAACCAATGTTATGATTCATGACGAGAAAGATAGAATAGTTATTGCTTCAACTTTGAAAGAGATTTGAATGAATAAACAACAATAATATTTGATAGGCGTGTGGTATCTTTATTATAGTTGACTTTTTCTAAGATTAATGTTTCAAGAGGATGACCTTTTAATTAGATTGTTGTTGATCATAACATCGGAAGGAAGATGGTTTGTTTCCATAACTCTGAGATAGTGTTTGTCACTAGAGTTGAGAATAATGTAGCCCCGATATTGATAATAACATGGTATAGATTAAAGAGATCCCTCTCGTAATATTGGCCTAATCTCTCTCTTTTTATGGATAGGATTTTTTTATTAAAAACATCAATTTCCCAACACAATATGCTTAAATGAAAAACATTACACAAGAATTAAAAATACTAAGATCAATAGGCATACTACACCAACTCTCACGTAGAACCAGTCAAACCACCCCTTACCAAATAGGCAATGTAAAGACTATAACGAAGCTTGCAACCACATAGCTCGTGTGGATGCCTCAAACCTCATAAATTGATACCAAAAGCCTTAGCATCCCAATAAAAATTATACTAAAAACAACGAGACTATTACTCTCAAACCTTTGAAAGACAAAATTCACGTGACTCTATAATAGTATTTGATGGGTTATGAGAAATTTCATATATAGATGGAAGCGAACATATAAAAAAAATCTGAGGATCCATCCATTGAAATTGTAATTCTATTATAAATAATATATTTTATGATAATGATTTCATCTCATATAATAAAAAATTGAGGTAAAATACACGTACGCGCCCTGATATTCTCTATAAAAAATAATTTATTTTGTCGGTTTTAGTAAAAAAATTAAGACCTACACTATTTCAAGATATATGCTTTGAATTCTATAAACGGTAGTTTTTGTTAGTTATTTTTTTAAAAGTGGTATCTTTTTTATTTTAGTTTTTATTAAAATATTAAATTATTTATTCTATTGGTTTCTCTAATAACTGAGGGGTAATACTATCCACATTTAACTATAAGAGTAAGAGTATTTGTTCACTAACTTTTATCCTAAACCTAACTCATATATACAATTTTTTGGGATTAATTGCAAGACAGAATTTTTTTTTGATTATGTGTTGTTGTTCTTCTAACACCCACCTTTAACAAATTATTTTTCTATTCTTGTGATCTATCTCACATAATAGTATTGTTTTTGTTGTTGGTGGTGATGGTGGTAGTGGTCATGTTTCCACCTCTTGCCAATGTTGAATGCTAAAAAGAAACATTATTTTATTTTAGAATAACTATTCAATGTTGTCAATCAAAGAAAATATTATGTAATATATTTCTTTCTTTGATTGGCAACATTTAGAAATTTAATCCTAATTATACTGCAATTTATTTTGAATTTAGTCTGTTATTTGATTATTGCAACACACAAAGAAAAATGTAAATTTAAAAAAAAAATTGAAAAAGGAAACAATACATGTTTCTTTCAATTTTTTTCCATTCACCATTTTTTTGAAATAGATGTAATCTACTACCTCGGTTGATTTGGGAACCGAGGGGAAAAGTCTCTTTTATTTTATTTTTTATTAAAAAACAAATAATATGTGCCCTCAGTTTGAAAAAGTAATTCAGTTTTGTCTCAACATATCTTTGTCGTTCATTTATAAAATATCTGTAGCGGTAGAAATGTTGACACTAAGTTATTGGATTGACTTAATTTGTACATATCAAATAAGAATTATCACCGCGCTTTATTGTTTTCAAAGGAAATGGGAAAAAAGCGAATAAACCCAATCTAGGTACGAGTAGGGTGACAAAATGGATAGGGTCCGCCGGATTGGTCCGTTTAACCCGCCATTTTTGGCAGGCTGGGCTAAGGTTTTTGGCTTTGTACCTTAAGTTGGCCCGTCCCGTCTAACCCGCTTAAAAAAGCGGGCTGAGGCAGGGCGGGACGGGTTTTCCCCGCGAGCTTTTTATTAAAACTTGTACTCTTTTTATTAAGAATTAAAACAACTTTAAATATAAAAACAACACTTATCTCTTAGGATTGTATTATAAATTATTATACAATCAAATTGATTTATAATTGTAATATTCTTTCTATAATTTTGTAATATATGTGTTGATTGAAAATAATTAAAATAAAAGAACAAATGTATGACAAACATAATTATTAACTTTTCAATATATTGGCTCAGATGTTTTCTTTAAAAATAGATGTTGATTTTAAGAAAATGAAGGATTTGATTAGTGTATTACGTGTGACAAATTTATGATTTAACAATTAAAGAATCGGTCAATGTAAGAGTCTATATAATGTAAACAGTGAGAAACTTGGGTGTTGATATTTTATGCATTACTATTTTATGCACTGTGATGTTTTATGCAATGTTATTGTTATCATTGTTGGTTTTGTATAAATTCTAAATTGAGTTCTTTTAGTAGTTAGTTTTTAAATAGAATTATGATGATATGTATTGTTTATTTATTGATATTTTTTTATTGTGCTTGAGTTTATTTTGTTTATTTTGTTGTAATTGGTCTTTATTTATTAAATTTTTTGAATTGTTTGGACTTAAGACATCTTGAAGTTCGATTATGCGTTGTTAAAAAAGTTTCTTTATCGACCTCTTTGGTAAAAATTAAAAAATTTCTAAATTATGTATTAAATCAAATTATAAAATTATAAAACATAAAAAATTGGCGGGCCGGCCCGCCAACCCGCCAACTCATTTGTAAACGGGGCGGACTTGACTTTTGAGCTCGGGCCCCTACGATGATCCGCCCCGCCCCGCCCCACTTTTGGACGGGCTTAAATGGGGCGGGCCGCCCGCTTTTCCACCCCTAGGTATGGGGGTTGATTATGCAAAGGGAAGGTATTAGAACCCTAAACATCTATGGTACTCCGCACGAACCTCTTTGAAAATCTGTGTATTTTGACTATAAAAAATGTATACAAAAAATAGATGGTAGAGATGAAAAAAGAAGTATTTTTTACAATTGTTGCATCTGCCGCGGTTGTGAACCTTTAGCGCCTACGTACCATCTTTCGTATAATAGGGGATCAGGGACTCGTAGTTCACCTCAAAAATGTTAAAACACATGTATGTTGGTTAATTTTAAGAGAAGAAACATCATTGTCATATCTGAGTGGAAAATAAACTTACTATCCACAATCATGAGAAATGAGCATTTTCATCATCTCAAAGTGGAGGACATAGTCTTGGATTTAAAATACATCACTCAATACCCAAATGGAAAATGACTCACTTCACTATATATTGGAGAAGTATAGTAGCTTGTATCACTACAAGAATCAACTAGAGTATAATCTTTTGAGAAAAGTTTTAAAATAAAAAAGCCAAAGTGGCTAAATGGTTTAAATGAGGTTAATGACTTTTAGTCTTCTAAAAATATGTCAAAGTATGATTAAATCGATTAGGAGTTTAATTAAGAAAAGATTTTTGAAAATGCATAGACCAAAGTCCAAGTTTATTATGAAAGCGGTTCAAGTTATAAAACAACAAGAGTTTTGAAAAGGAAGAAGGAGACTTTTGAAGTTAAAGAAGATGGGAGGAGATGAAGGAACTATCATAAAGCATCAGGTAAAAGTTAAGGAAAAGAATGATCTAAAAAACAAGAAGTCAACACTTGGCATAAGAAGTCAAAGTAGAATTCACATCATTTGGATTAAAACCAACCAAGCAAAAATATTAAGCCTCTCATAAATACCAATTTCAGGTGAATTAAGAACCAAGCAAAGACTTCACTGACAAAAATTTACCAGAGTAACAACTGTATACAGAGAAACTCTCAATCACAGATAAAGTATGAAAATCAGAATAACCTGCACACCGAAAAAATTCAAACCAATGTGTTGTAACCATTTTTAAATTGAGAGTCGCCATCCTTAATTTTTATCTTTAGGAATGAGATATAAAGGATAACCCTAATTTGATCATAGATTCTAAGTTGTTTGACTCGTTTCTAGACTAAGGGAAGGTGTTAGACACCCCACATCTACCTTGTTCATGAGGATACTAGGGTTTAGAATTATTGCTTAAGAAATAGGGTTTTAATTTTTATTAGAGGAACTCGCCATGATTTTAGTCGTATGCTTATGTATCCTCTTATGAGGAATCAGAGTCTCAATTCGTAGATCATAGTTGTTTGGTATTTTTTATGAATTACGAAGATGTTTGAATTTCCCTTGTACTTAGTCTGAGTGTGTGAATAGCGGAGTTGTTAGACGAAGTTCACAGTCGATTAAAATATCTTCGTAATCCTTTTTTTAAAAATAATCTTGGATTTAATTAAATTAGTAAAAAAAATTAGTTTTGTGTTAAGTATTTTTTAAATGTATTAATATATAAAATTATTATTAATGCATGGTTAAAAATAATTCTTTTTTATTAAGAATTAAAACAACTTTAAATATAAAAACAACTCTTATCTCTTAGGATTGTACTATAAATTATTATACAATCAAATTGGATTATAATTGTAACGTTCTTTCTATAATTTTCTAATAAATGTGTTGATTGAAAATGATTAAAATAAAAGAATAAATGTATGACAAGCATAATTATTAAGTTTTCAATATATTGACTCAAATGTTTTCTTTAGAAATAGATGTTGATTTTAAGAAAATGAAGGATTTGATTAGTGTATTACGTGTGACAAATTTAGGATTTAACAATTAAAGAATCGGTCAATATAAGAGTCTATATAATGTAAACAGTGAGAAATTTCGGTGTTGATATTTTATGCATTACTATTTTATGCACTATGATGTTTTATGCAATGTTATTGTTATCATTAATGGTTTTGTGTAAATTCTAAATTGGGTTCTTTTAGTAGTTAGTTTTTAAATAGGATTATGATGATATGTATTGTTTAGTTATAGATATTTTTTTATTGTGCTTGAGTTTATTTTGTTTTTTTTGTTGTAATTGGTCTTTATTTATTAAGTTTTTTTGAATTGTTTGGACTTAAGACATCTTGAAGTTCTATTATGCGTTGTTAAAAAAAATTATCGACCTCTTTGGTAAAAATTAAAAAATTTCTAAATTATGTATTAAATCAAATTATAAAATAAAAAAATAAAAAATTGGCGGGCCGGCCCGTCAACCCGCCAACTCATTTGTAAACGAGGAGGGCTTGACTTTTGAGCTTGGACTTCTACGATGGCCCGCCCCATTTTTGGACGGGCTTAAATGGGGCGGACCTAAATGGGGCGGGCCGCCCGCTTTGCCACCCCTTGGTACGGGCGTTGGTTATGCAAAGGAAAGGTATTAGAACCCTAAACATCTACGGTACTCTCCATGAACCTCTTTGAAAATCTGTGTATTTTGGCTATACAAAATGTATATAAAAAATAGATGGTGGAGATGAAAAAAGAAGTATTTTTTACAATTTTTGTATCCGCCGTGGTTGCGAACCTTTAACGCCTATGTACTAGGATCAGGGACTCGTAGTTCACCTCAAAAAATTTAAAACACATGTGTGTTGGTTAATTTTAAGAGAAGAAACATCATCGTCATATCCGAGTCGAAAATAAACTTACTATCCACAATCATGAGAAATGAGAATTGGCATCATCTCTAAGTGGAGGACATAGTCTTGGATTTAAAATACATCACTCAATACCCAAGTGTAAAATGGCTCACTTCACTATATATTGTAGATGTATAGTAGCTTGCATCACTACAAGAATCAACAAGAGTATAATCTTTTGAGAAAAGTTTTAAAATAAAAAAGCCAAAGTGGCAAAATGGTTTGAATGAGGTTAATGTCTTTTAGTTATCTAAAAATATGTCAAAGTATGATTTGATCTATTAAGAGTTTAATTAAGAAAATATTTTTGAAAATGCATGGACCAAAGTCCAAGTTTATTATGAAAGCGGTTCAAGTTATAAAACAAGAAGAGTTTTGTAAAGGAAGAAGAAGACTTTTAAAATTAAATAAGATGGGAGGAGATGAAGGGACTACCATAAAACATCAGGTAAAAGTTAAGGAAAACAACGATCTAACAAACAAGAAGCCAACACTTGACATAAGAAGTCAAAGTAGAATTCGCATCCTTTGGATTAAAATCAAGCAAGCAAAAATATTAAGCCTCTCATGAATACCAAGTTTCAGGTGAATTAAGAACCAAGAAAAGTCTTCACTTAAATTTTTTTGCCAGAGTAACAACTGTATACAGAGAAACTCTCAATCACAGATAAAGTATGAAAATTAGAATAACCTGCACATAGAAAAAATTCAAACCAATGTGTTGTAATCATTTTTAAATTGAGAGTCGCCACTCTTAATTTTTATCTTTAGGAAGGGGATATAAAGGATAACCCTAATTTGATCAGAGATTCTAAGTTGTTTGACTCATTTCTAGACGAAGGAAAGGTGTTAGGCACCCCACATCTACCTTGTTCACAAGGATACTAGGGTTTAGAATTATGGCTTAGGAAATAGGGTTTTAAATGTTATTAGAGGAACTCGCCACAATTTTAGTCGTATGCCTATGTATCCTCTTATGAGGAATCAGAGTCTCAATTCGTAGATCATAGTTATTTGGTATTTTTTATGGATTACGAAGATGTTTGAATTTCTCTTGTACTTAGTCTGAGTGTGTGAATATCGGAGTTGTTAGACGAAGTTCGCAGTCGATTAAAATATCTTTGTAATCCTTTTTTTAAAAATAATCTTGGATTTAATTAAATTAGCAAAAAAAAATAGTTTTGGTTAAGTATTTTTTTAAATGTATTAATATATAAAAATATTATTAATGCATGGTTAAAAATATTTTTTTACAATAAATAAATATTTGAATGAGTTAGAAAATAGATATTTGATTTTATAATAATAGTAAAATAATATTAGAACTTATAAATATATATATATATATATATATATATATATATATATATATATATATATATATATATATATATATATATATATATATATATATATATATATATATATATATATATATATAAAATAATAATTATAAATAATAAAAGAAATTAAAAAACGCAGGGGATGCATTTTGTGTTGGGCTAGCAAAACATGGAGTATAGCTAGTAGTGTCCTGAATTCAGATGTTGAATTCAGACCCAAATGCAGGGGGTTGAGGTATTGCATAGGTTAGTAAAATATGGGGGTCTAGTTAGCAGGGGCCCAAGTCCAGATGTTGGACTTGGCCCATTAGTGTTAGGGGGTGTGGGTTTTGTTAACGTGGCCAGAATAAACAGAACATGGGTGTGAATATCATGGGCTTAGGCCCAAAACAAAATAAGGTCCATTTAGGCCATGTGTAGGATGGGACACAGTGTTATCATGAGCGTGAAAATTAAGAACGTTTGATGATGATCTGAAGGTCATGGCAAGGAGTGCATGGTAAGGTTTTTAGGCGCGTGGATACTGGATCAGGGAATGTTTATAAAAACGAACGAATGGATTGAGAGCCTATTTTTTCCTTTTCTTTCTCTCTCTACAGCGAAAAAAACCACAAACTTTGTAAAACTTAGAGACAGAGGCTCTGACCTCTCTCTAAAACTTAGGCGGCCGGAAATCGCTTGGTCACGCCGTCCTCCGTAAACCACCCCTAACCCCCCCCCCCCTTTTCTCTAGTTTTCCGATTATTATTCAACCGGAAACATCAAACCTCCAAACCCTCTGCTGTGAATCTTCATCTGGGTTCATAGAACCCTAATGGTTCGTGAAGAACCCTAACTGTCAAAAACCCATAACACTTAACACTGATGAACCCTAACCCTAGTATGTAGAACCCTAACCCTAACCTAAACCTAAAACCCCCATAAATTCAAAACCAAACACCAATCGTCCCCAAATCAGCAACGATACCCATTAAAGCTAAGTTTGAGGCTTACCTTCCTTCTAGTGATTCTTCTCGTAGTTTGATTTCCTCTTTCTGATTCCCTCTTTCCTTCTTTGCTTGCAAGTATGATGGTGTGGGAAGGCTTGAAGCACAGATCTAGGGTTTCAGAAATTGAAACCCAGATCTCAAGGAGGAAATTGACTTGTGGATTCTGCTTTTGTTATGCTTCTTCACTCTAAATTTCTTTTTTTTCCTTTTACTCTTAGAATTGGGGCTATTTGTAGTCTTAGGTTTTTAGATAAATTAGGAAAATGTTTTATGATTGTCATTACTTTTGTAATCTGTTAGGAATTAGGGGATTTGATTTTTTTGTAATTGATTCGATTATGTTTTTAGATGATTTCGTTTGAGATTAGTCTTCTGTAATATGTGTTTGGACTTGTATTTGTGTATGTTCCTTTTAATGAATAAAGATGAATATTAATTTTCAAGATTTATTTGATCCAATCGAAGATTTAATTTTGTTTTGGTTTCAAAAAGCGTTTTTCAGGTCTGAACAGTGTGTGTTTTTTGGGCCTTGGGCTTGATTAGGGTTTCTTAATCCCTTGCATTGACTTGGGTCAACAAAAGACTAAAATATAAATTTAATAAAATAACAACAAAAATAATAATAAAATAGGTATTAGTAAAATAAAATAATAGTAATGTATACAAACACAATATAGGCTCTCACAAAAAAGTCTGCATTGGGCCAGCAAATTGTCTTAATGGGCCTTTCAAAAATTCACCCTCCCTCTTTGTTAAAACTTAACAAACCTTTCATGAGTCATTAGATTTTGATGGCCCAAAACATTACCTCTTTTATCTTTTAACTAGGCCAGCAAATTGTTTTAATGGGCCATCAGATTTTGATGGTCCATTTAAGACAATGCACCCCTATTGTAACCATAAAACATCAATCTTACATGCGTATTTTTAATTTAGAAAGCCCATAAACTCTTTTGTTAAAACACCCCCCCTTCTACCCCACGGTGATTTGACAATAATAAAAAGGAATAATGTTAATTATAAATTCGTAGGGAGAATTTGGAGTATGACAGTTGTCCCTATTTAATTATTCTTCGATTGGATAGTGCGAGAATACACAATTCTCACACATTTGAATCGGAGGTTCATTAAATAATGGAAGACCCCAAAATTTGTTCTATAGAAAGTAAGGATATGTAGTACATCATTCCTATGAGGATGAAAAAGTCGGCAAAGGTGATGATGTATCATCTCACCAGGGTTTGAACAAAATGTTTTGATTTAGCTTAGATATGACGACGCGGATAACTCGTCAGTATCTAAAAGAGATCGTAGATTTCTTGCATATTTACCCTAACCTATAAGGTGAATGATACAAGTTTGAAAAGTTGACTTACTAATGCTTTGAGACTAATATAGTAAGTTTATGACACAGATTTTGTCTATTCATCGCAACCTACGGGATGAATAAAACAAAGTTTGATAACACATTACTGCATGGAGACTAATGCAATGGATTATGCAGATTTCGTTATGTTTACTACGACCTAGGGAGTAGATAGTACAAGGATGAACATGTATATTTATCACAACCTATGGCATAAAAGACAACAGGGGTGGGCTTATGTTATTCATCACAACCTAGGGGATGAATAGTATAACCCTGAAAATTCGCATACCTATCACAACCTTGTGGATAAGTATTTGAAGATTTTGTGTGTTTACCACGACCTAAGGGATAAACGACACAAAGATAGACTCATGTATTCATTACAACCTAGGGAATGAATAATATGAACCTGGTAATTCGCACACCTACCACAACCTAGGGGGTAGATGATTGAAAAGTATTTGGTGATCAAATCTTAGATAACTAGACCAAAGATTAGATCGGATTTTTATCGATTGTGTTTGTTCTCAACTATGGTAAATGATTTTTTTGTTATACTGACAAAGGGCCCTAAGATCTTGGTTTTACCCAAAGTGTGTTGGAAAAAATGTCATGTATGATTTATATGCATAATGTCCTAGATTGATATGGAGCCCATAATGTATATACATCGAGTATTTTGCGTATGCCCCAAATGTTTACATATGTACCAAATGTGTGTATATGCCCCAAAGTTTTATGAAAACTGTTTTTTGATATTCCCTCCTTTTAAACCAATGATTTTGTGTTACCAACTCCCCAACATTGCATTGTTGTGGTATCTTTGAATTGATTTACACAAAAATGAAAGGTGACAGCAAGATCTTGATATTGGTATCACAAGCGCATGCGTAGGCATGGACGTAGTTGTGGATACAGGTGTGGATGTAGACATAGGCATGGACGTAGGCGTGGTTTTTATTTCGATGTTTTCCTAACCAGAATACTTTTTGATGTTATATCAAATGCTTTTATTTTTCAAATCTCCAAAATGATTTCAACGCAGTATTCACAAAAATAATCATAGTATTTTGCATACAAGTATAAAATGGAAAAGTACAGTTAAAAGATTGAAAAAGTAAATTTTTTATTGATTAAATATGCCTCATAATAGGCGAGAGTACAAGATGAAATTCCTTGAAAAAGGTAATAACACAAAGTTTTAAAACTGAAAATGGCAATGAACATGATTATTACTACTATTGTTTCCCCAATGTCCTTTTGACAGCTCCAACCTCCTTTACTTCTGAGTTAAATGATTTGGATCAATCTCTTCCTTTGTGGTCCGCAGTCATAGTTCTTAATTGTGGTCTTTATGTTCTTTATTTTTGAATAAGATCCCTATTTTTTGCCTGGATCGCCCTCTCATGTTTTAAATCCACCGGAATAATTTTTTTCTGTATGTCCCTAATTTTTGCCTGGATCGCCCTTTAGGATTTTCAATCCACCGGGGCGCTCCTTTTTGCCTAAGTACCATGTTTAGGGTTCGAACTTAGCGAGATTTTTATACATAGTATTTTTTTACTGTGTCTGAATTCGCTGGATGTGGCAGTACTTCCCCATCCATTGTTGTGAGGATGAGACCACCACCAGAGAATGTTGATTTTACCACATATGGACCTTCGTAGTTGGGTGTCCATTTACCATGTGAATCGAGGCAAAGCAGTTGAATCTTCTTGAGCACCAAATCCCTTTCTTTGAACACTCGAGGGAGAACTTTCTTGTCGAATGCTTTCTTCATCCGCTTCTGATATAACTCGCCGTGACATAAAGCTGTCAAACTTTTTTCTTCAATGAGGTTGAGCTGATCAAGTCTTATCTAAACCCATTCTGCTTCTTCAAGCTTTTTTTCCATTAGAACTCGAAGCGATGGAATTTCTACTTCAACTCGGAGTACTGCCTCCATGCCATATACTAGCGAGAAAGGATTTGCACCTTTTGATGTACACACGAAAGTGTGATAGCCGTGTAGAGAAAAGGGAAGCATTTCATTCCAATCATTATATGTCTTCCCTATTTTCTGAATGATTTTCTTGATGTTCTTATTGGCAGCTTCCACGGCCACGTTCATCTTAGGTCGATATGGTGAGGAATTATGATGCTTGATCTTGAAATTATCGTATAACTCCTTCATCATTTTGTTGTTCAGATTTTTCCCATTGTCCGTAATGATTCTACTTGGAACCCCATATCAACATATGAGATTTTTATTTGATGAATCGAGTAACCACTTAACTTGTCCATTTGCGTAGAATTCCACTTCTACCCATTTGGAGAAGTAACCAATGGCAACCAGTATGAATCGGTGTTCGTTAGATGCTTTCGGTTCGATCTTGCCTATCATATCAATTCCCCACATAAAAAATGGCCAAGGAGAGCTCATGACATTCAGAGGAGTTTGTGGTATATTCATTTTGTAGGCGTAGATTTAGCACTTGTGAGATTTCCTTGTATAATGATGTTGTACCCCAAAATTTTCCCTCTCATTTTTCAAGACATGCTCATAGAGGTCCTCAATTGCTCAAGGTTGACCAAGAATTGACCAGACAAATTCTCCTCCTAAGTAATGGATTTCCAACTAGGGTTTCACTTTTCACAAAGAATTTTGGGTTGCAAAGACCTCAAGTGATTTCCATGGTCCCTAAAATGTCTCCAACAATGTCCATGACAAGTTTCATGCCTCGCACTACAAGCTTGCTCAGTCAATTGCTCAAGTGTTTGAAAATCAACTATATTGGTCAAAAAGTCAACTATGGTCAACATACAGTCAAACTTCAATATTTTTGGTCAACATCAACATTTTGAAGTGATATCCATCATTTGATCAAGGGTTGATCATGATTCCTCAAGGAATGCTCTCAAATCCTCAAGAATCAAAATTGCTAAATTAGGGTTTCTATAGGAGAAGTCAACTGAACTTTGACTAGGCATAACTTTCACATACTTCATACATTTTCCCCAACCAAAGCTCATCTTTAATAGAATCCAATTCCCTAAAACTTCTCTTTTATCCTCAAGTTCAAGAAATGCACCATTTGAAAGATACAAGCTCATACATTACATGTTGTTGTACCCCGAAATTTTCCCTCTGATTCCTCAAGGAATCACCCTGGATCCTCAAGTTTGCTTCCATCCAATTCCAAGTCTTGAACTGCAATTTTTCAAGAAAGTCGTCTGCAAGGGCAAACTGGTCAAAAGCACATTGAAAAATTCAAACTTTGACTTTTAAATAAAAAATCAAGTTTCAACAATTATATTTCATCAAGACATGAAACTAGTTCATCAAAATCAGAAGTCAGAAATTACTCTGAAAAAAATCAAATTTCTAAACATTTGGAAAATTTTCTAAGTGTTAAGAGAATGTAATACTTAAGAACTTCTGAGTCAGCCTCCACGCAAGTGCAGTCAGAAGTTACAAGCATGGTCCATAACATAGTCTTCAATCAGAACATGACTCTTCAGCGCATAGAGGTTACGTCTCTGATCTTCTGTGATCAGATTATCACCATAATGCTCAGCAAATTCTAGATATTCTCAAGACAGAGTTTGGTCAGAACTTCTGGGCAAGTTTTCAAAAAAAGCTCAGTCAGAGTTTTCCAGGGTAATTCAAAGAAGGTTAAGAAGCATGCTGCAAGCTTTCTAGAAAGTCTAAAATCTCCTTCAGAACATGCTTGAGCCAGAAGATAAGAGGATCGGAAGATTGGATGCTACGCAAGCTCAGAACTTCTGATCCAGAACTAAGCCTTGGTGTAGAATCTCACTTTGTAGGATTTCTGGTTGTGATAAGTCTCATCGTCATTTAATTCTCACAACCACTTTCTGAGTCTTTATCCAAAGGATTTTCACCACGTGTACCTTTACTGTCTTGGGATAGCAACTTTGATACTAAGCCCATGCTTTTCTTTTTGCTTTTCCTTAATTCCTGCTGACAACCACCATGCTTGCTTCAAGAACAAGGCAACACTTTAGCATATGAAGGTTATATTCAACGCTTTGGTCAGAACTTGACCAAATCCCAAAACCTTGTTTATACAACCTACTGCAGACCTATAACCAACACCTAGTTCAGCCTACGCCTGCATCCCATAATTACGCCAAACTAGCATACTAAAACAGTGATGAAAAAGCAAGGGAACAATATGCCAAAAGTGTTTAAAACTCATTTGTTTTCCCCCCAAAACCACAACAAATTCACCTATAAATACTTTTCTCCATCACACGTTCAAGGGGCTGGCTTTTGGAGAGAGAGATTGGCCAAAAGAGAGAAAAGGAAGTTGTGAAACCTTCATAAAAAATCCAGATTTCTCATACACAAAAAGGAACCTTTGTTCTTCCTTTTGAATCAAAGAACTTGGCATTTTCTCTTCCGTTACTCTTGCTGATTCCAGAACATCTAAAGGCAGCCACTCAAAGCTCCAAGCACGCTCCAGGTTCAAGGTAACTCTCTCTGACTTTGCTTGTTTTTTTATTCTGAACACCATTAATATGTAAATATCATAGTATTGATGTTTTCTATATCATTGCATGAATAAAAAAACTGTGGATCAGAACTTCTTGACTAAGGCTAGGCTCAGGATCAGGATAAGAACTTCTGTAAACTGTTGTGCTTTTTATCCTTCTGATTTGCTATTTGTTGAAAACTGAATGGATTACTGATGTGCTGATTCAGAGTTGAAATATGGCATAAAACATCTGATGTTCATCCATAGTTTTAGCATACAGAACTTCTATGATTTTTCTAACTGCTAACACACACAGAACTTTTGAGTTCTCCTCACTGTTTTAGCATACAGAACTTCTATGATTTTTCTCACTGTTAACACACACTGAACTTCTGATGCTTACATGCTGATAACGCACTGAACTACTGATGTTTACTCACTTTTTTAGCGTAACACAGAACTTATGACTTTTGGTTCACTGGCTGAACACCACCCAGAACCTCTGTGTTTTCCCTCTAACGTTTTTTGCAGGACTTCAGCACATAGAAATCCAGAACTTCTGTGTTTTCCCTCTAACGTGTCTTGCAGGACCTCAGAGTGTACCAATCCAAAACTTCTGATTCCATTAACATTCCTTTGTGTCATCACGCGCCTGGCTTCAGAACTTCTGATCCTTGTTGTTTTTCTTGCAGCAGCACACTGTTTTCTATCTTTCATTTATTCTCCTTTTCATCATTTTTAATATTAACATAAAAAAACATCAAAATATTTTCCTTTTAATTTATTTCCTTAAGACAAAAGCATTTTCTAAACAAGTTCATTTCTTTCTTATATTATGCATTTCAATATGGTTGTAATAGATAATTAGGACCTAAATTCCTTGCAATCCCCATTTATAAATTTGTACCCCCATCCCTCTAATGATTGTAATAGCGTAGAATTTTTACTTTCTCACTTTATTTCTTTCAAATGTTATTAGTAAATAGGATGTATGGCAACATAAAATCAACAAATAGATGACTTTCAAATACAAGATAAAATGCATGCAAACTAACACACTTGCACACACGCACCCTTAAGGTAATCTCACTTGTTGCCTATCGGAAAATAGTCATGTCCCTCGAACATGGGCATTTTAGAAAAAGACCCTCGATAAAAGATCGTAGTCCCTCGATGACCCTCGATGTTTCCTTCAGTAAACGATCTATTCCCTAAAATGACATTGCTAAAACGTTCCATGGGTTGCCTTCTATGACTATACAAACGTCCCAACGTCCGTCCCTTCACATCCAATGATGGGGCTTCTTACCAAATCAATGGTAAGCTAGCAACATCTAAAGGAGAACGAAAATCACTTTAAGACCTTTTGAGTAGGTAGATTCACTCCTAGTTACTCGCTTGCTCACAACAAAAACATTTTATGCACCAACACTCTCACTTTGAAACATTTTCAAAAGACAAACACTTTGTACACGTTCTTATATAAACGAGAACCATTACAAAGATACCTTTTCAAAATCACTTTCAAAAACAAATTTCACAAACACCTCTTTGAACTATTTTCGAAACAAACACTTTGTATGCATTCTTATAGAAATGAGAACCATTACGAAGTTCCATTTTCAAAAATACTTTCAAAAACCACACACCACAAGCACATTCAAACAAAAGCAAGTGATCTAGCGAGTAACTAAGAGCCCATGGAATACCATGGATGAAAAGGGTGCTAATACCTCCCCTTTTCATAATCTACCCCCCGAACCCGAGAAAACATCTCTAAAGGTCTTTCATGTGCTTTTTCACCTTTCCTTTTTGGATAAAAGAAAAATCGATGGTGACTCTTGCTAAACCGCAACATTTGCAAACACAGACGCAAAACCTCAAGTCAGTTCTCCCACCGTATCACAGAACTGGCGACTATGCTGGGGAATTTCTAAAAGTTGGGTTACCTTAGGGATAGATCACATTTACTTGCTTACATTGTTTGATTGTGTGCTTTACATTTTTGTTCCTTGTTTGGGTTTATTTATAAATCCTACACCCGAATTTGGGGACACCTTTTAGGTAAGTAGCAATAAACTGTGAGGGAACTGTGCGGGGTATACCGACATGGTTGAAGCTGTAACTACGTTGATGTGGCACTTTGGTTGGTATCGGTAACCCTTGAGTCAATCAAGGAGAGTACGGGGCCTCCGCGTGGTGTCGTGAAGCATCAACTGGCCTTAGATCCTTACTTGACCAACTTGGCCATTAGGACGTAGTGAGATGACCGACTATGGTGCAGTCCGAAGTTGGTAGATACTCGATGCTACACTAATTGAGGTTGGACTCTTGAGCTTTGTTTGGTTGCAAGTCAATCGCCTATGGAACGATGCTGGGAGAAAGATCGGTGATATTGAGATCCCTTAGAACCCGATTACTATTAACTAGGACAGGTTGAGCCAACTAAACTTCAAGAGGGTACTTACCTACAAACTCTATGCAAGCCTAAAACTAAGAATCTGTTTGCTTTGTGTGAATATGATTACTTGTATATAAACTTGCTTACCTCGCATATTTGTACATAACATCATAACATCATACCATAGAATTTTCAATAACCATTTCAAGGATCTTGAGGGTCTTTAAAGCAGAGTCACGTTGAACCAGACGTCTACCAAAGGGAAAAAGGATTTATTATCCTCTAAACAAACATCGTCAAAGATCAAGTACAACAACTTGAGTCAAGGGCTATGACCCACTTGACATGGTGAGCTTAATTCTCGTGGAAAGATATTCACCGATACAAAGTTCTCCAATCAAAGTTGTAAGTGACTACTAACATTTACCCCACGAGATCCTTGAAAACATGCATCCACATATCATGCATCATATCATTACAGGTTTCTCCCATACATGTATCCTTATCTTCCTACTGTTTATTTTAGTAAAATGGATATGGAACAAACGGTGAAAGATCTCCAAGCTTAAAACGCTCAATTCCAACAAATGTTCCTAGCTATGGCTAAGGGGCAAGAGGACCTGAAAACTCTCCTTCTCAAAGACAAGAGGAAGAAGTCCAAGAAGTCAGTAGGTGTCCTAAACTCGAGAAGAAGTCCTGGAGGACCAGTCAAGAGAGCTCTAGATCTTTCAACTCCATCCAACATGGGGGATAGTCATGAAGAAGACAACAGTCTGGATATTGGTGAAGCCGAAGCTGACTACTCCGAGGAAAAATATCCTCCCACTGATGACAAGTACAAACAGTAGGAGGATCGCCTCTGTGCTATGGATATTCAACAGATACCTGGCTTGGATTTAGGAGACATGGGTTTGGTTTCTGGAGTGGTCTTCCCGCCAAAGTTCAAAATCCCTACCTTTGCCCTGTACGATGGAGTCTCTTGCCCAAAGATGCACTTAAAGTCTTATGTTCGCAAGATTCAACCATACACAACTGATCCAAAGCTTTGGATCCATTTATTCCAAGAGAGCCTAGTAGGGACTCAACTCGAATGGTTCTATCAATTGGAGAGTTCTCGCATCCACACCTGGGAGGATTTGGCTGCTGCTTTCTACAAGCAGTATCAGTACAATGTTGATCTTGCACCAACTCGTGTGCAATTGCAGAACATGACCATGGGTTCCAACGAGAGCTTCAAAGGGTATGCCCAGAAATGGAGAGATCTGGCTAGTAGGGTGAAGCCCCCTTCAACTGACAGGGAGCTGATTGACATATTTATGGGAACTTTGACGGGACCTTTCTTTAAACACCTAATCGGAAGTTCCTCGGACAGGTTCACCGAGATAATATTGATTGGCGAAAGTGTCAAAGCTGGCACCAAAAGTGGAAAGATCCAAGGAGCCACACCTTCTGATACTCAGAAAAAGCCATACAATGGGAAGAAAGAGTCCAATGTTGTATATGGTCAAAAGAGTCGTCATGACCAACACATAGGAGAAATCTTGATCTCTAATCCTACGCCTGCTCAACAAAGATAGGGGCATCAACGTAAGGAGGTCGCGCCTAAAAGACAATTCACTAAGATCAACATATCATTGGCTCAAGCGCTACAACACATGTTGAAGGTAGAGCTGATTACGTTAAAGGCTCCTATTCGAAACCCAAATACTTCCGCTCCTACCTATCATCCCAATGAAAGGTGTTCATACTACTCTGATAGTCCGGGACATGACACAAACAACTATTGGGCTCTGAAGAACAAAGTCCAAGACATGATTGATGCCAAGGAGATCGAGTTTGACCCTCCGGAGACTCCAAACATAATCATTGCTCCTATGACGAATCATTGAAAGCTTTTGTTCATTTGAATTTTCAAGTTGTAATCTCTTTTGTTATTTAAAAAATCATCTATTAATGTCAAACTTTGTTTCATTAATGCATTGCATATGATTGTCTTGATTTCATCCGTTCATTTTCTCTATATTTAAACTATGCCTTTCACTCTCTTTATGACATTCAACTCTTGCTAAAATATACAAGCCTTTAGAGGGAGGATGATGAAAACAATGCCATAATCTCATACATTATGCTTTTGAATAGACCTTGCTGACGATGTACATGCGTTTTTTCAAATCCTAAACACTGGAGTTATAAGGAAGATAATCCCTAGTCAACCCCTTCGAGCCAAAGAAGTAGAAGTTTTCTGTTTTAAAACAAATTGAAACCTTTAATCAAAACCTGGGGCGGGGTAGTCTCTCAGTTAATTCAAACGCGCGTTAAGCCGCAAACTCTCATCTCGTAATACAACGAATGATATTAAGAAACATTCCTCTGGAATCAAAAGACGGTGATGGTTCCCTATCACATAGGCAGTCATTATCTCTAAAAAAAATAAAATCCCACTAAGTTAAAACCTACGAAGGAGATTTAAAGAAAACGAGGGCATCCCGCTGACTGTAATCTCAAAACAAGAACAGTCAGGAAAAAATTAAAGATGAAAAATCAAATAAAAATAGGTCACTTTAAATCCTCAACAACATGGAAAAAATGTTGCAAAAATTGTAAAATCAAGCTTCTCTAATGAAATTTTGTTTTGATAAAGACAAACCATGATTGACAAAGAAGACAAAGATTTATGACCAAGCTCAAAGCATCTAAGGACAATATCTTCACTTCAAAGCTCTCAACAACTTTCAAGGTATAATAATATTACTTACTT
Organism: Vicia faba; assembly: GCA_948472305.1. Taxonomy (NCBI): domain Eukaryota; kingdom Viridiplantae; phylum Streptophyta; class Magnoliopsida; order Fabales; family Fabaceae; genus Vicia; species Vicia faba. The sequence continues at coordinate 937,428,169 of OX451741.1, read as the reverse complement.
TGATCTTAAGATATAGATGCTCAATTTTGAAAAAGAAATCATTACTCAAGTTTTTTAAAGTTAAAATTTCATTTTTCACTTGAGTGCAATCGATTTGCATTTTAGTGCAATCGATTGCATGCTTCAATTTTTTAGATCTTTTGCTTCTGTTTCTCTGTGAAATCGATTTACATTGCATGTGCAATCAATTTCATACTTAAAATTTTCAAAACATTTGCTTCTGTTTCTCAGGCCAATCGATTTACATTGCTAGTGCAATCGATTGCACTCACTTACTTTTTGCTACTGACTTTACATGCAATCAATTTACATTGCTAGTGTAATCGATTGCACACTTAAAACTTTTGAAAATATAGCTGTTGAAACCTTGTGCAACCTATTTACACAAAGGGTGCAATCGATTGCATGCTGCACGATTTTGAAAAACAGCAGCTTTTCACATGGCTGTTCATCATGCCTTTTCATTGAAACCTTTCACTCAAACTTGGCATTTGTTCATGATACATTTTCAGAACTTCATGTTGTTTCAAAAGGGTGTTATGAACATATAAATATTCATTTTAAAAATATGTTTCAACACCTCTTCCATAAATATTTTCTGAATTTTCAAAATACAAACTCAAGGATTCCTTCACTTTCATGCATAAGTTTTCTGCACATTTTTATACATTGTTAAACAGAAAACTTTGAGCAATTATATCTTGAGTCATTGTACAATAATATTATTGGAAGAAAAGATCATACATTGTTAAATCACTCTAAGTGATCAATACTACTCTACTCACTCAAACTAAAAAATTGATAGTTACTTACTTATTTTTCCAGGATTGTTGGAAATAAGTTTAAATGTTTTTGAAATCTTGTCTTTCCAAAGTTGTTAGATACAAGTGTAGTTATTTTGAGAGGATTGCTCTCATAGTTAACATAGTGAAAATCCAAGAGGATTGTTCTTGGTCCAAGAGGATTGTTCTTGGTTGTTTGGTAGTTCTTGTTTAAGTTTTCCACAATAAGGAAATCTCTTTCATGTTGAAAGGGGACTGGAGTACTCTCAGACTGTGAGGGGAACCAGGATATATCGCCCGTGTCTTTTATTTTTTTTGCATTTTACGCTTTCCTAAACTCACCATTAACCAGAAAAATAAGAACCATCCGTATCTGAATGAGTATCAAAATGGCATCTGTATCTAGAACGTATCTGAATTGTATCTGAAAGTTGAATCTGAATGAGTATCAGAATGGCATCCGTATCTGGAGCATATATGAATTGTATCTGAGAGATGAATCTGAATGAGTATCAGAATGGCATCCGTATCTGGAGCGTATCTGAATTGTATTTGAAAGCTGAATCTGAATGAGTATCAGAATGGCATCCATATCTGGAGCGTATCTGAACTGTATCTGAAAGCTGAATCCGAATGAGTATCAGAATGGCATCCGTATCTGGAGTGCATATGAACCGTATCTGAAATATGAATCTGAATGAGTATCAAAATGGCATCCGTATCTGGAGCGTATCTGAATTGTATCTGAAAGATGAATCTGAATGAGTATCAGAATGGAATCCGTATCTGGAGCGTATCTGAACTGTATCTCAAAGCTGAATCTGAATGAGTATCAGAATGGCATCCGTATCTGGAGCGTATCTAAAAGATGAATCTGAATGAGTATCGGAATGGAATCCATATCTGGAGCGTATATGAACTGTATCTGAAAGATGAATCTGAATGAGTATCAGAATGGCATCCGTATCTAGAGCATATCTGAACTGTATCTGAAAGCTAAATCTGAATGAGTATCAGAATGGCATCTGTATCTGGCACATATCTGAACTGTATCTGAAAGCTGAATCTGAATGAGTATCAGAATGGCATCTGTATCTGGAGCTTATCTGAACTGTTTGTGAAATCTGAATCTGAATGAGTATCAGAATGGCATCTGTATCTGGAGTGTATGTGAACTATTTCTCGATTCTGGTGCTCTTGATGAATGTTGATCAAGGTATAAGTCTTCCACTGATAGACAGGTGACGGGACATAGTCGTATGTTATAAATCCCTAACTTTTTCCTAGACCGCCCTTTCGGGTTTTCAGTCCACCGGGATACCTTCTAGCCCAAGCCTCATGTGATACGGTGGAAGAACTGACTTGAGAGTTTTGTGTTTGATCGCAAATGTTGCGGTTAGCAAGAGTTGCCACCGACTTTTCTTTTATCCAAATGGAAAGGTGAAAAAGCACAGGAAGACCTTTGAGATTGTTTCTTGTGTTCGGGGGTTAGATTCTGAAAAGGGAAGGTATTAGCACCCTTTTTATCCATGGTTTTCCATGGGCTCTTAGTTACTTCCTAGACCACTTGCTTTTGTTTGAAATTTTTCTTTGTGTGGTTTTTGAAAGTATTTTGTAAATAGGCCATTGTTTAGGCAATCCTTGTAATGATTCTTGTTCGTAAGAATGTATACAAAGATGTTTGTTCTTTTGAAAATGTTTTCAAGTTTTGTAAGATGTTTTGAAATGTGTAGGTGTTTGTTTTGAAAATAGCAAGGGTGTTTGTTTGAAATTGAGCAAGTAATTAGGATCATTCTACCTACTTAAAAGTCTTTTTTGTTCATTTTCTTTTCCTTTGACATTGTTATCTTACCATTTGATTTGGTAAGCAACTCTATCTTTGGATGTAAACGGGACGGGCGTGGGTCATCGTATAACCATGATTAGCAATATTGCAAGGTATCTTAGCATACCTTTTGAGGGACTAAGATCATTTGTAAGACAACTTAGATAGCGTCATCGAGGGACTATGATGTTGTATTTGCTTGTTTTTTCTAAGATACCTTACATGCGTAATATGGCCATTTTGTATAAGGCAACCAAGTGGATTTTACCCTAGGGGTGTTTGTGTGCAAGTGTATTGTTTTCATGCTTGTTTTTATCTTGAATTAGGGAATTCTATTTGATTGATTTTATTCTTTCCATACAAACCCTAATTACTCGCATGTTATGTAAAAGCGATAAATTGCGAAATTTAAAGTTACTACACTATTACAACATTTGTGGGGAGGGGGTGTACAATTGGTAAAATGGGGATTGCAAGAATATAAACCTAATTAATTTGTTACAACCAAATTGAATTTGTACAAGAATTACATAAATACAAAGTATAATGATGAATAAATGTATAAGGATGAAAAATGTAAAGAAAATGAATTTGTTTGATTTTTATGAAAAAGATTTTGTCTTAACCTAATTTAAATAAAGAAAATAATTAAGTTTGAATTTATTAAGAAAAATATTTTAAAAGAAAACCCTAATTCTATTAATTAAAAGAAAATAAGCTTAAGAAAAGTATATTTTTTAGTATATTTTTTTGTCTTGAAAATATTTATAGCATTAAAAATATTTTGTCTTTTTTGATATTTAAATAACATATTTTTAAATGGTATGAAGAAAAATAAATAATATAATATAAATTAATTCTATAAGAAAAATAAATAAAGTATAGTAAATAAAATATTTTTTATTTATGGAAAAATAGAATAAAATAAGTCAAAAATACAAAATATATCATTTTTTTGTATTTTTTATTATTTTTAATATTGGTGGAAAAAAAATTGAAAAAAAAGTAAAATAAAAAATAAGAAAAATAAAATAAATTGGACCAGAGGTGCATAAGCAGGCAGGGGGGTTAATCAGCAAAATAAAAAAAGAGTCAGGCCCAAAGGGCCCAGCGCCTGCAAACAAATAAATAAAAAATGTCAAAAAATGTGAAAAGTGAAAAAATGGTACCACTGGGGCTCGAACCCAGGTCCCATAGGTTAACAGGCGTGCGCTTTACCACTGGGGTGGCTAAAGATCCATTTATATAAACAAAACTAGAAATATGTAAGGCAAATCAAGTCCTGATGACTTCATCTTCAACCTCTAGTCGGTGTACCTGTAACTTCTTCATTTCTTAACAAAAATGGAAAGTGACAAAATGAAAGTTGTTGCATTCTTCATCACGAATCTAACCATGTAAATAATTAAAGCTAAAGGTCAAAGACAAATGAGAGTTTCTCTGGCCCTAACTTTAACCCTAAAATTTCAGAAACTTCAACTCCAAAATTCTCTAAGCTCAGGTCATGTAAATGAAAACTATGGATATGTACAGCTTCGTGGAAATGAGTTCTACATTTTATCTTCACAAATGCAAGCCTAACAATGCCTAAATAATGAGATAGAAGTTCAAGAAAAATACCTCCAAACTGGAAATCGTGAAATGCAAATGAGCTCGTTTCAGGCAGTGCTAATGATCATGTTAGCTTCCTTGGACCTCTAGGAAGCTAATGCAATGGCTGACTTAACCTGAGTATGGTTGGAATCGCCTGGAGAAGTCCAACTGTGATGCTCTATTTTTGGTTATGGGAGACAGGGAAAATGGTGTTACAGAAAAGAAACAGGTACAAGGATGAGTTACTCTTGATGCAGGGAAGCTTTAGAAACTAAAAGGCCAAGAAACACACGAGGGAAATGTGAGTTTGGTATGCAAAGTCAGAACTTTCACAACAATGGTGTTTTGAGACAATTTCTGGCTAGAGGGAGTTTTAGTGAGTTTCCGGGTCTTCCAGCTCGTGTCCTAGCTCACAAATAGTGCTTCTATTTATAAGCAACAAGTTTGGAGACTTGTTGTTGATAAGAATTTGAATGTGCATCCTTAAGCTAAACATGTGATTTTTTTGAGAAAATAAGTTTCAATGCTTGTGTACTTGCTAAGATAGAGTGGTTATGCTTTAAACACACTTGCTTCTGACTTTGTAGATGAAGTGCAATCAGAGGGAACAAGTTAGAGGCTCAAGAGTGGACTTTATGCAAAAAGCTTGCTTTACAAGAATGACATTGTTAGCTTTCTTCCCAAAATGGCAATGTGAATTGGATAAAGCTTAAATCACTTGGATTATAGCTCAAACGTTTGTGTAATCCATTAAATATGGAGTGACAAACAAGTTTGAGGCCTGCAAAGTAAAGATTATGCAGCCTAAAATTGATTTGCATTTGTGTTCATCATGAAAATGACCTATAATTCAAGTGACAAAACACCAACTTCATCCCTACGATTCTCCCTACTCAAGAATGATCTCAAGTAATTCTTTGACATTTTGGAAAGCTTGCAATGTGCTCTACAACTCATCTTTGAATTTCTTTTGAAGATTCCCCTTGGAACTATGTGCAAATTTCCATGAAGTTAGGTCAAAAATCTGTCTAACTAGGGCAAAATTTCACTAGTCTTTTTTAGTTCATGAGCATGTATTCACAAAATTATAACTTGAGATCCAAGCACTTTTAGGAGAATTTGTGTGAAGCAAAGTTGTAGATTTCATGGAGATCTAAAACTTTTATGTTGGAATTTTCCTTTGAATCATCTTGTATCATGGTTTAAATTTGGCTTAAAGTTATGAAAAAATAAGAAAATTTTGACACTTAAAAAATAAGAAAGTATGACACCCTTCGGGAGATATGAGTACAATACCGATACGATTTCTGAGTGCATTGGATGCCCCATCTAAGAGCAGGGTCCATCGAGATCCTTGTTCAGGTCCGTCATATTGCCTGAATTCTTCACAGCTATCTAACGTCATGATGTCTTCATCCAAAAATTCGAATTTCATGGACTGGTAGTCTTCTACAGCTTGGTGAGCAAGATGATCGGCTAATACACTGCCCTTTATTGCTTTCTGGGTAGTATATTGTATGTCGTATTATGTCAGGATCATTTTCCATCTCGCTATTCTCCCAGAGAGATCAGGCTTCTCGAAGATGTATTTTATCGGATCCATTTTAGATATCAATAGGGTAGTATGAGTTAGCATATACCGTCTTAGCCGGCGAGCAGCCCATGCCAGAGCGTAGCAAGTTTTCTCAAGCAGTGAATATCTTGTTTCACAGTCGATAAACTTTTTGCTCAGGTAATAAATAGCATGCTCTTTTCATCCAGACTCGTCATGCTGCCCCAATACAAACCCCATTGAGTTTTCTAAAACAGTTAGATACATGATCAATGGTCTCCCCTCGACTAGTGGCATCAACACAGGATGCTCTTGTAGATATTCTTTGATTTTGTCAAAAGCTACCTGGCATTCGTCATTCCATTTGACTACTTGATCTTTCTTCAACAATTTGAAGATTGATTCACAAGTAGATGTCAGGTGAGAGATGAATCTGGAAATGTAATTCAAACGCCCCAAGAATCCCCTGACTTCCTTCTCAGTACTTTGGAAGGATCGACCTCGATATCTTTATTGCTTTAACTTTGAAAGGATCGACCTCGATACCTTTGTTATTGACGACAAAGCCAAGGAGTTTACCAGACCGTACCCCAAATGTGCATTTGTTTGGATTCAACCTCATCTTGTACTTCTTCAGTCTCTCAAACAGTTTTTGTAAGTGATCAAGATGCTCTTCTTCTGTTTGAGATCTGGTTATCATATCGTCCATGTAGACCTCTATTTCGTGATGTATCATGTCGTGAAATAGATCTACCATGGCACGCTGATAGGTTGCGCCAGTATTTTTTAGTCCGGATGTCATCACCTTGTAGTAGAATGTGCCCTACTGTGTGACAAATGTTGTTTTCTCCATGTCCTCAGGTGCCATTTTAATTTGGTTGTAGCCTGAGAAACCATCCATGAAGGGAAACACTTTGTGTTGTACCGTATTGTCAACTAGAATATCAATGTGGGGGAGTGGGAAATCATCCTTAGGGCTTCCCCTATTCAAATCTCTGTAGTCCACACACATTCACACTTTGCTGTCTCTTTTAGGTACGGGAACAATATTGGAAACCCATTGGGGATAAGAGGTGACAGCCAAGAATACGGCGTTGAATTGCTTTATGACTTCTGCTTTAATATTTTCTGACATATCAGGCCTCATGTGGCGAAACTTTTGCTTTACTGGAGGACAATCTTATCTTGTAGGCAACCGATGTACCATAATGTCTGCATCAAGTCCCGACATGTCTTCATATGACCAGGCAAATATTTCAACATAATCGTGTAACAACTGAATTAGACGCTCCTTGACACTGGGTTCTAGATTGGCACCCACCTTGACCTCTTTTTTGTCTTCTTCGGTACCTAGGTTGATTGTATCCACGGGTTCCTCGTGAGGCTGAGTGGTTATCTCTTCTTGTTGTAGTAGTATGGAAAGTTCCCCTGGTACTTCACAATCTTCCTCACCTTAGTTTTCGGCTTGGTAGATTAGATTCTCAGAGTCACAAAAGGCCATAGCAGTATCATTACCCACGGGATCTCCAATGAATGTATACCTACATTGTGAGTGTGGGTGTGTGTAAGGGTATAGCTGTCTTTGAAAGAAATGAAAATGTAAAAAAGAAAAACAATGAGAACAAAGTTTGTATGCGAAAATGTCCATGATTCATTGATGTCATATGAAAATGTGATAATAACCCTTACAAATGGACCATTGTGCCTCGGGTAAGACACAAGGTTTTAAGAGTGCGAATTGTTTCAATATTACAGATCCATCAAAGTGTAAAGACAAATTACTATGGGATAAAAGTGATCGGGACAAAATCTCTAGCCTCCCAATTGCTGAGCCATCCATTGACAGTTGGGAAGATCCAATCCTCCAGGTTGCAACCATCTTCACTATCTTCTACCGTGTTGACTTCACGGTTGCTAATCTTCAGGGATGGTCCTCCAGCACGAGCACGGCGTACACCCTTTTGAGCACTTGAAGTGAAACCTAGGACAAACTTTTCAAACTTATATGGGATATCTGGGAGTTGTCCCCGGATAGTGCACCCTCCTTCTTCTACTATTTCTTTTGCATCCTTCAAAGATGACATCCTGAGTGGAGACCTTGTGATCTTGGGAACAACCTTAGTTACTGCCACATCTTACGGGACCTCTTCAAAGTGTTGTAATGGAGTTTCAATAAATTCACCATCTAATTCAACATATCTGAAGGAATTGAGATGGTTGATCATGTACTCTTCCTCTCCATGAACGGTGATAATCTTCCCTTGAATTGGATACTTAAGCATTTGGTGCAACGTAGAAGTAATAGCGCCAGCATTGTGGATCCATGGTCGGCCTAGCAAGCAGGAGTATGAAGGGCGGATGTCCATTACATAAAAAGTTGAATTGAAAGTTTGGGTTCCAACCTTTATGGGGATATCCACTTCCCCATGCACCATCCTTTTCAAGTCGTCAAAAGCCCTTACTACTATGTTGCTTGGCTTCAATGTCAGTCCCTCGCAGTCATGTCTATCAAGAGATTTTTTAGGTAATACATTCAAAGATGAGCTAATGTCCACCAAAACATGAGCCAAGGTTGTGCCCCTACATTCAACTGAGACATGCAATGCCTCATTATGCTTCCTTCCCCTTGGTGTTAGAGCAGCATCTGAAAAACCTAGGCCATTGTCAGCAGTTAGGCTGGCTACGCAGTCTTGAAACTGATTGGTAGATGTTTCTTGAGGTACATGGGCGGTTTTTAAGAACTTTACCAACGCCTTTTCATGCGCCCCGGAACATAGTAGTAATGCCAGTATGGAAATTTTAAAGGGAGTTTTCCCCAGTTATTCAACTTCTTTTTATTATTTTTAGAATCTCCTCTATCTCTTTCTTAGAGGTCTCTGGGATAGCCAATGAGTGTGCCTTCATCCGGACAGGCTCAATCATAATACTTTTTCCTCGAGTCTCGGTTAACTCAGCAGCCGGAATGTCAGTAGGGGTGATAATAGGGATTGTAATACCTTCGTCAATTGGAGTATTGGTGGAGATGATTGTAGGACTGGGAATAACCTTCAGAGGGGTAACAACAACAAGAATGATTATGTGTCCAGAAATAGCCTTTGGGGGAGCAATTTCTGGAGAGAAGATTCTACCACTTCGGGTGATCTTACTAGTCCCTACAATATTACTGACGTCGAAATCCACTTCCTCAGAACTTGAATCTTCGGCGTCTGTCCAGTCCTGCTTGATACCATGGTAGTAGACATCCCCTCCATAATTCCATGGAACGGTCTTATCTGACGAATATGGGACTAGTCCAGGCATTGCGATTATTAACGGAGTTGCTTTCGGAACTGATGTAATTCTAATGGGTCTTTTGGTGGAGACCCTGGAAGAATTGGCGGAAATGGTAATGATAGAAACATCTTTAAAAGGAATAGGTGGAACAGAAGTCTTTTCAAACAAAATTTCTTTGTTATCTATTAGGCATTGAATGCCTGTTTTCAACAAAGGACAGCTGGTTGGTGAGGACAAACAGAGATGGCAAACTTCATTACAGCCCAGGAACACACCGACATTCAACAAGTTCATTTTAACAGTCAGAATAGGGGGTCATAAGTTCATCAACTGAAGTAACAAACAATCCTTCTTCAATGGCATTGGTATTATGGCCATGTCTGGGCATAGGGGCAGAAATGACATTTGGATTTTCGGGCGCTTCAAATTCGATCTCTTTTTCTTCAATGAGGTCTTTTATTTTGTTCTTTAGAGCCCAACAACTATTAGTATTGTGACCAGGAATTTCAGAGTGATATGCGCAACGGGCATTGGGATGATAGTGCGGAGAAGTTGTGTTGGGGTTTTTTGGAGCTTCTTTCAAGGTCACCAAATTGGACCTTAGTAGATGCGGTAATACCTGAGACAGGGTCATGTTGATTCTGGTGAACTGCTTGACTCGCCTTTCCATCCTTGGTTGATTATTTCTTTGCTGATCAGACGCAGGCTTAGGAATCATAACAGCCCGCACCATTGGTTGGCGTTCAGCCCTATCTTGGTTTCTTTGCGAATATACAACAACCACCTCTTTCTTTCTGATGAAAGGCTTCCTTACGGTTGTATAAGAAGATGTATCTTTCTGAATCTTTTCACTCTTTATACCGGCTTCTACCCTTTCTCCAGTCAATATTAGTTCAGTAAAGCCTACAGATGAACTTCCAATTAAATGATTGAAGAAAGGACCAGACAAGGTGCCCAAGAACATGTCTACCAATTCTCTCTCAGATAGGGGGGTTTAAATCTTCCGGCCAAGTCTCTCCATTTTTGCGCATAGTCTTTGAAACCTTCATTGGAAACCATGGCCATACTCTGGAGTTGAGTACGGGTAGGCGCAAGATCAGCATTGTATTGGTATTGCTTGTAGAAAGTTGCAGCAAGATCTTCCCAATTGTGAATGTTGGCTCTTTCTAGTTGGTAAAACCAGTCAAGTTGAGTTCCAGACATACTGTCTTGGAAGAAATGTACCCATAAGTCTTTGTCAGCGATATGGGGTTGGATTTTCCTTACATAGGATCGGAGATGCATTTTAGGGGATGAGACTCCGTCATACTTTGCGAACACGGGTGCTTTGAATTTTGGAGGAATCATAATCCCCGACACTAAACCCAATTCCTCAAAGTCTAAGCCAGACACTTTTTAGATTTCCATCGCACTCAACCGCTCTTCGAGATGTCTACACTTGTCATCAGCTGAAGGGTATTGTTCTTCAGAGTAGTCCTCTTCTTCCTCTTCCTCCTCTGATTCAGATAGGACGACTGTTTCCTTGCCTTTCCCCTCTTGATTGTCTCTTTCAACGGATGTCGTTGCAAAGTTTAAGGTCCTTCTTGTCTACTCATGAAATCTTCTTCCCATGTTCAGGACTTCGTTTACCTTCTTTGTCTTCTTTTTCCTCTCTTCAGCCAGTAAAGTCTTCAATTCTTCTTGTCCCTTGGCTAGGGTCAAGAGCAACTGTTGAAATTGTGTATTCTGGGCTTGGAGGTCCTTCACTGTTTGTTCGAGGTCCATCTTACTCTAATAAACAGTAGAGAGATGAGGAGACTTGTTGCAAGAAACCTGCTTATGTTATGATGAATGATAAATGCATATGCAATGATTTCAAGGATTTCAAAGATTCAAATTTGTTTTAGACAAAAAGGAAACACACATTATATTAATAAGTTAAAGCTTTAGTACATCAATGCCTCTTGGGCAAAATAATACAAAAAATCTAAGATAAAAAGGTAGTCGCATCCTCTTTGGTGCAATGTAGAAATTCAGAGTCTGCTCCTCATGAAGTAGTCTAGTAAGTCCCAAAACCTTCTTATCGCTTGTGTAGAATTGTGCTTCGAAGGTATCTCTCTCTCCCTTGAGTTGTATCCAATCCCTTTGTAGGTCTTCAAGAGATGTGGGCATGTCAGGATGTAGGATAGTGTATGGAACATCTCCCTCCATGACAGGCTCAATGATTATCGGGAGAATGGAGGGGTACGACATCATAAGTCTTTGAGCATGAGTTCGTACCCATTTGAGGTAAGGCTCAAAAGGGATGGAGTTCTTGTGCCCCAGAGTCTTGCTATCCACCTTGTTTAACATCCTTCAAGCTCGGATAAATATATAGGAAAGACCTTGATTGTTGTTGTCGTAGTCAAATACCAAACCTTAAATCAGCATCTCGTGCGGGCCATCCCTTCGGGCATAACCAAACTGTCTTAAAGCTAAACAAGGGTTGTATGTGATACCCCTATAATGCCAAGTAAAGGGACATTAGGTAATTCTCCACAACGGTCGACAATAATAATATTCTCTTTGGATCAGGAGCACCAATGAATATCCGAATGTTTGAGCATCGTCAACCTTTGTGACCACCTTGAACCTTGTTCCTTGGTCATATTCCTGGTGAAGAGTGTTTTCAGGTCTTCTTGCCCCTTGGATAGATTCAGAAGAAATTCCTTGAACTGGGCATCTTGAGCTTGGAGATCTCTATTGTCTTGTTAGAGAGCCATTGCTGAAATAAACAGCGAGAACATGAGAGACCTGCTTCGAAACTTTATTAGGCAATGATATGTATTATATATGTATGCAATGTTTTCAAGGATCTCGCGGGTTAAACAAGAATATGTCAGAAGTTGAATTTTGCAGCTTTGATTGAAGAACTTTATATCATTGAGAGTCCTTCTACGAGAGTCAAGCTCACCATATCAAGTGGATCATAGCCCCTGACTCAAGTTGTTGAGTTTTGATCTTCTGACGACATTGGCTAGAGGAAAATAAATCCCCTTTCCCCTTGCTAGATGTCTGATTTATCATAACCTGCATCACAGGCCCTCGAGATCCATGAAATGGTTAAGGAAATGTTAAGGCCTGATGTTATGATGTGTATGTTATGCTTTTAAGCAAAGGTGCGAAGTGATGTAAGCAAGTAAACCCTGTAAGAAATCCAAGTTATTGGATAATAACTGTAAAAAAACCATGTAAGGAACTCATGTCGTTAGATAATAAAACTCTGTGATTAGTTCAAGTTGAAAGCACACAAGTCACGCAAACAACATTAGGTTTAGGCTTGCATGAGTTTTAAGGTCATACCCTCTTGAAGTTGGATTGGTTCAACCTGTCCTATAAATATTAATCGAGTTCTAAGGGATCTCAATATCACTGATCTTTCCCCCAACTCTGTTCAATAGGTGATTGACTCGTAACCAAAAAAAACTCAAGAGTCATACCTCAATGAGTGTAGCATCGAGTATCTGTCAACCTTGGGCATACACCAAAGTCGGCCATCTCGCTACGTCCTACTGGCCAAGTTGTGCAATTAAAGGTTCTAAGGTCAGTTGATGCTATATGACACCACGCGGCGGCCCCGTACATCTCCCTGATTGACTTAAGGGTTACGGGTACCAACCAAAGTGCCACATCAACATAGCTACTGCTTCAACCGTGTCGGTATACCCCAACATAACTCCCTCACTATTTATTGCTACTTACCTAAAAGGTGTTTCCATGATCCGGGTGTAGGATCAAATAACCCAAAGAGTTCCCATAAATATAAAGCAAGCAAGACAATCAAGAGAAAGCAATTAAATATGACCTAGATCCTAAGGTTTACCCCCACTTTATATTTATGTCCCCAACAGAGTCCCTAGTTCTGTGATACGGTGGTAGAACCGACTGTTAATACTGGTTTGCATTTTTTGTTTGCAAAATGTCGCGGTAAGCAAGAGTCGCCACTGACTTTTATTTTATCCAATCAGGAAAAGGAAACAGAACAAAAAAAAACCTTTTTTGAGATGTTTTTGAGTACGTGGGGTAGATTATAGAAACAGAAGGTGCTAGCACCCTTTCTACCCATGGTTTTCCATGGGCTCTTAGGTACTTTCTCATTTTGAAATTGCTTGTGTGTGCTTGTTTTGAAAAGTTTTGTTTTACTTCGTTTTAACCCTTGTTTCTGTCCTCAAGAGTGTTACGAAGTTGTTTTTGAAAACTTTGTTTGAAAAGTGTTTGGGTGAAAAAGTTTATTTGTTTGAGCAAGTACTTAAGAACTAATCTACCTACTCGAAAAAGGTCTGTTCGTTTTCCTTTAGACAATGCTATCCCATTATTGAGAAATAGGTAGCATCGTCGTTGGAGTTTTTTAAGGACATCCGAAGGGACGAAATGGTCTCTGAAGAAACAAGTAAGGATACCTTAACATTTCGAAGGGACTATCATCATAAGATCAATTCGTAGGAAACTCGAGGGACGAGTAGGGACTATGATCTTTATGACGACTTTGAATCACGGGTCATGGCTAAGGTATCCCTACGTTCGAGGGACACAACCATTATTTCTGAGGCAACCAAGTGAGGAAAAACCTAGGAGTGAGCATGTGCATGTGTTTGATTTTAGTTATTTAATCTTTGCATAATTAAGGTGATCTACTGTTTTAATTTTATTTATCTTTTGGATGCAAGCCTATTATCCATACATCTAGACAGTTCATAGTTGCGGAAATTAAAAGCGGGAAAGTAAATCTACGCTATTACAAGGCTTCGGGGAGGGGGTTACTGATAACACAAATTTATATAACATATTTGGCTTAATTTTCATAGATAATATTAGTATTTTTATCTATTTATTCTATTTTATTTTTGTATTACGTTGGTATTTCTTTTGTTTCAGGTATTTGTATTAAATAAAAGATCAATTGAGCAAAGAAGATAAATTGAGGGAAAATCGGATTAAAAAGCCAAAGAAATGAAGCAAAAGGGGTGATATAGCAAAAAGGAGGAGTTAAGAAGAAAGAAATAATTATACAAAGAAAAAGACTAAGCCCAGAAGAGCAAAAGCCCAACAGAAGTTCAGTCCACAAGGTGTTACGACCGTAACAGCCTTGTGACGACCGTAACACGCTAATAGCCTTGTGACGACCGTAACAGACCTGTGACGACCGTAACGCGCTATATTTCAACTTCCTCACGTCATGGAGACGTGTCCCATGTTCTCCCATGATTCTGGTAGTTATTCCCATGTTCTCCCATGATTCTGGTAGTTATTCCCATGTTCTCCCATGATTCTGGTAGTTATTCCCATGATCTCCACTAGCCTTCGTACAACATGGAAACGGGAAGTTACAAATGAAGCCTATAAATACAAGTTCAACCTTCAGAGCAAGGGTCAGCAATTTTACCGAACAACCGTTATTTAGACTTTCTTTATTTTTCTGTTTTCGTATTTACTTTTCAGTTATTGTATTTCTACCATACTTTTCTAGTTCAGTTTCTTTCTTTAGTTTTTATTTTAGTTTAAGTTTCTATAATTTTCACTGATCTAACTTTACGTTAGATCTAGTGCTTTTTATTTCTTGTCGTAATTTTTCTTTTCAATTCAAGAAGTCTCCAAGCAGATCCAACCGACTTGTGGGGGAATGCTCGTTTATTTCGAAGAACAAGATTATTCAAGCATTATTATTTCCAGGTTCTTAATATAATTATTTTATTTTATTTAAGTATTGTTGCTTGGTATTTATTTATTTGATTATGGGAATGTTTAAATATATTGAACCTTATTATTTATGCATGTCCGAATTAATAAATATGTCCGGCTAAACCGTTTAGGTATCGGTAAGTAATAGCAGTAAGAGTAGGAATTAAATTGTTCATAAGTTAAAATACTAATTAACTTAATTTCTGGTTATGACTTTTTATAATTAAAACTACGCTTTTTGTTACGAAAGTAAAGAAAGTAAAAGGTTAGATCGAGACCACGAAAGTGTGAGATTTTAACCGGATAGCTAAAGTTAGGCATTTAATTTAAATACAGTGAAAGCGCTTTAAACCAAATTAGAATTAATTAAGTTTCCAAAAAATACTTCTAAACACTTATAGGCTAGCGAAAGCAGGTATAGGGCTTTAGACGTATAATCCGAGATGAGACCATGAAAGTGTGAATCGAGGATATTTAAACTAATAAATTCTACAGAACAATTAAGTTAACCATCTTTATACGCTTAAGTTCAATTTAAGCCGCTTAGGTTCACTACTTTACGTACCGATATCCGTTTTATTTATATTTATATTCCTTAACCAATATTCTAAAAGAACTATTTGCCTTAGCTGTGTACCGTAACTTAGGATAACAATAGATCGATTTATAGTCTCTGTGGGTTCGATATCTTTTAAAACTACGCGATAGGACTGTGCACTTGCAGTCTCCCGATTAACAGACGATAAAGTCTTGCGATCAAGTTTTTGCGATCAAGTTTTTGGCGCCGTTGCCGGGGACTATTTAAGTCGATATTGTAACTCTGGTGTTACACCGTATAGACTAAGGCACCTTTACTTTATTTACTATGTATAACCCAAATTTTTCCTACGCCCATTATCAGTATTTTGAGGAACCACAAGAATATCATAGATCCAACCTTGAAATACTGATGGAAGATTTCAATGCTTCACAAACCTACTCTTACCCAAATTACCTCCAAAACTACCAATCCCCACATTTTGAGGAACCACAAGAAACTTATAATTTCAACCAAACTTTTCCTCAACCCAATTCTCTCTATAATTACCATACCCAATATTTTGAAGAATCACCTGAACCATATAAATCTGATCTCGAAATATTAATGGAAAATTTTAATGAAACATCTAGGATGATAAAACACTTAGGGGAAACACAAAAGGAGACTTTAACTTACTTCCAAGACTCTGAAGAATCGCAAGATTTTAACTTCGAAACACCAATAGAGGATTCTGATGAGATGATAACCAACGCTAGGTTAGAGTCTATGATTTAGCATTTTGTAGAAACACAAACTGTCCAAAATGAAGAGGTAAGAAAACAAAGTTTTCAAAATAATGAAGACCTTAGCCAACTAACCGTTGTGGTTGAGTCCCTCACGACTCACAACTTGGCCTTAGAAACTCAAATCTCCCAACTTGAGCAAAACCTTCTAGGACCATTCCCCAAAGAAGATGTGGCTGTTGAAACAACCATTATAGAAAAACTATTTGAAAATCTAGAGAGTGATGATGAGTTTGAAGAGAGTGATATTGCGGCCAAGGAAAGTTCTGACGAGAAAATAGTGGAGATTGAGACAGATTCACCAACGCTGTTCGAAAAGGAGGTTGTAAACGAGGTAGAGAAGGAAGCGCAAATTGTAATCCCAAATCACTACATCCCACCGATTTCTTTCCCGAAAATTTTTATGGAAACTCCGGTAGACTCCCAATTTAAAACGTATGTTGAGGTATTAAAAAATATCCACATTAATGTACCACTATTTGAAGTCTTGCCTAAAAAGCGAAAATTAGAGGACCATAAAATTAATGGTATAATTGCTGTTAAAAGGGTGAGGTTAACTTATGAGGCGATGGATGAAATCACTAAGCCCAAATTTGAAAAACTTATACTTATGATAGGTCCAGAATCACTACCACAATTTCGAAAGAATAAACCACCCTACAGAAGAAAGAAAAGAAAAGGTGAGGGATATGTGAGATGGCTTGATAAGTGGCCATGGAAAATCAACCAGTAGTCGTCCTGGTTTCTAATTTTAAATTTTCTCTTCCATATTTTCATTTTTTTCTATTTTATGTTAAATTTTATATTTAAGTCGATTATCGGTTGCACCCTTTCATCTGATGCGTTTGAACTATTTCCCCGTAATAATGATAATTATACTCAATTAAATAATTCACGTTAATATTTATAATTATAATTGAGTATTATATATATATACTATTAATTAAAATTCTAGATTTATCTATTATATATATATATATATATATATATATATATATATATATATATATATATATATATATATATATATATATATATATATATATATATATATATATATATATATATATATATATATATATATATATATATATATATATATATATATATATATATATATATATATATATATATATATATATATATATATAGTATGTAGTATGTATGCATGTGAGCTGAAATACAATTCCTTGTTCCTTATTCTGCCTAAATTCAAATCGCTGCCCAAGACGGTCGCCTCAAGTCCCCACACCATGCTCTGGAATATATCTGCACTAGTTTAAAAATAAATATTGGACGCAATAATGCTTTGTAATGTATCTGTAGTAAGAAAGAAATGTCACAGAACAGAAACAACTCTGTTCTGCTAAAAGTTACAAAATTCGTAGCTGTTACGACCGTAACAAAGCCCTTACGACCGTCACACGCCTTTTAGCGTGTTACGACCGTCATGCCCGTGTTACGACCGTAACACGGGTTATATCAGTAACCCCTATAGCAGACAAAATCTCTTCTTCTTCTTCAACCTCCCACTCTTCTTCTTCCACTACCTCCATAACCGTCCCACTACGTCCATAACCCCCGCCTCAGCTCGTGCTTCTCCAGATGCATGTTGTCATTTCTGCTCCCTTGACTGACTGTTTGTTTCGTCCTTTTCTTCTTTTCATTTTCCCACATTACTCCCATTCAACTCTTATTTACTCTTCCATCAAAATATTCTTCTTATTCATCTTCCACCATAATTCTTATTCAAACTTTCCCTCTTCATTTCCCAACACATTATTATTATAATAATTCCTATTCAATCTTAACCCTCTATAAACACTCTTCTACATTTCTTCTCATTTCACGTCCCTTCCATCTAATTCTCATATACTTTCTCTCATCCATTTCATTTTCTACCATTCTATCCTTCATTTCATACTCTTCCATGGCTCCACGAAACACTCAACATCAAGTGAGGCCAGACCGACCACCACCCGACCTATCCACGATTATATTCTAAGAAGACGATGATGGCCAACAAAGAGGAAAATACATGAAATTCTATTCCCGTTCGGTTGTCCCCACTAAATATGTGGACACTGATTGTTTGGATGCCTTGGGTAGGGCGGAAAGCATCACTTTTATGCTTACGAATACGAGTTTGTTAAATCTCTGTTTAAATCCTTCTCCGACCTTCGAACCGCTCGTGCTTGAGTTCCTCAGTTCATTCTCATACAATACGCCTCCCGACGATCCATTCACAACCGGTACCGCGAACTTCCGCATGTTTAATCAAGAATATTCAATTGATCAAGAAAGAGTCGCTGAACTTTTAGAATGCACTAGAGGTCCGACCGTTCATTGCAAACCTTTCGACCCCGAAGGCGACATTTCTTGGGATAAAGTTGGTTTTTCCCTTTGGGATGATCTAACCGGTCAACCCACGGAAAGTTGGCGAGATCTCTGCGCTTCGCATATTCATAATCCCGCTCTGAGGTACTTTCATCGAATTCTCGCAAACATCATTTTTGGGAGGACCAATAATCACAAGGTCAACCAAAATGAGATGTTTCTTATTTTCTGTGCCCTCAACGGTCAAGCTGTCAACGCTGCTCCCTTCATGCTTAGCCACTTTCACACATGCGTAAATGCGGCCGGTACCAACCCATTTGTCTTCGATGGAATCATCACATCTTTAGCATATGCTTTAGGCCTTTTCGACGAGCTTTTGTCCTTGGGACAATATATGATGCCGACCCAGACGCTAGATGTTATGTACTGCCGCGATTCACATCTGATTCCCAATATAATACTTCCATGTCCAAATCAGATTAATGTGCAAAATTTCCAAAATTGGCGTTTCAATTTGAATGCACCAGTCAAGCCGGCTGCACAACCAGATAATGATCATCCTCCGGCTACTCTAGAAGCAATGTATGCTACGATTCTACAACAAGATCAATGTTTCCAAGCAATGGAAGTCGTTCAAAATGAAACATTGCGCCTAGTTCGAGAAATGCAACGCGACCAACACGACTACGCACATTGGAATAACCGCAATTACGAAGCGATATCAAATCAAATGGAGGATTTCAACGAGTCCATACATGCCTTAAACCTTATAATCGATGGATTGCATGATTACGACTCTGATAGACGTAGAAGACAACGAAATAAAAATAGAGGAGCAAGAGGACAAAATTCTCCAAGCGACGAGTGATCACCCTTCTCTTTTCTAATTTCTCTTGGTACTATCGCATTGAGGACAATGCTTACTTTAAGTTTAGGGGAGTCAGAACATTTCTTACTTCGTTTTTATTATCTTTGCTCTATTTAGTATTCCCTTTTAGTTTCCTTTTAGTTTCCTATGTACTGCGAAATTTCCATTTAATAAAATACATGTTTATGAAATTTTAGCCTTTTATGTAAAAATTTTCGTGCTTATTCGAATTCCTCCATATTCTTGAGCCATAACGAAAAAATTCAAACGTTATATTAACATATTCAACTAGTATTAAGGTTGCTTATTTTTATAAATAAGAACTCGAGCGCGACTAAAGCAAAATTATTATCATCATAACACTTCAATACCCCAACGTGTTAGATTGATTTAAGTACTTATTATACCAACACCTTAAGACTTAGTTTTAAAGTAATCCCGAGTAGTTTATAAAAGCAATCAGCATCGCCTTGAACGACAAACTACGTGGAGAATCGATGAATATAAGTGTTTGATCAAGATTTTTAAAGAGAAATTTTTATTAGAATATGCACTTATTAAGTTAGATGATCCTTACCAGATCATTTAATTCAACGGTTGCAGAAACTATAAAATATTTATGCAAATAACCATTATGAATTGGTTCAGTGGTCTCTGGTGCTGAACTTGGTAGGGCGGACGACGGTCCGATCCCCCACAATTTGTAATTGGATAAAGGAGTACCAAATATAACTACCAGAACTCCAAGCTAGATTATAAAGATCAAAGTCACTAACCGGTTACTCCACTATGTGCGCGTAAGGTAAAGGGCTTAATGTGATTGCACCAGAATGAAAACGGGTGAAACAAAACGAAAGTATTAGGTCGAGTTATAATTCATGACTTAATTTGGTCTGCATAAATGAGGGTATCTAGTGTCATTACGGTAATTTTGGTGTCGAAGTCTGAACTTGAGTTATCCAAAAAAAAGAATTGACCTGCAACCAAATACGAATTAAATTGTGTTCTATATCTACGTTTGACTTATGCTTAAGTAATTTTTCATTTTTAATTTTTGCTTGAGGACAAGCAAAGGTTTAAGTATAGGGGTGTTGATAACACGAATTTATATAACATATTTGGCTTAATTTTCATAGATAATATTAGTATTTTTATCTATTTATTCTATTTTATTTTTGTATTACGTTGGTATTTCTTTTGTTTCAGGTATTTGTATTAAATAAAAGATCAATTGAGCAAAGAAGATAAATTGAGGGAAAATCGGATTAAAAAGCCAAAGAAATGAAGTAAAAGGGGTGATATAGCAAAAAGGAGGAGTTAAGAAGAAAGAAATAATTATACAAAGAAAAAGACTAAGCCCAGAAGGGCAAAAGCCCAGCAGAAGTTCAGTCCACAAGGTGTTACGACCGTAACAGCCTTGTGACGACCGTAACACGCTAATAGCCTTGTGACGACCGTAACAGACCTGTGACGACCGTAACGCTCTATATTTCAACTTCCTCACGTCATGGAGACGTGTCCCATGTTCTCCCATGATTCTGGTAGTTATTCCCATGTTCTCCCATGATTCTGGTAGTTATTCCCATGTTCTCCCATGATTCTGGTAGTTATTCCCATGATCTCCACTAGCCTTCGTACAACATGGAAACGGGAAGTTACAAATGAAGCCTATAAATACAAGTTCAACCTTCAGAGCAAGGGTCGGCAATTTTACCGAACAACCGTTATTTAGACTTTCTTTATTTTTCTGTTTTCGTATTTACTTTTCAGTTATTGTATTTCTACCATACTTTTCTAGTTCAGTTTCTTTCTTTAGTTTTTATTTTAGTTTAAGTTTCTATAATTTTCACTGATCTAACCTTACGTTAGATCTAGTGCTTTTTATTTCTTGTCGTAATTTTTCTTTTCAATTCAAGAAGTCTCCGAGCAGATCCAACCGACTTGTGGGGGAATGCTCGTTTATTTCGAAGAACAAGATTATTCAAGCATTATTATTTCCAGGTTCTTAATATAATTATTTTATTTTATTTAAGTATTGTTGCTTGGTATTTATTTATTTGATTATGGGAATGTTTAAATATATTGAACCTTATTATTTATGCATGTCCGAATTAATAAATATGTCCGGCTAAACCGTTTAGGTATCGGTAAGTAATAGTAGTAAGAGTAGGAATTAAATTGTTCATAAGTTAAAATACTAATTAACTTAATTTCTGGTTATGACTTTTTATAATTAAAACAACGCTTTTTGTTACGAAAGTAAAGAAAGTAAAAGGTTAGATCGAGACCACGAAAGTGTGAGATTTAAAACCGGATAGCTAAAGTTAGGCATTTGATTTAAATACAGTGAAAGCGCTTTAAACCAAATTAGAATTAATTAAGTTTCCAAAAAATACTTCTAAACACTTATAGGCTAGCGAAAGCAGGTATAGGGCTTTAGACGTATAATCCGAGATGAGACCATGAAAGTGTGAATCGAGGATATTTAAACTAATAAATTCTACAGAACAATTAAGTTAACCATCTTTATACGCTTAAGTTAAATTTAAGCCGCTTAGGTTCACTACTTTACGTACCGATATCCGTTTTATTTATATTTATATTCCTTAACCAATATTCTAAAAGAACTATTCGCCTTAGCTGTGTACCGTAACTTAGGATAACAACAGATCGATTTATAGTCTCTATGGGTTCGATATCTTTTAAAACTACGCGATAGGACTGTGCACTTGCAGTCTCCCGATTAACAGACGATAAAGTCTTGCGATCAAGTTTTTGCGATCAGTTACATGACCAAAAACCGGGGATTAAACAATAAATAATATGCGGTAAACCCTAATTAAAACTTATTACAAACTCGAAGCAAATAAAATAATTGGAAAATAAAATATTGTGCGCGAGAATTAAGTACGGGAATCAAAGTTTAAATTCTAAAAATCTAATCAATTAAAGAGAAAATATTTTTTTGTATTTTATTATTGAGAAAATTATTTGAAATCTTAACCTAAATCTAATTAATTAAAAAAAAATTGGTATTTTATTGAGAAAATTAAATATTTGTGAATTAAACCTAATTTGTCTAATTAATTTTAATAATGAAAATAATCAAGTCAATATCATTAAATTAATTATTTTTCAAAAAAAAACTAATTTTAATAATAAAAAAAACCTAATTCTACATTTTTGTGGTTTTCTTGATTTTATGATTAAATAAAAAAAATGATTTTTTTTGTTGTTTTGTAAAAAGAAATCAATCAAATAAAACAAAATAAAATAAAGAAAGAAAGTAATTGGGTTTGTGGTGAAAGCAGATTAGGGGGTGTGGAATGGAATTGTTAAGTCCAGAATTATAGGCCCATTTGCCCACATGGGGATTCAGTGCAACTGGGCTTCAGGAGGTCCACCACGCACCTGCATGCTTGAGGCGTTAGATCTGGCCAGGACATGATCTGATGGCGTGGATTTGAGGATGCATGATGGCCCTTCTGAAGGTGAGGCTCGCTGGATCTGGGACAAAGAAATTGGAAAATATGAAAACGTGAGATTCTGGGATCGAACCCATAACCCTTTGCTTCGCCGCCTGCGCCTTTGCCATCTGTACTGGGATGGCTAGTTGTAAATATAATAACATAAATAAAATATAAAGGAAATAAAGTGGTCTTTCCCAAACGTGCGCGTGATTCAAATCACCCAATGGGATTTTCCACCTAATTGTCTTCTGCCCCATAATTGTTGTTTTTGGCCACACTTTTACCTACAATCGTTTTCGTCACTAAAAGTTATAGTGACAATTTTTGTTCGTAGCCATAAACCTGTAAAATTCAAAAATGTAGCACAAGCAGAATAAATTCAAACCAAAGACATGGATCAATTGCAAATCATCTTCTAAGCATGATAGTACCCCTGATTTTGTCTAATTTTGCCTCTATATGGAATTCCCAATTTGGGACCTCAAAACCCTAACAATGGCATCATGCCATTCCTGCACTTAAACTTCAATCAAACCAATCAAAAACATTTTAAATATGATAGCAAGCATGGCTATATGATCAAAACATGTTTATGATCGACAAATTATTGAAAATGAATCTTGAAAAAAGATGCAAACCGTAGCACTTTGAGGCGTGATTTTTGAAGGTTTTAAGGCTGGAGGACGATTGGAATAGCTTCAAGAAATGTCCAGGAACGGATTGCTGGCCTTGGAATTACTGGAATCAGTCTATGGAGGAATATGTGATCAGCACTTTTTTTGACAAAAAATTGAAGTTGACCTCCTTGTTTTCACGACCTAAAAACCTTCCTTATGCTTTGAAAATGTTGTGTATATATCATAGAATGATTTAGGTCAACAAAAACTGATCATATCTTTGTAAATTATGGAGATTTGATTTCATTCTTTGCCTTGTATGATTTGTTTCCAAAATAGACTAAATTAAGATCTTTTCCAATCAATTAGCTCTTGCACGAATTTTTTTATTTGCTAGTTGTTCATGGACTCATAATATGCTCATAAAATCAAATAGTTGATTTTATTTGATTATTCTACTATTTAAATTGATTTATTTTGATTTAAATGGATAAAAAAATCAAAATAAATAATAAAAATAATAAATAATAGGTGGATAAGCTCAGGGGTCGTGGGACATATTAGGAGCAAGTTTCAAACAAGAAAACATGGGCCCATTTGGAAAAAAAGTCATTTTGATCAATGTTGACTTCATGCACATTTCCAAAAATTGGTCAATTTTGACAATACATATCTCCCTCATTTTTAACCCTAAGAAGGTGTTCTTGGACTTTTTAGAAAGCTTCGGATGTCCCCTAAACAACCCTTTATGTTTCATCTCAATTGGGTCTTCCATGTTCATGTAAGAAGCTTTGACCCAAAAGGTGTTTTTGTTGACTTTTCAAAAGGACCTATAATGTAGAAATTCATATCTTTTGATGAGTGCATATTTTGAACTTGAGGGCTGAAGATGAGTTGTATAGAATTGCATTGTCTTTAAAATGAATCTTGGATGGAAAATTTCTGAAAAGTATGAAGAAGTTACGCTTGGTCAAAGTTTGGTTGACTTTTCCTAAGAAACCCTAATTTAGCAACTTTTGGGTTTTGATAAATTTGGGGCATTCCTTGAGGAATCATGATCAACCATTGATTAAATGATGGATATTACATCAAAATGTTGATGTTGACAAAAAATATTTAAGTTTGACTGTATGTGGGCCACAGTTGACTTTTGACCTAGTATAGTTGATTTTCAAGCATCTGGGAAATTGACTGAGCAAACTTCTTGTGCAAGGCATGAAACTTGACATGGATGATCTTGAGAACATATTGGGACCATGGAAAGAATTTGGGACCCTTGGACTTCAAACATCTTGATGAAAATGGAAACCCTAGTTTGAAGCTTGTTGCCTTAGGAGGAGGATTTGTCTGGTCAACTCTTGGGCATCCTTGAGCAAGTTGAGGACCTCAATGGGCATGTGTTGAGTAAAATGAGAGGGAATGTTTTGGGGTACAATAGATACAAATTTCTTCAATCAAAGATGCAGTCGAATTTTAACATCTTCTTGTGTTTACCCCGCGAGATCCTTTAAAACATTGCATGCATGTCATTACATAATAGGTCTTCTAGCACAAGTTTCTCATTTTCTCGCTGTTTATTTCAGCAAGGAAAATGGCTCTCGAACAAATTGTCCAAGATCTTCAGACCCAAAATGGTCAGCATCAAGATTTGTTCATGAATCTATCCAAGGGGCAAGAAGAAGTGAAAACACTCCTCGCTGGGAACATGACCAAGAAAAATCTTGAAGACCACAAGGATGACCAGTTGGAACAACTGTAAGTTAAGATGGAAAGGATGAGAATCCAGATGAGTAGTCAAATGGATCTTATCCAAAATTTATCTTGGGGATAAGAAGAGTTGATAATTCTCATAAGAAAGCTTCATCAAGACAGATATGGCCATCTGGGGAAAACTGCTAGAATTTTGGGCCTAATCAATGATCAACCTCTCTTGGCATATAGAGAATTGGGTGACATGTTCATGCGGGAGCATGTTGAAAATAAACTCAGGAGCGATGAAATTCATGGTACTTCATCTTCAGGTACTCATAAGAGACCATACCATGGAAAGAAGGAGTCTAATACTGTGTACGACCAAAAGGGCCACAATAAGAATAATCTCAACCAATTTGTGGGGGTGGTGTGAATCTATAATCCAGCACCGATGCAATAACAACGACAAGGCAATCAGTGAAAGAAGGACACGCCCAAAAGTCAATTCACAAAAATCAACATGTCCTTGGCTCAAGTATTGCAACACATGTTGAATATGGAGTTGATTACATTGAGGGATCCTCTTCAGAATCCCAATACCTACGCCTCTAGCTATCATTCTAATGGAAGGTGTGCATACCATTCTAATTGTCTTGGACATGATACAAATGATTGTTGGGCATTGAAAAATAAGATTCAGGACTTGATCGATAATGGGGTGCTAGAGTTCACACAATATAGTAAGACTCAATTCTTATGCCATCCCTCAAAGGCACACCATCCGAAGTGACAAGTTCAAACAAAGAGGTTTTTTGTTCATTAGAATATTCAAATTGTAATTTTCTTTTGATTCTTCGAACACTTATTTCATGTCAAACTTTGTTATTCCATGAATGCATTGCATACGTTTGTCTTGAATTAATCCATTCGTTGTCACTATACTGAAACTATGCTTTTACTTCCTCTTTGTGATATTCGACTTTTGATTAAAAGCCGTAAGCCTTTAGAGGGAGGATGA
Source organism: Vicia faba (assembly GCA_948472305.1). Classification (NCBI taxonomy): domain Eukaryota; kingdom Viridiplantae; phylum Streptophyta; class Magnoliopsida; order Fabales; family Fabaceae; genus Vicia; species Vicia faba. The sequence continues at coordinate 937,402,122 of OX451741.1, read as the reverse complement.
CAAAAACGATACCACAATCTCATACAATGTGGTTTTGAACATACCTTACTGACGATGTACATGCGTTGTTTCAAATCCTAAACAGTGGAGTTATAAGGAAGATAATCCCTAGTCAACCCCTTTGAGCCTAAGAAGTAGGAGTTTTCTTTTTCACGCAAATCGAAACCTTTAATCATAACCTGGGGCAGGGTATTTTCTCAGTTAATTCAATAGTGCACTCAATCACAAGCTTTCCCTTCGTACACGATAAATAGTGTCAAAGGTATCATTCTAAAACAAAATATGGTGATGGTTCCACATAATCATTAAAACATGAAGTCATTATCTCTAAAAAGAAAAGCCCGCTAATTCAAAACCTATGAAGGAGACTTAAGAAAAAACTGGGGCATCCCGCTGATTGTAATCACAAAAGAAACGGTTCAAGCAAAAAGTAGGGATAATAAATAAAAAGAAGTCGCTACAAATCCTCAACAAAAAGAAAAGGTTACAAAAATCATTGCCTTCTCAAATAAACTTTCAGTATCCGAACTATCACCGGAATATCAGGGCCTAGATTCCAGAACTCAATTAGGATCTAAACGCACAGTTAACTGAGTATAGGACTGAAGAACATCTTGAAGAACGGGTTGGGTACAAATAAATTTCGAGTCTTTATCTTTTGTTTCTTAAACGGTGAACCAGAACAACCCCTAAAAGTCCTAGCTGAAGTATGGCTTAGTTCGAAAGAATATTGTTATAAAAAGGTATCCTGACTCCTGTAAGGTTTGCTATAAATCCTGAGTTGATATCACATTCTTGCAAATTTTGTTTTACTAAAAAATGAATTTTCAAAAACTTCAAGACAGACATAAGCTTTGTATTTTTAATACCATTGTTTGCATATAACTTATTGTTCAGCAGTATAGAAATTTTCACGACGAATATTCAATGAACGAAAATCCTCTCAATGAACAAAATCACCTAAGATGGAAAGACATTTCCATTAACAGGCCTTTCATAATCAAGAGACATGACATGGTGTCTAAACTGATCTGGGGGCATTCGAGTCAAGATTCAAGGAATCCCTCAAAAGCGCCGAATAGCCAGAGGCAGACCTCCATCTAAATCACTTGAGGCATTGAACAGGACGGGCCACGTGCGATCGAGAAAACATTTTTTGGTAGTGCTGGAACAATTACTACTATGGACAATGACAATTTTCTGCACCATGTGAACATGGACAAAGTCGGAAAATACTAAGCATGAATAAAGACCTGCTAGGTTAACTGGCCTAGGAAAAAGTGAGGGCATCCTGACGAACCAAAGGAGTTCGGGAATAAATTAGGGATATATAAGTAAAACTGTACATCCGGCAAGTCGAAAAATTTAAAAGGCGGCTTGGGAAAAAAGGTACCCCGGTGGACTGAAAATCTAAAAGGACTGTCCAGGAAAAAGTTAGGGATAAAGTGTACGACTATGTCCCTCATCTCGTCACTTGTCTATCAGTAGAAGTCTTATCACCCTGATCAACATTTACTCAAGACTCCAGGAGTTGGGATAACATTCAAACCATCCACAAAATCCCCACAGAGTAACCACCCCTAGGGGACTATCTTCACATAGTTCATCATCAGTAAGGATATGTTCCCCAGTAGGTATGGAGATAGAGACGTCTTCCCTCAAAGTCACTGTCATGTCTTCAGTATATAACCTAACAATTTCAAACATTCTGACATCTTCTTAATTGATCAAAAGCTTTAATCATCTCCCCAATATCTTGGAGATTTCTTCAACTTGGTTCATAAACTTCTTGGGTTCCCTAACAGGGCTTAATAAAGATCCCCAAGCAGTTTACATAGTTTTCTTTCCCTAGTAGAGTTTATTTCTCTAGCCAGGGAAGTCCATCTCCCAACAATTCAACTTCAACAAATAGTGTAGAATCACATTCTTCATCCCCAGCAACAGTCAGGGATTTATCTTCCCTCAGTACAACGACACCACAAAGAGAAACTGATACGCTCACATATTACAGTCATACAACATTTACAATACATTGTAGCATATGCATAACTGAAACACATATAACATGCTCATTTATTTTAAGAGCATCATGCAATTCATACATCATGACATCGCATGAAACTGACTTTACTTTTTCAGGTTAAATTCGCAAACAGGAGAATATTATAAGTTTAGGCATATCGGGTCAAAGATTAATGCACGAAACCAGACGGGGAAACTATCTACACGACCAAGTGGTATGTACTCCCGGAGTAGGACAAGTTTACCAACATATACAGCAGGCCACAGATTAATGCCTGAAACTAGACGGGGAAACTATCTTTGTGACTAGCCAAAAATAGGCCACATATTAATGCCCGAAACTAGACGGGGAAACTACCTATGTGACTAGCCAAAAACAGGCCACTGATTAATTCCTGAAATCAGAAGGGGGAACTATATATGTGACTAGCCAAAAACAGGCAACAAATTAATGCCCTAAACTAGACGGGGAGACTATCTATGTGACTAGCCATAAACAGGCCACAGATTAATGCCCAAAACCAGACGGGAAACTATCTATGTGACTAGGCAAAAAATAGGCCACAAATTAATGCCCGAAACCAGACGGGGAAACTATGTATGTGACTAGCCAAAAATAGGCCACAAATTAATGCCCAAAACAAGACGGGGAAACTATCTATGGGAGTAGCCAAAAACTATTCCAGATTAATTCCTGAAACCAGATAGGGAAACCATCTGTGAACAGCTAATTGTGGATTAATTCCCGAAACAAGACGGGGTGACTACCTACAAGACCAGGTTAGAGATTAATTCTTGACACAAGACAGGGAAACTATCTCGACAACCAACAAAAACAGTTTCAGATTAATTCTTGAAACTAGACAGGGCAACTATCTGCGAACAATTGATTATGGATCAATTCCCAAAACAAGACAGCGCGACTACCTAAACGACCAGATGAAGCAGCCATAACCAGATGCAGCCTCACACGGGCTAATCATGAAGGAATCTTACACGGGTTCCTTCTCATGATCTCCAGATGCAGCTTTACACGGGCTCATCCTGAAGAAATCTTACACGGGTTCCTTCTCATAATCTCCAGATGCAGCTTTACACAGGCTCATCCTGAAGCAATCTTACACGGGTTCCTTCTCATAATCTCTAGATGCAGATTTACATGAGCTCATCCTGAAGCAATCTTACACTGATTCCTTCTCCTCATGAAATGCTGCTTTACACGGTCTCTTCCTGAAGCAATCTTACACGGGTTCCCTCTAATAACCGTTCAGACGTAGCTTCACACGGGCTCATCCTGAAGCGATCTTACACAAGTTCCTACTATGGCATTTCTAGATGTAGTCTAACACAGGCTCATCTTGAAGAAATCTTACACAAGTTCCTACTAAGACATTTCCAGGTGTAGTCTAACACAGGCTCATCGTGAAGCATCCTTACACGATTGCCTTCTAATACCTTTCTGGACGCGGTTTGACACAGACTCTTTCCAGCGTTTCATTCAGATAAAACTAGACGCAGGTTCATTCTGATACTCCTATCAACAGTTACTTTGGATGGAATCTATAAGCCCATCTCCTACGAATCTCCGTTATCTTCTCCAAATGGCATTTGTAAGCCCATTCCCGATATCATCAACCAACAGTGTTGCTTCATCCGAGTGCAAATTTCTGGGTACTCTAGTGTTCAATCATCTTCCACCTCCAGATTACAAAAGGCAGACAAGCCAATCTAATACCTCAGGTTTAAGAAGATTGAACAGGGGTAGCTATTGTAACCCAAAATTTTCCCTCTCATTTTTCAAGACATGCTCATAGAGGTCCTCAATTGCTCAAGGTTGACAAAGAATTCACTAGACAAATTCTCCTCCTAAGCAATGGATTTCCAACCAGGGTTTCACTTTTAACAAAGAATTTTTGGTTGCAAAGACCTCAAGTGATTTACATGGTACCTAAAATGTCTCCAAGAATGTCCATGACAAGTTTCATGCCTTGCACTACAAGCTTGCTCAGTCAATTTCTCAAGTGTTTGAAAATCAACTGTATTAGTCAAAAAGTCAACTATGGCAACATACAATCAAACTTCAAGAGTTTTGTTCAAAATCAACATTTTGAAGTGATATCCATAATTTGATCAAGGGTTGATCATGATTCCTCAAGGAATGCTCTCAAATCCTCAAGAATCAAAATTGCTAAGTTAGGCTTTTTATAAGAGAAGTCAACTGAAATTTGACCAGGCATAACTTTCACATACTTCATGAATTTTTCCCCAAAAAAATCTCATTTTGAAGATAATCCAATTCCCTACAACTTCTATTTTATCCTCAAGTTCAAGAAATGCACCATTTGAAAGATACAAGCTCATACATTACAGGTCATTTTCAAAAAGGCAACAAAAGACACTTTTTGCCAAGACCATTTACATTAAGATAAGGTATTAAAATGCAAATTTGATTAAAAGAGATATTATAGAGGACATCTTGGTCATTCCAAAAATTCCAAGATCATCTTCATTGGATAAAAATTGAGCATGATATGGATTACACGAGTTGGGAAATTTTCAAAGGAAATGCATGAAATCTTAATTGAGAAAATTTGTGATTTTAAGTTATTGGGCCTAACTTTTTGGAGTTAAAATATGTTCATGATGTGTCAAAGGACCTCTAAATCTATCCATGCATTTTTATTTATTTATTTATTTGAATTTTTATTCATTTAAATATGAATTAAATCAAATAAAATACAAAGAATAATGGGCCATGACATTTTGGTTTGATTTGATCTACTAGAAAGCCCATATTTTCATGCAACATACATCCAAAGGAACCAGGTTCATGCAGGTGACCAAAGAGGCATAGATATCACAAATATGGATATTTTTCAATGTGTTTTATCCTTGTCTCCAAGGCCATGAATGCATTAATTCTTTACCATGTTTGTTCACTCCTATCTTCCCTCTATAAATACATTACATTACAAGCCAATGGGAGCACGAAATTCCTCTTCAAAAATCTCTCCAAAAGCCTTCTCAAAATTCTCAAAAAAAAATCAAAAAGTTGCAAAAATCTGTAACTTCACTTCCAAGCGCTATCAACCTAAACAAAAATCGTCAACCCTCACCTTAGTTTCCCAGGAGTCCTCCAGAGCCCAGGTTCAAGCCTTACACTTCCCAGATCTTCCTCATAACCATCCTACAGTTTTTTTTTTGGTAAAAATTTTGAATCTCAAATCCTCTAAATAATGTAATTTAAATCAGTTTTATGCAATCATATTATTGATGCTTTGAGTAGATCTAACGTGTTACATGCGAGCTAGGTATCTGAATCCAAGAAAACCATTTTAGGGTACTCCTCTGCCAGGTCTTGGGTTCGACCCAGGCAGGAAACAAATTTTTATTTTTTTTCTAACCTTTGTTTTGCAGATCCCACAGACACCTGGTCCCTCCTGTCATTGGGCCTGGGGTTTCTAATTATTCTCACCCCCCAAACTATTTTTGCTGCACCTGTGCCCTCTTGTTGATAGGCCTGATACTTCTTTGAAGTGCACCCCCCCACTTCATTTGTTTGCAGGCCCATTTCAAATGTCTTTATTTTGTTTTAATTAACATTTATGTTTTAATCAATTTTATTTCATTACAACATTAATATCAAAAAAACATAAAAATATTAGGTTAGTCTTTTTTTAATTAAATTAACTTGTTAAATTAATTAAATAATAACTTTAACCTTTTATTTAATTTAAAAATAAATAGACCTAGGATTTGATTCATTTAATTTATTTTATTCATAACAAAAATACAAAAAATTTAGAATTAATTTCTTTTTTAATTTCAATTTTATTTAATAATTAACTTTTTTTATTTAGATCTAAATTATTTAATTAATTATCAATTAAACATTTTCTTACATAAAATAAAAACAAACAAAAGATTTTCCTTTTTAGAGTTTAGACGTCATTTCCATTTCGCGCGCGTTTGATATTTGTACTTTATTTTCATATTAATGTATTTGCTTATGGGATGTAATAGACTATAATTAAGACTTTTTACTTTACTGTTTTCTTTATTTTCCCCCAAGTTTTGGACTTGTAATAATCCCCCTCCCCGAAGCCTTGTAATAGTTAGATTTATATTTCCTCACTTTTAATTACTGCAAACTATTAACTTTTTAGATGCATGACTAATAGGATTGTATGACAAGAATAACAAACAAAATGCTAGCAAACCTCATGCAAAGATAAAAATAACTGAATACAAACACAATTGCATATATACACCTCTAGGGTATCCCACTTTGTTTGCCTTCAGAAAAACAGTCACATCTCTCGAAACTGAGAGATTTTAGTGGCTACCCTCCGGTTTAAAGATCATAAGTCCCTCGATGACCCTCTCAACATTGCCTCGGTATGATCTTAAAAAACCTAGGGTAGTTATTAAAGTTTCTTGCTCAGTTGCCTTTGTGACTGTATAAACGTCCCTTTGAATGTCCCTTAAACATCCAACGACTAGGGCTTCCTACTCACTAATAGTAGGATAGCACTGTCTAAAGGAAAAGAGGAAAAGAACAACCTTTCGAGTAAAGTAGATAGTTGTAAGATGCTTGCTCAAACAATTTTTACACTTACATAAAACATCTTTCAAAAACATTTTCAAATACTTTGTATACGTTCTCTACCATTCCGAGAAACATTACAAAGTTCTCCGCACTAAGGCGCTTTCAAAAATACTTTTCAAAACACACAAAGCACAAGGTATTTTTCAAATGAGCTAAGCATCTAAGAGCCCGTAGATAACTACAGATGGAAAGGGTGCTAACACCTTCCCTTTCCATATTCTACCCCCCTCACTCAAAAATAATCTCGAAAGGTCTTTTTCTGTTCTTTTTACCCTTTCCTTTGTTGGATAAACGAAAAGTCAGTGACGACTCTTGCTTACCACAACATTTGTGAATACAAATGATAAACCATTATAACAGTCAGTTCTCCCACCGTATTACAAATGATAGTAATCAGCTTCCATCGTTAACCAATAATAACCCACTTGCAGGATTTTCCTAGCCATGGCATGTCCATTTGTATGTGTTCCGAAAGTACCTTCATGGATTTCTCTCATAAGTGTATTAGATTCCTGTTTCTCCATGCACCTGAGTAACACCATATTATAGTTTCTTTTATATAACATATTCCCATTCAGAAAGAATTTTGAGGCTAGCATTCGTAGGGTTCGCTTGTCAATGATAGAGGAATTTTTTGGATATTCTTGTTTCTCAAGGTACCTCTTGATGTTATAGAACAAAGGTTTGTTATCTGGTTCCTCTTCAATAGAAGGCAATGTGCAGGCTCTTCAAAATGTATGATTGTAATGCGCGGTTCATGGTTTGGCCAAGTTACTTTGAAAATGGCTGATAGAGTTGACAAGGCGTCTGCCATCTGATTTTCTTCTCGTGGGATATAGCTGAAAGTAATCTCAGTGAATTCTGTAGCTAGCTTCAAAACATGATCCCAATATGGAATCAACCTGGGATTTTTAGTGTCCCATTCTCTGTTGACTTGGTATATGACTAGCACGAAGTCTCTAAATACTTAGAGATGTTTGATTCTCAGATCGATAGAAGCTTTTAGGCCCAGGATACAAGCTTCGTATTCAGTGATATTGTTGGTGCAGTCAAAACAAAACCTTGTAGTATAAGTCTTGTGAAAATTTTTTGGAGAAGTCAAAACTGCCCCTATGTCATACCTTAGTGCATTTGAAGTCCCGTCGAACATGAGTGTCTAACGTGTCTCTGGTTCAGGTCCTTCGACGGGCCTTGGTATTTCGTAGTCACCTATAACCATGACATCTTCATATGGAAAGTCAAACTTCATTAGTTGATATTCTAATAATGGTTGATGAGCTAGATGGTCAACTAGTACACTACTCTTGATGGCCTTTTGAGTAACGTATTAGATGTCGTACTCTGATAGTAACATCTACCATCGTGCAATCCTTCTTGTAAGAGCTGGTTTTTTGAACGCATACTTTAAAGGATCCATTCTTGCTATCAACCATGTGGTGTGAGTTAACATGTATTGCGTCAATCTTTTAGTAGCCCAAGCCAATGCACAACAAGTCTTCTCGAGAAGTGAGTACCTGGTTTCACAGTCGGTGAATTTCTTACTGAGGTAGTAGATTGCATGCTCTTTTCTACTCGTTTCGTCATGTTGTCCCAACACGCATCCCATTGACCCTTTAAGAACTGTTAGATACATGATGAGTGGTCTTTCGGGAACTGGTGGTGTCAAGATTAGTGGCTCTTGTAAATATTTCTTTATTGTATTGAAAGTTGTCTGGAAATTATTCCATACCATCGTCTGATCTTTTTGCAGTAATTTGAATATAGGCTCGCATGTAGTAGTTAGGTGTGATATCAACCTTAAAATGTAATTCAATCATCCAAAGAAACCATGAACCTATTTCTCTATCCTCGGAGTTGGCATTTCTTGTATTTCTTTTACCTTGTTGGGGTCTACCTCAATACCATGCTGACTTACAATAAAACCCAGTAACTTGCTTGATCTGACGCCAAATGTACACTTGTTTAGGTTCAACCTTAATTTAAACCTTCGCAGACGCTCGAATAGCTTTTGCAAATGTATGGTGTGATCCTCCTCCATATGAGATTTTGCAATCATTTCATCTACGTACACTTCAACCATTTTTTGAATCATATCATGGAATAGTGTGACCATAGCCCTTTGATAAGTTACCCTTGTGTTCTTCATACCGAATGGCATTACCATGTAATAAAAAGTGCCCCGAGGTGTCATGGAAGTAGTCTTTTCCATATCTTCGTGTGACATTTTGATTTGATTATAGCCTGAGAAGCCGTCCATGAATGAGAATTCTAAAGCTTGAGATATATTGTCCACCAAAACATCTCTGTAAGGTAACGGGAAATCGTCTTTAGGAATTGCTTTGTTCAGATCCCGATAATCTGGACACATGCCTACTTTTTTATCCTTCTTGGGTACTAGCACGATGTTATCTATCTAAGGTGGATAATCTACCACCACTAAAAACCCTTCCTCAAATTGTTTAAGGACCTCTTCTCGAATTTTATTGGACATGTCTGGACGAGTTCTTCTGAGCTTTTTCCTAACTAGAGAGCAACCTTCCTTGAGAGGTAGTCCGTGCACCACAATGTTTGTATCCAATCATGGCTGTAAGACCGGGAAAATATATTCATATACTCAGGAAACAATCTGATCAGCCTTTATTTGATGCTTTTCTCTAATGTTTCCCCTAGCTTGATCTCTTTCGGATCTTCTTTTGTGCCAAGTTTAATGGCCTCAATGGATTCTTGGTATGGTTGTATATTGTAAGCTTTTTGCTCTATCTCCCTTGCCAATTCTTTAGAAAGTTCAAGATCTTCATCATCTTCCTTCTCCGCTTGGTTGATGGGTGCATCAAAATTATATTAGATGGAAGAAGTAACATTATCGGTGATTTTAGGCATGAAGTTTCACATTTATCATGTTTTGGTGAAGTTTTTAGTATGTGAATTTGGATAATTCATATGAATAAAAGTATTTCCATTTAAAAAAAAGAAGAGATAAATGCAAAAGAAATACAAGGATCTTAATTGAATGTGAAATATAACTTTTATTATTTATGAATACTCTCTTAAACAAATTGGGGCACCTTTATAAGAAACCCCATATGCCTCGAGCTTGACATAGGTTCTTTAAAAACAAGAAAAATTACTTCGAAAAGAAAAAGATCTCTGGAATCTCCACAACTGTCCAATTCTTGAGTTCTTCGCCTGGGGCGCATTCATGGATGAAGTTGGACTCCTTCTTGGTGTTTCCTTTGTCAGATATCATTGCCACCTACCAGCCTTGCTCTACTCCTTTGTTGACGAAGGTCTCTTGGATTGGAGGAAATCGTGCTTTGCCTTTCAGAGTAGCCTTCGATAATTCATAGCACAAACCAAAATAATTCTTCTTTTTAGGTATTTCCGGGAGCTTTCCCCAACCGTTTGAGGTACCACATTCCATTGATATTTGCAAATCTCTCCAAAATGGTTCTTCTTTTCAGGTATTTCCGGGAGCTTTCCCCAACCCTTTGCAAATCTCGGCCTTGTGGAGGTACCTCATTGTCATTAAAACCCAGATATGATCCAGACGTCAAATTTGCTACAACATTGTCAAATTAGTTTACAGTAATCTCCTCTACGACATGAGTAGAACTCAGAACCTTCGTTAGAGAGTCTCGATGTGCTTCTGAATTAATGAGCAAAGAGGGTATATAAATTTTGGTTGGGGTTTGGTGAAGCTGATCCACCACCCTATAATCACCCCTCTTGAATATTTTCAAAAATTCTTATGCCTCGTGATTAGTGAAGTTCTTTCTCGGAGGCTCTTGTTCTTGACTTACTTCCACCACTGCTTTTCCTTTGTCTTTTACCAACGTATCATTTTTATTTTTCACCATAACATCATTCTACTTTCGCAGTTTGGAGCCAAAGATTCGACCACTACGGGTCATGCCCCCTGCTCCTCCTATATTTTAGATTGCAAGTCCTTGACTCGATGATGGCTCACATTCCTGTTTTAAGCTATTGACATATACAGTCGAATCATAACTCCATGGTACTGCTTTGTAACTTTCATAAGGGGTAGGAGATGGCCCCCTAATTACCATCACAGTCTTTGGTACTACTGGTATCCTTAGAGTTTGCCCTGGTGTTATTATAGGTGTTTCTGTTGATTCTCCCCATGGAATCACAAGAGTCTTCTTATTAAGGTTCTTCCCTTGGCAAGGAATTACCAATGGCTTCTTTGTACTTCCTTCGATCGCAGATATGTATTCTTATTTAGGTTATGATCCAAATTGGACTATCCCCTAGTCCACTAATTTTTGCAATAACTTTTCCAAAGATTCATTATGTTCCAAAAGGAACCCACACTCCAATATATATTCCTTCTACAAATTTATTAGGGCCTTTACTTGTCTGGCTACTCCAAAGTCAGTGACTACTTCGATTGCATTTATTGTCGGTCCATCATGCGAAGGAATGGGGTTTAAATTGATTTCCGGTTTATCAAAAGTGATTTCCTGAGAGTCCAAAAAATCTTGAACTTTATGTTTGATGGCCTAACATTTTTCTATGGTATGCTATGGAAAATTGGCATGATACTTGCATCTGGAAGAGCCAGAGGTCTTAGCTCTACCAAAGATGCCTTAACTAGGTGTTGCAATAATTGACTGTGTGACATAGGGAACGGGTCAAACTTTATTTGCGGCCTTTCAAATTTGTTTAGTTTTTGTTCTCGTGGAATTATTAATGATTTTTATGCCCTTGGTTGTGAGGCTACAACATTAATTTCTCCCTTCTTCTTTTTTGAGAAGTTATGAACATGTATTTTTGCATTATAAGGGGCACCAGATGATCCCACTTGTATCTTTCCTCTTTTTATTCCAACTTCAATCCTTTCACCAATAGTTACTAAATCAAAGAATCCGAAAGAGACAATCTCTACCATCTTTTCATAGTATAACCCTTGTAAGTTCCCATGAACATATCGACTAATTCTTTCTCCAGAAGTGATGATTGTACACGAGCTGCCATTTCTCTCCACCTTTGGGCATATTCCTCGAAAGACTCGTCCTTTTTCTGAGAAAAGTTTTGGAGTTACATGCGGGTGGGTGCCTTATCCAAGTTATACTTGTATTGTTTCAGGAAAGCATGACCAATATATGCCCTGCATGTACAATTCCAGGGATGCCCCACTCAAACTGTCTTAGAAACAATGGATGCACATCTTTTGATCTTGATCATAGGCATGCATCTTCCTGCAATACATGTGTATATGGTTCCTTGGACATGTGAGCCCCTTGTATTTTCCAAAGTCAGGTACTTTAAATTTCGGCGAGATCACCACATCAGGAACTAGACCCATTTCGAGAGCGTCTACATCAAAAGAATTATAACCCTCAACAACTTTTTACCTTTCTTCTAGAGCTTTGTACTGGTTGAGTTCCAATTCATTTTCAGTAGCATGGGTATGAGTTATTCTTTGAGGTGCTTGATTGACATCCTTGAAGTCGTGGTCTCCATATTGCAAGTCTAAGTAGTTGTATGTGTTGTTAATCAGAATATGCAAGGTATGAAATGCCCCTACCTTTGGTAGAGGTGGAGCAAACCCTTCAATATCAGCTTGTCTTGTTTCCTGTTGATCCATGGTTGACTTTTGGGGTCCCAATTAAGGTTTTTTCCTTGGTTGGTGGCGGCTTGATGCACCAATGGTCTGGGCTACTTCTTTAAAGGCTACCCTTTGGATTTACTATTGTCTTTCAATGATGTTATTCAAAGCTAGAAGAACTCAACTCATATATCCTTTCATTGAGTCGACATTTCCCTTGACCTACCCTAAATCCTCCTTGAAGGCTGCTTGGTTTTCTTCGATCTGTTCCATTACCTTATACTGATGGGATCTCGTCTGGTATGGTGGTTGGAGAGCCAGTGTTTTTCTCCTACCAATGGTTTAGATGGAGAATGTTTTTAAAAATGACGAGTTGTTTTTGTTATGAGTTAATGAGATGCAGATGTTTATGAATGCATGAATGCGTATGAACATGTTTAAGGGATTTTTTTTAATGTCTTATTCACTTGGATATATATTTTTCAATATATATATATATATATATATATATATATATATATATATATATATATATATATATATATATATATATATATATATATATATATATATATATATATATATATATATATATATATTTAGATTTTGTTTTTTTTGTTGAGTGTCTATAAAATAAATTTGCCTGCGAGATACGGAAACAAAATGTCTTTATTAAAATAGTAATCGTCTTTAAAAAAAATACAATTCAGATATTGAGAAATATTCAAACTTTAAAACATTAAACTTGTTGGAGGAAATAAACAAGTGAGAAAAGTCTTCTAAGTGTGTCTGCGGATGTCTACTCTGAAACCATCGACCATTGTCTTGCAAAGCTTGAGGAAGTTTTCAACTTCTTTTGGGAGAGGAACCATCACATTTTCTGCGTCTCTCAAACTCCTAGTGATGTCTTCAATGAGATTGTTGGCTAAGAAGGCGAGTCTTGAATGCTTGTCTTTGTAGAATCGGTATTCTCAGAAAAGGTCGAGAATAATCTTATGATTATCCTTTCCTACTTTGGCGATCTTCACATACTGCTCTTCCCAATACAACTTTTTAGCCCTCATCTCTGTATAGAGTTTCTGTTGTATTAGGGAATATTTTTGGAGGCCTTCTAACTCGAGACATACTTGCTCGTATTCATCAGTCTTTTGGGCGAGAAATTTTGCTGCCATCATCCTTTTGAGATGTTCCCCTACCTCTGATTCTTGGCTGTCTTGGAGTCTGGTGGTGAGATACTCCATTTGTTCTTCCTAATCTAAAGAAGCTTGCGTCAATTTTTGGATTTGTGCCCTTAGATCTTCTTCCATCACCTTCTTATCCTTCATTTCCTTTTCATACCATATATTTAATCTCCTAATTTCACTAGCAGCATCCTCCAACCGTTGGTTGTGGGAATCCCAGTTGAAAGTAGCACTTAACAACCCTTCAGTTGAACTCTTCCGCTTAAGACTCTCATTCTTAAATGCCTCACAATCTCTCTGAATATGTTGGTCTTTTGATTCAAGTATGTGTTGCATTTGTCTTTTCTCTTTAGTTAAGTTATGGAGGTTAAGCTGCAATTCTTCCTTCTCCATTTGAGCTTGTTTCAAAGAATTCTTCAAATCTTCTATTTCTTCTAAGGACATACGAGGAGAATCTAGTACCTTTGGCTTGTACTCAGGATCTACATCAAATGGTAACTTAACAATTTGTACCCTATCCAAAACCCATCGAGTGTAAGGTTCTTTTGCCACAACATTCTTCCTTTCAGCCTTTCTTTTATTAACCTTATTCCAAGCTCGGATAATCTTGTTGAGCAATTCTTGGTCGTTTTTCCCATATCATTAATGATCAATTGTTAGAGTTGTTCATTTGAGGGTTTATCCTCCAAAAGATTCCCTAGTTGTAATATGGCCAAGGTAGGGTTGTAGTTGATGCAATCTCGTGATCCGATCAATGGAACATTCAGAAAGTCTCCGTAACTATAAATGATATCTCTGATGTCTAGCTTCCTCACATACCACAACACATAATTAGCAGTAAGGGACCTTAATTTTTAATTCCACTCATATCTTGTCAGATTTGGAATCATGTAATCTTCCTTGTAGAGGTGAGTCATGAACAAATAATACAAGAGTGGGATGCAACAGTTTAGAGTACCCTTTCCCTTTTTGTACCACGTATGAAGTGCATAATAAATATCAGCAAGTAAAGCGGGTGTTGGGTCCGTATCGAAAACTTTTACGCCCCAAAATACCCTAATAGCCACATGATCAATATAGTCTAGAGTCCGTGGAAATAAGATTACACCAAACACAGCAGACCTAAACAATCAATAAAAGAGTCCCATTCTTTATTATTGGAAAAATCAAAAGCCTTAGTCTCATAATAGAATCTCTTAATCCCTCGTATGTCACCATCTTTTTGGTAATTAAGTGACAATTTGGGACAAGGGATCCCTAAACCCTCTTCCAAGATTCTGATGTCAATAGTCTTCCTGATACCCATATAAGCTTTCTCTTTAGAAAAGTTCAAAAGTCTATCAAATTCTTCCAGAGTCGGTGCTAGCTGAAAGTCTTGAAAGGTAAAGCACCTCAATGGAGGGTCGTAGAGCTAAATTAGGGAAGAAACAACATCCAATTGTACCTCTACTTTTGTTGAGTCAAGCATATCCCCATAATGACGAGTGAACATCTTTAGAGCTCTTTCAGACAATTTCCCTTTTATAGCCTTGATTTTTTGTCATGTATGGCTTGATGGAATTTATGTGGACAAGTTGTTTCCCTTTGGTATTTATTTTTAAGACACTTCACCAAAAACCTTTTATTATTATTTTTTTTATCCTGTGAATAAGACAAACAAAAAATAAATAGAGGGTATAGAATTTATGAAATGCAAAATGTATGAATGCATGAATGTGGGGTTTAAAGATGTGATTTTATGAATGGCACCCTTAGAAGGTAGGCTCCTAGTTTGGCCTACATATATTCTACCCTCCCCATAAGGTGGTGTCCTTAAGGGTATCATGAATAACACTAGAGGGAAAGACACAAGATCCTCCCTTAAGTGGAGCCTCTTTGGAGACCGAAACTTTCGTCTTTAGGTCATGAAAGGTCTCATCATGAGATTTTGGTTTAAGGGTTGTACAAAGATTCATAGGTTTCATTCCAAAGTCCTACCCCCCAAGAGGATGTCTCACGAGACATATTCCTTTCGTGGAATTCCACCGACTCTAGGCGAAGTCGTCACATAAACAGATAGATTTGATGTATCCCCTTAGCTAATAGACGAACCTTCTTTCTAAGGGTTTCGAAAAATATTTTTTTTTTGAAATAATAAAATCTCGTCGATAGATGAATAAATAAAATGAAGATAGTAAAAATAAATAAGCCAAAATAATAATTAAATGTAAAGAGATAAAAAATATAAAAACCCTAAAACCCTGAATCCAAAGAAAGGCTTCTAACCCTAGGGTTGAGTCCCCAGCAGAGTCGCTAGTTGTTGTAACCGGTTTTAAATTGAGATTCTTCACCCTTAATGTTTATCTTTAGAAAGGGGATATAAAGGATAATCCTAATTTGATCAAAGATTCTAAGTTATTTGACTTGTTTCTAAACGAAGGGAAGGTGTTAGGAAACCCTAATCTACCTTGTTAACAAGGATACTAGGGTTTAGAATTATGAATTAGGATATAGGGTTTTAATTTTTATTAGGGGAACTTGCCACAATTTTAGTCGTATGCCTACGTATCATCTAATAAGAAATCAGAGTCCCAATTCGTAGTTCATAGTTGGTTGATATTTTTTATGGATTACAAAGATGTTTGAATCCCCCTTGTACTTTGTTGTACCCCAAAATTTTCCCTCTCAGTTATCAAGAATTTGCTCACAAGATCTCCTTGGCTCAAGACTGCACTCGGGTTTGATCAACTCAAGACACCTCCTTAATCACTAATGACCAAAATTAGGGTTTGAGATTGCACAAGGATTTTTGCACAAGGATTTTTAATCTTGGGATTTATATTTGTTCTGTTTTGTAGGATATGGATTCTCTTCACAGGAAAACTATTCAAGTCAACCTTGTAAGGATCCCTCCACAACTTAAGGAGCTAGCTTCAAGGATTCCTGAAAACTCTCCATTCACCGAGAGACATGGTCGCCTACTCAACTTGGTCACCTCCAACACAGATGAGGACATGATGAAGGTGCTCTTTCAGTTCTTTGATCCTTTGCACCATTGCTTCACATTTCTCAACTCTTAACTTGTGCCTACTTTGGAAGAATTCTCCCGACTCTTGAGGATTCCCATTCTCAACCAACTACCTTTCAACGATACAGAAAGAGACCTAAAGATAGAAGAGATTTCTCAAGCTCTACACTTGCAATCCTCTGATGTCTCAACTTATTGGGAAACAAGGAGTGTTGTCAAAGGTTTCCTAGCAAAGTTCTTGTTCGAGAAAGCCCAAAACTGTTGGAACTACTTGGATTTGCAAGCCTTTGAGGAAATTGTGGCTCTCCTCATCTATGGGATGGTTTTCTTTCCAAATCCTGACCAACTCATAGATGTGCATGCTGTCAAAATCTTCATATCCCGCAACCCGATGCCTACTTTTCTAGGAGATATCCTACACTCTTTTTACACTCGCACAATGGGGAAAAGAGTTGTTCTTATGTGTTGTACTCCTCTCTTAGAAAGATGGTTTATTTCGCATATTCCCCAATTTGTATTAAAGAATGAGCAAGGTTCAAGGTGGTCACAAAGGTTGATGACGCTCAAACATTCAGACACTCATTGGTGCTCCCGATCCATAGAGAATGTTACTATTGTCGACCGTTATGGAGAATTTCCTAATGTCCCTTCACTTGGCATTAGGGGATGCATCACCTACAACCCTTGCTTAGCCTTAAGACAGTTTTGTTATGCCCAAAGGGATGGCCCGCATGAGATGTTGATTCAAGGTTTGGTGTTTGACTAAGAGAACGATGATCAAGTTCTTCACCAGAGATTTATCCGATCTTGGAGGATGTTGAACAAGGTTGATAGCAAGACAGTGGGGCACAAGAATTCCATGCCTCTTGAGCCTTACCTCAAATGGGTACGAACTCATGCTCAGATTCTTATGATGCCTTATCCCTCCATTCTCCCAGTAATCATTGAGCCTGTCATCGAAGGGGATGTTCCATACACTATCCTATATCCTGACATGCCCACCTCTCTTGAAGACCTACAACGAGATTGGATACAACTCAAGGGGGAGAGAGATACCTTTGAATCCCAATTCTATGCAAGCGAGAAGAAGGTTTTGGAACTCACTAGGATACTTCACGAGGAGAGGAACTTGAATGCCTACATCGCACCAAAAAGGATGTATACTACCTTTTTATCTTAGAGTTTTTGTATTATTTTTCCCAAGAAGGCATTGGTGTACTCAAAGCTTTAATTTATTAATATAACGTGTGTTTCCTTTTTGTCTAAAACAAATTTGAATCTTTAAGATCCTTGAAATCATTGCATACACATTTACCATTCATCATAACATAAGAAGGTTTCATGCAACAAATCTCCTCATCTCTCTACTGTTTATTTCAGTAACATACATCTCGAGCAAACGGTGAAGGACCTCCAAGCTCAGAATGCACAGTTTCAACAGTTGCTCTTAACTCTAGCCAAAGGATAAGAAGAGTTGAAGACCTTTCTGGTTGAGGAGAAGAAAAAGAAGACGAAGAAGATAACCAGAGTTCTAAACATGGGAAGAAGATTCCAAGGGAAAACAAGAAGGGCCTTAGACTTTGCAACGACATCCGATGAGAAAGACAATCAAGATGGGAAAGGAAAAGAACTAGTTGTCCAGTCAGAGTCAGAAGAGGAAGAGGAAGAAGAAGACTATTCTGAAGAACAATATCCTTCATCCGATGACAAGTATAAGCATCTAGAAGAACGCTTAAGCGTAATGGAAATCCAAAAACTGTTTGGATTGGACTTTGAGGAGTTGAGCTTAGTGTCAGGGATTGTCATTCCTTCAAAATTCAAAGCACCTGTGTTTGCCAAATATGACGGAGTCTCATCCCCCAAAATGCATCTCTGGTCCTATGTGAGTAAAATCCACCCCCATACCGCTGAAAAAGACTTATGGGTACAATTCTTCAAAGACAGTCTGTCTGGAACTCAACTTGATTAGTTTTATCAGTTAGAAAGAGCCAATGTTCATAACTAGGAAGATCTTGCTGTAGCCTTTTACAAACAATACCAATACAATGTTGATCTTGCACTCACCCATACTCAACTCCAGAGTATGGCCATGGTTTCAAGTGAAGGCTTCAAGGACTATGCGCAAAAATGGAGGGACTTGGCCGGAAGAGTTCAACCTCCCCTATCTGAAAGAGAGTTGGTAGACATGTTTTTGGGCACCTTGTATGGTCACTTCTTTAATCACTTAATTGGGAGTTCATCGACAGGTTTTACGGAATTGATATTATCCGGAGAAAGGGTAGAAGTTGGGATAAAGAATGGAAAGATTCAAAAAGATGCATCCTCTGCTGCTATAAGGAAACCATTCTTTGGAAAGAAGGAAGTGGTTGTTGTATATCCTCGGAGAAATTAAGATACAGCTGAACGATGTCCTATGGTGGGAGCTGTTATAATTCCTAAACTTGCGCCTGATCAACAAAGAAACAACCAACCCAGAATGGAAAGACCAGTCAGACAATTCACCCGAATTAATATGACACTATCTCAAGTATTGCCACATTTGTTATGATCCAACCTTGTGACTTTGAAAGAAGCTCCTAAGAATCCTAACATAACCTCTCCTCACTATCATCCTAATGCTCGCTGTGCCTACCACTCTGAGAGTCCCATCCATGACACTAACAACTGTTGGGCTCTAAAGAACAAAGTACAAGACCTCCTTGAAGCCAAAGAGATTGAATTCGATGTGCCAAAAAAACCAAATGTCATTTCTTCCCCTATGCCCAAACACGACCATAATACCAACGCCATTGAATAAGATATGTTTGTTA
Organism: Vicia faba; assembly: GCA_948472305.1. Lineage (NCBI taxonomy): Eukaryota > Viridiplantae > Streptophyta > Magnoliopsida > Fabales > Fabaceae > Vicia > Vicia faba. The sequence continues at coordinate 937,382,924 of OX451741.1, read as the reverse complement.
CTTCAGTTGATGAACTTATGACCCCACTCCTGACTATCAAAAAGAACTTGTTGATTGCTGGTGTATTCCCAGGCTGTGATGAAAGCTATCATTTCTGTTTGTCCTCACTAACCAGCTGTCCTTTGTTGAAAGCAGACGTTCAATGCCTAATAGACAACAAGGAAATTTTGTTCGAAAAGACTTCTGTTCCACCTATTTCTTATAAAGATGTTTCCATCGTGACCATTTCCGACAATTCTTCTGGGGTCTCTACCAAAAGACCCATTAGAATTACATCAGTTCCAAAAGTATCTCCTTTGATAATTACAATGCCTGGACCAGTCCCGTATTCGTCAGACAAAAACGTACCGTGGAATTATGGAGGGGATGTCTACTACCACAGTATCAAGCAAGATTGGCCAGCTGCCGAAAACTCAAGTTCTGAGAAGAATGACTCTAATATCAGTAATATTGTAGAGACCAGTAAGATTACCCAAAGCGGAAGGATTTCTTCTCTAGAAATTGCTCCCCTAAAAGCAGTTTCTGGACCCGTAATCATTCATGTCGTTGTTGCTCCTCCAAAGGTTGTTCTCAGTCCTATAATCATTTCTACTAATACTCCAATTGACAAAGCTAATACAACCCCTGTTATCACTCCTACCGATATTCCTGCTGCCGAGTCAACTGAGACTCAAGGTAAAAGTATTCTGATTGAGCCTATCTGAACGAAGGTACGATCATTAGCTATCCCTGAGACCTCCCAGAAAGAGATGGAGGAAATTCTAAAGATCATAAAAAGAAGCGACTACAATGTAGTTGAGCAACTAGGGCAAACTCCATCTAAAATTTCCATGCTGGCTTTATTACTATGTTCTGAGGCGCATGCAAAGGCTTTGGTAAAATTTCTGAAAAATGCCCATGTACCCCAAGAAACATCTGCCGATCAGTTCCAAGACTGCGTAGCCAGCTTGACTGCAGACAATGGTTTAGGTTTTTCAGATGCTGATTTAACACCAAGAGGGAGGAAGCATAATGAGGCATTGCATGTCTCAGTTAAATGCAGGGGCACAACCTTGGCTCATGTGTTGGTTGACACTGGTTCGTCTCTGAATGTATTGCCTAAAAATGCTCTTTATAGGCTTGACTGTGAGGGATTGACATTGAAACCGAGTAACATAGTAGTGAGAGCCTTTGACGGCTCAAAAAGGATGGTGCATGGGGAAATGGATATCCCCATAAAGGTTGGAACCCAAATATTTGATTCAACTTTTTATGTAATGGATATCCGCCCTTCATATTCCTGCTTGCTAGGCCGACCATGGATTCACAATGTTGGCGTTGTTTCTTCTATGTTGCACCAAATGCTAAAGTACTCCATTCAAGGGAAAATCATCACCATTCATGGAGAAGAAGAGTATATGATCAGCCATCTCAATTCCTTCTGATATGTAGAGCTAGATGGTAAATTAATTGAAACTCCATTCTAGCACTTTGAAGAAGTCCCACAAGATGTGGCAGTGACCAAGGCTGTTTCTCAAGTTCCCAAGATCACAAGGCCTCCACTCAGGATGTCATCTTTGAAGGATGCCAAGTTAGTGATAGAAGAAGGTGGGTGCACTATTTTGGGACAACTCCCAGATATCCCATACAAATCTGACAAGTTTGGTCTGGGTTTCACTTCAGGTGCCCAAAAGGCTATACGTCGTGCTCGTGCCGTAGGACATCCCTTGAAGATCAGCAACCGCAAAGTTAATGCGGTAGAGGATGATGAAGATAGCTACAACCTGGAGGATTGGATTTTCCCATCTATCCATGGAGGGCTCAGCAACTGGGAGGCTAGATATTTTGTCTTGATCACTTTTATCCCATCGTAATTTGTCTTTACATTTTGTTGGATCTGTAATATTGAAACAATTCAGACTCTTAAAACCTTGTGTCTTACTCGAGGCACAATGGTCTATTTGTAAGGGTTATTATCTCATTTCCATATGACATCAATGAATCATGGACGTTTTTGCATACAAACTCTGTGTTCATTGTCTTTCTCTTTACATTTTCATTCCTTTCAAAGATAGCTATACTCTTACACACACTCACACTCATAATGAAGCTCTACATCCATTCGGGATCCCATGGGTAACGGTTCCGCTATGGCTTTTTGTGACTCTGAAAATCTAATCTACCAAGCCGAAGATGAAGGTGAGGAATATTGTGAAGTACCAGGGGAACTTTCCAGATTACTACAACAAGAAGAGAGAACCATTCAACCTCACGAGAAACCAGTGGACACCAACAACCTAGGTACCGAAGAAGACAAAAGGGAAGTCAAGGTGGGTGCCAATCTGGAACCAACTGTCAAGGAGCGTCTGATTCAGTTGTTACACGAGTATGTTGAGGTCTTTTCCTGGTCGTATGAAGACATGCCAGGACTTGATGCTGATATCATGGTACATCGAATGCGACCAGATATGTCGGAGAAGATTAAAGCTGAAGTCATGAAGCAATTCAATGCTGGATTCTTGGCCGTCACCTCTTATCCGCAATGGGTTGCCAATGTTGTTCCCGTGCCCAAAAAGGACGGCAAGGTACGAATGTGCATGGACTAAAGATATTTGAATAGGGTAATCCATAAGGATGATTTCCCACTTCCCCACATTGACATCCAAGTTGACAATACGGCAGAACATAAAGTGTTTTCCTTCATGGACAGTTTCTCAGGTTACAACCAAATCAAAATGGCGCCTGAGGACATGGAGAAGATAACTTTTGTCACACAATGGGGGACATTCTGCTACAAGGTTATGCCGTTCAGACTGAAGAATGCTGGGGTAACCTATCAGCGTGCCATGGTAGCTCTATTTAACGACATGATACATCACGAAATAGAGGTCCATGTGGACGACATAATAGCTAGGTCTCAAACAGAAGAAGAACATCTTGATCATTTACAGAAACTGTTTGAGAGGCTAAAGAAGTACAAGCTGAGGTTGAACCCAAATAAATGCACGTTTAGAGTAAGGTATGATAAGCTCCTAGGCTTTTTCGTCAATAATAAGGGTATTGAAGTAGATCTTGCCAAGGTGAAAGCGATACAAGAGATTCCTGCTCCTCGTACTGAGAAGGAAGTCAGAGGGTTCTTGGGATGTTTAAATTACATTGCCAGATTCATTTCTCACATGACAGTTACTTGTGAACCAATCTTCAAACTACTGAAGAAAGATCAAGTAGTCAAATGGAATGATGAGTGCTAAACTTCTTTTGATAAGATCAAAGAATACCTGCAAGAGCCTCATGTGTTGATGCCACCAGTCGAGGGAAGGCCATTGATCATGTACCTGACTGTTTTGGAAAATTCAATGGGGTGTGTGCTGGGGCAGCATGACGAGTCTGGCTGAAAAGAGCACGATATTTATTACCTGAGCAAAAAGTTTACCGACTGTGAAACAAGATATTCACTGCTCGAGAAAACTTGCTGCGCTCTGGCATGGGCTGCTCGCCGGCTAAGACAGTATATGCTGACTCATACTTCTTTGTTGATATCTAAAATGGATCCCATAAAATACATCTTTGAGAAACCTGCTCTCTCTGGGAGAATAGTGAGATGGCAGATGATCCTGACAGAATATGACATATAGTATACTACCCAGAAAGCAATAAAGGGTAGTGTAATAGCTGATCACCTTGCTCATCAAGCTGTAGAAGTCTACCAGTCCATGAAGTTCAAATTCCCAGATGAAGACATCATGATGGTAAACAACTATGAAGAATTCAGGCCATATGACGGATATGAATAAGGATCCCGATGGACCATAGTTTTTGATGGGGCATCTAACGCACTCGGCAATGGTATTGGTGTTGTACTCATATCTCCTGAAGGATGTCATACTCCTTTTACGGCAAGACTCTGCTTCAATTGTACAAATAACATGGTGGAATACGAAGCATGCATCTTTGGTGTCAAAGCTGCCATAGACTTGGGGATCAAATCTTTGAATGTATTCAGAGATTCAGCTTTGGTTATCGGCCAGATCAAAAGGGAATGAGACACCAAACACCCTAACCTTTTCCCTTACAAAGAACATGTTTTGACATTGCTCCCACATTTTGAGAAGATTACCTTCGAGCACTTCCCGTGAGAAGAAAATCTGCTAGCAGACGCACTAGCCACAATGTCATCTATGTTTAAACTTAAATGGGATAATGAGGCTCCCCAGATCACCATTGAGCGAAGGGATGAACCAGCACACTGTCACGAGATTAATACTGAAGAAGTAGTGGACCAACCTTGGTTTCACGAAGTCAAGAGGTATATCGAAACCCAGTAATATCCAGAAGGAGCTTCAGTAAACGATAAGAAGTTCTTAAGGATATTCTCTGCTAAATTATTCTTTAGTAATGGCATTCTTTAAAAACGCAACCATGACTCTCTGTTACTTCGGTGCATAGACAAGGTTGATGCTGAAAGGATCATGGCTGAATTACATGAAGGCACTTTTGGCACCTATTCCATTGGGCGTACGATGGAGAATAAAATCCTACGGGCAAGCTATTACTTGTCTACCATGGAAGAAGATTGTTATCAACACTCTCGAACTTGCCACAAGTGTCAGATTTATGCTGACAAGGTGCACGTACCTCTGGTTCCTCTGAATGTCTTGACGGATCCCTGACCCTTTGCTATGTGGGGGATTGATATGATTGGGGAAATCAAGCCAACATCCTCCAATGGACACCGCTTCATCTTAGTGGCCATTGACTATTTTACAAAGTGGGTGGAAGTAGCTGCTTTTGCTTCCGTTACCAAGAATGATGTTGCCCGGTTCATCAAGCAGAGTCTCATCTTTTGTTACAGTATCCCAGAGAGGATCATTATAGACAATGGTACGAATCTAAATAATACTATGATCACCGTCCTGTGCGAGTAATTCAAGATCCAGCATCACAATTCTTCCCCTTACCGGCCAAAGATGAATGGTGTTGTCGAAGCCGCAAATAAGAACATTAAAAAGATCATACAGAAAATGACAGTGACGTACAAAGACTGGCATAAGATGCTACCATTCTCTCTCCACGGATATCGTACCACAGCTCTCACCTCAACAGGGGCAACACCTTATTCTCTGGTACACGGCATGGAGGCTGTCTTGCCTATTGAAGTCCATATCCCCTCTCTGAGAATTATGAAGGATGCAGGGCTGAATGAAGAAGAATGGATCCAGACTCGACTTGATCAACTGAACTTAATTGATGAGAAAAGGCTTACTACTGTTTTCCATGGTCAAATGTATCAAAAATTGATGATCAAGGCTTTCAACAAAAAGGTCAGACGCCAAGTGTATCAAGTTAGAGATCTGGTGATCAAACGTAACATATTACCACAGGGTGATCCCAGGGGAAAATGGACTCCTACATACGAAGGACCATTTGTAATCAAAAACATATTCTCTGGTGGAGAGATGATCTTGACCACCATGGATGGTGATGACCTGTCGCACCCTGCGAATGCAGACATAGTCAATAGATACTATGCATAAGAGACCTGCTAGGTTGACACACCTAGGAAAAACAAGGGCATCCCGGCGAACCAAAAAGGTTCGGGCAAAAATTAGGGGTAAAACAAAAAAAATCTATAGACCCGGCAAGTTGAAAACCCGAAAGGGCGGCTTGGGCAAAAAAGGCTATCCCGGTGGACTGAAAACCCGAAAGGGCAGTCCAGGCAAAAGTTAGGGAATTAAAGCGTATGACTATGTCCCGTTGGATCACTTTACGGACAACCTTTGGCTTCAACTGACAAACTCATAGGTTCTGATGAATTCAATCATCTTCGAACGAGGAAACAAATAGACAAGATGCTCAGAGACACGAAGGCTATAGAAGAATGGGAACCCCATGGGATTATTGCACATAGCTATCTTTTCATTGTAATTAATTTTAATTTTTTATGATGACATTCTCTTACTAGAATGTTTGTATCATTGTACAAAAATACTTACTCAAAGTCAATACAAAGATATCCCTTTGAAAGTGCAAAACTACCTGTTTTTCTTTATTCTTGTGTTTTGTTTACAAAAACTGCCAATGATTTATTTTTAAACATATGCATCTCAACATAATTACTGTTTACAAAATAAAAAAAATAGAAAGACGATCACTGGTTGGCTTTAAGAGATAGAGAAATATCTCTAAGCTATTTCCATAAAATCCCCCACAATATGCAATTTAATCCCCAGTGGAACAAAGCTTCCAATTATCAATCCCCAGTAGAAGTCGTTCAATTTCTCAGGATTTCCCAACAGGATTTTACAAGCTGTACACGGCATTTCCCTTACAACAAAGTTTATTTCTCTAAGAGGAAATTCATCAACACTTCAACTTCACAACATGAAGACTTACACTCCTTCTCCGCAGCAGCAGTCAGGAATTTATTTTTCCCAATCCAACGGCGGTGCAGTAGATTAGCTCACATACGCATACATCACATCCATATATCATAAACATTGATAACACGGATGCATCATACCATGCATTTCATACAACATGACTTTTAATTTTAGCTAACATTTTACCCTTTTTAGGATAAGGTTAACAACTACCATTAACAATGTTCAAAATTTTCATATACAGTTCAGATACGCTCCAAACACGGATGCCATTCTGATACTCATTCAGAGTCAGCTTTCAGATACAGTTTAGATACGCTACAGATACGGATGCCATTATGATACTCATTCAGATTCCCTCCCAGATACAGTACAGATATGCTCCAGACACAGATGCCATTCTGATGCTCATTCAAAATTTCAATTTTCATATACAATTCAGATACGCTCCAGACACGGACGTCATTCTGATACTCATTCAGACTCTCTTTCAAGATTCAACAATCACTTTTGGATGGCATATTTAAGCCCATCTCCAACGACTTTCTATCATCCCTCCAAATGGCATCTTTAAGCCCATTCCCTCTACCATCACATCACCGAGTGCAAATTTCTGGGCACTCTAGTATCTAATCATCTTTCACCTTCGAGTCACGAATGGAAAAAACTCGCCAATCTAACTCTTCAGGCTTAAGAAGATTGAACAGGGGCAGCTGTTGTATCCAAAAATTTTCCCTCTCACTTATCAAGAATTTGCTCACAAGATCTCCTTGGGCTCAAGACTGCACTAGGGTTTGATCAGCTCAAGACACCTCCTTAAGCACTGATGACCAAAATTAGGGTTTGAGATTGCACAAGGATTTTTAAACTTCACATGCCCCATATAACTTTCATGGATCATTATGGACCCCCAAGATTGCTCATGTCAAGTTTCAAGCCTTGGATCACATTTTTTGCTCAGTCAATTGAGCAGTTGACCTAAAAATCAATTGTATTGGGGAAAAGTCAACTATGGCCAATTTACAGTCAAACTTCATAATTTTTTATCCCCATCAACATTTTAAACTCATATGTATCATTTGATAAAGTTTGGACCATAATTCCTCAAGATATTTGATCAAATCTCCAAAAAGGCAAAATGGTCAAAATTAGGGTTTTGATTAGGAAAGGGCAATTTCAGATTTTTGATCTAGCAAATGGTCAATTGGTTTAAGGCATGATCTCAAGAGCCAAATTCCATCATTTTGATATAATGACATGGTTCAAAACATTGCAAGTCCATTGGATTGACAAATGAATTTTGCAGTCAACTGATCAAAATCAATTGTATACTGAAAAGTAAAACTTTGACTTTTTGGTTAAATTCAAGTGCCAAAGATCATAATTCATTAAAACATTTCAAAATATGAAACTTATTCATCAATAAATCAAAAAAGTCAAGGTTTCATGTTGAAAAGTAAAAATTTCTGAACTTAGAAATTTTTCTAAGTGTTGGAAATTTCATGTTTTTTCATAACTTTGAGCAAAATTTTCACCATGATGCAAGATGATTCAAGAGAAACTTCCAACATGAAAGTTGTAGATCTCCATGAAATATACAACTTTTATTTACACAACTCCTTCCAAAAATGCTTGGATCTGCAGTTATAATTTTATGAACATGTGGTCATGAAACAAAAACACTTAGTGAAATTTTGCCCTAATTTGGTCAGGATTTTGACCCAACTTCATGACATTTTTTCATATAGTTCCAACGGGAATCTTCAAAATAAATTCAAAGATGGGTTGTAGATCACATTGCAAGATTTCCAAAATTTCCAAGAACTCCTTGAGATCATTCTTGAGTATGGAGAATCGAAGAGATGAAGTTAGGGTTTTATAACTTTAATTACAAGTCATTTTAGTGATGAACAAAATTCAAATTCACACTATGCTGCACAAACACTACTTTGCAGGCCTCAAACTTGTTAGGAACTCCATAATTAATATTTTACACAGCTGTTAGAGGCCTCACTTCAAGCATTCAATGCATGGACATGCTTTATATCCATTTTTGGAAGAAATGTTACATTGCCATTTTGATAAAGTGACTTTTTATACAAAACTTGTTCTTGAGCCTTGCACTTATTCTCTTCTGATCAAACAAGTCCTATAACTCATGAGAAATGTTTGAAACACTTACAATCACCCATCCCATGCTTGTACCTCTACTTGAACTTATTTCCCTCTTTTCTTCAAAATCAAGTAACCTAGCCAAAAGCTAGGAACTTGTACTTCTGATGGTCCAAAGCTCTCAAACACTTTTGTTTATACATACACAAACCTTGGACCATAAACACATGAATGCTTGACCATTTAAAAGAGCTAGAACTCATAATCAAACTTCACACTTCCATTTTCACACAAATTGACCAAAAACTTGAAACTCATAATCTACTCGTGTGCTTCTTGGCCTTTTGGTTTCTAAAGCTTCTAAACATCATATAGAGTTGATCCCACACCATCTTCTATATCCAAAAACAGAGTTCTGCACATTGACTTCTCCATACCATTTCAGCCATCCATTTCTCAAGCTAATCATTGCATTAGCTTCCTGGGACCTCAAGGAAGCTAACCTGATCATCACCATCACTTAAAACAAGCTCAAACTCAAAACACGATTTCCAGTTTTGAGGTAAGTTTTCTTAACTTTGAGCTCTTCATACAGGCATCATCAATGATTTATTTGTAAATAAAACATGTAGATATCATTTCCCTAAAGCTAACCATGTCCATAGTTTCCATTAACTTTGCTTGAGCTTAGAGAATTTTGAAACTGAAATTTCTGAGATTTTTAGGGTTCAAATTAGGGCCATAAAAATTCATGCTTATCTTTGATCTATAGTTTTAATGCTTTACATTTCTGAAATCGTGAGAAAATTTGCTACAAGTTTTATGTTTACAGTTTTCATTTTTGATGAGAAATGAGCAAGTTACAGTTGGTCTGGCTGGAGGTTGAAGATGAAGTCATCAGGGCGCGTTTTGCCTTATATATTTATTTATTTTTCTATGTTAACGGATGTATAGCCACCCTAGTTTTAGAAGCGCGCGCCTGTAACCTTTGGGACTTGGGTTCGAGCCCCAGTGGTACCCTTTTGTGTTTTTTCATATTTTTTTGCACCATTCTGACTTTTTTGCAGGCTCTTGGGCCTTGTTGGGCTTGAATTGTTTTTTACTTTTGCTTACTAACCCCCCTGCAGGCTATTTGCACCTTGGCCCAATTTTATTTTATTTCTTTATTTTCTTAAAATATTTTCCTAATACTAAAAAATCATAAAAAATACAAAAAAATTAGATTTTCATTTTAACTTAGTTTATTTTTTTTCTCACAAAAATATTTTATTTAACTATACTTTATTTATTTTTATTAACTAGTCTTATAAATTTAATTAAAACTAGGTTAGTATTTATTTTTCTTTTTACACCTATTAAAATATAGTTATTTTAAAATAAAAAAGGCTAAAAATATTTTATAATGCTATAAATATTTTCAAGACAAAAATACCAAAAATACATTTTCTAAACTTATTTTCTTTAATTTAATTAATAGATTTAGGGTTTTGTTTAAAAATATTTTCTTAACAAATGTAGGGTTTACTTTTCATTAATTATTATTTTTTAATTAATTATATTAAGACAAAATCCCTTTTCTCTAAAAAAATCCAAACAAAGATCCATTCTCTTTGCATTTTGCATTATTGTACATTTATTCATTTTGTACTTTGTATTTATTTATTTCCTTCTACATTGATGCCAATTCAATATGGTTGTAATAGACTAACTAGGTTTACATTTTTGCAATCCCCGTTCAATTTGTACACCCCTCCCACAAATGTTGTAATAGCGTAGTAACTTTAAATTCCACAATTTATCACTTTTATACATAATATGCTAGTAATTAGAATTTGTATGGAAAGACTAAAACCAATACTTAAAAAACCTGAATTCAAGACAAAAACAAGCATGAAAATGATACACTTGCACACAAACACCCCTAGGGTTATTCCACTTGGTTGCCTTATACAAAAATGTCCATATTACGTATGTAAGGTATCTTAGCAAAAACAAGCAAATACAAGATCATAGTCCCTCGATGACGCTATCTAAGTTTCCTTTCAAATGATCTTAGTCCCTAAAAAAGAATGCTAAGATACCTTGCAACATTGCTAATCATGGTTATACGATGACCCACGCTCGTCCCGTTTATATCCAAAGATAGGGTTACTTACCAAATTAATGGTAAGATAACAATGTCAAAGGAAAATGAAAATGAATAAGAAAGACTTTTGAGTAGGTAGAACGCTCCTAATTACTTGCTCAATTTCAAACAAACATCCTTGCTATTTTCAAAACAAACACCTACACTTTCAAAACATTTTACAAACTTGGAACCATTTTCAAAAAAGATCAAACATCTTTCTATACATTCTTACAAACAAGAATCATTACAAAGATTGCCTAAACAAAGGCCTCTTTACAAAATACTTTCAAAAAACCACACAAAACACAATTTCAAACAAAAGCAAGTTATCTAGCAAGTAACTAAGAGCCCATGGAAAACCATGGATGAAAAGGGTGCTAATACCTTCCCTTTTCATAATCTACCCCCCGAACTCAAGAAATAATCTCAAAGGTCTTTCCTGTGCTTTTTCACCTTTCCTTTTGGATAAAAGAAAAGTCAGTGGCGACTCTTGCTAACCGCAACATTTGCGATAAAATGAAAAACCCTCAAGTCAGTTCTCCCACCGTATCACATACTTAGTATGAGTGTGTGAATAGCAGAGTTGTTATACGAAGTTCGCAGTCGATTAAAATATCTTATTAATCCTTTTTTTGAAAATAATCTTGGATTTAATTAAATTAGTAAAAAAAAATTGGTGTTGGTTAAGTATTTTTTAAATGTATTAGTATATAAAAATATTATTAATGCATGGTTTAAAATTATTTTTATGCAATAAATAAATATTTGGATGAGTTAGAAAAGAGATATTTGATTTTATAATAAAAGTAAAATAATATTTGAATTTATAAATATATTAAAATATATAAAAAATAATAATTATAAATAATAAAATAAATTAAAAAATGCAGGGGTGCATTTTGTGTTGGCCTAGCAAAACAGAGGGTATAGGTAGTAGGGCCCTGAATTCAGATGTTGAATTCAGGCCCAAACACAGGGGGTAAGTTATTGCATATGTTAGTAAAATATGAGGGTCTAGTTAGTAGGGGCCCAAGTCCAGATGTTGGACTTAGCCCATTAACGTTAGGGGGTGTGGGTTTTGTTAACGTAGCAAAAACAAACAAAACATGGGTGTGAATATCATGGGCTTAGGCCCAAAACAACATAAGGTCCGTTTAGGAAATGTGTGGGATGGCACATGGTGTTATCATGGGCGTTCAAATTAAGAATGTTTGATGATGATCTGAAGGTTATGGCAGGAAGCGCTTGGTAAGTTTTCTAGGCATGTGGATACTGGATCGGGGAATGTTTATAAAAATGAACCACTGGGCTAAGAGCCCATTGTTTCCTTTTCTTTCTCTCTCTACAACGAAACAAACCATAAACTTTGTAAAACTTAGAGAGAGAGGCTCTGACCTCTCTCTAGAACTGAGCCTGCTGGCAATCGTCATGCTGCACCGTCCTCTATTAACCATCCCTAACCATTCCTTTTCTCCAGTTTTCTGGTTTATACTCAACTAAAAACTGCAAACCTTCAAACTTTCTTCCGTGAGTCTTCATCTGGGTTCATAGAACCCTAAGGGTTCATGAAGAACCCTAAGGGTTCATGAAGAACCCTAACTGTCAAAAGCCCAGAACACTTAACACTGATGAAGCTTAACCCTAGTTTTTAGAACCTTAACCCTAACTTAACTCTAAAAACCACATAAATTCAAAACCAAACACCACTTGTCTCCAAATCAGCAACGATACCCATTAAATCTAAGTTTGAGGTTTAGCTTCCTTGCAGTGATTCTTCTCATAATTTGATTCCCTCTTTCTGATTCTCTATCTCCTTCTTTGCTTGCAGGTATGATGGTGCATGAAGGCTTGAAGCACAGATCTAGGGTTTCAGAAATTGAAACCCATATCTAAAGGAGGAAATTGACTTGTGGATTTTTCTTTTGTTATGCTTCTTCCCTCCAAACTTATATCTTTTTCTTTTTACTCTTAGAATTAGGGCTATTTATAGTCTTAGGTTTTTAGACAAATTAGGAAAATGTTTTATGATTGTCGTTACTTTTGTAATCTGTTAGGAATTAGGGGATTTGATTTTGTTGTAATTGATTCGATTTTGTTGTTAGATGATTTCGTTTGAGATTAGTCTTCTGTAATTTGTATATGGACTTCAATTTGTATATGTTCGTTTTAATGAATAAACATTGATGTTAATTTTCCATATTTGATTTCATCCAATCAAAGATTTTATTTTATTTTAGTTTCAAAAAGCATTTTTCAGATCTGAACAGTGTGCATTTTCTAGGCCTTAGCTTGATTAGGGTTTCTAAATCCCTTGCGTTGACTTGGGTCAACAAAAGAATAAAATATCACTTTAATAAAATAACAACAAAAATAATAATAAAATAGGTATTAGTCAAATAAAATAACAGTAATGTATACAAACACAATATAGGCCCTTACAAAAAATGTCCGGACTTGGCTAATAAATTCTCTTAATAGGCCTTTCAAAAATGCACCCTCCCTCTTTGTTAATAGGTAACAAATCTTTCATGGGCTATCAAATTTTGATGGCCCAAAACATTACCTCTTTTATCTTTGAACCTGGCCAGCAAATTGTTTTAAAGGGCCATCAAATTTTGATGGACTATTTAATATAATACACCCTTATTGTAACAAAAAAAACCCATAAAACATCAAACTTACATGGGACTTTATGATTTAGAAAGCCCATAAACTCTTTTGTTAAAACATACCCCCCCCCCCCCCCCCCCCCAAGTCTCAAGAACCTACAATTCCACAGTTCTAGGGATAGTAACCAGATAGTCCAAGTAACCTCAATATCTTTTAATGTCTAACTTGATTATTAAGTATATTTACAAAAAGAAAATAAAGATCAAGTGAGCAAAGATAAAAAGACAGAAAGTAAATGTTCAAGTAAGCAAAAGGTAAATAGCATGAGATGTAAATGCTAAACGTAAATGACATAAAGTAAAGACATATAATGAATGCATAAAGTAAAGCGTAAAGTAAAGTCAATGGTTAATAGCCAATGGTTAGAAGTTAGTGATTAATAGTTCAGGGTTGAATGTTTTAGAAGCGGGATCCATGATGATTTGAACATTGAGCCTAGGTCAAAGTTGATGAAGACTCATTAGAGGATTGATAGAATAAAAGCCTCCTACCAATGAGATTTCAAGGTTATTGGTCATAGCTCAATATGTAATATCAAGCCTCTCAATGAACTTTGTTTTGATGAAGACAAACCATAATGGCAAGAAGGCAAAGATGTTGATCAAGCTAAAGCATCATTGGATAAAAGTCTTTGGTTCAAGCTCTTGGAAAATTTCATAAGGTATAATAACAATTCTTACTATGAACTTAAGTATTAGATGCTCAATGATCAAAATAAGTTTTTAAACTTTTCCAAACTATTTCTCAAGTTTCTTAAGCAAAAAATTATTTTTTTATTACTGAGCAATCGATTTATATGTTGGAGAAATCGATTGCTTGCCTCACGTTTGCAGGTTTTTTGCTTCTATTTTCCCGTGCAATCGATTTTCATATATGTGTAATCGATTGTTATCTGTTTGAAAAAGCTTATGTTTTTAAGTGCAATCGATTTACACAAAGGTGCAATTGATTACTCACTGAAAATATTTGAAATTTCTGGCTGTTAGAACATGTTTAAATCAATTTGCATCAAGGGTGCGATCGATTACTTGTTGTACATTTTTGAAAATCAGTATATTTTCATATACCTCTTCACACGCACCTTTTGAATAATGGATCATACTGAATCTTGGCAATTGTTCATGATCATTGTACAGAAAATCATGTTGTTTCAAAGGGTTATTATGAAGATATAAATAGCCAAAGATTCAAATGATTTTACAACTTCTTCCAATCAATGTTTTTCTGAAATTTTCAAATACTTAACTCAAGCTTTCTTCATTTTTATTCAAAAAGTTTTCTGCATATTTTCACATCTTGTATAATAGAAAACTTTGAGCAATCTAAGTCCTGAGTCATTGTATATAAATGTTATTAGAAGGGAAGATCAAGTTATTGATAAAATCACTTAAAGTGATTATTACTCTACAAACTTACTCACTCAAATTTTGTTTTACACTTTCTTATTTTTCAGGATTGTTGAAAATAAGATTAGTGGTTTTTGTACTCTTGTTTTTCTAAGATTGTTGGAAACAAGTAGGTCACCTTGAGAGGATTGTTCTCATTGTTGACATAGTGAAAATCCAAGAGGATTGTTCTTGGTCCAAGAGGATTGTTCTTGGTGTTTGGTAGTTCTTGTATAAGTTGCCAACTATAAGGAAATCTCTTTCATGTTGAAAGGGGACTGGAGTACTCTCGGACTGTGAGGGGAACCAGGATAACTCTCTTGTGTCTCTTTATTTTTCTGCACTTTACTACTTTCATAAAAACCATAAACCAGAAAAATAATATCCATCATCACTAAAACTATAAAAAATTTAAAGTACCTAATTCACCCCCCCCCCCCCCCCCCCCTCTCTTAGGCACACTCTTATACTTAAACAATATTTAATCATTCTTGGGCTTGAAAACACAAGGTTTGGACCACTAAGAATCAACCAACTAAAAGATGGAAAGGGAGGATTCCAAATGATATGATCCATGATAGTTTGAGCCTTGAGCATAGGTCAAAGTTAATGAAATCTCATTAGAGAATTGATAGAATCAAATCCTCCTAACAATGAGCTTTCAATATTATTTCCCATAGCTCAAAACATAACCATACTTGGGCTTGCAAACATCAAGTTTGGGCCACTAAGAACCAGCCAATAGGAAAAAAGAAAGGGGATTAGATGAAAGGGAAAAGGGAAAGTCACATTAAAACCAATGTGTCAGATGAATTGAAATTAGGTTTCAAATATCACCAACATCATTCATCCATTTTGGTAGATTTGAATTTTCAACCTATCAACATCCAAGATCCATTGAGGTTAAGGAACTTGTCTCAAAGTAAAACTCAAGTGTCTCCAAACCAGAACCAATCATAAAAGTAATAGAATATATTAATAAAAAAGTATTTAAATGATTAATAAAAATAAATAATTGGTAAATATACAAATTATATTAAAACTTCAAATAAAAATCTTAAAAAAACACTACAAGTTAATCATGAGTCAACAAGTGTTGACAAATTTTTTTAGAATTTTTTAAAGTAAGAAATTATTTTTTTAAATATAAAGAAATAAGCAAAATAAACCAAAATTTGAAGAAAAAAAATAAGAATACAAAATAAAATAAAAACCAGGTCATCAATATTTGTCAAGAGGTCATTGGACCCTTCTATAAAATTTTCAGAATTTTAAGAGATCAAAAAGTATTTCAAAACAATTAAGACAAATCAAATAAAGTGAAAAATATTAAAAAATACTAAACTATAAAACAAAATTGTAACAAAATAAAAATCAGAAAGAGAAAAAATCAAAAGTATTTTTGATAATTTTTTCCCAATTTTAGAAGTTGAAATGAATTTTTTTATGGATTTTTGAAGTTTGAAACAATTAAATATAAAAATAAGAAAATAAAAATAAAACTAAAAAATATGGACCATTTGATCATTGTCAAAACCCGTTAGTAAGCATATCTGAGGGACCTGGCGCACTATGCATGTTATGGTCTTAATTAAAAATCACACTGGATCATTAATAAAATTAAATTTAAAAATAAAAACATAAAAAATATGGGCCATTGGATCATAGTCAAAACACGTTAGTAACTAGATCCAAAGGACCTGTCACGCTGTGCTTGATATGGCCCTTAGCAAGAAAACACACGATCAAATAAATCTGGACCAACCAAAATAAAATAATTATGATGAGGTCATTGGTTGAAGCACGACATGTAGGTCGTCTTCAACCTCCAGACACCTGCATGTATGGATTTTATGAGATTCTTCAAACATAATTGGTTAAAGCTCAAATTGGTATCATTGGATTCGTCTCTTCCAGACGATCCTAACCTCACCCTCGCGAAAAATTTCTTTAAACCACAACTCAGTCGATTTGAAAAAAACCAGAAGAAAAAGTGAAAACAATTTTTGAAATTAAATGATCAATTTTCCATGAAAATGAAAACCAGAAGAAGCATGAGCTTCAAAGAATAAGAGTCTACAACATAGTAACTTATTTGAAGCAAAATGATAGAGAATTATACCTGAACAAAGTGAAAGAAATTTTCTCTAAAATCGAGCTTCTATAACTCGATTTTGTGCATAATTATTCTTTCTAAGGATCTGGTTAGCTTCAATGAATTTCAAGGAAGTTAACTGAAAGGAGGTTTTAGTGAAATAAGGTGAGGAAATGAAAAAACAGAAATCAAGCTTGAGGAAATGAGTGGAATGTATCCCTTATTTATAGCTGAGCATGATGGGGGGAAAAGTGAGAGAAATGATCAGGTATGAGGGGAATTCGTGTGCACCTACATCATGAACAAAGTGTGACTTGTAAGTTGTCAAAAATCAACCATTCCTTGTGTTTTAATATTGCTAAACCTTTCAGGAAACTTAGTTAATCATGTTTAAACATCAAACACGCGACAAATTTGTGTTTAGAGGCTAATCTAGTCAATATCAAATATGACTTTGATGAGAAACTTCAGCTCCAAGATGCCATCTTTGAATTCATGATGCACACAATTCAGGAGGCTTTATGGGATGATTCTTGAAACTTTTGAAATATCACATCACCAACTTCATAGTATGGCAATAAAGACTCCATTTGGTGATCTGAGCTGAAAGTTATGACAAATTGAAATCAAGAAAAACACATGGATCTTTGTACTTATAAATATATCTAAGTGTTGATCTTCAAAATGACTTATAATGTCCTTCAAAGTTACATGACCTTTCACTCAAAATTTGATCTTGATCCTAGAAGATGAAATGAAATAGACTGTTTAATTTGAATTGTGGAATTGAGATCACTCAAAAATCATAAAAATTGAAAGAGTTATGGTCTTTGGAAGATGACGAAAAAATTTGGGGAAATTCACAAATGACCTATAATCTTTTCAATTCTTAAACAAAATTCCAAGCATTTTCAAGCCTAGCACTTTGAAACAAAGTTGTAGTAGATATCCCAAAGATTATTGTAGAAAAATATTATGTTCAAGGAGATAAAATATGATTAAGTTATGATCATTTGAAGTCAAAACCTAAGATTCAAAGGATTTTCAAAGGGACTTGTAATCTTCTTCAAACTTAAATGGTCCTCCATGTCAAATTAGCCTTTGATCCTTGAAGAGAAGATATTAAGACTCTTTGAAGAGAATCATGGATTTGGAATCACTTAAAAATCACAAAATTTGAGAAAGATATGGGCCTTTAGAAGTCAACCCATCCTTGTTTAGAAGGCACAAAATGACTTGGCATCCCCTTCAACTTTTGATAATTTTTCTTGCATAATTGGATCTTGTCATGTGAAGAGAAGTTGTTTTAGATGATGATAAGAACCCATATAAAAAATAAACAACTAAAAATATTTAAAATTAAGAGAGTTATTCACTTGTGATCACTAAATCAAGTACTTGCTCAATTAGGTCAAACTTGTGGAATCAACCTTGAATATTTTGAACTTTCTTGGCAAAATAAAGCATGATGGATCATATTAGACCTTTAAATGAAGTTATGTAGAAGAACACTCAAATATGAAGCTTAAGTCTCAATCAAACTTGTTGAAGAAGGCATGGAAATAAACACATGAACCAATGAATCTTCTTGATGAATGCCATTACCTTTGAAGCAAGATTGACCTTAAATGAAATTGAGATATTTCTTTAAACCAAAGAATTGTGATGTCATTAACATAGCCTTAAAGCTTAAACTCTTTGGTTTCATTGAAGAACCATTTGACTGAGGACTATCCCTCAAAACCCTAGGTTAGATGGTGAGATGGATGCAATTGAGTCATCACCTACAATATAAACATCCAAAGAAACATATACACATATTTTGATGTTAGTTAAGAGTTAATTTACATAAGATGCATATGTACAAGATACACAATTCAAGGTTCTTGGTAATCCCTCAAGAGAAAACTTAAAGATAGGCTGAAGTAGAAGAGAGAGCCAACCCTAATTTGTGATCTTGATGTATTGATAATATGAGATAATAAGAGATCTTAGGGGGAAAAATTGGGGTATAACAGCTGCCCTTATTTAAGTGTCTTCTATCCAGAGATACAAAAGTTAAAATCTTCATCTCGACGCGATTGAAGATACTTAAATACAAAACAAACCCTATTTTTGGCCCTAAGATGCCATGCAATTCTTATTGTTATGAAATACAAACGACCAACTCCATAAGTGACACATAACACCACTAGGGAGGCAAATATAAAACAGGCAGCCTAATGAAGAGAGTTCAATCAGGCAAATAAATTACTAGGGAACAACACGATTATGGGGGTGACTATAAATAGGCAAAACCAAAAATCACGATTAAAGAATCCAAATGCATAGTGTCATACGCCAAATTTGCCCTATGGATTTATTACTAAATTATTCCTTATTAATGATATCCTTTTTAATTTGTTGTCAAATTATCGAAGGGTGTGAATTGATAAAGGGAGGTGTGTTTTAACAAAGAGTTCATGGGATTTCTAAATAAAAAAGGCCCATATAAATTAATCGATCTGTTAAGGTATTTTTGTTCATTTCGTTACAATAAGGGAGGTGTGGTCTTTCTCTTGACTTCATCAAATCCATTCTTGGGGATTATTGGCCTATAAAAAGTTCTTGGGAGACCCATTAGTTTTTATTTAGAATTAAAAAGAGATATGTTTTTGCTGCAGTTGGCCGAATAAATCAGGTTGTGGCCCAATGGTTATAGGGTATTATTTTATTAATTTTCTAGAAGATGGACCGAGTCAACTCTTTTTATTATAATTTTATTTTGAGTGTATCATTATTATTAATATCATTTTTTATTATTATCATCATTTAAACATTTATTGATATTATTTGTTAGAACATAGTTTGATTCTACAACCCTTATAAGAGTTATGATGATAACAAACACAAAGAACAAATATGCACTCTAAATTTGTGTTGTATGTTGTACAAAAGTTATGACTGAAACAACATCAGAAGTTAAACCACAGAAGCTTTCAAACTGAGAAATCAGAATGTTCTAAAGAATGATGATCAAAATCTGTGCAAAAGTAAAAGATATTCTGATTCTGAACA
The DNA here is from genome assembly GCA_948472305.1 of Vicia faba. Lineage (NCBI taxonomy): Eukaryota > Viridiplantae > Streptophyta > Magnoliopsida > Fabales > Fabaceae > Vicia > Vicia faba. The sequence goes on along the minus strand of OX451741.1, from coordinate 937,363,118 downwards.
GAAGTCTAACGCACCAAAAAATCCTCATGTCTCTGAGTTATCAAAGTTCTGAAGTAAAGCAGCATGCAAGTTTCCTAAGTTCTGAAGCGTTACTTTTCCATTAAGACAATATCATATGCAACGGCTTCATTCAGACAAGAATCTTCTTAATATGGAAAGTGAATTAAGTGTCCATTATCACGTTTCAATTTGGACAGATTTCCATGCCTATATAAACAAGCTCAAAGGGTAAATCGTTTACGATTTTGCCAACGAATGCTCTATACAATCTCAAAAAGCTGCAAATATTCATATTCATTCTATACTCAAATTGTGTAATACATCACAGTAGTGATACAGTTTTTGTAAACGAAAAAAAAATAGTACACACCAAATTCTTCTTTGATTAAGATATTGTTCCTTGAGATAAACCGGGTTGTGGTCATACTCAAGAAGACTTTGGCAGTTGTCAAAGTAGATTTGTAATCTGTTTAATTAGTGGATTAAGTCCTCGTTGGAGAGAGGCGAAATCACCTTTGCGGGTGGACTGGAGTAGTTTGAGATCAAGAGAACCAGGATAAAAATCTTCTTCTGAAAAGGCGGCTTGGGCAAAAATGGGTATCCCGGTGGACTGAAAACCCGAAAGGGCGGTCCAGGCAAAAGTTAGGGATTAAAGCGTACGACTATGTCCTGTCATCTCGTCACTTGCCTACCAGAAGAAGATTGGTCAAATCGGCAGTCGTCAAGCACCTCCACAGGTATCTTCCTCTCCCACATCAGAAACAGGGGCAATAAAGAATTGTCTAAGCAATCTGATTGTTCTGTCCTCCAAGGTATCAAAGTAGGTTCCGTTGAAGAATATAACCAATACAATTCAATACTTCCCCCAGGAGAGTCCAATCCAGTTTCCCCAAGAAAGTTGGAATCCATCTCCCCAAGCAGTAAGCTTATCCCCAGTAGATTCTGGAAGCTTACCCTCGCAGAGCACGAACACGCGTCTCCCGGTTTTATTCAAAGAGTTATTTCCTTACCAGGATATAACTGGGTTATCCTCAGCCAAAAGCCACAGAAAGATCGTCCTCGGCGAAGTCTTCTTATCCCCAGCGAAGTCTATTAACACTTCCAACATCAACGGTATCCCCAGTGAGTTATTATCAACAACTCAACAAAGTATCTCTCCCCCCACAGAGTATTGCTCCCCAGCAAGATCGCTATAGTAATCTCCCCCGCAGAGTAATCCATTCGCCAAGCTTATTCCCCAACAGAGTCATCTTCTCCTACTGGTATTCTTGCAACTATCATCCCCCGCGGAAACAAAGATCTATTCTTCCAACATCAGCCCAGGAGTGACTTCCCGGCACCCGTCAAGGATTTACTTTCCTAGACGAAAACATACATTCCTAAACATCACATACATCATTATAGCATGCATATACATATCATATCTTACAAACCTCATTTATGTTGAGAACATCATTGCTTGATCCATATCATGCACTGCATATGACTGACATTTACCTTTCAGGAAAGATCCAGTTAAATTTTCAACTATATTTCAAGACCTAGACCGGTTCAGTTAAATCGACTCCAAAGACTTTTCTGTTTCTTATCCAGTCCAAGGCCTTCTCTGGTTCAGTCAGATCGACCCTAAGATCTCCCTGTTTCTTATCCAGTTGAAGATTTCAAGACCTAGACCGGTTCAGTTAAACCGACCCTAATATTTTTCTGTTTCTTATCCAGTCCAAGGCCTTCTCTAGTCCAGCTAAATCGACCCCAAACAGATTTTCCTGATAAAGACTCAGTAGAAGTTATCCAAGATTCTCTCAATGATTGCTGTTGAGGTTGTAGTCGCCTGTGATTCTCTCCCCGATACTGCGGAGGTAGTAATCATCCCAAGATTCGCTCAACGATTGCTGTTGAGGTTGGAGTTATCCAAGATTCTCTCAATGATTGTTGTTGAGGTTGTAGTCGCCTGTGATTCTCTCCCCGATACTGCGGAGGTAGTAATCATCCCGAGATTCGCTCAACGATTGCTGTTGAGGTTGAAGTTATCCAAGATTCTCTCAATGATTGCTGTTGAGGTTGTAGTCGCCTGTGATTCTCTCCCCGATACTGCGGAGGTAGTAATCATCCCAAGATTCGCTCAACGATTGCTGTTGAGGTTGAAGTTATCCAAGATTCTCTCAATGATTGCTGTTGAGGTTGTAGTCGCCTGTGATTCTCTCCCCGATACTGCGGAAGTAGTAATCATCCCAAGATTCGCTCAACGATTGCTGTTGAGGTTGAAGTCGTCCAAGATTCTCTCAATGATTGCTGTTGAGGTTGTAGTCGCCTGTGGTTCTCTCCCCGATACTGCGGAGGTAGTAATCATTCCAAGATTCGCTCAACGATTGCTGTTGAAGTTGAAGTCGTCCAAGATTCTCTCAATGATTGTTGTTGAGGTTGTAGTCGCCTGTGGTTCTCTCCCCGATACTGCGGAGGTAGTAATCATCCCCAGATTTGCTCAGTGTTACTGTTGAAGTCGTCCAAGATTCTCTCATGATTGCTGTTGAGGTTGTAGTTGCCTATGGTTCTCTCCCCGATACTTCGGAGGTAGTAATCATCCCCAGATTCTCTCAATGATTACTGTTGAGGTTGAAGTCATCCAAAGTTCTCTCAGCGTTCCTGTTGAGGTAGTAACTATCCCTGGTTCATTCATCACCTTTTGAAGCTCCAGATCCAGCTTCTGTAACCATTCAGGACACATCTACACAAAGAATTTGAAGACCAGCTCCCGTAACAGGTCAGGTAATCATTTTCCTTTTGCAGGTACGCAAGTGCTCGCTAAGGAATCTCTTATGCGACCAACAGCCAGATGGCATCTATAAGCCCATCCACCTTCCATCATCTCTTAGCATGGCATCTATAAGCCCATAATCCTATCCATCAATCTCCAAATGGCATCTATAAGCCCATTCCACCATCACACTACTATGTGAGCGCAAATTTCGGGGCACTCTAGTGTTCAATCATCTTCCACCTTCGGATTACGAAAGGCACGTTAGCCAATCTGCATCCTCAGGTCTAAGAAGATTGAACAGGGGCAACTGTTGTACCCCAAAATTTGCCCTCTCATATTCTTCAAGAATTGCCAAGTCAAAGCTTCAAAATCTCCCAAGGGTTGTACAGTTCAAGGGCCTCCTAAAACAGTCAAGAATTAGGGTTTTGGTTCTGGCAAAGAAAATGAAGTTTCCAAGGGTCCAAACAAGTCCCACATGCCTATAAACATGGTCAAGCATCCTCATACCAAGTTTCAAGACTTACAGCACAAAATTGCACAGTCAAAAACCCTAATTGCACTACAGTCAACTGTAGGGGCAAAATGGTCATTTGACAGTCAAAAGTTCAAATTTTGGTCAACATCTCATTTTGAAGCCACAAACATCATTTGATCAATGCTTGATCATGATTCTCAAAGCTTGGCTCAAAAAATCATCAAGATGCAAAAGTTTCCATATTTGGACAGTTGAAGAAGTCAACTGTAACTTGACCAAGGCATAACTTTCACATGGTTTATCAGAAAAATTCCATTCAAAGCTAATTTTGAAGAGAAAGACATTTCCTACAACTCCTCTTCACACTTCAAGTCCAATAAATGCTCTCACAAAAAGTTATCAATTTCAACATTATAGGTCATTTTCAAAAGTCAACAAAAAGGGACTTTAAGTCAAAGGCCATAACTTTAGATTGGTAAATCAAAATGACATGGAACCAAAGACATTGGTTAGAGGACTCAAATACCTTTCCAAAATGTCCAAGAACATGAGCAAAGCTTAAAAATTGAACAAGTTATGCCTTGTGGAAGTTGGGAAATTTTTGGATATTTTGAAAAGTCAACATTACTTCACATGACCTAAAATTGCTAATGGGTCTCTTTTTCTTCCACAATTCATCATCCAAGGCATGTGCACGACCATTTGGCCCAAAGGGAGGTTTTTTTTATCATTTTTATTTATTTACTTGGATTTTTAATTATTAATAATTCATTTAATTAAATTAAATATGTGGAAAATACTAAACTTAGGTTTTTAAATCTTTTTGTGCATGAAATAGTCTTGAGATTTTGTGTATAATCAGATTTGGAAAGAATCTTGTTAATTGGCCATGATTGGAACCAAGTTTGCATGAAAAAGATTTGAAAACTAATGCATGGAAAATCAAATATCTTATCATCAATTCAAGGATTCTTTGGCTCAATTTCTTAACCCTAATCATTCACATGTATATATGGATGCTAACCCTCGTGCCCATAATCTCTCAGCTGCGCCAGAATTCCATATCCAAATTTGCAATTTGATCAAAAGAGTTCAAATCTGAAAACCATCTTCCAGTGCGTTTAAAGGCCAAATAACCATTCCATCACCTTCCTAAGACTTCAAGGAAGGTTTTTAGATCAAAACCAACCATCCTAACCCAGAGAAACGGTAGAACAGCTTCGTCATGTTCATGTTTTCTTTCAAATGCTTGCATCATGAATCATACGTTTTTAGTAATTTTTAACATTTGATTTATGTTCATTGTTTAATTCTAAAGCTAATTGTGTGGTTTGATTGAGTTTTCGTGCACCATTGAAGAAACTACCATGGACGATGCTTAGGGTTTTTAGAACCTTGAATTGGGGTTTCCCAGTTAAGGAAAAATTAGAACATGAAACCTAGGCCATTCAACTCAGCGTGCTTGGACGATTCAAAAGCCACCCTCGCGCTCAATTTATGAGCTACCACGAGCTAATCGCTATTTTGAAATATGGCTTGTTTTAGGGACGGTTCAAAACCGTTGCTAATGATTTCTTGTTTCAGGAAAAAAAACAAAACGATGAAGAAGATGATTATGTGGCCATCAGTGATTGGGTCATTTAAAAATTCGCGCTAAAAAGTCCACTAACCCTTATGTTCGCTTATGTTATTTGTTAGTTATATTATAAACAGAAAGCGCAAGTGGAGCAGTTGGCAAGGCACTTGGTTGGTAACCCCTGGGACCTGGGTTCGAATCCCAGGTCCCCCACCCCTTTCATATTATTTTTCTATTAACGCTTATGTGCAGTTTCAGTGCTAGGGTGCATCATACATCCTCAAATCCAGCTTGCCACTTGGCCAATAATACCAATCCAAGGGACCAGATCTGAAGAACATGGTAAACCTCAGTCAACACACATGCTCGCTAGCTGAGAAGTCAACCAGGCCAAAGGCTTAATGGGCCTGATTACTGGACTTCACCTCCCATTTGGGGACAGACCCCCCCTAGGTTTGCAATCTTTTATATTTTTTTCATTTTTTTATTTATTTCAATTATTGTTTTTAATTAATTCCTTTAATTTAATATTGTCATGAAAAACATAAAAAACAATATAAAATCAGAAAAGAGACAAAAAATAAATATTTTTATTTGATGTTATTTTTTGTAAATAAACATCATTAATTGATTTTAGTTTTAATTTAGGTTTAAATCTTAATATTTTTCTAATAAACTTAAAATTGGTAGAATTAGGGTTTTAATTAATTTTTATCCTTTTTCTTTTCTTTTCACCATAATTAATTATTGAATATTATTTTATTTTTGTAATTAAATTATCATGTAAATAATTAGGTTAATTTAAGTTTAACTTTAATATTTTTTCTTAATAAATAAAAGTTATAGAATTAGGGTTAATTTAATTTCAATCTCATGTAATTCTCATTAAAAAATCATAAATACGAAAACTCAAAAAAAATAATTTCTTTTTATTTTAATTTCATTAATTTAATAATAATTTAATTTCATTAAAAAGGGTCCAACGCCCTCGCTTTCAATTATTGATTTGTTTCGCGCATTTTATTTTATTTCTTATAATATTCATGTACCTCTCCCAAAGCCTTGTAAACTCGGACATTTTAATCTTTCGCACTTTACTTTAATTATTTACTTTCTGTCAAATCGAGTCCTGGAAATTTTGGCGATGTGGACCCGCGCCTTTGTAATAGTTTAGAACTTTTAATTTCTCGCAATTTTTAACTGTTAAATAAATGCATGCAAGAATGAATGGCCTAAAATAAAAATAAACACATAGATCACTTTGACATGAACAAGACAAAAATAAATGAATCTGACACACAAATCACACACCACCCCTAGGGTACGCCTCACTGTTGCCTTGCCTCGAAAGGTGATCGTCGAGTAGAGGATGTCTTAGTAAGTCCTCATGATCCGGGAACCTGGCATGAGGGTAGCTTCTAAGGTGTCTTCCCATTGCTCTGGTGATCACCATGTCCCGAACCTCAAATTGACCCGAACACCTCCAACGGTGGTGCTACCTACCTCTCAATGGTGGGATGGCACTACTTTAAAGGACATTTACACAGACAAATTCCTTAGGGTGGGTAGGTTCTCGTAGATACTTGCTCTAAATTTCAAAACAAATTCCAAAATACTTTTCACACCAACACATTTTCAAAAAGCTTTCGAAAGCATTTTTCAAACACTCTTGAGGACCGATACAAGAGTCGAACTGAAATTTTCAAAGAAACTTTTTAAAACCCACAGTTGAAAAGCAAACAAACCATTTTTGAAAACACAAGTGAGCAAGTATCTAAGAGCCCATGGATAACCATGGATAGAAAGGGTGCTAACACCTTCCCTTTCTATAATCTACCTCCCGAACCGAGAGCAATCTCTATAAGGAATTTTTCTGTGCTTTTGTCCTTTCCATTTTGGAGAAAATAAAAGACGGTGGCGACTCTTGCTTCCGCGACATTTCGCGAACCAGCGTTAAACAGTCAGTTCCAGATCCACCGATCACACCTAGTCTTCTTCAACGAATCCGTGTGAACAATGGCATCCTTATCAAGCATCAAAAATCTCAACAATGCTCATGGTTCTTCTTCAACAGAATAGTATGAGGAACCCATTAGAACACTGCTCACTCTGGTCGACAACCTTGAAGTTTTATGTGAATTGATCATCGATATTGAGAGTTTAAAGGAAAATGGGTTTGATCTGTATGAAGATGTAACGAAACAGGGATGGAACATATACTTTGATCATCTGTTAGGTCTAACATTTCCTATTCTTGTTAAGGAATTCTTGATTCATGCTACCTCATCCAACCATCAGGTTACATCATATGTTATGGGAAAGAAGATAGTGATAACAGAAGACTTGATTGGGAAACTTATTGGGTACAATGGCGGCAGAGTCAGATGCATTGATATGGCTGACAACTGTTATGACCTAAAATCTATTGCTAGGGTCATTTTAACTTCTAGATAGCCATCCAGCAAGATAAGAGACTTGAAAGATTATTACAGAATCTGGGCTAGGATCATTTTGGGATGTATCAATCACAGGAAGCCTACAAGCTCTCCTGATTACATCAACATTGATCAGCAGTTTCTGTTATACTTCATTGCAAAGAAGACCAAAATAAATATTCCACATTTTCTCTTCAACCATCTGAGAATAAGTGTGAAAGAGACAAGAGAAGAAGAAAGAACTAAGAGGGATTGGATTCCTCTAGGAAGATTGATTTCAGATATTCTGACGGAAAATAGGCTGATAGAACATCTGACAGAGGCTCAAGAGATCATCACTCTAGAAGCAACTGCTGGGAAACCACTAAATGCCAAGAATCTGAAGAAAATGAATATTATTGAAAGCATTAAGAAGGAACCAATAATTGCTTCTCATCAGTTCATCACATCTAGGAGAATCCATCTGAAAGATTTTCCACTATTCTCTAAGATAGATGCTTCTCTAGAGATTGTGGTCAGATACCTTGAAGCTTGCAAGGAAGATGGGACTATTCCAGAAATCAACATCAGTGACCTGCACAAGGCAGCTCTAGAGGTTGCGCTGAAGAAATCAAGAAAGAGGAAGGCAGCAGGAGAAGGATCCTCTCAGAGGACACCCAAAGCTGCGAAAAAGAAAGGTAACACATCTTTTGTTTTCTGTTGTAGAATCTATAGTTGTTCCAACATCTGAAACCATTCCCCCTCAACAAACAGAAAATCCATCACCACAAACATTTGAGGATTTTGACATAGAGTTTGATCCATCTGTAACACTTGGCAATTTCTTAAATGAACCTCACTCCCCCAATCCAAATCCAGAACAAAATCAACCAGAACATGCAAGAGTTCTCTCTGATATTGAACTGTTTGATCAAGACTTTCACTCACCAATCCCAGAAAAACCAAATATCCAGTCTCAACAACAAGAAAATCCACACCTACACTCACCTCAACCAGAAAATGAAAACCCTCTCACTCCTCAATCTGAATATCCAAATTCTGAAACACATGAACCAGAAAATCAACACGCTACCACAAACCAATCAGAAGACTCCCTTACAGACTCTGATACCACTACCCCAATTCCTGGAATAACAGAACCTCTTATTGTTTGTTTACCTCTCTCCACCCATGAAATTCCAGAAATACCTTCACCTTATGATTCCACACCACTAAACACTCCTCACTCACTGATTCTGATTTTTGATTCTTCTACTCCCTCACCAATTAACCGTCTAGCTGATCATCTCAGAACTGTCATTGATCTAGAAACGCTGGACCATCTAGCTTCTACCTAAAAAAAAATTGTCGTTCCCAAACCCAAACCATCCTTAACCAAATCAGATGTTGGTAAGAACTTGTTGATTTTTGAAACAAAAATACAGGAATGGGTTACTTCTTTGAAGCAAGCAAGTCAAGATATTTCTAATCATGCTGCTTCTGATTCTCTGTGGGATAGATTCAGAAAATTTTTCAACTCTGAATCCCAGAGGATGAGAGAATTGAGCTATGAGATGGATCAGCGGAACTTTAGTGATCAGCTAAAAGCTCTCAAAGATCAAGTTCTAAGTCACTGGGACAAGAAAGAAATTCTTCTGCTGGAAAATGCTCCCTGGAAAGAGCATCAACCTTCAGAAGCCTTTGAACCAGATTCTGATAGTCACCCTCTAACTACTGCTGCAGAAAATGAAATTGCAATAGAAGAAATAGTTCAATCAGAAGAGGTTGTTGAGTGTTATGAACAACATGCAACCTCTGAAGATACACCAGCTACGTCTCTAGTCATGCAAAATTTGGAAGAGTTAAAGAAGGAGAATGCTTTAATCCATGCAAGGTTGGATAAGCAATAAGACACAAACAAAGAGATAAGGGATATATTGGAAAAGCAAGAAGATACAACAAAAGAAATCAAGGATATTCTGGGAAAGCATAAAGAATCAAGCACTCAGATTAAGAGCTTGCTGGAAGCGTTGTTCACACGAATTCCCCCTCCATCTTATATTTTCTTTAACTTATATTTTGTATTCTTCATCTTATCCTCTTTGTTTCTGGAAAAATGTCATTGCAGTCTGTTTTCAATACAAATCCTCATCTTTTTGAATCAGATTATATTGCTTTTTGATACCTGACAAAAAGGGGGAGAACGTAAGATATTTTCAATAACAATATATCGGGATAAAGTCTCAAACATTCTGAATATCTTAACCTATTTTTCTCTGAAAGCATGAACAGGAACATATTCTGATAAAGACAGAAAGAGATGCATCAAAAGCTCTGATGAGAAGGAACTTCAGGGAAGTAACTCATCTCTATCTGAGTACTAAACTTAGGGGGAGACTCTCTTAAGCTTTTTGTTCTATTTTTTTAATTGAAAATCATAGTTTTTGTCATCATCAAAAAGGGGGAGATTGTTAGAACATAGTTTGATTCTATAAGCCTTATAAGAGTTTTTATGATAACAATCACAAAGAACAAATATGAACTCTAAATTTGTGTTGTATGTTGTACAAAAGTTATGACTGAAACGGCATCAGAAGTTAAGCCACAGAAGCTTTCAAGCTGAGCAATCAGAATGTTCTGAAGAATGATGACCAGAATCTGCGCAAAAGTAAAAGATATTCTGATTCTGAACAGAAGTCTAATGCGCCAACAGATCCTCATGTCTCTGAGTTATCAAAGTTCTGATGTAAAGCAGCATGCAAGATTCCTAAGTACTGAAGCGTTACTTTTCCATTAAGACAGTATCATATATAACGACTTTATTCAGACAAGAATCTTCTCAGTATGGAAAGTGCATTAAGTGTCCATTATCACATTTCAATTTGGACAGATTTTCATGCCTATATAAATAAGCTGAAAGGGTAAATCGTTTATGATTTTGCCAACAACTTCTCTATACAATCTCAAAAAGCTGCAAATGTTCATATTCATTCTATACTCAAATTGTGTAATACATCACAGTAGTGATACAGTTTTTGTAAACGAAAAACAAATAGTACACACCAAATTCTTCTTTGATTAAGATATTGTTCCTTGAGATAAACCGGGTTGTGGTCATACTCAAGAAGACTTTAGCAGTTGTCAAAGTAGATTTGTAATCTGTTTGATTAGTGGATTAAGTCCTCGTTGGAGAGAGGAGAAATCACCTTGGCGGGTGGACTGAAGTAGTTTGAGATCAAGCGAACCAGGATAAAAATCTTGAGTCTATTGCATTTTTTTTTAAGTTTCAATTTAACCCCCCCCCCCCCCCCCCCCTCTTCTTGTGTTTTTCACTTCTTCAATTGGCATCAGAGCACCTGGTTCTGAGTTCATACACTTAACTGTGTCAGTACAAGATCCAAGCTTTAGAAAAACACTATGGTGGGACCAAGCCAAAACAACAGCAATGGCTATCATGATGGCAAGGACAGAATCAGCGGCAAACCTCCATTCTTTGATAGAGAAGATTTTGACTACTGGAAAAACATAATTGAGAGCTTCTTTCTGGCTCATGGTGCTGACCTATGGGACATGGTAATTGATGGATACATACATCCAGTGGATGAAAGTGGTCAGAAGATAGATAGAAAAAGAATGTCTGACTAACAAAAGCGTGACTTTAAAAACCATCATAAGGCCAGAACAATTATTCTCAGTGCCATCTCATACTCAGAGTATGAGAACATCTCAAACAGAGAGGCAACCAAAAATATGTTTGACTCTATGAGAATGACGCATGAAGGCAACATACCAGTTAAAGAAACCAAGGCACTTTCGATCATTCAGAAATATGAAGCTTTTAAGATGGAAGACAGTGAATCCATATAAGCGATGTTCTCAAGATTCCAGATTCTTGTTGCTGGGCTGAGACTTCTTGACAAAGGGTATTCTACTGCTGATCACATAAAGAAGATCATCAGAAGTTTACCAAAGCAATGGAGGAAAATGGTTAATGCTCTTAAGCTGGCTAAAGATCTCAACAAGATATCCTCGGAGGAACTTGTTAGCTCCCTCAGAAGCCATGAGATAGAACTAGAAGATGACGAGCCTCAAAAGCAAGGTAAGCCTTTAGCATTAAAATCTAACAAAAAACTTGATTCTAAGGTTTTGCAGGCTATGGAAGAAACCTCTGATGGATACTCATCAGAAGAAGACAAATTGTCTCTTCTCTCTAGAAGGGTAAATCAGCTGTGGAAGCAGAGGCAAAGAAAATTCAGAAATTCCAGAAGGTCAGGGAATCAGAATGAATTCTCCTCCGGATATAGAAAGTCTGAGCCCTCCTCTGGACACAGAATATCTAAAGCTTCATCTGGTCACGGAAAGTCAACCAACAGAGACATCATCTGCTATGAGTGCAATGAACAGGGACACTACAAAAGTGATTGTCCAAGGCTTTAGAACGAGAAGCCTAAAAACAAGTTCTTCAAGGAGAAGAAGAAAAGTCTCATGGTAACATGGGATGATTCAGATACTTCTGACGCAGACACATAATTAGATGATGAAAGAGCCAACATTGCTCTTAAGGCTAATGTGACAGAAGACAACGAAGCATCTCAGTCAGACTCAGAATCAGACATAGAAGAGGTATTTCCTGATTTTACTGTTAATTTCACTAAAGCTGAACTAGCAGAAAGCCTAAATGAGATTCTAGAAAGGCATCAACACATCAGAGTCAAATTCAAGAACCTGAAAAGGGATCTTGTCTCTGACTCTGAAGAAACTGTGAGTCTTAGATTAGAAAATTCTGAGCTAAAAGAAAAGATTTCTAAACTAGAGATTACAAGTAATATTACAAACAAATCTTTGCAAATATTATAGATAACTAAATCAAATATCATAAATCAAAACTTTTTACAAACAAGTCTAAATCTTCCTAATTCCTAATACAATGACAAAAGTAACAATAACTACATATTAACTTCCTAATTTGAATCTAAAACCTAACTATAAATAAACATTAAACAAATTTAAGGAGGGAAAAATTGAGACGAAAAAGTTGACAGAGAAGTAGAAAGAAGAAGAAGATAAGTTTAGGTCTTCAATATCTGAAACCCTAAAGTTCTTCGTTGCGCCGCCGCTATACTACCATCCACCTTCGTACATGTCAAACAAAAAGAGAGAAGAAGGAGATTAGAGAGGAGAATCAGAGAACCAGAAATCAAGAATCACAACAAGGAGAGGTAAGCCTGAAACCACTTAGCTCTTTAGGTTTGATTGCACGTTGATTAATGTTAACTATATGATTGAGGTTTGATTTGGGGTTTCTGGGGTTTCTAGGGTTAGGTTTGGGTTAGGGTTATTAGGTTTGGGGTTAGGGTTCTTCTGGTTATGGTTAGGGTTCATCGTTGTTGTGTGTTCTGGGTTTTGGTTTGATTAGGGTTCATCATGAACCCTTAGGGTTCCTAGGGTTCCACTTAGGGTTCATACCATTTTCTATAAATTGTTCAATGTATGAAGTCTCCGGTTGAATGTCAACCGGAAAACTCGAGAGAAAGGGTGGTTTGTGGAGGCTTGGGGTGGTGACCGCCGACTGGGCGATTTCCGGCGCAACATAATTCTAGAGAGAAGGCATAGCCTCTCTCTCTAGAAAAAACAAAAGAGTTTTGTATTTTTAGCGTATAGAGAGAAAGAAAAGGAAAAAATGGGTGCTAAGCCCCGTAATGTATTTTTATAAACCTCGTTGATCTTATGCTAGCACTACCATGCACCCTTATCATACACCTTTGTTATGTGTCCTTTGATTACAATCCAACGGTCCATAAGCGTGCGCCCACCAAAACTCTGTGATCTTTGGCCCACATGCGCTACTAGGCCCAGTTCAACATCTGAACTTAGGCCCTTGTTGAACAAACCCCTCATTTGTGCTGCGTAGTTCAAAATGACGCCACTTCCTGCGTTTGGGCCTGGATTTCATATCTGAATTCAGGGCCCTATTTACACACCCCCTGATTTACTTAACTCAAATAAAATACACCCCCTCTGATTTTTTTATTAAAATTATATTTTTATTTTATTTTTTTATTATTTATATTATTATCATAATTTTAAATATTTAATATATTTATTTATTATTAAATTTAAAATATTTATTTTTTCCTAATAACTCATAATTACTTCTAAAAATTGCATTAAAATTATTTTTGTCATCCATTAAAAATATTTTTCATATGGTAATATATTTAAAAAAATATCTAACCAACATCAAAACAATTTTTCTTATTAACATAATTTAAAATTCAAGATAATTTCAAAAAGGATTATGAAGATACTTTTAGTCGACTGCGAACTTCATCTAACAATTCCGCTATTCACACACCCAGACTTGGTTCAAGGGGAATTCCAAATATCTTCGTAATCCATAAAAAACACCAACCAACTGCGAACTATGAATTGGGACACTGATTCCTCATAAGAGGATACGTAGGCATACGACTAAAATCGTGGCGAGTTCCCCTAATAAAAATTAAAATCCTATTTCCTAAGCCATAATTCTAAACTATATTATCCTTGTGAACAAGGTATATGAGGGGTTCCTAACACCTTCCCTTTGTCTAGGAACCAGTCCAACAACTTAGAATCTCTGACCAAATTAGAATTATCCGTTATATTTACTTCCCTATGATAAAAATTAAGGGTAACGACTCTCATTTTAAATTCGGTTACAACAACTGGTGACTATGTCGGGGACATAACCCTAGGGTTTAGAAGCCTTCCTCTTAGGTTTAGGGTTTTTTGGGGATGTTTTATGATTTCAATTTTTGTTTTTATTTATTTATTTGATTACATTTATTTTGATTTTTAATTTTTTTTATTATATTCATTTGATGATGGGATTTTTATTTTTATTTTTTTATAAATATTTTTTAAAAACCCTTAGAAAGAAGGTTCGTATATTAGCCAAGGGGATACATCATCCCTATGAGTTTATGTGACGAATTCACCTATAGTCTGTGGAATTCCAAAAAAGGAATATGTCTCAAGAGAGATCCTCTTGGGGGTAGGACTTTGGAATGAAACATATGACTCTTTGTATAACCCTTAAACCAAAATCTCATGGTGAGACCTTTTATGGCCTAGAGACGAAAGTTTTGGTTTGCAAAGAGGCTCCACTTAAGGGAGGCCCTTATGCCTTTCACTCCAGTGTTATCCATGATATCCTTAAGGAAACCACCTTATGGGGAGGGAAGAATATACGTAGGCCAAAACTAGGAGCCTACCTTTTAAGGATACCTTTCATGAAATCCCGTCATTAAGCCACACAATCATGCATTCATACATCTTGCATGTCATATATTCATTATCCTCCATTTTTTGTTTGTCTTATTCAGAGGATAAAAAAATAGTAATCAAAGGTTTTTTGTGAAGTATCCTAAAAATGAATTTCAGAGGGAAACAACTTGTCTGCATTAATGGCATCAAGCCAGATATGACAAAGTTCAAGGCTTTAAAAGGGAAACTTTCTAAAAGAGCTCTAAAGATATTTACTCGCCGTTATGGGGACACCCTTGAATTAACAAAATTGGAGGTACAATTGGATGTTATTTCTGCCTTAATTCAATTTTACGACCCTCCAATGAGGTGTTTCACCTTTTAATACTTTCAGCTAGCACTGACTCTGGAAGATTTTGATAGACTTTTGAATTTCTCTAAAGGTAAAGCTTATGTGGGAATCGGGAAGACTATTGACATTAGAATCTTGGCAGAGGGTTTAGGGATCCCCTATCTCGAATTATCACTTAATTACAAAAAAGAAGGGGATGTATGAGGGATAAAGAGATGCTATTTGGAGACTAAAGCTCTTAATTTTGCCCATAACAAAGAATAGGAATCTTGTGTTGATTGTTTAGAGCTGCTTGTGTTTGGTGTAATCTTATTTTCACTGACTATGGACTATATTGACCATGCAGCTATTATGTATTTTGGGGAGCAAAAGTTTTCAATACGAACACAACTCCCGCTTTACTCGCTGATATTTATTATGAACTTCACACTCGGTATGAAAAGGGGAGGGGTACTCTAAATTGTTGCATCCCACTCTTATATTCTTGGTTTATGACTCATCTCTATAAGGAAGACTACATGATTCCAATTCCGACAAGATACGAGTGGCCTCAAAAATTAAGGTCTCTTATTGCTAATTCTGTATTGTGGTATGTGAGGAGGCTGGACATTGAGATATCATCTATAGTTGTGGAGACTTTCTGAATGTTCCATTGATGGGATCATGAAGTAGCATCAATTACAACACTACCTTGGCTCTATGATAATCAGGGTATCTTTTGGAGGATAAACCCTCAGATGAACAACTCTGACAATTGATCATTCATGACATGGGCAAAAACGACCAAGAATTACTCAACAAGATTATTCGAGCTTGGAATAGGGTTAATAAATGAAAGGCTGAAAGGAAGAATGTTGTGGAAAAAGAGCCTTACACTCTATGGGTTTTGGATTGGGTGCAAGTTGTTAAGTTACCATTTGACATTAATCTTGAGTACAAGACAGATATCCCAGATTCTCCACCTATGTCCTTAGAAGAAATAGACAATTTGAAGAGTGCTTTGAAACAACTCAAAGGGAGAGAGAATAATTGGAGCTTAACCTCCATAACTTGACTAAGGAGAAAAGACAAGTGAAATGCATACTTGAATCAAAAGATCAACAGATTCAGAAAGATCTTGAGGCATTTGAGAAGGAGATTTTTAAGCGGAAGCGTTCGACTAAAGGGTTGTTCAGTGCTACTTTCAACTTGGATTTCCATAACCAACGGATTAAGGGTTCTGCAAGCGAGATCAGAAACTAGATAGGTGGTAAGAAAAGGCAATACAAGACAAAAAGGTGATGGAAGAAGAGTTTAGGGGTCAAATCTAAAGTTTGGTGCAAGCTTCTTTAGATCAAGAAGAATAAATGATGTATCTTACCACTAGACTCCAAGATAGCCAAGAATCGGAGGTAGGGAAACGCCTTAAAAGTATGATGGAAGAAGGGTTTCTCGCCCAAAATACTGAAGAATACGAGCAAGTATGCCTTGAATTAGAAGGCCTCTGAAAGGATTTCCTAATACAATGGAAACTCTACGCGAAGATGAGGGCTGAAAAGTTATACTGGGAAGAGCAGTATGTAAAGATCGCCAAAGCATGAAAAGATAATCATAAGATAATTTATGACCTCTACCAAGAGTACCAGTTCTACAAAGACAAGCATGCATGACTCGCCTTCTTAGCCAACAATCTTATCGGGGACATCCCTAGGAGTTTGAGAGATGCAGAAAATATGATGGTCCCTCTTCTGAAAGAGGTCGAAGACTTCCTCAAACTTTGTAGGACAATGGTCAATAGCTTCATAGCAGAAATCAAAAGGCGCACTTAGAATACTTTTGTTTCCCTTTGATTATTTCTTTTAGCAAGTTTTAATGTTTTAAGTTTGAATATTTTTCGATATCTGAATTGTATTCTTTTTTTAAGACAATTACTATTTCAATAAAGGCATTTTCTTCCGTATCTCATTTGCGTATTTATTTTTTAGATACTCACCAATAAAAAGCAAAACCTGAAGAAAAAATAAATAAAAAAATATGTCTCCAAGTGAATACAACATTCAAAAAAACAAAAACCTTAGCATATGCATACTCATTCATGCATTTGCAAACATTTGCATCTCATAAACTCATACAAAAAATTTTCATCATTTTTCAAAACATTCTTCAGATAAACCATTAGTAGAAGAAAAGCACCGCCTCTCCAACCCCCATATCAGACAAGAGCCCATCAACAAAAAGTGATGTAACAAATCGAAGAGAATCAAGTTGCATTCAAGGAAGATCTTGAACAAGTCAAGGTAATATTGACTCGATGAAGGGAGACATGAGTCAAGTTATGCTAGCCTTAAAGAATATCATTGAGAGGAAAGAACAGATCCCTGGGGTAACCTATGAAGAAGTAGCCCAAACCATCGGTGCATCAAGCGATCACCAACCAAGAAGAGAACCGGAGTCAGGACCCCAAAAGGCAACTAGGGCTCAACAAGAAATAAGACAAGCTAATACTGAAGGGTTTGTCCCACCTCCACCAAAGGTTAGGGCATATCATACCTTGCAGATTCCGATCAACAACGCAGATAACTACAAAGATTTATAGTATGGAGACCATGACTTAAAAGATGTCAACCAAGCACCCCAAAGGATAAACCATATGCATGCTACTAAAAATCTAATGGCGCTCAATCAATACAAAGATCTTGAAGAAATATTAAAAGTTGTGGGTGGTTATGATGCTTTCGATGTCGACGCTCTCGAAATTGTTCTAGTTCCTGATGTGGTGATCCCACCAAAATTCAAAGTTCCTAACTTTGGAAAATACAAGGGACTCACATGCCCAAGAAATCATCTACACATGTATTACAGAAAGATGCATGCATATGCTCAAGACCAAAAGCTGATGATTCATTATTTTCAAGATAGTATAAGTGGGGCATCCCTGGATTGGTACATGCAGTTGGAACGGGTTCATATCCAAACATGGGAAGATCTTACTAACTCTTTCCTGAGATAGTACAAGTACAATTTGGACAGTGCGCCTAACCGCATGCAACTCCAAAACTTATCTCAGAAAAAAGGAGAAGTCCTTTAAGGAGTACGCTCAAAGTTGGATAGAAATGGCCGCGTGAGTACAACCACCGCTTCTGGAGAAAGAAATATTCAATATATTCATGGGAACTTTACAAGGATTGTACTATGAAAAGATGGTAGGAAGCATCTCTTCCAGACTTTCTAATTTAGTGACTATTGGTGAAAGAATTGAAGTTGGCATAAAGAGCGGGAAGATATAAGGGGCATCATCTAGTACCCCTTATCATCCAGTACCGCTCACATCCAAGGGAACAACAACCATTAATAATTCCATGAGAACATCAACAAAACAAGTTTGAAAGGTTATCGAGAAAGTTTGATCAGCACCCCATGTCACACAGTCAATTATTACAACACTTAGTCAAGGAATCTTTGGTAGAGCTAAAACCTATAGCTCCTCCAATCGAAGCACTCCCACTAAGATATGATGCAAATTCCAGATGCGAGTATCATGCTAATTCTCCCGGGTATACTATACATAAATATTGGGCCTTTGAACACAAGGTACAATGTTTATTGGACTCTTAGGATATCTCTTTCGATAAATTGAACATCAAGACAAACCTCATGCCTTCGCATGGTTGACCAGCAATAAATGCAATTGAAGTGGTCACTAACTTTGGGACATCCAGACGAGTAAAGGCCCCAATAAACCTATTGAAGGAATATATGTTGGAGTGTGGGTTCCTCTTGGAACATAATGAATCTTTTGAGAAAACATTACAAAAATTGGTGGGTCAGGGGATATGTAGCTGCAATAGAGGGAAGTACAAAGAAACCATTGGTAGTTCCTTACCAAAGCCAAACCTTAATAAGAAGACTCTTGTAATTCCATAGGGAGAGTCAACAGAAACACCAGTGATGACACCAAGACAAACTTTGAGGATACTAGTAGTTCCAAAGACTATGATGGTAATTAGGGGACCATCTCCTACCCCTTACGAAAGTGACAAAGCAATACCATGGAGTTATGATTCTACTATATACGTCAATGGTTTAAAGCAAGAATGTGAGCCATCAACAAGTCAAGGATCGACAATATCAAATATAGCAAGAACATTGTTCATCACTCGCAGTGGTCGAATCTTTGGCTCTGAATCATAAAAGAAGAATAATGGTGTGGTAAAAAATAGTAATGATGTTGGTGTTAAAGATAAGATTGATACTTTGGGGAAGGATAAAGGAAAAGTGGTGGTGGAGGCTAATCAAGAATAAGAGCCTTCAAGCAAGAATTTTACTAACCAAGAGGTGGAAGAATTTTTGAAAATAATCAAGAGAAGGGACTATAGGGTGGTGGATCAGCTTCACCAAACCCCAACCAAGATTTCAATACTCTCGTCACTCCTCAACTTAGAAGCTCATCGAGACTCTCTATTAAAGGTTCTAAGTTCTGCCCATATCCCATAAGAGATTACAATGATCCAATTTGAAAATTTTGTAGCAAATATAACATCAAGATCATATCTGGGTTTTAATAACAGTGAGTTGCCTTCACAAGGTAAAGCTAACAACAAAGTGTTGCACATCTCTATTCAGATAGGTCCTACAAGCCTGTCTAGCGTACTCACCAATACGGGTTCCACCCTCAATGTGTTACCAAAATATAGCTTGATGAAGCTAACACTAGATGGTGTTGTGATAAGGGCCAGTTCTACGATAGTTAAAGATTTTAATGGTTCTCCAAGTTCAGTATTTGGAGAAGTGAACCTCCCTGTCAAGATCGACCCATATATATTTTATATCACTTTTCAAGTGATGGATATAGAGCCAGCATATACATGTTTACTTGGACGACCCTGGATTCATGCAGTAGGGGCAGTCACTTCAACTTTACATCAGAAACTGAAGTTCTTTATTGAAGAAAGATTAGTTATAATTGATGGTGAAGAGGACATCTTTGTAACTCACATGGAGTCCTACATGTATATCAGTGCTGATGAAGACTGAATAGCAACACCGTTTTAAGTCCTAGAGGTTGCTTCAAGTGTAACACTACCAATGGAGAAAACAAGAAACCTACTGTGACATCGTGGAGAGACTTACAAATAGCTGTGGAAAGTGGTACTTCAAAAGTTTGGGGTAAACTCCCAGAAATACCTAAGAAGAAGGATCATTTTGGTTTGGGCTACGAATTATCAAAGGCTACGCTGAAAGGAAAAGGCACGATTTCCTCCTATCCAGGAGACTTTCATCAACAAAGAAACATATCACGATGGACAAGTGGTAATGATATCTGACAAAAGTAATACCAAGATGGCATCTAACTTCATCCATGAGTGCGCCCTAGGCGAAGAACTCAAAAATTGGATAGCTATGGAGATTTCAGAGATCTTTTTCTTTCCAAAGTAATTTTTCTTGTTTTGGAAAGAACCTATGTCAAGCCCGAGGCATAGGGGTTTCTTGTAAGGGTCCCTCAATTTGTTTCAAACAGTATTCATAATAAATAAAATTTATATTTCACATTCAATTAAGATCGTTGTCTTTCTCTTGCATTTATCTCTTATATTTAAAAATGGAAATACTTTTCTTCATATGCATTTTCTAAATTCACATACTAAAACTGCACCAAAACATGATAAATTTGTAGATCCATGCCTAAAATCATGAATAATGTTACTGCTGCTATTCGATATTATTTTGATGCACCCATCAACCAAGCGGAAGAGGAAGAGGATGAAGATCTTGAACTCTGTGAAAAATTGGAGAAGGAAATAGATTAGAAAGCTGATAATATACAACCATACCAAGAATCAATTGAGACCATTAACCTTGGCAGAGAGGAAGATCCAAAAGAGATCAAGCTAGGGGCAACATTGGAGAAAAGCATCAAAGAAAGACTGATCAAGTTGTTAAATGAGTATGTGGATTTATTTTCTTGGTCTTACAAGGATATACCAGGATTGGATACAAATATTGTGGTGCACAAACTACCTCTCAAGGAAGGTTGCTTTCTAGTTAGACAGAAGCTCATAAGAACTCGTCTAGACATGTCTAGCAAGATTCGAGAAGAGGTCGTTAAACAATTTGACGCAGGGTTCTTAGTGGTGGTACATTATCCATCTTGGATAGCTAACATCGTGACAGTGCTCAAGAAGGACGGCAAAGTACACATATGTGTAGATTATCGGGATCTAAACAAAGCAAGTCCAAAAGACGACTTCCCTTTACCTCACAAAGATGTTTCGGTGGATATTACAGCTCAAGCTTCGGTAATGCCTTTTAGTCTAAAGAACACAGGGGCAACTTATCAACGGGATATGGTCACGCTATTCCATGATATGACTCACAAAGAAAATGAGGTGTACGTAGATGATATGATTTCCAAATCTCATACGAAGGAGGATCAAATCACACACTTACAAAAGCTATTCGAGCATCTGCGAAAGTTCAAACTGATATTGAACCCAAACAAGTGTACATTTGGTGTCAGGTCAGGCAAGTTATTGGGTTTTATTTCAAGTTAGAATGGTATTGGGGTAGATCCCGACAAGGTAAAATCCATATAAGAAATTCCAGCTCCAAGGACATAAAAAGGGGTTCATGGTTTTTTAGGATGATTGAATTACATTTCAAGGTTCATATCGCACCTAACTGCTATGTGTGAGCTTATATTAAAATTACTGCGAAAAGATCAAACATTGGTGTGGAATGATGATTGTCAGACAACCTTTGAGACAGTAAAGAAACACTTATAAGAGACACCAATCTTGATGCCACCATTTCCAGGAATATCGCTCATCATGTATCTAACAGTGCTTGAAGGGTCAATAGGATGTGTATTGGGGAAACATGAAGAAACTGGTATAAAAGAGCATGCATTCTACTACCTCAGCAAGAAATTCACCGACTGCGAAACCAGATACTCACTTCTCAAGAAGACTTGTTGTGCCCTGGCCTGGGCTACTAAAAGATTGAGGCAATACATGTTAACTCACACCACATGGTTAAAAGCAAGAATGAATCCTTTAAAGTATGTGTTCAAAAAACCAGCTCTTACAGAAAGGGTTGCTTGATGGCAGATGTTACTATCAGAGTACGACATCCAATACCTTACTCAAAATGCCACCAAGGGTTGTGTACTAGCTGACCATATAGATCATCAGCCATTACTAGAATATTAACCAATGAAGTTTGACTTTCCAGACGAAGATGTCATGGTTATAGGTGAATACGAAATACCATGGCCCAATGAAGGTCCTGAACCAGGGGCACGTTGGACACTCATGTTTGATGGGGCTTCAAATACATTGGGGCACAACATTGGGGCAGTTTTTACTTCTCCGGAGAATTTCCATAAGCCATATACTCCAAGGCTATATTTTGACTGCACCAACAATATCGCAGAATACAAAGCTTGTATCCTGGGTCTAAAAGCTATTATCGATCTAAGAATAAAACATCTCGAAGTATTGGGAGACTCAGCGCTAGTTATATACTAAGTCAATGGTGAATGGGACACTAAACATCCCTGATTGATTCCATATCAGGATCATGTTTTGAAGCTAGCTATGGAATTCAATGAGATTACCTTCAATTATATCCCACGAGAAGGAAATCAGATGGCAAACACCTTGGAAACTTTATCTTCCATGTTCAAAGTAACTTGGCCTAACCATGAACCACGCATTAAAATCAGACATTTTGAAGAACCAGCATATTGCCTTGCTATTGAAAAAGGACCAAATAACAAGCCTTGGTTCTATGACATCAAGAGGTACCTTGAGAAACAAGAGTATCTAGAAAATGCCACTATCATTGACAAACACACTCTGCAGAAGCTAGCTTCAAAGTTCTTTCTAAATGGTGATGTGTTATACAAAAGAAACTACGATATGGTTTTACTCAGGTGTATGTAGAAATAGGAAGCAAATACGTTTATGAGAGAAATCCCTGAAGGTACTTTTGGAACTCATACAAATGGAAACGTTGTGGCTAGAAAGATCTTACAAGCAGGGTATTATTGGCTCACAATGGAAGCTGATTGCTACCATTATACAAAGACATGTCACAAATTCCAAATCTACGCCGACAAAATACAGGTGCCACTAACTCCTATGAACGTCATGAGACCTCCTTGGCCATTTTCAATATGGGGAATTGATATGATAGGAATGATCTAACTGAAAGCATCTAACAGACACCGATTCATACTAGTCGCCATTAATTATTTCACCAAATGGGTGGAAGCGGCATCCTACAGTTACCTTGGAAAATCTTAATGTATTCAAGTACATGTGGTAAATGAAGACATTCTCATAAGCTAAGAGTCATCCTCCAAATTAAGGGTTTTTTGGGAAACAGGAGCCAATGTGTGAAAAGCTGGTTTTATTAAGTTAGAGTTAATGCTAGGAAGGAGTCACACTGAAACTGTCGAAATTGAACTACGTCGACTAGGAAGAAATAAAAGAACATGTGTCAGGAGGTTTAAATTTGTTTAGTCGACCAAAGGGTAAAAGATAAGGACTTGGTCGAAAATGGTTTTAGTCGACATAAAAGGGTTTCTTGGACTTAGAGGAAGTGTGATTATTCTTTGCCAGAAAGAAAGTGTCGAAGAAAGGTAAAAGCGGTTTACGTTAAAGAGGCTTAGAGGAATCGTGGGCGGTTACTAGCAACCCACGACGTGTTCAAGCGCCAAATAGGTGGAACTTCAAAATCATGAGCAGTTACCAGCAATCCACGATGTGTTTAAGCGCCAAATATGTGGAAACATCTAGTGAAGCAGTTACCTCAAGATGTTAATATTTGTCGTAGATTTTATCTAGGTAGTTACTTTGTAAACACTATAAATAGGCAGATTTTGTATAGTTTGTAGGTGTTCACTTGTACTCTCAAATCACTTGTCAAACTTTGTCATTCCGAGCGTCAAGAAATCAAGAGTGAAGAGTCCTTGATGTACGTGAATCACCATTTTTATTTTCAATGCAAATCATTTATCTTTTAATTATATCTTTTGAGTACTTTATTTGTTTTCTCTTTATTGTCGAGCAAGATCTATACGTTATCTTATATTTCACATAAACAATTTGACACTATCTATTGGTCACCAGTCAGTTAGTTTAGTGAGTCTCGCTTTTGTATGAATATATTATGTCGGTCACGAGTCACCAGTTAGTCGATTAAATCATAGTGTGGAAAACCATTACACCCGTTTCCCCAGTCAAAAGAAAATCATTTCCCTTGACTAATATTTCGACGAAATAGGTGTGATAGTAAAAACTCTTAGCACGCGTCTTGAGATCAACTGGTCAATTTTGCAAGTTACCCTCAGTTTAGGACTCTGGGAGGACCAGCTATTGTTTACCATTTTCCACAGTAAACAAATTGGCACACCTGGTGGGACCCAGCGCTAAGAATTGGTCTTAAGTATTTATAAGTGAATGCAACTTAGAAATGGGAAGTTAACCAAAGATTATAATAAACAATTATCTAGGAAGTAGATATCAAGAATGATAATTCCTGATAATCCAAACTTAGACGAAATATAGTCACGAACTTTAATCACTACCGATCCAGTAGTTTCACAAGTAGCACTTTTTCCTCCAGTAGGGTCGACTGTTGTAGTTTCTGTACAAATGTCTCAGGCTCCACTCGAAAGCCCAAGACCAGTAATGATTATGACTACCATACCTAATGTGCCTCGTTTTGGTAACGTAAATCCTGCTTATGGAATATTGTATTCCATGGTGCCAGGATATCAGTCGACGTCGAATACAATAGTGGTATCAGATAATGTTCAAAATTTGAACTCTCCTTTACAAGGATCTGTGCTAGGGGGAAATAATAGAGGAAACCAAAATAGGGTAGCGCCTTCTCAACCTTTAGTATCGCCTCTTACTAATACTTCAGTAGCAGTATTAAGGCAACAAATGGATGATAGCAACCACGAGTTGGTTAATATGTTAACTAACCAGATGTGTAATGTATTTAATCCTATAGTACAAGAGTCGGTTGAGACTAATAGGCAGCCCGCTGAAACAAATCGATAGGTGGTTGCTTAATTAACACGTTTGTGTAATTTTTTAGGTGTTCCCCCAGTGCCTATTCGAGAGGCACCACCTGTTTGACTAGATACCCCTGGTCAAATAAACATGGGGACAATACAGGACGAAACTGTCCATCAGGGGCAAATTCTAGTGCCTCCAAGGAATTTGATTGTCGATCCACCTAGGTTATTAGTACATCGACATCAAGAGGTTGATCAAATTGTTGATCAAATTCTACAAGAGGACTTAGTCGTTGAAAATAATTTAACCACCATTATCGAAAGAATTATGGATAGAAATGGTATGAATACCACACTTTAGAAGCCAGCATATTCCTCCCCTTTATCTGAATATATTTTACAGACTGAAAACCCTAACTATACGAAATTTGGGGGAGAATCTAGAGAGTCGACGGTGTAACATATTGCCAGATATTTATTTGAATCTGGGGATATGTCGAATAATGAAAATTTAAGGGTAAAGAACTTTCCTTCTTCCCTTACAAAGGTAGCTTTCACGTTGTTTACCACTTTACCCCCAAATTCGATCGACTCATGGATGAAATTTGACAAACTTTTCCATGAACAGTTTATGAGGGTCATTCAAAAGTTAGTTTGGTCGAATTATCAAACATTAAAAGAAGGTTTGCTGAAACCATCGATGATTATCTAAACAGATTTAGGTCATTAAAAGCAAGATGCTTTACTCAAGTGCCAAAACATGAGCTTGTTCAAATGGCTGCTGGAGGTTTAGATTATTCCATTAGGAAGAAAATAGATCCAACCTTCATGAAAAGTATGTCACGGTTAGCTGATAGAGTTCGACGTCTAGAGCGTCTGCGACTAGAAAAAGTCAGACATACTAAGGCTAAGACTAGAAAAGAAAAAGTAGCCTTTATAGATTATGATGACACATATCCCATTTGTGAGGCCGACTATACCTCACCAACAGAGGCAGAGGTCGACTTGGCTGAAATGAAGCCAGGGCCAGCCTATGAGTGTAAATCATTATTTCCTGCTAAAGGAAATAATACGGTCGAAAATAATCCAAAATTCCCAGAAAAACTTATACGTTTGATATCACTAAGTGTGAATAAATTTTTGATTTACTAGTTAAAGATGGTCAAATTTTAGTACCCCCAAGTGCTAAATTACAACCATTAGAACAGCGACAGGAAAGAGGTTTTTGTAAAT
This sequence comes from Vicia faba, assembly GCA_948472305.1. Lineage (NCBI taxonomy): Eukaryota > Viridiplantae > Streptophyta > Magnoliopsida > Fabales > Fabaceae > Vicia > Vicia faba. The sequence continues at coordinate 937,337,053 of OX451741.1, read as the reverse complement.
TTCATAATTATCTTGGTCATACAACCTCTCAATGTTACCTTTTCAGGGATCTTGTGCAAAATTTGCTGCAAGAGGGTAGGCTGAAGTTTGCTGCAAGAAAGATGAAGATTGATATTGATTCTCTTAAGCAAGAGGAAGCTTTGTTTCTCGCCCTAGTTGGCATCAACATGGTATAGATTACTGAATTTCCTAATGATAATATGGTCGAATAAGGCACTGGAGAAAGTCCTGATGTCGGCCTAGCAGATGTTTACCCAAGGCCTAAGGAAGATTTGCTAGACTTCCTTTAACGCTATAAGAATAAAGGTTCATAATCTTGCTTGTGTCCTTAATGTGGCGCTTTGAATGACAAAATAGTTGCTGAAAATTTCTAGAAGATATAGTTAGAGAAGAACAGAACCAAGCCATACAATCAAAGGTTCTCTACACCAAGGGACCAAGGAGAGCTATAGGAAACTCTAATGTTAAACCTAGGAGTTATATCCCCTCAGCAAAGGCTCCTAACGAGACTTGGATTAAACCCCAAGGGAGAAAGGGCGCACCAATTGATAGGGCACCAGACAAAGGGAAGTCGACTATTGACTACCAACATGAGTTCAAGTTAGAGAAGAAAATACATATTTCTGAAAATTACACGGGGAAGAATCCCATTAATCGAACCCAATGGAGACGCTTCTGGCGTCGAAAGTAAGCTGGGAGGCAAGCAGCTGCTAGCCAGTTTACTGCAAACAAAGGTGGCAGTCAGAGGAAGTACCAGGTGAAAGTCCACTCCTCTGTGAAAGAACGAATCAAAGAGTTCGTGAATCGACCAGCTGCCAAATGTTCTGAAGAAGCCACTGACGATTTTGATTCTGACTCTGAAGAGACTTTGACTATCTTAGTCAATGTAGTATCAATTCTGCCAGTAGAATATGATTGCTTGACGGAAGTTGAGGATTCAAAAGACACAGATGCTGAGGAGATGGCTTTACACAAGCCAACGTGTTATTTTGTCATGAACAATGGTTCCATTGAGAACCAAGATGCTTTCTTTGAGAAACCATATATGGCCATGAGGAGCCATTTAAAGCCTCTTTTAATAAGGGCTAAGGTTAAAGGGGTGGCTATCAACAAGTTATTAGTAGACTATGGTGCTACGATGAACATTATGCCACACCACCTATTGCAGAAAATCAGTAAATATGACACCGATGTTAGATCTCATAACATGGTCTTATCAGACTACGAAGGAAGAACTAGAAACACCATGGGTGTGATCTAAGTGGACATTATTGTCGGCTCAGTTACTAGGCCGACTATTTTCATGGTGATTCAAGGCAAGGCAAGTTACAACCTCTTAGTAGGGAGAGAATGGCTACACGGAGTGGGGGCCGTGCCATCCTCTATGCATCAGCATTTGGTGATCTGGAGGGAAGATGTCATAGTCGAGAATATTGAAGTTGATCAAGGGTATTTTATGGCAGACGTGAACTATGTCGGAAAGAAGTAGTTCGACCAGAAATTAGCTAATATTTCCCCATGTCAACCTACTGAAGATGTATATGCCAACCTTGATGAAGCATTTGTTTCATTGAAATTACATGAAATCCATGGTTTTATGTGGGATGTGGATCCTCTTGAGGATCCATACTGTACTAACCGGCCGACAGGCTTGGGAGACATCAGTGATGATGTCTGAGCTAGATGCTCTAAATAGGATTTTGATATATATTACCGAAAGTAAAATACATTCGCCACTAGAAGCTGAAGAAAATATGGTTGTCGAAGCCAACAAAACACAAGTTTTAGATGAAGGAGCTACTTTGGCTATTGAGACAAAGCTACCAGATATAATAGAGACGATCGAAGAAAACGTTAATAAGCAGGGTCCAGACTGCATATATGACGAAGAACCCTTAGGTTTCGAAAAGGATCCAATGGCACCAGAAAAGAAGCATCCATAGGACCCTTTAGAAGAAATAGATCTTGGCGGAAATGGGGATAAAAGACCAACTTATATCAGCGCTAACATCGACCCAAAGTTGAAATCTGAGGTAATATCTTTGTTAAAATAATTTAAAGATTATTTTGCTTGGGACTATAATGAAATGCCAGGTTTAAGCAGGGACTTGGTAGAACTAAAATTACCAATAAAAGTTGGAAAGAAACCAGTAAAGAAGACGCCCAGACGTTTCGCTCCAGCCATAATGTCGAAAATCAAAGAGGAGGTAGAAAGACTTCTCAAAACCAGATTCATAAGAACTGTAAGCTATGTCGACTGGTTGGCAAACATAGTGCCAGTAATTAACAAAAATGGAAAATTAAGGGTATGCATAGATTTTAGAGATTTAAATGCTGCTACCCCAAAAGATGAGTATGCCATGCCTGTGGCAGAAATGTTGGTCCACTCGGCCGCTGGTTTTGAATATCTAAGTATGCTTGATGGTTATTCTGGTTATAACCAAATTTTTATTGCAGATGAAGATGTGTTGAGGACGGTGTTTCTCTTCCCTGGGGCACTAGGAACCTATGAATTGGTTGTCAGGCCATTCGGTTTAAAAAATGCCAGAGCGGCATATCAAAGGGTAGTGAATTCTATGTTTCAGGATTTCATTGAATATTTCATGCAAGTTTACATTGATGATATTCTAATAAAATAGAACAGTAAACCAACTCATCTGCAACACCTTCGAAAGTATTTTGAAAGGATGAGAAAATATGGATTAAAAATGAATCCATTAAAATGTGCTTTTTGTGTGCAGGCAGGTGATTTTCTTGACTTTGTGGTGCATAAAAAGGCATAGAAGTAAATAAAAGTAAGACCAAAGCCATCATGGACATCAAACCACCATCGACCAAAAAGGAACTTCAGTCTTTGTTGGGCAAGATAAATTTCCTAAGGAGCTTCATATCCAACTTAAGTGGAAACACCAAAGTATTTTCACCTCTACTTCGACTAAAAAATGAAGATTTCGTTTGGCAAGAGGAGCATCAAGAGGCTTTCGACAAAATCAAAAACTACTTAGTAAAGCCTCCAATATCGATACCTCCTGTTAGACATAGGCCTATGAGGTTATATGTTGCAGCCTCAAATGCAACTATAGGTAGTATGGTAGTCCAACAGGACGAAAAAGGTGTCGAAAGACCCGTGTATTATCTTAGTCGAATGCTAAATAATCCTGAGAGTAGGTATAGTGATATAGAAAAACTATGGCTTTGCTTGTATTTCTCTTATATTAAACTAAAGCAATATATAAAGCATGTTGATGTGTATGTATCTTCTTATTTCGATATTATTAAGCACATGTTATCTAAACCAATTTTACATAGTCGAATTGGTAAATGGGCTTTAGCACTAACAGAGTATTCTCTTAATTACATGCCCCTAAAAGCAATGAAAGGACAAGTAGTTGCTGATTTTTTGGTCGACCATTCAATGGTTGGTATACCTCAAAATTAAGTAGATTTAGTGCCATGGAAATTATACTTTGATGGTTTTAGCCATAATAATGGAGTTGGAATAGGAGGAATTATAATTTCTCCCAATGGAATTCCAGTAGAATTTGAAGGGGTAAGAAAACACTTAGAAGGGGGGTTGAATAAGTGACTCTTTTTATTCACAAAACAAAGCTCAACAATAATGGAAGGACAAGTTCAAAATGTCTGAGAATGTTTGAGACTTAGTCCCATAACTGTTAAACAGTGATTAGTTCAAAATACTCATTTTCTCCCCCTTTTTGGCATAATCAAAAAGTGTATAAATAAAATAGTTGAAGAGCTTAAAAGTTTTCATAAAAATAGAAAAAATATCCAGAAGTACAAAACAACAAACAAAAGACAAGAAATAGAAAGACACTAGGATTTCTTAGTAACAAGAGCCATCAACAGATTCTTGATCTCAGAGGCAGATTCTTCTTGTTTCACAATCCAGTTCTGGATTTCTTGATTTGTTTGGTCTTGCTTATCCAAGCGTTCATGTATGACTTCATTCTCCCTCTTGAGCTCATTCAGAGTATCCAAGATAAGTGAGGTAGGAGTAGAGGATGACGAAGCTTCAGCAGAAACATGCTTAGAAGCAGCAACTGTTGAGTCAGAGTGCACAAAGGTTGAAAGCAGAGTGCCAAGATCCATTGCAAGAGTTGGAACTAGTTCAGGTTCAGCCTTAACAGAAGGTTGATTCAAAATAACAATAGCCACAGGGTTTGAATCGTCAGAGGCATCTTCAGATTCATCTTCTGATATGTCCATTGTATCAGCTGGTGTATCAGCAATCATTAAAGAAGACTTCTTATTCCAAATGTCAGCAGCTTCTATTTTAAAAGCATTCAGATGTTTGGAAAAGTTGTCCAGCACCTGAAAGTGGCATAAGTCATGTAGATTCAGTGACTCAGCATCAAAAGTTCTTCTGAAGGTTTCCCATAGAAGATCTGTTGTAGCTGGGTTCACGCTTCTGAAGCAATCTTCTTTCAGCAGATTCAACCATGCTTGAACATTTGTTAAAAAATTCTGAAACAATGTATTCACATCTGGCTGAATAGGTTTTGGGATAACCTTCTTGAAAGTTTTTTTTTTCAAGAAATGTAGAGATTCATAATCCACTACAGTTCTTAAAAAGCTAGCAGGTTCAGGATTATTGGTTGGTTCAGGAGTGGCTGAATGATCAGATTGGTCAACAAAGTTAGGTGGTGCTGATTGTTCATGAGGTTCGGATGATTCAACAGTTTCAGGTGGTTCAAAATATTGTTGTTCTGGAATATGAGGAGGTGAGAGTATAGGTAAGTTTGGTGTTAGATGTTGTGGTGAAGTAGGTCGAGTGACATCAGGTGAAATTATTATTGTATTTTCAGGAGTGGGAATAGGGTTCTGAGGCTGTGGTCAATTCATAGCAAAAATGTTTTCAGATGGTAAGTTGAAAGGAGGCTTTATAGTGGCCAGAGGTTCATTTATCCCTGGAATTCTCCAAGAGCCAGCATCATACCATCTAGTGGGTCTGGGTGATAGAGGTCTGGGAGGAGGTTTTGAAAAGAGTTCAGTAGGAATGGGTTGAGAAACAGATGGTTCAGAGGGTTCTGAGTGTGGGGGTTCTGATTGAGAGGGTTCTGGTTGGGTTTCAGAGTGTTCATCAGAGTCAAAGTCACTCAAATCTGATAAAACTTAATTTTTCTAAGGGTTGTCAGCAAGAGAGTCATATGGTAAGGTCAAGTCAATATCAACATCTATATCTCCTAAGGTTTGGGAGGGTTCAGAAGATGTAGATACATTGACAGAATCATAAATAGTGATAGTTTCAGCAGGTTTACCTGTCTTCTTTTTCTTCTTCTGAGGTGTGGCAGAAGGTCCTTCAACAGCTTTCCTCTTTAAAGATTCCTGGAGGACAACATCTGGAGCATCTTGATTTCTTCCTTGAAGCCAAGCTGGATCAATAGGTGATCTAGTCTCTTTGCAAATTTCGATGTAGTGCAAGATGATGCATGGATGATCTCCTGAATTGAACAGAGGGAAATCAGCAATAGGTATCCTTCTTCTCTTCACAACAGCTGACACATACAGAGTTGGTTCCACCAGCAGCTTGTCAATTATTTTACTTTTCAGTAAATTCTTCCCAGTCATAGTTTTACCACAAGTAGGTTCTAGCTCCCCCAGAAGATTGGCTTCATCTAGGTGAGCAATCAGACCATTCTCAGTCAGAATGTTTGATATTAATCTACCCATAGGAATCCAATTCCTTTTGTATTTTGGGTTTTTCATCCTTTCAGCTTCCCTAGTCTCTTTTACATGGTTCCAGAGATGTTCAAACAGCAAATAAGGCAAATCAATTTTTACATTTGTTCCAAAGAAGAACAATAAGTATTGTTGATCAGCGCTAATGTAATCTGGAGAGCTGATGTCCTTCATATGGTGAATACATCCATGGATAATCCTTTCCCAAATCTTGTATTTATCTTTCAAGTCCCTGACTTTTAAAGATCCTTGGCCATTTGTGAAAATCTCTGAGTAGACCCTTGACATTTCTATTCTTCCACTTGGCATACCTGTAACTCCAAGTCCTTTAAACCCTAGCAACTTTCTGATTTGGTTTTTAGTAATGGATATTTCCTTGCCCATTACGAAAGAGAGAATAACCTTAGGGGTTACAATTACATGTATCCAGAATTCCTTCACCATATTTGGAAACACTGGACCAATGAGAGAATCAAAAAAGTTCTCCCAACCTTGAAACTTAACAGCAGGGAACAAGTCAAAACCATTTTCTCTTAGATTATCAAAATCTACCATTAACTCACTTAAAACTTCCAAACTGTCTACAGGAATGAGAGTTGTTATCTCGGGCACAATGTATTGCTTAGAGTGGGTAGAAGAAGAAGCCATTGAAGTTCTTAGAGATGAGAGATGAAGAAAAGGGTTTTTAAGAAAAAGTACAAAAACGATTGAGTTTGAAAGAGACGGTAAAGAATGAAAAAGGGTTTTTCAAAAAGTATTTATATGCAACAGTTTCAGAAATAGGTTTAAAAATAAAATTAAAAAAGAATTTTTAAAGAATTTAAAATGAATTTAAAACGAATTTATAACGAATCTCATCATTACGTGCATTTAATGATTTTGCTAAAAATTAGGGAAAACGTGAGATTATGGCTAATCATTAACAGTTACCTAGAACATCATCAGTAGCTTTTGCAAGTGTGACCTTTCAGAAACACACCACGTGTTTATCTCCTGAAGGATGCATGTAACAGCTGTTTGTTCTAATGAATTTTTGAACTATACTTAGAAATGAAACGTTAGAACATTTCAGAACTTTTCATATACCTTCTGATGCAACTTCTCTTCTAACTTCTGAAGAGTTGGTAATCAAGGCATTCATTTCAGAATACTCTGAAGTCAAACACAGAAGATAAATATTATTTTATTCAGGACATAATTCCATACAAATATTTTTCAAAATTAAATTAAATCTATCTTCTGAAAGGGGTTTGGTAAAAATGTCAGCCCATTGATGGTCTATTTTTACAAAAATTAAATTTAAAACTCCCTTCTCAATATAGTCCCTTATAAAATGATATTTAATTTCAATATGTTTGGCTTTAGAATGTAAAATCGGATTCTTAGAAAGACAAATAGCAGAAGTATTGTCACAGAAGATAGGAATCTTACTTTCATAAAGATTGAAATCTTCTAGTTGACTTTTCATCCAAATCATCTGAGAGCTACATCCAACAGCAGATATATACTCAGGGTATGTGGTTGAAAGTGCAATTGTTGCTTGCTTCTTGCTGTACCATGAGATAAGATTTTCACCCAGAAACTGGAAGCTTCCAGAGGTGCTCTTTCTTTCAATTCTATCTCCAGCAAAGTCAGCATCACAATAACCTACTAGTCTGTAATCTTGTGATCTTCTGTAACACAAACCCAGATTAGTAGTACCTTTCAGATACCTAGGAATTCTCTTAATAGTTGTTAAGTGAGATTCTCTAGGATCTGATTGGAATCTAGCACACAAACACATGCTGAATAGTATATCAGGTCTAGATGCAGTCAGGTAGAGAAGGGATCCAATCATACCTCTATAGAGCTTATGATCTACCTTCATACTTACCTCATCTTTTCCCAGAATGCAGGTTGGATGCATAGGTGTCTTGGCATCTTTGCTTTCTGACATATGAAATTTATTTAGAAGTTCTTTAACATACTTCGTCTGATGTATGTAAGTACCTTCTGGAGTCTGGTTGATTTGAATTCCCAGAAAGAACTTAAATTCTCCCATCATGCTCATTTCAAATTCTTCCTGCATGGTCTCAGCAAATTCTTTTCCAAGCGAGATATTAGAGGTTCCAAAAATTATATCATCAACATAAATTTGAAAAATTAAAATATCATTTTTAAATGTCTTTCTGAAAAGAGTCGTATCCACTTTCCCTCTGGTAAAATCTTTTTCTAAAAGAAAATTACTCAGATGATCATACCAAGCTCTGGGAGCTTGTTTTAAACCGTACAAAGACTTTTTTAATTTAAAAACATGTTCTGGATGTTTTGAATCATTAAATCTAGGCGGTTGATGGACATAAACCTCTTCTTCAATATATCCATTTAAAAATGAACTTTTAACATCCATTTGGTATAATGAAATGTTATTTTGCACAGAAAAAGAAATTAATAATCTTATAGACTCTAACCTGGCGACTGGGGTAAAGGTTTCATTATAATAAATTCCTTCTTGTTGACTATAACCCTTTGCAACCAGTCGTGCTTTGTTTCTGATCACCTCTCCTTGCTAATTCAGTTTGTTTCTGAAGACCCATTTGGTTCCTATAACGTTGAATCCTTTGGGTCTTGGAACTAGATTCCATACATCATTTCTGGAGAATTGATTGAGTTCTTCTTGCAATGCTAAGATCCAATCATTTTCTTCCAGAGCTTCATCAATGGAAGTTAGCTCAATCAGAGAAACCAACCCAAACAAATATTCTTCATTGATTCTGAGAGAGGATCTTGTTCTGATGGGATCTTATTTTCTTCCAATGATTACGTCTTCTTTGTGAGCTGAAGAGATTCTAGGAAACCTTTCTGAGTGTGCTGATCAGAAATTCTGAGGTTGTCCAGAGCATTGTCAAGAGGATGATCTGCTGAGTCTTCCTTTGCTTATGGATCTTTCTTTGCTTCTGAATCTTTCTTTGCTTCTGAAGTTTCAGAGTTTGAGGGATGATCTTCTGTACCTACAGAAAAATCAATTTGCTTTGGTTGTTGCTGGCCAAGCTTATCATCAAACCTGACTTTGATTGATTTTTCAACAATCAGAGTTTATGTGTTGTATACTCTATAGCCTTTTGAGCGTTCAGAATATCTAAGCAGAAAACACTTTTGTGCTTTAGAATCAAACTTGTTCAGAGTTTCTTTAGTGTTCAGAATAAAACAAGTACATCCAAAAGGATGGAAATAAGAAATGTTGGGCTTTTTGTTTTTCCACAATTCATAGGGAATCTTTTCAAGAATAGGTCTTATAGAGATTCTATTCTGAATGTAACATATTGTGTTCACAGCTTCTGCCCAAAAGTGCTTTGCCATATTAGTTTCATTGATCATGGTTCTGGCCATTTCTTGTAATGTTCTATTCTTTCTTTCTACAACTCGATTTTGCTGGGGAGTTCTAGGACAAGAAAAATTGTGAACAATACCATTTTCTTTAAAATATTTTTCAAAATAATGATTTTCAAATTCACCACCATGATCACTTCTAACTTTTATGATTTTAAAATCTTTTTCATTTTGCACTTGAGTACAGAAGTCAATGAACACAGAATGTTACTCATCCTTGTGTTTTAAAAACATTACCCATGTCCATCTGCTAAAGTCATCAACAATGACCAATCCATACTTCTTACCTCTGATGGATGCAGTTTTAACTGGCCCAAATAGATCAATATGAAGTAACTCTAATGGTTTAGAGTAAGAGACAACATTTTTGGATTTAAAGGAAGGTTTTGAAAATTTTCCTTTTTGACATGCTTCGCACAGAGCTTCTGAGTTGTACTTCAGATTGGGAAGTCCTCTAACTAAATTTAATTTATTTAGTTGAGAGATTTTTCTAAGACTGGCATGTCCCAATCTTCTGTGTCATACCCATTGCTCATCGCTAACAGACAAAAGGCATTTAACGTTCTGAGATTTAAGATCTGATAAATCAATTTTGTAAATGTTGTTCTTTCTCTTTCCAGAAAAGAGGATTGATCCATCTTTTTGACTTACAGCTCTACAGGAGTTTTGATTGAAGATAATGTCATAACCATTGTCACTTAAGTGACTTATGGACAATAGATTATAAGTTAATCCTTCTACTAATAAAACATTAGAGATAGAAGGAAGGTTATCGTTTCCAATGGTTCCAGAACCAATAATCTTCCCTTTCTGATTACCTCCAAACTTCACGTCTCCTCCAGCTTTAAGTTCCAGGCTTTGGAACATAGACCTTTTTCCCGTCATGTGTCGTGAGCACCCAGAGTCCAGGTACCATGACAGGTGTCTCAATTGAGTTGTTAAGGACATCTGCAACAAATATTATTTTATCCTTAGGTACCCATATCTTTTTGGGTCCTTTTGTGTTAGCATAAGAGTTTCCAGAATGTGATGTATATTTTATATCATGTGAGTGTCCAAACTTGAATTGTCTATTCAGAAGTTTGTAAGTGAAAGTCATTTTAGCAACAGGTTTTGGTATGTATGTTTCCTTCCCTTTGGGAGGTTTATATCCAATTCCTCTTCTGTTTTTCCCACTAACTCCATAGATCATTGAAGCCATTTTGCTTCTATCTATTCTTTTAGCTAGGAAAGTTTGAAAACTATAGTCATATTCTTTCAGAATATATTTTGAACTAGACACAGATTCTGAACTAGAAATTTTTTGAACATTTTGAATTTCTTCTTTAAGTTTAAAAATATTTTCTAAGAGTTCAGATTTTTATGCTTCATGTGTCTCAATATCAGATGCAAGACTCTTCTTGAGTTTCTTGTATTTGATTTTGAGTTTACTATAGTTTTCCAGAAGTTCTGATAAACTATCAGCAAGTTCATTTCTTGTGAATTCAGAAAATACCTCTCTTTGTTCTGACTCACAGTCTGAGTCATCTGCTGTGATAGCCATCAGAGCTAGGTTGGCATTTTCATCTTTAGAACCAGATTCATCTTCAGAAGAATCTAAGTCATCCCAGGTTGCCATCATCCCTTTCTTCTTACCAAACCTCTTCTTTGGTTTTTCTTTTTGAAGCTTTGGACAATCACTTTTGTAGTGACAAGATTATTTGCATTCATAACAGATGATATCTCTTTTGTTTTACTTTTTGGGTCCAGAAGATTCAGGTTTATCTTCTGACTTCTTGAAGTTCCTGAACTTCTTTTGTTTGTGCTTCCACAGATGATTGATCCTTCTGGAGAGCAAGGATAGTTCATCTTCTTCTGACGCTGATTCTTCAGAGTTTTCTTCTTCAACCTGAAAAGCGTTAGTATCAAATTTCTTAATTGATTTAAGGGCAAGAGACTTACCTTTCTTCTGAGGCTCGTGCTAATCCAGTTCAATCTCATGACTTCTGAGAGCGCTGATGAGTTCCTCCAGAGACACGTTGTTCAGATCTTTTGAAACTTTGAAAGCAGTGACCATTGTTACCCATCTTTTGAGTAGGCTTCTGATGATCTTTTTCACATGGTCTGCTTTGGTATATCCCTTGATCAAAACTCTCAGACCAGCGATCATAGTTTGAAACCTAGAGAACATTGCTTCTATAGACTTACTTTCTTCATACTTCTGAACTAAAGTCAGAGCTTTAGACTCCTTAACTTGAGTGCTTCCTTCATGAGTCATTTTAAGAGACTCAAACATATCATGCGTTGTATCTCTATTAGTGATTTTTCATATTCTACTTTAGAGATAGCATTTAGAAAAATATTTCTAGCTCTATGATGATTTTTAAATTCGGCTTTTTGTAGTCTATCCATATTTTTTTCTGTCAACTTTGTTTCCTTCTGAGTCAGTAAGATGTGTGTAACCATCCAGGACTATATCCCATAGATCACTATCATGACCTAGAAAGAAACTCTCTAGTTTGTCTTTCCAGTACTCAAAATCTTCTCCATCAAAAACAGGAGGTTTGTTGTAACTATTGTTGTTTTGTTCAGCAGCCAATGTGTTTTCTTCTGGATCTTTTCCTGACACGGTTAAGTGTTGTGCTCAGAGTCAAGCTCTGATACCAACTGAAGGGGTAAGAAAACACTTAGAAGGGGGGGTTGAATAAGTGACTCTTTTTCTTTACAAAACAAAGCTCAACAATAATGGAAGGACAAGGTTATTTTTATCCTGGTTCGTTTGAACTCAAACTACTCCAGTCCACCCGTCAAGGTGATTTCGCCTTTCTCAACAAGGACTTAATCCACTATAATCAATTGATTACAAACACACAACAATTGTTCTGACTAACAATGCACAAGTAATATTACAAGTGGTTAACACCACTAATACTTAAATCTAGTCCTAGTCTGCTTGAGAAATCTGACCAAACTTGGTCTCTCAAGGAACAATTACAAGAGTTTAATATTTACAGATAGTGAAATAAAATTTGCTTCTAATCAAGCTATATCACAACTGTGATCTTTCACTTAGAATAAATTGCACAAAGTGTATGAACAAAGAGTTTGTGAGCCCATAATTTTTCACGTAGTTTCTGGCTTCTTTTTGAAATTTGATTTGTTAGTGGGATTGCAATAAATGTCCTTCTATATAAAGTAAGAACAAAATGACTGTTGCTTCCTTCAGAAAAGTGGAGAGCATTAAATGCTTGCATGTTTCCTTGCACTGTTCCATTTTCCAAGAAACTAGCTTAGACACTTGAGTGCTTGCAGCCGCCTTTGCATTAATGAGAAAACGAAAACTTGTAAGAACATGTTTCCTACGCTTGACCAGACAATTTGGCTTTAACGTTCATTCAGAACTTCCTTCAACGTCTTGTACTCAGAACTTGCTTTACTCATCTTCTAGGCAGTGCTTTGCTTGCTAAGAACTTGATCAACGCTTGCTTTCAAATAACTTATGAACAGCACTTGCTTTCAAGTAAACTTCTGAGCAAGGAATCCTGCAAAATGTTAGAAGATACATTTAAATAAATTGTCTTACCAGAGTCAGTAGATGCGCTTAAAACAAAAAGGTTATTTCATCAAAGAACTTCTTCATAGTTATTTGCTTAGTACTTCAGAATGCTTCTGTTAGAACATTATCTAAAACAATCAAATACGTTCATCAGAGTATAACTTATTTAAGATATAATTTATTGTGATCATCAAAACTCTGAGATAGATCAGAACTAATCTTGTTCTAACAGAGTTCAAGTATAAAATCGACGGTATGTGCACAAATAATGAAGCAGAATATGAGTCTTTAATAACAGGACTTGAACTACTGCTAGATTTGGGGGCAATGAATGTCGAAATTATGGGAGACTCTGAATTAGTGATTAAACAAGTATCAAAGGAGTAAAAATTTGTTAAAGAAAATTTAATCATGTATTTTGTGATTACCATCAGATTATTAAAACAATTTGAGCAAGTAAGTATTCGACACATACCTCGAAGAGAGAACGAAAAGGATAATGACCTAGCACAAGAAGCCTTAGGATATAAGAGATATCAAAGCGAAGAACTTACCCTAGTAAGAGAGAAAGTTCGAGCAACTTTGTTAACCCCTTCAGATTTGTCGATCATAAAGTTAGGCGGTATAGATGCCGAAAATTTTCAAATTTTAACCATTTACAATGGATAAGAGAATGACTGGTGAAAGCCATTGTCTAACTATCTGTGCATCCCCACGGGGTCGATAGATCGTAAAATCAAGTATCGTGCTCTCAGTTATGTTTTGATAGAAAACGAATTATTTAAGAAAACTACTGAAGGAGTTTTGTTAAAATGCCTTGGAGAAATTGAGACATACGTGGCAGTGTCAAGTGTGCATAGTAGAGCATGTGGTGCACATCAAGAAGGACACAAAATGAAATGGCCTTTGGTGCGTTCAGGTGTCTAATGGCCTTCAATGTTAAAAGACTGCATCGAATTTGCTAAAGGTTGCGGAGAATGCCAAATGCATGGGGGGCATACAACATGTCCCCACAAGTGAATTACATGCAGTTATAAAGCCCTGGCCATTCAGAGGATGGACTTTAGATGTGATTTGAGAAATAAAACCAGCATCATTAAAACAATAATATATTTTAGTCGGTATTGATTACTTTACAAAATTGGTCGAGGCAGTAGCTTTAACTAACGTCGACCAAGAAGTTGTTATTGATTTTATACAAAATCACATCATATTTTGCTTTGGAATTCAAGAAACAATTACGAACGACCAAGGATCAGTGTTTACTGGAAGAAAAATGCAAGAATTTGCGCAAGAAGTTGGAATTAAATTATTAACTTCTACTTCTTACTATGCTCAAGAAAATGGACAAGTTGAAGCTGCCAATAAAGTGATAATTATCCTAATTAGGAAGCATGTGGGAAAGAAGCCAAGGAATTGGCATAAAACATTGGATCAGGCCTTATGGGCATGTAGAACTTCCCCTAGGAAGCAACAAGAACTACTCCATTTTGACTTGCATATGGGTATGATGCAATGTTACCAGTGGAGATACATGTTCAATCGATAAGAATCCAAAGACAGCATGAAATACCATCTGAGGATTACTGGAATATGATGGCAGACGAGCTTGTCGACATAGATGAAGAAAGGGTGTTGGCCCTTGATTCGTTAATAAGACAGAAAGAAAGAGTCGCCAGAGCTTACAACAAAAAAGTAAAGGATAAAGTCTTTGCTGTTGATGATCTAGTAAGGAAAGTGATATTACCTATGAACAAAAATGATAGAGTTTTAGGGAAATGGTCCCAAAATTGGGAAGGACATTTTAAGGTGATACAAGTTTTTTCAAATAATGCCTATGAGCTTGAGGAGTTAGCCCCAGATCGACAGATCTTATAAAAAAGTATAAGCCCATTCTTCAAGAAATCAAAATCTCGACGGAATAAATATTCGTCGAACCAACGGGCTGGTAAAATTTTGTTGGGACCAGCAAATTCAAAACACGCATAAAACATGGAAGGTACATATAAAACAAACAAAGAAAGGATTCGTTAAAATTTGGCTTAAAGCAATGAAGAAATTACAAGATTGTTGGTACAATTATTAAAAAAGCTTAAATTTAGCTTGGAATAACTACAGTTCACCATGGAGGTTGGTGGACTGATATTCAAATCCATCTGCCTGAATCTTAAGTGTTTCAAGCTCTGTTTCGACATAAGAAATCGCGTCACTTACAGCCACATCGTCCATAGCCATTTTCTCAGCTTTTGCTTGGGTTGGGTTAATTACATTGTTAATCTCTTCCTCTTGCTTGGTGATTAATTGTAATTCCTTGTTGAGAGCAGAAATCTGGTTACGTATTTCAGCAGCTATGTTTCGTTTGGGAATCAGTTCATGTTTCTTCTTTTCAATCATTGCTAACAAATCATTAATTTCTTCAGTAACTTGCACCACCATATCCAACTTCTCTTTCACAAAGGCTTCCTTTGACTCAACCGCTTCCTCATTTGCCCGAATTCTTTCAACATTTTAGCATAGAGGGATGAAAAGTTTCTCAAATGTCGTTATCATCAACCTGGATGATTTAGACATATTGAGTTACTTCATTTGAGCAAGAGCTTCTGAGAGTTATGGGCCAAGAGTTGGATCAGAATGGAACAGATGAGGCAGATCAGGATTCAAAGCATGAGTCCGAATTTTAATCATCAGATTTTTGGCTTTAACTGCTTCAAGACTCATCTTTTCATTATGTGTCTCAGATGGGTTGGAGTCAGAAGAAAGAGTGTGAGAACTCACAAAGCGACGCAACCTAGCAATTTCTTCTAGACCAGAAGGATTGACTCCCACGTGTTTTAGTTCTGTGGGTGAGTCGACCTTTATTATCCCAGAAGAAACGAGAGGCGCGCCTTGTGTGTTTTCAGGAGGGGTCAAGATTCTGGAAGTGGTGACATTTTTATTTGCTTATGAACCCGGCAGGGAATCTGAAAGGCTAGAATCATAACTAGTTGAACTATAACCCTTATGTTTGGCAGGACTAGTGACTGAGTGAGAGTCATCGAGAATAGCCGAAATAGTCAGGTCGATAAACTCACCATCAGCAATGTCATGATTCTCATGATGGTGAGGGGAAGAAGCTTCTGACAAAGGGGTATAGTCAGGTACACGTTGTTGTTGAACGAAGATGTTAACCTAAAGAAATTAAGAAAATGTATTAGCCAAAACAAATTCAACAAACAAAAAACGAAAGAAACTAGAAAACAACCGGCTAATACCTGTGTCGATGGATTAAGATCGACGAACTCATCCTTAACTGAAACATCAGTAAGGTATCTCATTGGGCTATGAACTTCATCAACCCTAGGAGCACGAGTCGGAGTAACCAGAGTTGTGTCGACCACAATGGTGTCAGCACCTAAATCTGAAGAGACTTCAAGATTTTCGACTAAGACCACGTTATGTATCCTTCTTGTAATAAGAGGAATTTTGACATCAACTGGCTCCTCTATATAATCAACAAGTTTCAATCCAATCTTTTCTTCAGCACCCTGGGATACAGGTAACTTTGTCTTCTTCTTCTTCTTCGTCATCTCTCCTTCAGTAGAGGAATCTTTTTTCCTCTTATGGCTTTTGGATTTGTGGGAGTGTTGAGAGGGTTGAACATCAGGTGATGAATAAGTATCAGAGAAAGATGTAAGTCGAAACACTTGTGTTAGTCGATAATGGAAGTTTTGAATCGGCAGAATATACCTTATCCCTCTCAGAACTATTCTTTTTGTCCTTCTTGGACCTTTTGGATTTGTCAGAGGGAGCAGCCAAATCTGCCGAGCGTTTTTTACTCTGGCAAACAAGGAAAATATTAAGACAAGTTTAGGGCGTAAACAACATAGAAACAAGAAGTATATAAATACACCCACCGAAGAAGCCTTCTTGAGTGAAGAAGAAATGGGTTCGTCTTCGAAGGGTGTGTTATCAGGAATGATCTACAAAATTAAGCTAAGTCAGATATGCCAAATCAAGAATGATAGCTGGCAGAAAGATGAAGTTTAAACCTGACGCGTTGAAGGTTTTTGTTTGCCGATAGAAAAGGCACCCGCCTGATCTTTTGGTATAGTTGTAAGACAAGTGTAAAACAATCAGATACGCAACCAAAGTAAAATAGGCAGGGGGTAAGCATTTCAGAAATCGTTACCAATTTGTGTATTCGAAAGTACTCTAACATATCGGAGATCATAATGAAGATGCCCCGAATAGTTAGGTAGGTAATAGTTCGTCGGTACCACTCTGTCGGCCTTTGTCTTATAGGCGTTTTTCATATCCAATATAGAGAAATACCACCAATCAGGAATAGGTGGGCCAAAGGGCTGGATGGCAAAGGAGGAAATTTGATGTTTCCAAAATGAAGGGCGTAAAGATATTTACCTTTCGCATTTTAAGGGATTTTTAGTATCGAGATTCTATCGGTTACCTTCTCCTTTAATTCGACAGCAGCTTCATAGATGGTCCGAAGAAGATCATTAGGTCGATACACAATTCGAAAGTAATTCTGGAAAGCTCGAATCTGTTTAATGTGAGTAATCTTACACTTGGTCGCTTTTTCCTGCAAATGTGAGAAAGTTGTGGTTAGTTCAGTCAGCTTAGGATTAGAATCACCAATGAATGTAACAAAATATGTCTTCCACCAAGTTTCAAACTCTTTGGTGCAGAAGAAATACGGTTCAAAAGGAGTGAGAGTGAGTGTGGGCCTTTGTGCCCATAAATTCCCTATATCATCCTTGATCATTTCGAAGGGTTAGTCAGTTGTGATGTCTACCAGCAGCCCCTGAGAATTGAACAAAGATTTAGGAACAAGTTAACAAAGGCCAAATTATTGAGCCACTGAGTTAGGCTGATAAGCGACAAAACCCGGGTTCACATCGACAATCACAGTAGATAAGAATTGGGGAGTCAAGTAACGCTCCCAAAGGATTATAGAATTTTTCTTGTCCTATTCTCTTGCGGGTGGAAAATCCCTAATAAACCACTCTGGGCCATCTTGTCTATCATGAAATGGGCCATCGAGGGTTTGAAATCGACTCTTGTCAGCATAATGGTAAACAACAGTCTAAAGACTTCAGGATTTGGGGAGCCTTTGTCGATAGGAGTCAGAGGGAGAAGGCGTTGCCAAACGATATGGCATTGAGATGGAGGACATGCTACCTTTCTATTTCTAAAGGGCTTAATCTCCTCGGAGAAAGTGGAATTCAACCATAGCTGCAAAATCCATAAAGGACCATGGACTAAGACGTTCTTTTTCTTTGGATTATTAGGGTCAAAACACTTTATTTGGTTAGCAGCATCAGTCAAAGCTGCATAGAGAGAGGCTAAAATCAGCTGGCCTAAAGCAACATTTCCACCCATATGCAACAGGGTAGCTAGATAAGAAAATTGTTTGGCCACCTACATTGACCTGGAACAAAAAAACAAAGCGAGATAGCCACGAGGTTAGAAATGCCACATGCTCTTCATCAGTTGCAGGGCCAGAGGTTTGAGCATGATGGTCAATGAAATTATTATATGTTGGCTTTCCAGCTTTATCCACATCGAACCTAAGTGGCACAGGTTCAGCATCTCTATAGTTGAAAACTGTGCCAGATGGTTTCAGCCCAGTGATGGCAGCGACGTCAAACAAGGTAGGAGTGATCATACCATATTTAGTATGAAAGTTGTTGGTCGATCCCTCACAGAAATGTATGACAGCTAGGAGCATGCCACTAGAATAAGGTTGACCACACCGAGAAAGTTCTAACAGGGTATAAATATCCATCTTTTTCCATTGGTCTCCTTTGGAAATTTCTAAATGTGCCATCCAAGCATGAAATTTAGGGCAACGTAGAGGCAGAGCGGTCCTAAAGTTCTTGTTAATATATTTAAGTGATATAGGTTTTGGAGAAGAGATGATGGGTCCGATGGTAGTACTAGTGGGAAAAAACGTCTCCTTATCATCTACATAGATTTTAGAGGGTGCATCAGCGGGAAGTGGTCCTAAAAAGACTAAGGGTTTCTCTTCAAGAGAGAAAGGGATAAGTACCTGAGATTTCCAGATTTTGGCTTTCTCCTCAGCAAATGGAGGTTCCGACACATAAGCTTTGTCGTAGACAAGGCACAGTTGAAGGGCGATTGCTGGAGAAGAGGTTTGATTTTTAACATTCACCGTTGTAAAAGGTTTGAAGGAGGATGAAGATGAAGAACAACGATGGTGTGTAGTTTCTGGGTTTTGTTTTGTAAAAAGCAAGGGATTGAAGAAGTTAAGGGATATAGAAAAAATGGGAAATAAGGGTATTTATAGACCCTGAGGAAAGAAGAAAAAATGAGAAATATCTTTTGTGATTTCCCAAGTTCAAATCACGTCAGTTAGTGGGACGCGTGCCACAGGATCAACGTGAGTTAGTGGGCCATGTTTCCCATTAAAAGTGAAATGATGGCAAGCAATTAATGTCACATGTCTTGAAACTGAAAAGTGTGATACGCTTCCATGATTATGTGATGTCACGGAAAAGACAGATCGATAGTGTTCATTTTTATAGAAATGGAAATGATTTAGTCGAATGTTTAAATCGACGCTTCAAATATGCCATTATCTCATATTGGTCGACGCTTCAGAGATACCATTATCTCATATTGGTCGAAATTTGAAAATGGCATCTCTGGGGGAAATTTTGTTACCTTGGAAATCTTAAGGTATTCAAGTACATGTGGTAAATGAAGACATTCTCATAAGCTAAGAGTCATCCTCCAAAATAAGGGTTTTTTGGGAAGCTGGTTTTATTAAGTTAGAGTTAATGCGAAAGGAGTCACACTGAAACTGTCGAAATTGAACTACATCGACTAGGAAGAAATAAAAGAACATATGCCAGGAGGTTAAAATTGGTTTAGTCGACCAAAGGGTAAAAGACAAGGACTTGGTCGAAAATGGTTTTAGTCGAATTTCTTGGACTTAGAGGAAGTGTGATTATTCTTTTCCAGAAAGAAAGTGTCGAAGAAAGGCAGAAGCGGTTTACATTCAAGAGGCTTAGAGTAATCGTGGGTGGATACTAGTAACCCACGACGTGTTCAAGCGCCAAATAAGTGGAAATTCAAAATCATGAGCAATTACCAGTAATCCACAATATGTATGAGCGCCAAATAGGTGGCAACATCTAGTGAAGCAGTTACCGCAAGATGTTAACATTAGTCGTAGATTTTATCTAGGTAGTTACTTTGTAAATACTATAAATAGGCAGATTTTGTATAGTTTGTGGGTGTTCACTTGTACTCTCAAATCACTTGGCAAACTCTGTCATTCTGAGCGTCAAGAAATCAAGAGTGAAGAGTGCTTGATGTACGTGAATCACCATTTTTATTTTCAATGCAAATCCTTTATCTTTCAATTATATCTTTTGAGTACTTTATATGTTTTCTCTTTACTATCGAGCAAGATCTATATGTTATCTTTTATTTCACATAAACAATTCGACACTATATGTTGGTCACGAGTCACCAGTCAGTTAGTTTAATGAGTCTCACTTTTGTATGAATATCTTCTATCGGTCACGAGTCACTAGTCAGTCGATTAAATCATAGTGTGGAAAACCATTACACATATTTCTCTAGTCAAAAGGAAATCGTTTCCCTTGACTAATATTTCGACGGAATAGGTGTGATAGTAAAAACTCTTAGCATGTGTCTTGAGATCAACTGGTCAATCTCACAAGTTACCCTCAGTTTAGGACTCTGGGAGGACCAGCGGTTGTTTACCATTTTCCACAGTAAACACCTACACAAATCTAGCAAGTCAAGCGGTTACTTGATTCATTAAGCAGAACTTCATATGTAGATATGGGGTTCCAAGCAGAATCATTACGAATAACGGGTCCAATTTGAACAACAAAATGATGAAGGAATTATGCGATAATTTCAAGATCGAGCATCATAATTCCTCACCATATCGACCCAAGATAAAGGGGCTGTTGAAGCTGCTAATAAGATATTCAAGAAAATCATTCAGAAAATGGTAAAGACATGCAAAGATTAGCATGAAATGCTTCCCTTGGCTTTACATGGCTATCGTACTTTTGTACAAACATCAAAAGGTGCAACCCTTTTCTCTCTGGTATATGGATGGAGACAGTACTCTCGGTTGAAGTATAAATTTCATCACTTCGAGTTCTAATGGAAACAAAGCTTGAAGAAGCAGAGTGGGTTCAGACGCGACTTGATCAGCTTAACCTCGTTGGAAAAAAAACCCTGACAGCTTTGTGCCACAATCAATTGTATGAAAATGGATGAAGAAAGCATTCGACAAGAAGGTTCATCCTCGAATGTTCAAAGAAGGGGATTTGGTGCTCAACAAGATTTTGTTACCTCGCCTTGATTCACGTGGTAAATGGAGACCTAACTATGAAGGTCCATATGTCGTAAAAACAACATTCTCTAGTGGTGGCCTTACCTCACAATAATGGATGGAGAAGAACTACCACATTCGGCAAATTCAGACACAGTAAAAAAATACTATGTATAAAAAGCTTGCTAAACGGGAGACTTATGGAAAAAAGGAGTGTCCTTAAAGGACGATCCAAGCAAAAATTCGAGACATACACAAAAAAAATTATCCCGGTGGATTGAAAACCTGGAAGGGTAATCTAGGCAAAAATTAGGTATCTTATTCAAAAATAAAGAACAAAAATACTGCGATCTAAGAACCACGACTAATACCACAAAGGAAGGGATTGATCCAAATCATTTGACTCAGGAGCAAAGGAGATTGGAGCAATCGAATGGACATTGGGGAAACAGCAGTAGCAATTATCATTTTCATTGCCATTTTCAGTTTTAAAACTTTCTGTAATTACATCCTTCAAGGAATTGCATCTTGTACTCTCGCCTATTCAAAGACATACTTATCAATAAAATATTTAATTTCTCAAATCACTCAATTGTGTTTTTTCCTTTTCAGACTTGTTTGCAAAATAATACAATTATTTTTTAATACTATTGTTGTACCCCAAAATTTGCCCTCTCATTCCTCAAGGATTTTCTCACAAGATCTTCCATGACATCAAGTTTGCAACACTGATACATCAATTTAGGTCTGGAATTGGCACAAGGGCAAAATGGTCAATTGCATGCTGAAAAGTCAAACTTCGACTTTTAGATCAAAAAATCAAGTTTCAGGAATCATGTTTCATCAAGACATGTTTGAATATGAAGTTTATTTCATTAAGACAGTCAAAAGTCAAATTATGTTGGAATAGTCAAGATTCTAAATACTTAGAAATTTTTCTAAGTGTTTAAGAAATATGATAAGTTCAGAACTTCTGGCCAGATTTTCACCATGATGGAAGTTGATTCTGGAAGAACTTCTAACACAAGAATTGTAGTCCTCAATGAGATCTCAAACATTGCAGAATAGAACTTCTCCTAGAAATGCTGGGATTTCAAGTTATGAATCTTTTAAGGCACGTCCATGAAATTGAAGCACTCAGCAAATTCTGGACACTTCCAAGACAGAGTTTTGTTAGAACTTCTGGGCCAGTTTTCATGAAGGTTCAACCAGATTTGGCAAGAGTAATTCAAAGAAAGTCTGCAAAGCGCATTACAAGCTTTCTGGAAAGTCTGAGAACTCCTTCAAAACATGCTAAAGCAGGGAGATTCAGAGATCAGAAGTTGGATGTTTGTTCTAAGTTACGCTGATGCTGAACTTCTGATCCAAATTAAGCTATGACACATAATCTCATATTGTAGGATTCTATTTTTGACAAATCTCATCATCATTTAATGCTCACACCCACTTTTGAGTCTTTGTCCAAAGGATTTTCCCACGTTTGGCATAGAAGTACCATGGTTGTCCCTGCAAAGCAAACTTTTGTACAAAGTTTATGCTGGCCCATGCTTTACTTTTGCCTCTGAGGTTACTTTTCCTAAATTCATGCTTACAAATCAAGCTTAGGCACGGCTAAAAGCTGCTAACCACCTTACTTTGTGCCTTGAACCATACTTGTTTGAATTTGCTTCAAGAACAAGTCAGCACCGTAGTGTATGATGGCTGTACTTTTGACTTCTCCAAGCTACTAAACCCTTGCCTATAAATTGAACTTCATTTGCAACTGTAAAGGGGTAGAAAAAATTAAAAAGAAAAGCCTTGAAACTTTTCTAAAATCTCCCCAAGAACTTAATGTTGCAGCTCAAATACAAGACCTGCTAGCCTTTGATTTTTGCATTCAAATTCCAATTTTCCTCAAGTGTTTCTCGACCAAATTATCAACATAGTTTCTTATACACATTTAGAAGTCATCCCAACTTCTGTTTTCAGACTGCACTTCCATCTCCACCAACTTCCATTTCAAAATCAGAATTTTGGTTCTTGGTTGTTCCAGAATTTTCCAGCCATTCATAGTTCAAGTTAAAGGTTGTCCCAACCTTCTGAATACGTGAGGAAGCTGACCAGAACATCACAGTAGTCAGAATCAGACTCTAGTTCACTGAACATTTTCCAGCTGCAAGGTAAGTTCCTGTTGACTCTCATCACATTACTTAGGCATTTATAGGTTTATACATTTAAAAGTATAATGTCGATATTCTGACTCTGGTGTTGTACATATTCATAAAATTCATGTATTTCTTGCCTAAGTAGAGAGAATCTCAGCTCAGAACTTATTGAGGAAGTTAGGATTCAGAATTAGGATTAGCAGAGACATGCTTGTTTCTGATTTACAGTTCTGATACTTTATGTTTCTGAAACCATGATGAAACCTACCATAATTGTTATAACATCTATAACTCCTATGTGTGCATTTGTTGTTTTGTTGAGAAATGACTAAGCTACAGATTTTCTGATTAGCATGGAGAAGGAGATGAAGTTCATCATATGAACTTACTTTGTGTTATATGTCTACGTCCTTGCTTCTAATACCGGATGTATAGCCACCCCAGTGGTAGAGAGCATGTGCATAAGGCATTCGTGCTAAGGGTCATGAGTTCTAGCCCCAGAAATAACTCTTTTTATGTTTATTTCCTGACTTTTTACCCCATTAACTTGACCATAACTTCTAGATCAATCCCTTTAATTGCTTATCAAAACATTGATCCTGGACCAGAATTTCTAGACATTCACACTCAACAACATTGACACTTCACATAACCATCATCAGAATTTCTAGCTTGCCAGCGACCCTAGAATTTCTAGGTTTCTAGCTACAACCAAAACTTCCAAACTCTCAACTACCAGAATTTTTGACCTTCCAGTAACATTAGAACTTCCAGGTTTCCAGTTGCATCAGAACCTCTAGGATTTCCCTTGTTCCCAGCAACCCTAGAATTTTAGTGTGCCCGAACCCGAACTTCTGACCGTCCCTTTTTCTGCTAACATTTTCCTTCTGACTTGCAGCACACCGGAGTCAGAACTTATTACTTCAACCATGCGCTGATTCTGACTCCTTTTCCTCTTATTAGTTTTACCATCATTTTATTCTCATTAACCAAAAACACACAAAAAGATTTTTATATTCCTATACTTTATTTTTATTTCTTTCAAAATCAAAAGATTAAAAATATTTTCTTAACCAAACTTATATTCTTCTCTTAACAAAAACAAAACAAGTCCATCTCATTTTTTGTACATTATTTCAATATGATTGTAATAGATAATTAGGACTTTAATTTCTTGCAATCCCCAATTGTAAATTTGTACACCCCATCTCCCTAATGATGTAATAGCGTAGTAAATTTACTTTCCACAATTTATCACTTTTATATAAAGGCTAGTAATTAGGGTTTGTATGGAAAGATAAAATCAACAAGTAGATAACCCTTAATCAAAGATTAAAGGCATGCAAATCAAACACACTATTCACACATGCACCCTTAAGGTTAACTCCACTTGTTTCCTAAAAAATGGTCATGTTATGCATGTGGGATATCTTAGTAAAAACAATAAAAAATACAAGATCATAGTCCCTCGATGACGCTACAAATGTTGCCTTTCAAATGATCTTAGTCCCTCAAAGAAAAATGCTAATATATCTTACAACATTGTTATCATGACTATACGATGACCCATGCTCGTCCCTTTTACATCCAAAGATAAGGCTTTTTACCAATCAATGGTGAGATAGAAATATCAAAGGAAAGGAGAAATGAACAAAAGACTTTTAGGTAGGTAGAAACGTTCTTAGTTGCTTGATCACTTTCAAAACAAACATCCTTTCTCACTTTCAAAACAAACATCGTTGCTCACTTTTCAAAACAAACACCCAAACACTTTCAAAACATGAAATATTTTCAAAAGTCCAACACTTTGTATACGTTCTTACGAACAAGAATCATTACAAAGTTTTCCTAAAACAAAGGCGCCTTTTTAAAAATACTTTCAAAACCATCACAAAGCACATTTTCAAACAAAACAAGGGATTTAGCAAGCAACTAAGAGCCTATAGATAACTCTGGATGAAAAGGGTGCTAACACCTTCCCTTTTCATAATCTACCCCCTGAACTCAAGAAATAATCTCAAAGGTCTTTCCTGTTCTTTTCCAACTTTCCTTTTGGATAAAAGAAAAGTCGGTGGCGACTCTTGCTAACCGCAATATTTGCGATCAAACGCAAAACATCCCAAGTCAGTTCTCCCACCGTATCACAACTGCGTTGAAATCATTTTGGGGATTTGACAAATAAAAGCATTTGATATAACACCAAAAATCATTTTGGTTAGAAAAACATCAAAAGAATATCCACACCTACGTCCACGCCAACATCCACGTCTATGTCTACGTCCACGCCTGCATCCACAAATACGTTCAAGCCTATGCATGCACCAGTGATACCAATATCAACATTTTGATGACACCTTTCTTCTTGTTCAAATAAATTCAAAGATACCACAACAACACAACATTAGGGAGTTGGTAACACAAAACCAATGATTTAAAAGGAGAGAATATCAAAAAACATTTTTCATTACATTTTAGGGCATATACACACAATTGGTGCATATTTAAACATTTGGGGCATACACAAAATACTTGATGCATATACATTATGGGTTCCATATTAGCCTAGGACATTATGCATATACATCATACATGGCATTTTTCAAACACACTTTGGGTAAAACCAATATCTTGGGGCCCCTTGTCATATTATCAAAACAAACACATACCTTGGTTAAGAGACACAACCGGTAAAATTCTTATCTTATCTTTGATCTAGTTATCCAAGATTCAATCATCAAAACACTTTTCAATCATCTATACCATAGGTTGTTTAAGTGTGGGTATTATCGGGTTCATATTATTCATCCCTAGGTTGTAATGAATACGTGAATCTATCTTCGTGCCCTTTATCCTCTAGGTCATGGAACACGCACAAATTCTTCAAATATCTATCCCTTAGGTTGTGATAGGTATGTGAATATTCAGGGTTGTACTATTCATCCCCTAGGTTGTGATGAATAACTTAAGCATATCCTTGTTGTCTTTAATCCCCTAGGTCGTGGTAAATTCACAGGTTCATCATAGTATGGTTTACTCTCTAGGTTGTAGTAAACATAACGAAATTTGCATGATTCATTGCATCAGTCTCCATGCGGAAATGTGTTGACAAACTCTGTATTATTCATCCCCTGGGATGTGATGAATGATTAAGATATTCATTATAAACTTACTATATTAGTCTCAAAGCGTTAGTAAGTCAACTTTTCAAACTTGTATAATTAACCTCCTAGGTTATGGTAAATATACGAAAATCTCTAATCTCTTTTAGGTATTGATGAATTATCGGTGTCGTCGTATCTAAGTCAAATCAAAACTTCTGTTCAAACTCTGGTAAAATGATACATCACCATCTACGCATATTTTTTCACTCTTGGGAAAGATGTACAGTGTATCCTTCTAATCGTTCAGAAAATTTTTGGGGCTCTTCCATTATTTAATAAACCTCTGATTCAAATGTGCAAGACCTGGGTATTCCCGCACTATTCAATCGAAGAGTAATTAAATATGGGCAGTTGTCATACCCCAAATTTTCCCTATGGATTTCTAACTAAATTATTCCTTATTAATGATATCCTTTTTAATTTGTTGTCAAATTATTGTGGGGTGTGAATTGATAAAGGGAGGTGTGTTTCAACAAAGAGTTCATGGCCTTTCTAAATCAGGAAGCCCCGTGTAAATTTGTCGATCTGTTAAGGTTTTTTTGTTCATTTCGTTACAATAAGGGAGGCGTGGTCTTTCTCTTGACTTTATCAAATCCATTCTTGGGGATTATTGGCCCATAAAATTTTCTTGGACGGCCCATTAGTTTTTGTTTGGAATTACAAAGAGATATATTTTTGTTACAGTTGGCCCAATAAATCAGGTTGTGGCCCAATGGTTATAGGGTATTATTGTATTAATTTTCTAGAATATGGACCGAGTCAACTCTTTTTATTATAATTTTATTTTTAGTGTATCATTATTATTAATATCGTTTTTAATCATTATCATCATTTAAACATTTATTGATATTATTATTATTATTATTATTATTATTATTATTATTATTGTTATTATTAAGACTCGCTTACCAGAGTCAAGCTAGGGTTTTCAAACCCAAAGCCCAACAAACCTCCACTGCACATATTAAGAAGGAAAAACAGATTTGTAAAATAGAAACAAATCCAATCTTCACAAAATCATATCATTACATCGTTCCCTGATTAATTACAGAGATTATAAGTAATATTACAAACAAATCTTTGCAAATATTATACAGAACTAAATCAAATCTCATAAATCAAAACTTTTTACAAACAGATCTAAATCTTCCTAATTCCTAATACAATTACAAAAGTAACGACAACTACAGATTAACTTCCTAATTTGAATCTAAAACCTAACTATAAATAAACCTAAAAAAATTCTAAGGGGGGAGAAATTGAGACGAACAAGTTGACAGAGAAGTAGAAAGAAGAAGAAGAGAAGTATAAGACTTCAATATCTGAACCCCTAAAGTTCTTCGTCGCGCCACCGCTACACTACCATCCACCTTCATACCTGTCAAACAGAAAGGGAGGAGAAGGAGATTAGAGAGGAGAATTAGAAAACCAGAAATCAGGAATCACAACAAGGAGAGGTAAGCCTGAAACCACTTAGCTCTTAGGGTTTGACTGCATATTGATTGATGTTAATTGTATGATTGGGGTTTAATTTGGGGTTTCTAGGGTTAGGTTAGGGTTAGGGTTCTTCCGGTTAGGGTTAGGGTTCATCGTTGTTGTGTGTTCTAGGTTTTAGTTTTATTAGGGTTCATCGTGAACCCTTAGGGTACATACCATTTTCTAGAAATTGTTGAATGTGTGAAGTTTCCTATTGAATGTCAACCGGAAAATTGGGGAGAAAGGGTGGTTTTTGGAGGCTTGGGGTGGTAACCGCTGGCTGGGCAATTTTTGGCGTGGCGGAATTCTAGAGAGAAGGTAGAGCCTCTCTCTAGAAATAACAAAAGAGTTTTGTTTGTTTGGTGTAGAGAGAGAAAAAAGGAAAAAATGGGCTCTCAGCCCAGTAGTGTATTTTTATAAACCTTGTTGATCATGTGCTAGCACTACCATGCACCTTTATTATACGTCCTCTGATTACAATCCAACGCTCCATAAGCCCGCAACCACCATAACTCTCTGATCTCTCCCACACCTTGTCTAATGGATCCCATATTGTTTTAGGCCTAAGCCAATGATATTCATGCCCCCTATTTTTTTTTTATATGCCAACATAATTCTCACCCCCCCTGCGCTACTGGGCTCAGTTTAATATCTGAACTTGGACCATTTGCTGAATAAACCCCTCATTTGTGCTGCATAGTTCAAAACAACATCCCCTCTTGTGTTCGCACCCTAATTCAATATGTGAATTCAGGGCCCTATTTTCCACACCCCCTTATTTACTTAACTCGAATAAAATACACCCCTTGTGTTATTTTATTAAAGTTATTTTATTCTTCTTTTATTATTTATATTATTTTCATAATTTTAAATGTTTAATATATTTATTTATTATTGAATTTAAAATATTTATTTTTTCCTACTAACTCATAATTACTTCTAAAAATTTCATTAAAATTAATTTTGTCATGCATTAAAAAGATTTTTTTACATATTAATATATTTAAAAAATATCTAACCAACATCAAACAATTTTTTCTTATTAACATAATTTAAAATTCAAGATAATTTTCAAAAAGGATTATGAAGATACTTTTAATCGACTGTGAACTTCGTCTAACATTTATGCTATTCACACACCCAGACTTGGTTCAAGGGGAATTCCAAATATCTTCGTAATCCATAAAAAATACCAACCAACTGTGAACTACGAATTGGGACTCTGATTCTTCATAAGAGGATACGTAGGCATACGACTAAAAGCATGGAGAGTTCCCCTAATTAAATTAAAACCTTATTCCCTAAGCCGTAATTCTAAACCCTAGTATCCTTGTGAACAAGGTAGGTGAGGGGTGCCTAACACCTTCCCTTTGTCTAGGAATGAGTCTAACAACTTAGAATCTCTGACGAAATTAGGTTATCTGTTATATTTCCTTCCCTAGGATAAAAATTAAGGGTGGCGACTCTCATTTTAAAACCGGTTACAATACATAGTAAGATTCGAACAACGAAAATTCTTATTAATGCAAGCAACTAACTAACAAGGAGGTAACCATTAAAGAGGGTTATCAACTAGATTGGGGAAAGAAACATAATTTTGTTGGAGAGAAAAGAAAAAAAAGCAACTTCGTTGGGGAAAAGAAGACTCAACTCTACTGGGGTAAAGTCAAAGAGGAGACAAAGTATCATCAACTCAATAAATGAGGAAAAAGAAATGGATAACAATGACCGATAGATAGCTGTCAATTACCCACTCATAAAGGAGGTAGCAAAACGATAGTAACATCAACTCACAGGGGGATCGTAAACTACCAACCTAGGGTTGAAGGTAGAACAAACAGCATAATACTGACTCATAGACAATGGTGAATGTCATCCTTGAGAGTGGTAAATGAATGATTGACATTGGTACTTATGACTGGGAACAAATACTTGACATCAGCATATATGGCTGGGAATAAATGATTGACATCATCACTTATGACTGAGAATAATTGGTTGACATCAATACTTATGACTGGTAACAGAGGTTTGACATCACTACTTATGACTGGGAAAAAAGGTTTGACATTAGTACTTATGACTAGGAACAATTGGTTGACATCAGTACTTTTGACTGGGAACAAAGGGTTGACATCAGTGCTTATGAATGGTAACAGAGGTTTGACATCAATACTTATAACTAGTAACAACAGATTAACATTAGTACTTATGACTGGGAACAAAGGATTGACATCAGTACTTATAACTGGTAACAAAGGATTGACATCAGTACTTATGACTGGTAACAAAGGATTGACATCAGTACTTATGACTGGAAACAACAGTTGACATTAGTACTTATAACTGGGAACAAATGATTGACAATATTACTTATGACGGGGAACAAGGTTTGACATCAGTACTTATGACTGGGAACAAATGATTGACATTAGTACTTATGATTGGAAACAACTCAACTCTATTTGGGTAAAGTCCAATGAGAAGGAAGAGGTAAATATTGACTAATAGATGATGGTAAACTACCAACTCAGGGTCTCAACTTCTACTTTAACTGAGGCATTCCGCCTGGAAAGAGTAACAAATTTTACCAACGTCTAGATTTCGCCGAGAATGGTAACAATTTCTTCTTTGATCAATATATCACTTGAAAAGGGTGATAACTACTGTAAGGATCTTTCAAAAAAACTGTCTTTATCGTTGAAGTACAGCCAATCTCAACAACAAATTATCTCCCATAACATAGAGACTACCATTCATCATAGTAAAAACATATTCTCTGGCATTAACAGACTTACTGGGGAAGTACAGGTTGATCAAATAAAGAGACCTCCACTTGTTATTACGAAAAGGATTGCGATAACACTGCTGGGAAATGAATTTTGATTTCGTGGGGAAATACCAACCCATTCCTACTAAGGGGATAAAGTCTTCACGTTCAAAATAAATGCACATTCCCAATCCAGGTCTCACAGCCTATAGGGATAAAAAATAATATTGTTGTCGGAGACCAAAAACTCAAACCAGGAACAAACCGGAGTGAAAAAATCAACCAAGACACCATCAAATGAGGAATAAACTCAAATGGGGATTAAATTTCATCCAGATAATAAGCTGGGTAGGAAGGCTAAAGAAAAATTCTTCCACGATGGATAACTCAGTGGGGAAATTGAAAGGATATACACTTTCTACTTAAGGTTAACACTCTATTGGAGAGAGGATGACATAACTCTGCAAAGAGGATAGTATGCCAACAAAAACATCAATGAGTGCAAATAAACCATGGGTTTTAATTCAACTATGCATGATGTATGTATGAGTGTATGAATGTTATCATGTATATGCTGACAAAACAGACATATTAAACTGGG
The DNA here is from genome assembly GCA_948472305.1 of Vicia faba. Taxonomy (NCBI): domain Eukaryota; kingdom Viridiplantae; phylum Streptophyta; class Magnoliopsida; order Fabales; family Fabaceae; genus Vicia; species Vicia faba. The sequence goes on along the minus strand of OX451741.1, from coordinate 937,305,959 downwards.
GATAACCAGACAAAACCAACTTGGGTAAAGATAACACTCGGCTAAGTCATATCTAGGATGAAGATTCCATAAGAGAGTAAGCACCAATTGAGGAAACAAAGTCATATTTCAAGGCTTAACTTCATTGGGAATAAACATGGCTTAAAAATAATCAAAGCAAAATTTGATAGCAATAAACCAATACAGTTGCAGAGATATAATGAACTCCTTCAGGCTTCACCGGGGGATATCATACAGACTTTGCTAGGGAATACAATGCCATATTTCCTAGACTTCAACTGAGGATGTCGTACTGACTTCACGAGAGAAGATGAAACCACGCACGCCAAGGGGAGCCCAAATACATTCTTCAATATCAAGAGTAGTGGTTGCACAAACTTCTCTGGGGAAGTCAGAGAAACTTCATAGGGATATTCAAACTTAAAGGGAAACATTATCCTTGATTCATATGGGGAGACTTAAGAAGTTAACACCATAACAAGAAGTCAAAATTGTGGGGATTTTAAATCAAATTCAACACATGGTGAGAGAAAACCCAAAAAGTCAGCAGCAATCTTATCACTTCTTAGAACAAGTACTGCTTTTGTCTTGCTACTTTAAGAGTTCACAATAACAACATTATCATAACTGGAGAGAAAAATGCTCTACAAGATATTCTTCATCAATTCTCAACACAAAGGGAGAAGGAATCCAACAAATGAGCAAAGGCTTCATAACTTTACAATATCCGCTTGATCACGACCCAGCTGGGGAAAGAATCACACTCAGTTAGAGAAATCTACATCAAGACCTAACTGGGGAATATGGGATAGAGGTATTAAACCACCCAAACCAACACCACATATCAACTGGTATGAAATCCAACTATCCAAGGAACAATCACATGAGGACTATGTGCATATCAGCAAGAGTAACTCGGGAATACTTCTTGGGGAATCTTTTTAAAACTTCAGAGTTCATCTTGAAGATGTGAAAAACACAAGAAGGGGGGTTGAATTGAAAACTTGAAATCAAAAGCACAATGACAAAGTATTTTTATCCTGGTTCGTTTGATCTCAAACTACTCCAGTCCACCCGTCAAGGTGATTTCGCCTCTCTCCAACGAGGTCTTAATTCACTAATCTCAAAATGATTACAATCACTACTTTAATAACTGCTAAAGTCTTATTGAGTACAACCACAACCCGGTTAATCTCAAGTAACACTATTTCAAGACAAATATACAAGAATTTTTGTTGTAGTTTTTCTTACAAAAATTGTTATCACAACTGTGATAATTTACACAAGATTATAGCTTGGAAAGATAAAGAATATTGCTTGCAGTTTTTTGGAATAAGCGTGAGTGGTATGTAGCAAATTGTCAACGATTTTGAATACTGACTTTGTTTATATAGGCAGTGGAATAACATTGATCATAAAGCATGTTTAATGTCATTAACACATTTTCCATTTGGAGAAGATCTTGTCTGAAAGAAGCCGTTGGAAATGATGTTGTCTTGAATGATCAGTAACGCTTCAGAATCTTATCTACTTGCCTGCTACTGACGCTTCAGAATAATGATGACTTGGATTAACATGTTCTTGTTCAGAATTAGAGTTTACTTTGATTAAGCGCAGGTTCTGGTCATCAATCTTCAGCGCATGTTCTGATTGCTTCAGCGTGTAGCTCTTAAGGCTTAACTTCTGATGCTGATATGGTCGGAACTTCTGCATACATAAAACATCATTTTTAGGGTGCATATTTGTTCTTTGTATTTGTTCTTTGTATTTGTTATCATCAAAACTCTAACTAAGGGATGTAGAATCAAACTATGTTCTAACAATCTCCCCCTTTTTGATGATGACAAAAACTAGATTTTTCAATTAAAAATAAAGAACAAAAGGTTTAAGAGAAACTCCCCCTGAGTTGATAACTTCCCTTAAGTTCCTTGAGCATCAGAGTTTAGTTGCATTTCCCATCAGAATTTGTACATGTTCAAACTTCTCAAAAGATAGAGGTTAAGCAATACAGAATGTTTGAGACTTTTGTCTCGGTAAACCATTATTGAAAATATCTTACTTTCTCCCCCTTTTTGTCAGTTATCAAAAAGGCAATATAATCAGAGCCAAAAGATAAGAATTATATTAAAAAACATGATGCAATGAAAAGTTCAAGAATAAAAGAGTTAAAAATTAAACTTTACAGATAAACAAATTTAAAACAGAAATATAAGAAGGAGGTGGAAGATGTGTGAACAACGCTTCCAGCAAGCTCTTGACCTGAGTATTAGATTCTTCTTGCTTTCCCAATATGCCTCTGATTTCCTTTGCGGTGTCTTCCTGTTTACCCAGAATGCTTTTAATCTCTTTGTTCGTGTCCTCATGCTGATCCAACCTTGCATGAATAAGAGCATTGACATTTTGGACACTTGAAGAAGCCATTGTTCACACGGGATTTTGAGGAAGATGAAGGGGGGTTTTGAAAACAAGAGCTTGAAACGATAGAAAATATTGAGAGTAAAAATAAGTGAATGTAAAAAGTGAAATTTGAGTTTAAATAGTTTTTCTTGAAAGCATAAACAATAAGAGAGAAATAATTAGTCATGATTATAAGCATTAATGACAGTTGAAATTAGGGGATTTAGAAAGATACTTGAACGGTTACCCGTGACATGTGTCTCAATGTACCCAATCAGTGCCTTTGACCTTTCAGAAAAGTGAACGCGTGTTCAGCCTCAGAAAGTAGCTGATGAATGGATGACAACTGTTTGATTATGTGAACAGCACGCTTCTATCCTTGAAATGAAACGTTCAGATCTTCTTGGATAGATTCTGATGCAATTTGTACTTCTAAACTCTTAGGACAGGTTGATCATTAGATCACAGAAAATAACAAAGTTCGGAAGGTTAAGATATACAAATAAAATATTTTATTCTGGGCATAGCTTCATGCTAAGATGTTTCAGAATAAAGTTAAACCTATCTTCAGAAAGAGGTTTTGTAAAGACATCATCCCATTGATGGTCTGTGTCAATAAATTTTAAGTTAAGAATCCCTTTCTGAATATAGTCCCTAATAAAATGATGTTTTATTCCTATATGCTTAGACCTAGAATGCAAAATTGGATTCTTACTGAGACAAATAGCATAAGTATTATCACAGAGGATAGGAATGTTACTCTCAAATATGTTGGAATCTTCAAGTTGACTTTTTATCCAGATCATTTGTGTGCTATATCCAGCAGCTGCTATGTATTCAGCTTCTGCTGTTGATAGTGGAATTGTGGACTGTCTCTTGCTGATCCATGAGATCAGATTTTCTCCTAGAGACTGGAAGCTTCTAGAAGTTCTTTTACGTTCTACTCTGTCTCCAGCGAAGTCGGCGTCACAATATCCTACTAAGCTGTAATCATTTGATTTTCTATAAAACAAACCCAGATTAGTAGTACCTTTCAAATACTTGAAAATTCACTTAACTGCTGTTAAATGAGATTCTCTAGGATCTGATTGGAATCTAGCACATAAGAAAACACTAAATAAAATGTCAGGCCTTGAAGCTGTCAGATAGAGAAGAGAGCCAATCATACCTTTGTAGACCTTCTGTTCTACCTTTTTACTTACCTCTTCCTTTTCCAGAATGCACGTGGGGTGCATTGGAATCTTTGAGGGCTTACATTATGAGAGATCAAATTTCTTTAGAAGTTCTCTGACATATTTGCTCTGATGAATGTAAGTTCCTTCTGGAGTTTGGTTTATCTGAATGCCCAGAAAGAATTTGAGTTCCCCCATTAAGCTCATCTCAAACTCTGCATGCATACATTTAGCAAACTCTCTTCCCAGAGTGGGTTTAGTAGATCCAAAGATGATGTCATCAACATAAATCTGACATACTAACATGTCATTCTTAATTTTCTTACAGAATAAGGTTGTGTCCACTTTCCCTCTGGTGAATTCCTTTTCTAACAGAAAGTTACTTAGTTTTTCATACCAAGTTCTGGGAGATTATTTCAGACCATAGAGTGGCTTCTTTAGTTTGAAAACATATTCTAGATTTTTGGAATTCTCAAACCCAGGGGGTTGGTGCACATATACCTCTTCATCTATATAGCCATTTAAGAATGCACTTTTGACATCCATCTGATACAAAGTGATGCCATTGTTTACAGCAAATGATATTAAAAGTCTGATAGATTCTAACCTGGCGACTGGAGCAAAGGTTTCTGTATAGTCTATCCCCTCTTGCTGACTATAACCTTTTTCTACCAGTCGTGCTTTGTTTTTGATGACTTCTCCTTGCTCGTTCAGTTTGTTTCTAAACACCCACTTTGTTCTAATAACATTGAATCCTTTTGGTTTTGGAACCAGATCCCATACATCATTTCTGGTGAATTGATTCAGTTCTTCCTGCATTGCCAGAATCCAGTCATTGTCCAGAAGTGCTTCATCAATAGTTGTTGGTTCAATCAGAGAGACCAGTCCCATTAGGGATTCTTCAGAGTTTCTGAATGTTGATCTTGTTCTGATTGGATCATCCTTCTTTCCCAGTATTATATCTTCTGGGTGATCAATGCTGCTTCTGGATAGTCTTTTTTGGAGTTGATCAATAGAAAGTGTTGGATTGCTTGAATTAACTCTTTATGATGTTGAGGGAGTGTCTCTGTTGAGAACTTCTGATGAGTTGTCTTCAGTACCTGTGAGTTAAACTTCCATAATTGCAAGGAATTCATTTTGCTTTGACTTTTGAGAGTCAAGCTTATCATCAAAACTAACACTGATTGACTCTTCAACAATCTGTGTTTCGGTATCGTATTCTCTGTACCCTCTTGAGCGTTCAGAGTATCCTAACATAATACACTTTTATGCTTTAGAGTCTAACTTGTTCAGACAATTATTTGTATTCAGAATAAAGCATGTGCATCCAAATGGATGAAAATAATAAATGTTGGGCTTTCTGTTCTTCCACAATTCATATGGAGTCTTTTCCAGAATAGGTCTTATGGGGATTCTATTCTAAATGTAACACACTGTGTTAATTGCCTCTGCCCAGAAGATCTTAGCAATGTTAGTCTCATTGATCATGGTTTTGGCTATCTCTTGCAATGTTCTGTTCTTTCGTTCTACAACTCCATTTTGTTGGGGAGTTATAGGACAAGAGAAGTCATGCAAGATGCCATTTTCATTAAAAAATAATTCGAAATTTTTATTTTCAAATTCCCCACCATGATCACTTTTGACTTTGACAATTCTAAGATCCTTTTCATTCAGAACTTGGTTGCAGAAGGTAACAAACACAGAGTGTGACTCGTCCTTGTGTCTTAAGAACTTTACCCATGTCCATCTGCTATAGTCATCTATGATTACTAACCCATACTTCTTACCACTAACTGACGTTGTTTTTACTGGTCCAGATAAGTCAATGTGTAGAAGTTCTAATGGCTTAGAGGTAGAAACAACATTTTTGGATTTGAAAGCAGGTTTTGCAAATTTTCCTTTCTGACATGCTTCACATAGAGCATCTGAGCTGAACTTCAAATTAGGAGGTCCTCTGACCAGATTGAGTTTGTTAATCTGAGATATTCTTCTCATACTAACATTCCCCAATCTTCTGTGCTAGACCCATTGCTCGTTGTTAACAGAAAGTAAGCATTTTACATTCTAACTCTTTAGTTCAGAAAGTTTTATTTTATAAATGTTGTTTTTCCTCTTTCCATTAAATAGGATAATCCCATCTTTCTGACTAACAGCTTTGCATGAATTTTGATTAAAGATTATATCATAACCGTTATCACTTAATTGACTTGTGGATAACAGGTTATGCATTAATCCATCAACTAATAATACATTATTTATAGAGGGAATATTTCCATTACCTATTGTTCCAGATCCAATGATTTTTCCTCTCTGATTGCCTCCAAAGCCCACGTAGCCTCCATGCTTAAGTTCCAAGCTTTAGAATATATGCCTTCTTCCCGTCATGTATCGCGAACAGCCAGAGTCCAGGTACCATGACTGATGTCTTAGCCTTGCTGCTAAAGATATCTTCTACATGTATAATTTTATCCTTAGGTACCCATATTTTCTCGGGTCCTGATTTGTTAGTTTTACCAAAATTCTAATTGAATTTTGGTTTGACAGAATAATCACTACTTATGTATTTTATGTCATGTGTGTGCCCATATATAAAGTGTGATTTGAGTGGTGTGTGTTTTATAACTAAGTCCATGGCCTTTTTAGGTGTAGATACCTTACCTTGATATCCTATTCCTTTTCTGCCATTTCTGCTAACTCCATAGATCATTGAAGCCATCTTGCTTGTCTATGTTTTTAGCTAGAAACTTCTGAAATTTGTGATCATACTCTTTGATGATATCATCAGCATTACTGGGAGTCTCTAAGATTGTTTCCTTTTGAGAGTTTTGCAAATCATTTTCTAATTTTGAAATTTTCTCTTTTAACTCAAAATTCTCTAATCTGAGACTCTCAGACTTTTCAGAATCAGAGGCAAGATTCCTTTTCAGGTTCTTGAATTTGATTCTGGTTTGCTGATACCTTTCCAAAATTTTATTTAGACTTTCTGCAAGTTCAACCTTAGTAAAATTTATGGGAAAGTCGGGAAATACCTCTTCAGTGTCTAATTCTGAGTCTGAACCAGAAGCTTCACTGTCTTCTGATACGTTTGCCATGAGAGCTATGTTTTCTCTTTCATCATCTGATTCTGAGTCAGCTTCAGAGGTGTCAGAATCATCCCATGTAGCCATGAGGATTTTCTTCTTTTCCTTGAAGAACTTCTTTTTGGGCTTCTCCTTATGAAGCTTTGGGCAGTCACTTTTGTAGTGCCCTTGCTCGTTACACTCATAACAGATGATGTCCTTGTTATTTGGCTTTCTGTATCCTGAAGAACCTTAAGATCTTCTGTGTCCAGAGGAAGACTCAGACATTCTGTATCTGGAGGAGGATTCATTCTGATTCTCTTATCTTCTAGGATTTCTGAATTTCCTTTGTCTCTGCTTCCACAGTTGGTTCACCCTTATGGAGAGGAGAGACAGTTCATCTTCTTCTGATGAGGATCCATCAGAAGTTTCTTCCACAGCCTGCAAAACCTTAGAGTCAGATTTTCTGTTAGATTTTAAAGCTAGTGGCTTACCTTGCTTTTGAGGCTCATCTTCTTCTAGCTCTATCTCGTGACATCTGAGGGAGCTGACAAGTTCCTCTAGATATATTTTGTTGAGATCCTTGGCTAGCTTAAGTGTTGTGACCATTGGCCTCCATTGCTTGGGCAAGCTTCTGATGATCTTCTTAATGTGATCAGCAGTAGAATACCCTTTGTCAAGGACCTTCAGTTCAGCAACAAGGATTTGGAATCTTGAAAACATAGTTTCTATTGATTCACTATCTTCCATCTTGAATGCCTCATACTTCTGAATAAGTGCAAGGGCCTTGGTTTCTTTGACTTGAATGTTGCCTTCATGCGTCATTCTCAGAGAGTCAAACATGTTCTTGGCAGTCTCTCTGTTTGATATCTTCTCATATTCTGAGTTTGAGATGGCGCTGAGAACTATTGTTCTGGCTTTGTGGTGGTTTTTTAATTCACGCTTTCGCTGATCAGACATCATTTTTCTGTCTATCCTCTGACCACGTCCATCCACTGGGTGCGTGTATCCATCAGTCACCATGTCCCACAGATTAGCATCATGGGCCAGAAAGAAACTCTCAATTTTGTCTTTCAGTAGTCAAAGTTTTCTCCATCAAAGATTGGAGGTTTGCCACTGAATCTGTCCTTGTCTTCATGGTTGTCATTGCTGATGTTTGGGCTTGGTCCCACCATAGTGTTTTTATGAAGCTTGGATCTTGTACTGACACGGATAAGTGTTTAAGCTCAGAACCAGGCACTCTGATGCCAATTGAAGATGTGAAAAACACAAGAAAGGGGGTTGAATTGAAAACTTGAAATCAAAAGCACAATGACACAGTATTTTTATCCTGGTTCGTTTGATCTCAAACTACACCAGTCCACCCGTCAAGGTGATTTCGCCTCTCTCCAACGAGGTCTTAATTCACTAATCTCAAAATGATTACAATCACTACTTTAAAAACTGTTAAAGTCTTCTTAAAAACTGTGATAATTTGCACAAGATTATAGCTTGGAAAGATAAAGAATATTGCTTGCACTTTTTTTGAATAAGCGTGAGTGGTATGTAGAAAATCGTCAACGATTTTGAATACTGACTTTGTTTATATAGGCAGTGGAATAACGTTGATCATCAAGCATGTTTAATGTCATTAACACACTTTCCATTTGGAGAAGATCTTGTCTGAAAGAAGCCGTTGGAAATGATGTTGTCTTGAATGATCAGTAACGCTTCAGAATCTTATCTCCTTGTCTGCTGCTGACGCTTCAGAATAATGATGATTTGGATTAACATGTTCTTGTTCAGAATCATAGTTTACTTTGATTAAGCACATGTTCTGGTCATCAATCTTCAGTGCATATTCTGATTTCTTCAGCGTGTAGCTCTTAAGGCTTAACTTCTGATGCTGATATGGTCAGAACTTCTGCATACATAAAACATAATTTTTAGGGTGCATTTTTGTTCTTTGTATTTGTTCTTTGTATTTGTTATCATCAAAACTCTAACTAAGGGATGTAGAATCAAACTATGTTCTAACACATCCATCCTTGGATCCATTACTTTTGTCCTGCTTGAATCACAGAATCAAAGTAAAAAGTGATTTGCAAATTCTTTTTAAAAACATGTTTTTATTATTGAGTCTTTTTGTTTTGAAAATTAGTATCTGTAATAAATGAAATTTTGTAGACAGAATAAAATAAGAACTACAAAGAATTGGATAAAGGCTTAAACTTTATTAATAGAATGGTAGTCCGCAAGTGGCGTCACTCCATGGATAATTACAAAGTTTTGGAAAATAGTAAATACATCGAAAAGATACATTGAAACACAATGACAACTATTCTCCCTAACAACTTTGAACTCCTGAGCATAGGCTTCACTTGAAGTGCGATGAGAATCCGAGAAGATTGATGCTTCAATGATCAAGTCTTGTCTGACGCAATTTCTTTCCAGGAAATCCCTAACTTTTGCCTAGGTGGCCCTTGCGGGTTTTCAACCTACCGAGAAAATTTATTTTGTTTATGTCTCTAACTTCTGCCTAGACCTCCCTTTCGGGTTTTCAGCCTACCGAGACGTTATTTTTTCCTAAGCCGCCCTTTCGGGTTTTTAACTTAGCCAGTTGCTCCTTTATTTCTTTAGGCGAAGTATTTATTAATTGTTTCAGCATTCATGGGACGCGAGAACTCCTCACCATCCATAATTTAAAGAATCAATGCACCACCAGAGAAGGATTTCTTGACAACATATAGGCCTTCATAATTGGGAGTCCACTTTCCCCTAGAATCAGCATTAAAAGACATGATCTTTCTAAGCACGAGGTCGCTTCCTATGAACTTATGAGGCTTGTCCTTCTTATCAAAAAAAAATTCATTCTTTTCTGATATAACTGACCATGACACAAGACCATCATTCTCTTTTCTTCAATTAAATTCAACTGGTAAAACCTGTTCTGGACCCATTCAACTTTTGACAACTTGGTTTCCATTACTACACACAAAGAGGGAATCTCAACCTCTACGGGGAGCACTTCTTCCATACCATACACAAGAGAGAACGGGGTTTCCACTGTTGAAGTGAAGATGAATGTATGATACCCATGCAAAGCAAAAAGGAGCATCTCATTCCAATCCTTATAGGTAACAACCATCTTTTGGATAATCTTCTTAATTTTTTTATTAGGAGCTTCAACATCCCCATTCATCTTAGGCTTGTAAGGAGACAAATTGTGATGGACAATTTTGAATTCTTCTCAAATTTATATCATCATCTTATTATTCAAATTTGAGCCATTATCAGTGATAATCCTACTTGGAACACCATACCGACATATAATATTATTCTTGATATAGTGTACTACCACCTTCTTGGTGATATTAGCATAAGAATTTGCTTTCACCTACTTGGTGAAGTAGTCAATCGCCACTAAGATGAAGCGATGTCCATTTGATGCCTTGGGTTCAATCATTCCAATCACATCAATACCCAACATAGAAAAAGTCCATGGGGGAGAAATAACATTGAGAAGCGTTGGATGCACATGAATCCTGTCAGCATAAATCTCACACTTATGGAACTTCTTCGCAAATTTGTAACAGTCAGATTCCATTGTCAGCCAATAGTAACCTGTCCTAAGCATCTTATTTTCCATCGAATGTCCATTGGCATGGGTACCAAAGGAACCTCCATGAATCTCATGCATTAACATGTCTGCTTCGTGTTTATCCACACATCTGAACAAGACCATGTTGTGATTTCTCTTTTATAACACATCTTCATTGAGGAAGAAGCTACCTGCCAACCTTCTCAATGTCTTCCTATCTTTGTTGGATGCACCAAGCGGGTATTCTTGAGTCTGAAGGAAGTGCTTGATATCATAATACCGAGGTTTTTTGATCTGACGTCCCCTCTGTAGCAAACATATGAGCTGGTCTATCAAGGTGTTGAATTGTAATCTGAGGTACATCGTTCTAAGCATTTACTTGGTACATGGAAGCCAAAGTTGCTAAAGAATTTGCCATCTAATTCTCATATTTGGGAATGTGATGGAATTCAACTTTATTGAAGAAAGGTAATAATCTTCTTGCATAATCTTTGTAGGGAAACAAGCTAATGTGACGAGTCTACCATTCTCCTTTGATATGATTTATTACCAAAGCTAAATCACCATATACATCAAGAATTTTGATTCTGAGATCTATAGCCTCTTCAAGATCCATGATACAAGCTTCATACTCCGCCATGTTATTGGTATAATCAAACGTCAACCTTGCAGTAAAAGGAATATGTGACCCATGGGGAGTGATAATCACGGCACCAATTCCTTTTCAATAAGCATTTACAGCTCCATCAAACACCATACCCCACCGGGATTCAAGATCAGAACCTTCTTCAGGCAAAGGCTCATCACAATCTTTAACTTTCAAATACATCACATCCTCATCAAGGAAGTCATATATAACAGACTGATAATCATCAACTAGTTGGTGAGCTAGGTACTCCGCCAACACACTACCTTTATAGCCTTCTGAGTATGGTATTCAATATCATATTAAAACAACAGCATCTGCCAATAGGTAATTCTTCCAGTAAGAGCAAGATTTAGAAACATATACTTAAGTGGATTCATTTTGGAAATCAACCAAGTAGTGTGATTCAACATATATTTCTGCAATTGCTTCGCCACCCAGGCCAAAGCACAACTTGTTTTTTCTAGCATACAATACCGTGACTCGCAATCAGTGAACTTCTTGCTCAAATAATAAATGGCATATTATTTTCTTCTTGTTTCATCTTATTGTCCCAAAATACAGTCCATGGAGTTATCCAACACAGTCAGATACATAATCAATGGTCTTCCTTCAAAAGGAGTGAGCTAGATAGGATGCTCAAGCTGATACTCTTTAATGCTTTCAAATGCCCTTTGGCAATCATTCATCCATACACAGCCTTGATCTTTCTTTAACAACTTGAATATTGGTTCACATGTTGCAGTCATATGGGAAATAAATTTGGAAATGCAATTTAAACGTCCAAGGAAGCTTCTAACTTTCTTTTCAGTTCTTGGTGCAGGCATTTCTTGAATTTCCTTAATATTATCAAGATCAACTTCAATTCCTTTTTGGGTGACAATGAAACCTAGCAACTTTAATGAACGAACACCAAAAGTACACTTATTTGTATTCAAGCGAAGATGATACTTCCTCAAACACTGAAACAATTTCAATAAGTCTTCCATATGCCATTCCTCAGTCTGAGATTTGGCGATCATATCATCAACATGTACTTCGATTTCCTTATGCATCAGATCATGGAATAGGGTTGTCATAACCCTCTGGTATGTCGCACCAGCTTTCTTCAACCAAAAGGGCATCACACTATAAAATAATGTTCCCCAGGGTGTGATAAACGTTTTTTTTTCATGTCCTCAGGAGCCATCCTAATTTGATTGTATCCATAAAATCCTTCCATGAACGAGAACACTTTGAATTTTTTTGTGCTATAAACCAACATATCAATATGTGGCAATGGGAAATCATCTTTTGGACTTGCTTTATTTAGATCTCTATAATCAACGCACATGTGGACTTTTCCGTCTTTCTTTGGTACTGAAACAATATTGGCAATCCACTGAGGGTACACTGATGTCACAAGAAAACCAGCATCAATCTGCTTCAAAACCTCTTCTTTAATCTTCACTGCCATGTCAGGATGAGTTCTTCGCAGCTTCTGCTTGATTGGTGGAAATTCTTACTTTAACGAAAAATGGTGTTCCACAATATCAATATCTAAACCAGGCATGTCTTGGTAAGACCAAGCAAAGGTATCCACATACTCTTTCAGTAACTCAATCAACATGCTCTTTACATCAGGATGAAGTAGTGCACCAATCTTGACTTTTTTTAATCTTCCTTTGAACCCAAGTTAATCGTCTTCAACGACTCTTTATATGGTTGAATGTTATTTTCCTCACGCTCAAGCAATCATGAAACCTCTTCTGGGATTTCATCATTTTCTTCTTCTTCAGCCACATACATCAGATATTCAAAGTTGGGAGAGGGTGTAGGGTCATTGCACTCAACGGGTTTTTTAATTAAATCTTCACACATGATTTATGATTGATTTTAGAAAATGACACATGTAACAAGTGATTATGCATATTTATTTGCAGCTATTATTTATTTTGGAACGTTTTTTTTCTGATTGCCATTTTCCAAGAAAAAGCATAAAATAGAGACATAATTTAGAAATCAAAAACAACTTTTATTAATGATCTTAAAATTCAAAACAAAAGACACGCATGTAAAGGACACCACCGACTTTTCTTTTATCCAATAAAGGAAAGGGTGAAAACAACATGAAAGACCTTTGAGATATTTCTTGAGTTCAGGGGGTATGTTATGAAAAGGAAAGGTATTAGCACCCTTTTCATCCCTAGTTATCTACGGGCTCTTAGTTGCTTGCTAGATAAAAAAAATTATTTGTTTGAATATGTGATTTGTGATGGGTTTAAGTTTGAAAATATTTAGAAAATGCCTTTGTTTCGACAAACTTTGTAATGATTCTCGTCTCTATAAGAATGCATACAAAGTGTTGGTTTTGAAAATAGTTCAAAGAGATGTTTGTTTTTTTGAAAGATGTTTTGAAAGTGTATGTGTGGAAATGGTTTTAGTTTGCGAGCAAGAAACTACGAGTGTCCTACCTACTCAAAAGGTCTATGTTATTTTCCTCCTCCTTTAGATGTTTCTATCTTAACATTGATTAGTAAGAAGTCCCATCGTTGGATGTGAAGGGACGAGCGTGGGTCAATCGTATAGTCATGGAAGGCAACTTATGAGACATTTTAGCAATTTTCATAAGGGACTATATTTTTTACCGAAGGCAACATCGAGGGACATCGAGGGACTACAATCTTTTTATCGAGGGTCTTTGCTAAAACGCCCATATTCGAGGGACATGACTATTTTCTGAGGCAACAAGTGAGATTACCCTAGAGGTGTATGTGTGTGAATAGTGTGTTTGATTGCATGCATTTTTGTCTTTGATTAGGGTTTTCTACTTGTTGATTTTAACGCTTGCCATACACACCCTAATTACTAGCATTTTATATAAAAGCGGTAAATTGCGGAAAAATAAATGTCTTACGCTATTACATATTTTGGGGATGGGGTATACAAATTTACAAATGGGAGGTGGAAAGAAATAAAAGTCCTAATTATTACAACCATATTGAATAGCAAGAAAATATATAGAAAAATATAAAAAAAAACAAAAATAGTGCAAAAGAGAGAAACAAAATAAATCCAGGATCGAAGCATGTATCCTTCGATTCACACCCCTTTTGTTTTCTTTCGTTTGGGCCTGCAACCAGTGTGTATTGAAGCCGGCATCCTTCGATTCACACACCTTTTTTCTGTTTGGGGCTATGAAGTAATATGGGGCGAAGCCTAAGGCTTCGATTCACACAACCTTTTTTTTTCGTTTGGGACTATGAAGCAGTATGAGGTGAAACCATGCTAATTTTGTTTTATGGTCTGTAAAAGTTAGTTCTTAACATGTATTTGGGAAAGAAAACAAAATAAACGAAAGGGTAGAAATGAAAATTAAATAAAAAGGTTACTTACATGCTTGAAACGAAAGGTTTAAAGTCAGGAAGACTTACCTTGAATCTGGAGTTGGTGTTTTTGGACTTTGAGTTGCTGCCCTGTATATCCTTGAATTGGAAGGAAGGAACGAACCTGAGTTCGAAGGAAATGGAAACTGGGATTCGAAAGAGAGAACAAATAGAGGTGTTGTATTTCTTTGTTTCTAAATTCGAAAGAAAAGAAGTGTTGTGTTTCTTTGGTTCTGGGTTCAAGAGTGTTTAAGTGTTCTCTCCTCTCTTTTCCTTGCCAACAAATTTCTCTCCAGCCACTAAAAAGCCACCCCTAGATGTGTTGTGAAACATCTTATTTATAGAAGAGTTTGACTGAGATTTTGGGGGGAAAACAAATGAAATTTGAACAGTTTGGGTATGTTATTTTCATAGCTTTCGGGATGTAGCTCTCATATGCTAGTTTGGTGCAAATTAGGAGCAGCATAGCAGAACTGCTTTGCAGCAGTTTTGGAGTGTTGTGGTAGCTTGGTGCAGGACTATTTCATAGCAGTACATCAGACTTGGGCTTGGCAGCATATAAGACTTTGTTCAGCAGCCTTCTACCAGACTCATCAAAATACAAAACAATACTTGTTCCCACCAATTGTGTGTTCTTATAATGGACCTATTGTATGTCCTTCAAATGGGCCAATTGAATGTTCTTTGAATGGACCATATTGTATGTTCTTCGAATGAACCATATTGTAGGTTCTTCGAATCCACCAAATTCATGTTCTTAGAATGGTATCAAATATGTGATCTTCGAATCCACCAAATTCGTGCTCTTTGAATGGGCCTTTTGTATGTTCTTCGAATCCAACAATTGTGTTCTTTGAATGGGCCTTGTGTATGTTCTTCGAATCCACCAATTGTGTGTCATAGTGTAGAAACTATGTGTGTTGAAAGGTTTAAAGGTGGAATCTAAGAAAGCATGAAGAAAGCCAAAGTCCTATGGATGCTATCGTGAGGGAAGCCCTTGCCTTATGGATGCTAGAAGGAAGGAATCCATTTCCTTGTGGATGCTAGCATGAGAGAAGTCATTTCCTTGTGAATTGAAGCAAGCATGAAGATAGCCAATGCTCAGTCGAAGCTTTGTGAAATCGAAGCAAACTTGTAGGAAGCCAAAATCCAGTCGAAGCTTGGGAAATTGAAGCAAGCTTGAAGGATGCTAAAAGTCCAATTGAAGCATGGGAAATCGAAGCAAGATTGAAGGAAGCCAAAGTCCAGTCGAAGCTTTGTGAATCGAAGTAAACTTGATTTTCTCCAATTTTGATGCTTGAAAGCCCAATGTGATCCATGGAAGCTATATGGGGCATTAAAAATCCAATGGTACTTGTGAAAATTTGAACTTTTGAAAATCCTTGTTATAAAATTCTTGAAAAAAAGGAGAGGGAAAATTTTGGGGTACAACAACATCCCCTGTTGATTCTTCTTAAACCTTATGAGTTAGATTGGCGAGTCCGCCATTCGTGACTTAAAGGTGGAAGATGATTGAACACTAGAGTGCCCAGAAATTTGCACTCGATGATGTGGTGGTTGATTGTGTCGGGAATGGGCTTAAAGATGCCATTTGGAGAGATAATGGAGAGTTGTCGGAGATGGGCTTACAGATGCCATCCATGGTAGCGGAAAAGGTCTTTGTTTCACTTGTTTTTAACTGGAAGAAATAAATTTCACCAGAAGACGTCTTTGGTTCGCCATAAGAGGTCTTTGATTCGCCTGTCTTTAACTGGAAGAAATAAATCTATCCAGAAGAGGTATTTGATTCACCTATCTTTAACTGGAAGAGTTAAATCTAACCAGGAGAGGTCTTTGATTCGCCTGTCTTTAGCTGGAAGAAACTAAATCTAACCAGAAGAGGTCTTTGATTTGTATTTCTTTAACTTGAAGAAATAAATCTAACCAGAAGAGGACTTTGTCCGCATGTCTTTAACTGGAAGAACTAAATCTAACCAGAAAAGGTCTTTGATTCGCCTATTTTTAACTGGAAGAAATAAATCTAACCAGAAGAGGTCTTTGTTCACTTGTCTTTAACTAGAAGAACTAAATCTAACCAGAAGAGGTCTTTGATTTTCCTGTCTTTAACTAGAAGAAATAAATCCAACTAGCAGAGGTCTTTGTTCGCCTGTCTTTAACTAGAAGAAATAAATCTAACCAGAAGAGGTCTTTGTTCATCTGTCTTTAACTGGAAGAACTAAATCTAACTAGAAAAGGTCTTTGATTCCCCTGTTTTTTACTTGAAGAAATAAATCTAATCAGAAGAGGTCTTTGTTAGCCTGTATTTAACTGGAAGAACTAAATATAACTAGAAGAGGTCTTTGATTCGTCTGTTTTTAACTGGAAGAAATAAATCTAACCAGAAGAGGTCTTTGATTCGCCTGTCTTTAACTAGAAGAGTTAAATCTAACTAGAAGAGGTCTTTGATTTGCCTATTTTTAACTGGAAGGAATAAATCTAACCAGAAGAGGTCTTTGATTCGCCTGTCTTTAACTGGAAGAAATATATCTAACCAGAAGAGGTCTTTTATTCACCTGTCTTTAACTGGAAGAATTAAATCTAACCAGAAAAGGTCTTTGATTCGCCAGTCTTTAACTGGAAGAACTAAATCTAACCATAAGAGGTCTTTGATTCGCCTGTCTTTAACTGGAAGAAATAAATCTAACCAGAAGAGGTCTTTGTTCGCCTGTCTTTATTTGGAAGAACTAAATCTAACCAGAAGAGGTCTTTGATACGCTTGTTTTTAACTGGAAGAAATAAATCTAATTAGAAGAGGTCTTTGTTTTCTGTCTTTAACTGGAAGAACTAAATCTAACCAGAAAAGGTTTTTGATACGCCTGTCTTTACCTGGAAGAAATAAATCTAACTATAAGAGGTCTTTGTTCGCCTGTCTTTAACTGGAAGAAATAAATATAACCAGAAGAGGTCTTTTTTCGCCTGTCTTTAACTGGAAGAACCAAATCTAACCAGAAAAGGTCTTTGATTCGCCTGTTTTTAACTGGAAGAAATAAATCTAACCAGAAGAGGTCTTTGTTTGCTTGTCTTTAACTGGAAGAACTAAATCTAACAAGAAAAGGTCTTTGATTCACCTGTCTTTAACTGGAAGAACTAAATCTAACCAGAAGAGGTCTTTGATTCGCCTGTCTTTAACTGGAAGAAATAAATCTAACCAGAAGAGGTCTTTGATTCGATTGACTTTTCCAACAAGGAAGAGGGTTAGTTGCATGCAGAAGTATGCATGTCGTGATTGTAGCGGTAGAAATGTTAAAGACTAAGCCATTGGATTGACTAGACTTTATACAAATCAAAATAAAAAATCGCCACCGTGCTTTATTGTTTCCAAATGAATGGGAAAAGAGTGAATAACCCAAAAAGAGGGGGAAAGATTCAAGGTAAGGGGGTTGGTTATGCAAAGGGAAGGTATTAACACCCTAAACATATACGGTACTCCGCAGGAACCTCTTTGAAAAATCTGTATATTTTGGCTATAATATATGTTGTATATAAAATGGATGGTGGAGGTGAGAAAAGAAATATATTTTTTATGATTTTTGCACCCACCGCGGTTGCGAACCTTTAGTGCCTATGTACCACCTTTCGTGCAATAGAGGATCAGGGTACACGTAGTTCCTCTTTTAAAAATTTGAAACACAAATGCGTTGGTCAAATTTATGAGATAAAGCATCATCGTCATTGTACGTGTAGAAAACATACCTACTACCCACAATTATGAGAAAGGAGAATTTTCATCATCTCAAAATGGAGGATACGGCTTGGATTTTAAAATCAACAATGCCTCACTCAACACCCAAGTGGAAAATATCTCACTTCACTACATATTGTAGAAGTATAGTTGTTTGCATCACTACAAGGATTGACAAGAGTTTAATCTTTTGAGAAAAGTTTAAAGTAAAAGCCAAAGTGGCAAAATGGTTTGAATGAGATTGATTTACTTTTAGTCTTCTCACAAAAAATGTCAAGGTATTGTTAAGTTGATTGAAGTTTATTTATGAAAATATTTTTGAAAATGCATGGACCTAGGTCCAACTTTATTATGAAAGTGTTTCAAGTTTAGAAACAAGAAGAGTTTTCAAAAGGAGGGAGAAGATTTTTGAAATTAAAGAAGATGGGAGGAGAAGAAGAGGCTATCCTAAAGCATAAGGAAAAAGCTAAGGAGAAGAATCATCTAACCAACAAGAAGCCAATACTTGACATTATGTGTCAAGATAGAATTCCCATTCTTTGGATTGAAACCAAGCAAGAAAAGATACTAGACCTCTTGAGAGAACCAAACTTCAAGTGTATTAAGTCTTCACAAAAATTGGGCAGAGTAACGGCTGTATACGAGTGAATTCCATATTACAAACAGAGAATGTAATCATAAAAACCTGCACATAAAAACAAACAAACAAACCAATGTCTTGAGGTAAACCTCAAGAACTCCAGACAAAATAATCAGATAAGATCACAAGGTCTCCAAGATAGACCAAGGTTTCTAATCCTAAGTCCAATAAAAAGTCCCATGCTCCATAATACCAAGGATAGTAACCAAATAGTCCAAGTGCCATTAAATTTTTTTAGGGTTTATGTTGATTATTAAGTATCTTCAAAAGAAAAAGAAAAGCTCAAGTGAGCAAAATAAAAATGACAAGAAAATAAATTTTCAAGTGAGAAAAGATAAAAATAGCATGAAATGTAAATGCAAAAAGTAAATGGTACATAAAGCATAAAAAATAATAAAAGCATAAGATAAAACAAGTCAATAATTAGTGGTTAGCTGGATGACCATCTTGAAAATTGCATTTGGAACTCATTAGAGGATTGGTAGAACCAAAGCCTCCACACAACAAGTTGCATTTGCTTTTTGTCAAGTATATCATCTATTTGGAATTCTCACAAGTACCATTTAATGATCAACGATGTTTAAGTGATCCGCGTTGACCAAAGATGTTGTAGATCCATTAGAGGATTGGTAGAACCAAAGCCTCCACATAATGAATCTCAAGGTTATTGGATCAAAAAGATCAAATTAACATACTTGGGCTTGCAATCATAAGTTTGGGCCACGAACGATCATTTATTCGAATCGGGACAAAATTTAGCGTTATTTTAAGCAATCGTAAGTGGACTTATATAAAAGTCGCACCTATTTTGAGGTCGGTCAATAGAAATCTATGCACCATTTATTTTGAGACATGATATAGAGATCATGCTCCAACAACATTTAGTGCAATAAGAAGGGGGTGAGATGAAGAGGGATAGGGTAAAAAAAAAAGATACAAACCACATTTGAATTAAATTTTAATCAAACTATTATTAAAATCATTCATCCATTTTTTGTGGAGTTAAACTCAACACCATGGATCCAATGATGTTAATAAAGTTCATGATCCAAAACCTAACCCAAGATTAGCCAGAAAATAATCACAAAATATGATTATATTTAACATAAAAAAAGGATTAAAAAAAGTTTTAAAAATAGAAAATAATAAGAAAAATATCAATTATGTTCAAATTAATCAAGAAGTGAGAAGTAAGGCCATAGAAAAATCAGAAATGGATCCAAATATTTTTATAAAATTTTTGATAATTTTTAAAAGTCAGAAACTATTTTTAAACTATTTAAAATTGTTCAAACAAACATAAAATAGGTCAAAAATAGTAAACCTCAACATAAAATTTCATAAAATTTTCAGAAAGTCAAAAATATGCAAAATAATATTTATGAATTTTTTTAAGAATTAAAAAATGTCAGAAAGTATTTTTTTATGTAATTAAAAGAAATCAAAAAATACAAAAAATATAGAAAATACCAAATGTCAAAATAAAAATGTGAAAAAATAGTCATGAGATCAGAAATAATTCAAAGTATTTTTGTGAATTTTTTCATAATTTTTAGATAAAAAATAAAAGAGTTATGAATTTTTGAAAATTTAATCAATAAAAATATAAAATCAGAAAATAAAATAAAACCAAAATAGTCATTGAAGTCATCTCTTCAATACGATTTTAACACAACCATCACGCCAAATTTATATAAGGTATGGAGAGAGATATGAATCAAAAACCCAGAAAATAGCGAGCACCTTCAATTTGAGATTTCTCTCTAAATTCTCAATGGATTTAAAAATTGTTAGCAGCATTAGAATCAGGAGAAGGAGTAGAATAGATTAGTGCTTGATTTGGATCCAAATGGTAGAGAATTCGACCTTTTTGAAGTTCAAGGAAGAAGCTTTGAAACTGGACTTCTGTAGCTTGAATTATGGCTCGTTTTGATTGGTTTAAATGCTGGAGAGTTTATATGATGATCAAGGATGATGAATGCGCAAAGAATTTTGGAAAATGGAGCTTAAATCTCAGAAACTGAATTAAAAAAAGATGGGTTCGTATGAAGTTTTAGCAAGGTGTTCTTGGCTCTCAAAGCTTGGGAAAATGCATGGGGAATGACCCTCTATTTATAGGGAAGTGAATGGGAACGAAAATTTGAAGAAACAAGGAAGTTTGGAGGGAAATTGAGTGAAGGTCGAGCACGAGTGAAGTGTGACTTCATTTCTATCAAAACTCAACCAAATCTTGCTTTTTGGGGTGCTAATCACTTCAGGAATGTTTTCTAATCAAGTTTAAATCAAAAACACGCATAAATCTTGTGTTTAGAAGTCACATTATGGATTTCAAAATTTTGACTGTGAAAAATCAGTTTCAAGTTACCAAATTCAAATCCATGGTATTTCCAACTCAAGGGGGTCTTAGGGCATGATTCTTGATGCTTTGGAAAGATGAGGTTACAAGCTTTGCAATGGAAAAAGAATGGAATCAAATGGATGCTTGAGCTGAAAGTTACATGGAGTCAAAGTTGAAGAAAAAGAGTTGACTTTCCATACTTAGAAATATTTCAAATTCTTCTTCAAAAATGACTTATAATCTTTTGCATCCAAACATGGCCTTCCACTTGGAATTTGCTCTTGACCAAAAAATATGGAATGAATTAGATCTCTTGAATGAAATTTTGAAACTTAAACCACTCAAAATCTCCAAAAATTGAGAAAGTATGACTTGTTGAAGTTGGCCAAAAATCATGAAATGACCTATAATCTTTTGCATATTTAAGGCAACTTCCATCTATTTTCTCACTTTGCACATAAAAGAAGGCATAAAGTACACATCTTCAAGATCATTATGGAAAAATAATGGACTCAAGTTGATAAAAATTGACCAAGTTATGACTTGTTGAAGTCACATATGGAAAATTGTGGATTCATCTGGATGACTTGTAATCTTTCTTCTTCACCAAGTTCCTTCCACATGAAAAATCCTTGGAACTTTTGAAGTGATTTGTTGATAACCCTTTGAAGAGAAATATTTCTTTGGAATCACTCAAAAATACCAAAAGGTTAGTAAGATATGCTCCTTTGAAGTTCAAAACCCTAGCTTCTAGATCAAGAGAATGCTTTGAGGAACTTTGACAAGTTTGAACAAACTACTTGTGCCAATATTCTTGCTTTGTGAATAGAAGTTGTTGAGGATGATGATGTGGACTTATAGCCACCAAAACCACTTCCATATCTTGAAATTTGAGAGAAATGTGCTCTTGTGACCAATAGGAACAAGGCCTTGTCCAAACATGATAACTTCTCCAATCGACCCCTTGTACTTTTGAGTCAAATCTAATAACCTTGAAATGTGATGAACCAAAGTGTGATACGGTGGGAGAACTGACTTGGGTTTTGCATTTGTTTTCTCAAATGTTTCGATTGAGCAAGAGTCGCCACCGACTTTTTATTTTATCCTAAGGAAAGGTTAAAAAAGCACAGCAAAAACCTTTGAGGTGTTTTCTTGGGTTCGGGGAGTATATTATAGAAAGGGAAGGTATTAGCACCCTTTCTATCCATGGTTATCCATGGGCTCTTAGTTACTTGCTTAGATCACTTGCCTTGTGTTTTCAATTGTTTGAAATGGTGCTTTGTGTGTGGGTTTGAAAATGTTTTGAAAAGAGGCCATTATTGTGGCAACCTTTGTAATGATCCATGTTTGAATGTATACAAAGGTGTGTATCTTTTGAAAAGTTTTCAATGTTTTTTTGAAAGTTGTTTTGAAAGTGTGTTGTGATGTGTGTTTTGAAAAGTGGGCAAGTGTGTTTTGTAAGATTGGTCAAGTATCCAAGAGTTGTCTACCCCTAAATTACTCAAAGGTTTTTTTCTATGTTTTAACCCTTTTAACAATTTTGTTCCACCATTGTATTTGGTGGACAATTTTGTGTTAGGATGTTAACGGGACAGGCGCGGGTCATCGTTTAGACCATGATTGCAATAGTGCTAAGTGTCTTTTAAAATTTTTCCTTTAAGGGACTTGATCATTTTTAGGCAACTTTCGAAAGCGTCATCGAGGGACTATGATCATTTGAATTGTTTTGTTCTGCCAAAAACACCCAACATGCAACATGGCCCATTATTGAAGGCAACAAGTGGAGTAACCCTAGGGGTACAAGTGTGATTGATGTTGTCCATTTTCATACTTTTTTGTCTTTGAATTAGGTCAAGCTATTTTTTATTTGATTTTTGCATACAAACCCTAAGTCTATCATGGCATATTTAGAAAGCTTTAAAATGAGGAATTTAAAGTCCTAAATTATTACAAAGTAATCATGGGGATGGGGGTACAAATATTCAAATGGGGATGAGACTTAATAGGAGAGTAGTATCCAAATAAATTTACAACCAAATCGAATCAATCGCAAATGTAAAATGTATCAAATGTACAAGAATGAACAAAAGTAAATGTATCAATGTATTTGTGTATGTGGTTTACAAGTGAAATAAAAATAATAAAAAAGGTTAATTTTTGGATATTTTCATGGTTTAGGGCAAAAACCCTAATTTTGTAAATAAATAGTATTTATTATTTATAATATACAATATTTATTAATTATATACAAAAAATAAATAAAAAAGAAGTATCTTGTAAAAAAGTAATTTTTGAGGTCAAATATTAATAAAAATGAAAAATGTATTATTTTTTATTTTTATCCTAAATATTCTAATAAATATATAAGTATTTATATTATATATTAAACATGTTAAATATATACAAAAACTAAAATATTTATTATTTATATAAAAAAAGGTATATTTTAAGGAAATGTTTTCAAAAGAAAAAATAAAATAAAATCAGAAAATAAAATGTATTTGTATTATTTTTTAGTGTCTTTTAAATAAAAAGTATACATATTTATTTACATGTTTATGTTTAATAAAGCAAATAAATGTAAAAAAATATAAAATAAATGTGAAAAAATATTTTTTATGATTTTTTATGTTTTGACAAAAATATCAAGTCAGAAGAAAAAATAAAAAGTCAAAAATAATTAAAATATCACATAATGGGCCAAGGGGGTGTAAGTGAAAAAACGTGGTGTAAACAGAAAAACAAAACTCAGGCCCAGCCCAAGTCTATCTTCTTCAACCTCCAGCCAGTTTGTTTGAAATTCGCACGCCTCCTTGCTTCAACAACAAACTCCTTATTCTTTGATTTTCAGCCAAAACTCACAACATAAACTATGTAGAGCATTAAATCACGAATTCATACATATAAAAAAGTTGTTCTAACTCTCAGAAATGAGAGAGAATTTCTTCTCCCCCAATTTTTAACCTAAGTTTTTTCCAATGTTCATGTCTTAAATTCTCTCAGCACACACAATATAAATGGAAAGTGAGGATATGGGTGGCTTCAGGGACATGGGTAGGACATAACTTCTTCACAAACCTAAGCCTAGATATGCTTGGATAGAGAGATAGAAGTTTAAATTCTTACCTGTTCAGCTTGAATCGTGTACAACAATGGAGGCACTTCCAATGAATTTTGAGGACTTGTACAGCTTGCTTGAGGTCCAGGGATGCTTCCTCTATGCTTGGTGTGCTTTGAATCCTTCTTAATCAAGCTATGGAAGTCAACCTGCAAGAGAGAAAAGTGAAAATGGCACGCTTTGCTAGAGGTGTTACAGTCTGTATCTAAGGCTTGGGATAGTTTATATGGATGTTATAGAATGTGTTTGAGCTGGTTTGGATGAAAACGCACGATGGAATGATGCTGTGGGATTCAAGTTGCAGAAAAGACTCTGTTTTTGCAGCAAGAAGGTATTTTTGTGAATGAGGAGGTATTGAAAGTGGTTAGGTCGTGCCTTAGGTCTGGTTTTATGTTTGGAAGATGCTCATGAAGTTTGTTTAGGCTTGTGTTGAGAGGAACTCAATGTTGGACCATGAATGCAAAGTTGCTTCTTTGATAAGTAAGAAAATACAAATTTCTAAACCAGCCTGTCGAATGCCCTAAACTATGATGCACCTCTTGCTCTTGATCAGAGTGATTTGTGTACAAAATGCTAGCTCCAAATATTTGGCCCATGCTTCTTGGATTTGTATTTGACATAAAGTGTACCTTTTCCGAAATGGCAAAAATGCTTTATCCATTTAAAGGTTAATCTTTCATGTAATGACCAAATGCACAAAATAACATCTTGGCACAATGGTTTAGCATTGAATTATTGAGTGTGAGAAGGATTAGAGGCATGTAATCTAGCTTGGAACATGCTGACTTGAAAATGGCAATGTTATGAACATGTAATGGGCTTATGAACAAAGTGACTTTTGCCCATCTTCACAAATTCGATTCTCCCTAACCACAAGGGAGTTTGAGAAGTTCTTGGACAATTTGGAAAGCTTGGAATGTGTACTACAATCTATATTCGTAATGCAAGTTGAAATTCCAAGTGGAAGCATGTGAAAAGTGGCCATGAAGTTGGGCAAAAATCCTGCCTAAAATAGGTCAAAAAATTTCTAAGTTAAGAATGTTTTGCAACCCTATTCCAAAACTCATAACTTGAGCTACAAGCTTCTTTTGAGGAAACTTTGTGAATCAAAGTTGTATATTTTGCAATGGACTATAACTTCCATGTTTTGAGTTTTGTTTGAATCCAAATACATATTGATGAAAAAATGGGACAAAGTTAGGAAAAAATTAGGAAATTTCATAACTTAGAAAATTTCTAAGTTATGAAATTTCTTCATTTCAAACCCTAATTTGTGATTTTTGGTTTCTTGATGAACAAGTTTCATAATTTGACATGTCTTGATGAAAAATGGATCTTGGCACTTGATTTTGACCAAAAAGTCAAAGTTTGACTTTTCAGTATACAGTCAAATTTGATCAGTTGATTGAAAAATTCATCTTTCAATCTTGTGCATTTGGGATCTTTTGAACTTGTTGAATATGTCAAGACCATGCCATTGAGTCCTTGAGTCCATATGTGAGCTTGATTTGCCATTGATTAGGTCAAACAGTCAAGAATTGCCTTTGTGCAGTCAAAACCCTAAAAATGACCATTCTGCCCTTTTGGTGATCTGATCAAATTTCTTGTGGAATTGTGATTCAAACTTGACCAAATGGTTCATATGAGTTCATAATGTTGATGTGGGTCAAAAATCATGAGGTTTGACTGTCAATTGACCACAGTTGACTTTTTCCCCAATACAGCTGATTTCTAGGTCAACTGTCCAATTGACTGGGCAAAGATTGGAATCAAGGCTTGAAACTTGGTATGGATAAACATGTGAGTCCAACATGAAGCATGAAAGTCATTTTGGGCATTCTAGGTCAAAACATATTTGTGCAAACTCAAACCCTAATTTGGGTCAACAGTGCAAGGAGGAGTCTTGAGCAGAGCAAACCCTAACTTGATCTTGAGCTCCAAGGGTCTTGTGGTGAGAAAATATTGATGAAATGGGAGGGAAAATTTTGGGGTACAACAGTTGCCCCTGTTCAATCTTCTTAGACCTGAGGATGTAGATTGGCTTGCGTGCCTTTCGTGATCCGAAGATGGAAGATGATTGAACACTAAAGTGCCTAGAAATTTGCACTCGCATAGTGGAGTATCAGCAAAGTGATGGCGGGAATGGGCTTATAGATGCCATTTGGAGAGATGGTGGATAGGAGGATGGGCTTATAGATGCCATCTGGAGACGTGACAGAACCTTGTCGGGAATGGGATTATAGATGCCATTTGGAAGTGTTGATTGCGTAAGAGATTCCTTAGCGAGAACTTGCGTA
Source organism: Vicia faba (assembly GCA_948472305.1). NCBI lineage: Eukaryota > Viridiplantae > Streptophyta > Magnoliopsida > Fabales > Fabaceae > Vicia > Vicia faba. The sequence continues at coordinate 937,279,626 of OX451741.1, read as the reverse complement.
CTTTGAGAAAGGAATATGGTTTCCTGGCCTGTTACAGGTGTTAATCTTCAAACTCTTCATGAAGGTATGCCCTGGCTAGGTACAGGTATTGAATCTACAATTAGTTGCCCATAGATGTGCCCTGGCTAGATACAGGAATCAAATCCGGAACTTCAAAAGGTTGCTTACAGACGTGCCCTGGCTAGATACAGGTATCGAATCTACAATCAATCGCTCAAAGATATGCCTTGGCTGGATACAGGAATCGAATCTGGAATTGGTCGTCTACAGATATGCCCTGGCTGGATACAGGTATCGGATCTGGAATTAGTCGTCTACAGATATACCCTGGCTGGATACAGGTATCGAATCTGGAATTTGTCGTCTACAGATATGCCCTGGCTAGATACATGTATCGAATCTGGAATTTGTCGTCTACAGATATGCCCTGGATGGATACAGGTATCGAATCTGGAATTTGTCGTCTATAGATATGCCCTGGCTGGATACAGGTATCGAATCTCTAAACTCTTCATACAGACATGCCCTGGCTGGATACAGGTATCGAATCTACAATTAATCGCTCACAGATGTGCCCTGGCTAGATACAGGAATCGAATCTGGAAACTCTTCATGCAGACATGCCCTGGCTGGATACAGGTATCGAATCTATAATCAATCACTCACAGATATGCCCTGGCTAGATACAGGTATCGAATCTGGAATTGCGATAGTTGATAGTAATCATCTTTGGATTGTCCTTTTTCCTGAAAAGGAAAGACATTAGTTGTATGCAATGTCATGATGTATGAGATGCATGATGTCATGATGTTCTCAAAAATAAATGAGATTGTGTGATATGATGCGTATATGCATGCGTCATGGTGTATGATAATGTGATGAATGTATTTTTGTCTAGGAAAATAAATCCTTGACGACTGCCGGGGATTTGTGGAATCCTGGGCTGGTGTTGAAGAGTGGAGTTATTAGCTTCCGCTGGGGATGATGGTTGTAAGAATAAACCGGTAGGAGAAGATGACTCCGTCGGGGAATAAAATTGTCGGAGAGATTACTCTGCGGGGAATTACTCTATGGGAAGAGATACTTCGCTGAGGTTTTGATGAGATCTCCGCTGGGGATTCCACTGGTAAGTTATGTTGGGGAATTTGATGAACTCCGCTGGGGATAGGAAGAACTTCGCCGAGGACGATCTTTCCGTGGTAATTAGCTGAGGATAACCCAGTTATAAGCTCTGGTGGGAAATAACCTTTGAATGAAGTCGGGGAGATGCGTTCGTACTTTGCAGGGGATAAGCTTCCAGAATCTACTGGGGATAAGCTTCAGAATCTACTGGGGATATGGATTCCACTTTCCTGGGGAAACTTTGGACTGTACTGGGGAATGGTTCCACTGGGGTGTCTGTATTCCGCCGGGGAACAAATCTTATATTAAGACTGTCGGGGATGCTTGCTGAGGAATGTCTATACTCCACTGGGGAATGTTGAGATCTTCTGGGGATACTCAACTTCCTTAAGGCTGACAGTAGACTAACTCGGCTTGGGGAGAGTATCGCTGACTTGCTGGAGATACTGTGCCTTTTCAGGGCTGATGGGGGACCAACTCTGCCTGGGGAGAGTATTGTTGAATCTCGTCTTACTCAATGGGGAGTGAAGGTATCCTGGTTACGTTCATCAGCCGAACCTACCTTGGGACCTTGGTGGACAAAGCAACTAGATCGCTTAGACAATTCTTTACTGCCCCTGCTTCTGATGTCATTTGTAATTAGTCTTTTGTTTCGCATGCAAATATTCATGATTAGCAATTAATGTCAAATGCATATATCAAAAATGAACATTGGACGTTCTTTGCAAAACAAAACAGAAAAAGGAAAAATGATGGGTAATTTGTCTGAAAAATTGAACTTGTATTGATTTTGAAATTTTCCTGTAAATAGGCGTTTTATGTACAGGAGGCTGACATCCTAGTAAGAGGACGCCGCCGAGCAAAATAGAGTTTATACAATTTGTGAAAAAGAAACAAAACAACTATGTGAAAAATAATCCCACTGGGTTCCAACTCTTCTATCGCCTTTATGTCTTCAAGCGTCTCATCACTCTGCTGCTTAGTTGAAGATGAAGCTGATTGATTGGAGTCATCTGAGCCCGATAGTTGATGCCGAATTCTGGATGCAAGGTGATCCAATGAGACATGGTATTACGCTTTATCCCTAACTTTTTCCTGGACCGCCCTTTCGGGTTTTCAGTCCAACGGGATACCCATTTTTGCCCAAGCCGCCTTTTCAGGTTTTCGACTTGCCGGGTGTACAGATTTTTTCATTTCATCCCTTATTTTTGCCCGAACCCTTTTGGTTCGCTGGGAAGCCCTTATTTTTGCCTAGGTGTGTCAACCTAGCGGGTCTTTAGTTCATGTGTAGTATCTTTTTACTATGTCTGCATTGGCGGGGTGGGGAAGGTCGTCACCATCCAAGGTGGTTAGAATCATAGCTCCTCCTGAGAAGATATGTTTAACCACAAATGGCCCTTCGTACGTAGGGGTCCATTTGCCCCTGGGGTCACTTTGAGGAAGAATGATGTGCTTGATTACCAGGTCTCCGACTTAATACTCTTGTCGTCTGACCCTCTTGTTAAATGCCCTGATCATCCGTTTTTGATACGTCTGACCATGACACATAGTAGTGAGTCTCTTTTCATCAATTAGGTTTAATTGATCAAGCCGAGTCTGGATCCAGTCATCTTCGCTCAAACCTGTATCCTTCATTATCCGGAGAGAGGGTATCTGGACTTCAATAGGCAAGACTGCCTCCATTCCATAGACCAAGGAAAAGGGAGTTGCCCCTGTTGACGTCTGTGCTGAGGTACGGTACTGTGATCGGTGGATCTGGAACTGACTGTTTAACGCTGGTTCGCGAAATGTCGCGGAAGCAAGAGTCGCCACCGTCTTTTATTTTCTCCAAATGGAAAGGACAAAAGCACAGAAAAATTCCTTAAAGAGATTGCTCTAGGTTCGGGAGGTAGATTATAGAAAGGGAAGGTGTTAGCACCCTTTCTATCCATGGTTATCCATGGGCTCTTAGATACTTTCTCATTTGTGTTTTCAAAAATGGTTTGTTTGCTTTTCAATTGTGGGTTTTAAAAAGTTTCTTTGAAAATCTCAGTTCGACTCTTGTATCGGTCCTCAAGAGTGTTTGAAGAATTGCTTTCGAAAGCTTTTGAAAAGGTGTCGGTGTGAAAAGTATTTTTGAATTTGTTTTGAAATTTAGAGCAAGTATCTAGAGTCGTCTACCTACCCTAAGGAATTCGTCTGTGTAAATGTCCTTTAAAGTAGTGCCATCCCACCATTGAGAGGTAGGTAGCACCACCGTTGGAGGTATTCGGGTCAATTCGAGGTTCGGGACATGGTGATCACCAGAGCAATGGGAAGACACCTTAGAAGCTACCCTCATGCCAGGTTCCCGGATCGTGAGGACTTACTAAGACATCCTCTACTCGACGATCACCTTTCGAGGCAAGGCAACAGTGAGGCGTACCCTAGGGGTGGTGTGTGATTTGTGTGTCGTTTTCATTTATTTTGTCTTGTCATGTCATGGGTGATCTATGCGTTTGTTTTTATTTTTGTCATTCATTCTTGCATGCATTTATTTAACAGTTAAAAGTTGCGGAATATGAAAGTTCTAAACTATTACAAAGGCGCGGGTCCACATCGCCAAATTAAAATCCAGGACCCGATTTGACAGAAAATAAATAAAGTGCGAGAAATAAATATTTACATGGCTTTGGGAGAATTACATAAATAATTAAAAGAAACAAAATAGAATGCGCGAATTAAATTAAAATTGGAAGCGAGGGCGTTGGACCCTTTTTAATGAAATCAAATTAAATTATTAAATTAATTAAATTAAAATAAAAAAAGAAATTATTTTGGTATTTTTTGGATTTATGAATCTGTAATAAGAGAATTAAATGAGATTGAGAAATTAACCCTAATTCTAATTTTTTTATTTATTAAGAAAAACATGTTAAAATTTAAACCTAAAATTAATCTAATTATTTACATGGTAATTTAATTATAAAAATAATATTTAATAATTAATTATTGCGAAAGAAAAGACAAAAGGATAAAAATACTTAAAAACCCTAATTCTACCAATTTTAAATTTATTAAGAAAAGATATTAAAATTAACCCTAAGTTTAAATCTAATTAATTAGTGAGGTTTATTTACAAAAATAATACTTAAATAAATATATTTTGATTTTTGTGACTTTTCTGATTTTTGTATTATCTTTATATTTTTTATGAAAATATTAAATCAAAGAATTAAAGGAAATTAATAAAAACAAAGAAAAGAAAAATATAAAAAAAAATGAATAAAAGAAGCAAACTCTAGGGGGTTCTGTCCCTAAATTGGGAGGTAAAGTCCAGTAATTCAGGCCCATTTGTCTTTGGACTGGTTGACTTCTGCGCTGGCATGCATGTGTGTTGACTGAGACCCAGGGTGTTCTTCCAATCAGCGCCTTTGGATTGATCTTTCTATACGCGTGGCAAGCTTGAGATTGTGGATGTATGGTGTTCCCTTGTAATGAAACTGCACAGAAGCGTGAGTAGAAAAATAATATTGGAAAGGGATGGGGACCTGGGGTTCGAACCCAGGTCCTAGAGATTACCAACGCTATACCTTGCCAACTGCTCCACTTGCGCTTTTTGTTTATAATATAACTAACAATTAACATAAGAGAAAATAAGAGTTAGTGGACTTTTTAGCGCGAATTTTCAAATCAACCAATCATGCCTTGACATTTCATCATCTTCCTCCTCGTTTTATTTTTCCCTGAAACATGAAAAGGTTAGCGGGGGTTTTGAACCCCCCCCAAAATATACTTTATCCAAGAATAGCGACTAGGCCATGGGGCTATATAAATTAGGCGTGAGGGGTGTGTTGTTTTCGTCCAAGCATGCTGAGTTCATTCATGGTATTATGGTGTTCTAATTTTACAGCATTCATAAACGCCCAAATTAGAACTCAAAGAACCCTAGCCTGTATCAATGGTGAAATCGCGTACAGTTCATAAAAACTCAATCAAATTATAGGGTTAGCTTCAGAATCATGAGAGCAACACAAAACAAGTATTAGAATTTAAAATCATGCCATGAATGATAAAATACGATTTATGCAAAAAAGTGAAAAAGCTTGAGTTCTATTCACCAATTCTGGGCGTTAGGGACGTGGAAAACTATTCAAACACGTTTCTTGATGTCTCAGGAAGGTGATGAGATAATTATTTTGGCTTGAATCGCACTAGAAGACAGTTTTCAGTATTTGGAATTTTTGTCAAAAACTCAAGTTTGGTTATGGATTTCTGGCGCAGCTGGGAGGTCTTGGGCACGAGGGTTAGCATGTATATATGTGTGTGAGTGATTAGGGTTCAATATTTGGTCCCAAGAATCCTTGAATTGATGGAGAAAATATTTGATTTTCAAGCCATGAGTTTTCAATCTTTTTCATGCTATTTTGGTTCAAATCATGTCCAATTATCAAGATTCTTTCCAAATCTGATTATACATAAAATCTTGAGACTATTTCATGCACAAAAAGATTTAAAAAGTTAGGCTTAGTATTTTCCACATATTTATTTTAATTAAATGAATTATTAGCATTTAAAAATTCAAATAAATAAATAAAAATGATGAAAAACTTCCCTTTGGGCCAAATGGTCGTGCACATGCCTTAGATGATGGATTTTGGAAGAAAAAGAGGCCCATTAGCAATTTTAGGACATTTGAAGCAATGTTGACTTTTCAAAATATCCAAAAATTTCCCAACTTCCACAAGGCATATCTTGCTCAATTTTTAAGCTTTGCTCATGTTCTTGGACATTTTGGAAAGGTCTTTGAGTCCTCTAACCAATGCCTTTGGTCCCATGTCATTTTGATTTACCAATCTCAAGTTATGGCCTTTGACTTAAAGTCCCTTTTTGTTGACTTTTGGAAATGACCTATAATGTTGAAATTGATAACTTTTTGTGAGAGCATTTCTTGGTCTTGAAGTGTGAAGAGGAGTTGTGGAAATGTGTTTCTCTTAAAAATGAGCTTTGGATGGAATTTTTCTGATAATCCATGTGGAAGTTATGCCTTGGTCAAGTTACAGTTGACTTTTTCAACTGTCCAAATATGGAAACTTTTGCATCTTGAGACTTTTTGAGCCAAGCTTTGAGAATCATGATCAAGAATTGATCAAATGATGTTTGTGGCTTCAAAATGAGATGTTGACCAAAAATTTGAACTTTTGACTGTCAAATGACCATTTTGCCCCTATAGTTGACTGTAGTGCAATTAGGGTTTTTGACTGTGCAATTTTGTGCTATAAGTCTTGAAACTTGGTATGAGGATGCTTGACCATGTTTATAGGCATGTGGGACTTGATTGGACCATTGGAAACTTCATTTACTTTGTCAGAACCAAAACCCTAGTTTTTGACTGTTAGGAGGCCCTCGAACTATGCAACCCTTGGGGAATTTTGAAACTTTGACTTGGCAAATCTTGAAGAATATGGGAGGGCAAATTTTGGGGTACAACAGTTTCCCCTGTTCAATATTCTTAGACCTGAGGATGCAGATTGGCTGACGTGCCTTTCGTAATCCGAAGGTGGAAGATGATTGAACACTAGAGTGCCCAGAAATTTGCGCTCACATAGTAGTGTGATGATGGGGATGGGCTTATAGATGCCATTTGGAGATTGATGGATAGGATGATGGGCTTATAGATGCCATGCTGAGAGAATGATGGATGGTGGATGGGCTTATAGATGCCATCTGGATGTTGATCGCGTAAGAGATTCCTTAGCGAGAACTTGCGTACCTGCAAAAGAAAATGATTACCTGACCTGTTACAGGAGTGGCCTTCAAATTCTTGTGTAGATGTGTCCTGACTGGTTACAGGAGCTGGATCTGGAGCTTCAAACGGTGATGAATGAACCAGGGCTGGTTACTACCTCAACAGGAACGGTGAGAGAACCTTGGATGATTACTACCTCAACAGGAACGCTGAGAGAATCTCGCGACGATTACTACCTCCGCAGTAACGGGGAGAGAACCATAGGCGACTTCAACCTCAACAGTAATCATTGAGAGAATCTTGGGCGACTTCAACCTCAACAGTAATCATTGAGAGAATCTTGGGCGACTTCAACCTCAACAATAATCATTGAGAGAATCTTGGGCGACTTCAACCTCAACAGTAATCATTGAGAGAATATTGGGGCGATTACTACCTCCGCAGTAACGGGGAGAGAACCATAGGCGACTTCTACCTCAACAGTAATCATTGAGAGAATCTTGGGCGATTTCTACCTCAACAGTAATCATTGAGAGAATCTGGGGATGATTTCAACCTCAACAATAATCATTGAGCGAATCTGGGGATGATTACTACCTTCGCAGTATCGGGGAGAGAACCATAGGCAACTACAACCTCCACAGCAATCATTGAGAGAATCTTGGACGACTTCTACTTCAACAGTAATGCTGAGCGAATCTGGGGATGATTACTACCTCCGCAGTATCGGGGAGAGAACCATAGGCGACTACAACCTCAACAGTAATCATTGAGAGAATCTTGGATGTCTTCTACTGAGTCTTTATCAGGAAAATCTGTTAGGGATCGATTTAACTGGACTAGAGAAGGCCTTTGACTGGATAAGAAACAGAAAATCTTAGGGTCGATTAACTGAACCGGTCTAGGTCTTGAAATGTCTTCAACTGGATAAGAAACAGGGAGATCTTAGGGTCGATCTGACTGAACCAGAGAAGGCCTTGGACTGGATAAGAAACAGAAAAATCTTAGGGTCGATTTAACTGAACCGGTCTAGGTCTTGAAATATAGTTGAGAATTTAACTGGATCTTTCCTGAAAGGTAAAGGTCAGTCATATGCAATGCGTGATATGATCAAGCAATGATGCTCTCAACATAAATGAGATTTGTAAGGTATGATGCGTATATGCATGCTATAATGTATGAAAATGTGATGTTTATGAATGTCTAGGAAAGTAAATCCTTGACGGGTGCCGGGAAGTCACTCCTGGGCTAATGTTGAAGACTAGAGCTTAGCTTCCGCTGGGGATGATAGTTGCAAGAATTCCGGTAGAAGAAGATAACTCCGTTGGGGAATAAACTTGGCGAATGGATTATTCTGCAGGGAGAAAGTACTCTAGCGATCTTGCTGGGGAGCAATGCTCTGTGGGGAGAGAGGTACTTTGTTGAGTTTGATGAAGGTAACTTGTTGGGGATACCGTTGTTGTATTGGAAGTGTTGATAGACTTCGCTGGGGATATGAAGACTTCGTCGAGGGCGCTCTTTCTGTGGCTTTTGGGTGAGGATAACCCAATTATATCCTGGTAGGGAAATAACTCTTTGAATAAAGTCGGGGGACGCGTTCGTGCTCTGCGAGGATAAGCTTCTAGAATCTACTGGGGATAAGCTTATTGCTTGGGGAGATGAATTCCAACTTTCCTGGGGAACTAGATTGGACTCTCCTGGGGAGGTTTTGAGATGTATCGGGGAATTGACTCCATTGAATGTTTGATATACCACCGGGGAACAATCTTTAGGTCAAGACTGCCGGGGATGCTTGTTAGGAATATCCGTATATTGCTGGGGAATGTTGAGATCTGCTGGAGGATACCCAACTTCCTTAAGGTTTGATAATATAGCTTGGGGGGAGTGTACTGTCTGGTTGGCTTACTCTCTGGGGAATTGGGATGTTCTGGTTATGTTCTTCAGCTGAACCTACCTTGATACCTTTGGAGGATAGAACAATTAGATGGCTTAGACAACTCTTTATTGCCCCTGTTTCTAATGTTACCTGTAATTAATCATTTGTTTCGTATGCAAATATTCATGAGTTAGCAAATTATTGTCAATGCATATATCACAAATTGAACCTTGGACGTTCTTCGCAAAACAAAACAGGAAAGGAAAAACAATTGGCAATTTTAACTGAAAAGTGTATTTGTATTGATTTTTGAATTTCCTGTAAATAGGCGTTTTATGTACAAGAGGCTGACGTCCTAGTAAGAGAACGTCGCCGAGCAAAAGAGTTTATACAAATTTTGTACAAGAGAAAATAAAACAGCTATGTGAAAAGAATGATCCCACTGGGTTTCAACTCTGCTATTGCCTTTATATCTCCGAGCGTCTCATCACTTGATGACCTTGGTTGAAGGTGAAGCTGACTGATTGATGCCGTCTGAACTTGATGTAGATACCGGGTTCTGGATACAAAGTGGTCCAATGAGACATAGTATTACGCTTTATCCCTAACTTTTGCCTGGACCGCCCTTTCGGGTTTTCAGTCCACCGGGATACCCATTTTTGCCCAAGCCGCCTTTTCAGGTTTTCGACTTGCCGGGTGTACAGATTTTTTCCATTTCATCCCTTCATTTTGCCCGAACCCTTTTGGTTCGCCGGGAAGCCCTAATTTTTGCCTAGGTATGTCAACCTAGCGGGTCTTTTTTTATGCGTAGTATCTTTTTACTATGTCTGCATTGGCAGGGTGAGGAAGGTCGTCACCATCCATGTTGGTTAGAATCATGGCTCCTCCTGAGAACACATGCTTAACCACAAATGGCCCTTCGTACGTAGGGGTCCATTTGCCCCTTGGATCACTCTGAGGAAGGATGATTCGCTTGATTACCAGATCCCCAACTTGATATTCCTGTGGTCTGACCTTTTTGTTAAATGCCCTGATCATCCGTTTATGATACGTCTGACCATGACAGATAGCAGCAAGTCTCTTTTCATCAATGAGGTTTAGCTGATCAAGTCGTGTTTGGATCCAATCATCTTCGTTCAGGTTTGCATCCTTCATTATCCGGAGAGAGGGTATTTGCACTTTGATTGGTAAGACTGCCTCCATACCGTAGACCAAGGAGAAAGGAGTTGCCCCGGTTGACGTCCTGGCTGAGGTACGGTACCCATGTAGAGCGAACGGTAACATCTCGTGCCAATCTTTATAAGTCACTGTCATCTTCTGCACGATTTTCTTGATATTTTTATTTGCTGCTTCTACAGCCCCATTCATCTTCGGTCTGTAAGGAGAAGAGTTGTGGTGCTGTATTTTGAACTGCTCGCAGAGCTCAGTGATCATCTTGTTATTAAGATTGGTACCGTTGTCTGTAATAATTCTTTCTGGGACGCCGTATCGACAGATCATATTATGCCGAATGAACCGTGCCACAACGGTCTTGGTTACCGTAGCATAGGAAGCTGCCTCAACCCACTTTGTGAAGTAATCAATCGCTACCAGGATGAAGCGGTGCCCGTTAGATGCCGTAGGTTTTATCTCACCGATCATGTCTATGCCCCACATTGCAAACGGCCAAGGCGCAGTCAGAACATTTAGAGGAACTAGGGGAACATGCACCTTGTCTGCATATATCTGGCATTTATGGCACGTCCGAGAATGTTGGTAGCAGTCAGCCTCCATGGTGGACCAGAAATACCCTGCCCGTAGGATCTTCTTTGCCATAGTGTGTCCACTGGAATGTGTGTCAAAGGTCCCTTCATGTAGCTCTTCCATGATCCTTTCTGCTTCATTCTTATCCACACAACGCAGTAAGGTCGAATCATGGTTTCGCTTGTACAAGATGTCGTTGCTAAGGAAGAACTTCGCTGCGAACCTCCTCAGAAACTTCTTATCATTGACAGATGCACCTTCAGGGTATTCCTGAGCTTCCAGATATCTTTTCACCTCATGGTACCAAGGCTTCTCAGTCACCAACTCAGTCTCGAGATCACAACAGTGTGCCGGTTCGTCCAGTTTCCAGATGATGATCTGGGGAGCCTCATTGTCCCATTTGACCTTGAACATAGAAGACATTGTAGCTAACGCGTCCGCCAGCTGATTCTCCTCTCTTGGAAAGTGTTCAAAGGTTATCTTCGTGAAGTGGGGGATCAAGGTCAACACACATTCTCTGTAAGGAATCAGATTCGGATGTTTCGTATCCCACTCTCCTTTGATCTGATTGATCACGAGAGCGGAATCTCCGAAGACACTCAGAAACTTGATCCTTAAGTCGATCGCAGCTTGAAGACCCATGATGCATGCCTCATACTCCGCCATGTTGTTGGTACAGTTGAAACATAGTCGGGCAGTGAGTGGAGTATGAGTGCCTTGAGGAGATATGATCACAGCGCTGATGCCGTTACCCAAAGCATTGGAGGCTCCGTCAAAGTGCATAGACCATCGGGATCCTTCCTCAGGTCTTTCATCCGGTCCAGGTACCTCACAATCAGTCACTATCATGATGCTCTCGTCCGGAAACTCGAAGTTCATTGACTGATAGTCGTCTACTGCCTGATGTGCCAAGTGGTTTGCCAACACACTTCCCTTGATGGCTTTCTGAGTCATGTACTGGATGTCGTATTCCGTCAAGATCATTTGCCATCTTGCTATTCTCCCAGACAGAGCAGGCTTTTCGAATATGTACTTTATAGGATCCATCTTTGAAATCAACAAAGTAGTGTGAGTCAGCATATACTGTCTCAGCCGGCGAGCAGCCCATACCAAAGCGCAGCAAGTTTTCTCAAGCAGTGAGTATCGGGTCTCACAGTCGGTAAACTTTTTGCTAAGGTAATAAATGGCATGCTCTTTTCGGCCAGACTCGTCATGCTGCCCCAGCACACACCCCATTGAGTTGTCAAGTACTGTCAGGTATAGTATCAGAGGTCCCCCTTCAACCGGTGGCATAAGAATGGGTGGCTCTTGGAGATACTCCTTGATTCTGTCAAAAGCAGCCTGACATTCATCATTCCAACATACTACCTGATCTTTCTTCACCAGCTTGAAGATTGGCTCACAGGTAGCAGTTAGGTGCGAGATGAACCGAGCAATGTAATTCAGGCGTCCTAAAAAGCCTCTGACCTCTTTCTCTGTCTTAGGAACTGGCATCTCTTGAATAGCTTTAACCTTGGAAGGGTCCACTTGAATACCCTTATCACTTACAACGAAGCCTAGCAACTTTCCAGATCTTACCCCGAAGGTGCACTTGTTCGGGTTCAACCTCAGCTTGTACAGTTTCAACCGGTCAAACAATTTCTGCAGATGATCAAGGTGTTCTTCCTCAGTCTGGGACCTTGCGATCATGTCGTCAACATACACCTCTATTTCATGATGGATCATATCATGGAATAAAGCAACCATGGCACGTTGGTAGGTTGCCCCAGCATTTTTCAATCCGAATGGCATGACCTTGTAGCAGAAGGTGCCCCACTGAGTAACAAATGTAGTCTTTTCCATGTCTTCAGGAGCCATCTTGATCTGATTATAACCTGAAAAACCATCCATGAAAGAGAACACCTTATGCTGAGCTGTATTATCAACAAGAACATCAATGTGAGGTAGGGGGAAGTCATCTTTGGGGCTGGCCCTGTTCAGATCCCTGTAGTCGACACACATTCTGACCTTTCCATCTTTCTTTGGTACCGGCACCACATTAGCAACCCACTGAGGGTAAGAAGTCACTGCAAGAAACCCAGCATCAAACTGTTTCATAACCTCGGCTTTAATCTTCTCTGACATCTCTGGACGCATACGGCGGACCTTTTGCTTAACCGGAGGGCAGTCTTCCTTAGTAGGCAAGTGATGGACCACAATATCAGTATCCAACCCGGGCATGTCTTCGTAGGACCAGGAAAAGATCTCCATATAATCATGTAGCATCTGAGTCAACCGTTGCTTCACGCTGAGCTCTAGGTTGGCACCAATCTTTACCTCTTTCCTGTCTGCCTCAGTACCCAAGTTTATTATTTCCACTGGCTCTTCATGTGGTTGAATTGCCCTCTCTTCCTGGAGTAACAGTCTTGCAAGCTCTCCAGGCACTTCGCAATCATCTTCACCTTCGTCTTCGGCTAAGTTGATCGGATTTTCGAAGTCATAACTGGCAGTAGCTGAGTCGTTACCAGTGAGATCCAGAGTGGATTGAAACCTGTATGAGTGAGTGTGTGTAAATACAGCTGTTTTGAAATATATATAAAGGAAAGAAAGACAGAAAAGGAGCATAAGATTTGAAATGCGAGAAAACGTACAAGATTTTCATTTATGATATATGAAATGACAATTTATATGCCCTCACAAATAAAGCCAACGGTGCCCCGGGTAAGACACCGGGCCATAGAGTTCAATTTATTGTTTATTACAAATAATAAAACAAAGAAGTTTATTATTGGGTAACAAAAGTAACAGGAGTATGGTCTTTGACAATCCAATTGGTCAATCCGCCTTCAGTCGTCGGGTAGATCCAGCTATTGAACTCAGCTTCATCCACTTCATTATCCTCCCCAACAGCATTCACTCCTGGATTTGTAATGAGCACAGGAGGTCTTCTGGTCTTCGCCTTCCGCATAGCTTTCTGACCCTCTGCAGTAAAACCCAGTCCAAATTTGTCAGTTTTCTGTGTAAAGTCGGGAAGCCTGCCCCAGTTAGTACATTCACCTTTCTGAACCACAACCCGGGCATCCTTCAGGGAAGCCATCTTCAAAGGAACTTCCTCTTCGACCGCTGTTTCTGCTGCTGCTGAAATTGGAAGTACCTCTTCGAAATGCTGGAAGGGGGTTTCAATAAACTCCCCGTCTATCTCAATGTACCTGAAGGAATTCAAATGGCTCACCATATACTCCTCCTCTCCTTGCACAGTGACGATCTTCCCTCTGACGGGGTACTTGAGCTTCTGGTGCAAGGTAGAGGTCACTGCCCCAGCTTTGTGGATCCAAGGTCGACCCAGTAGACAAGAATACGATGGACGGATATCCATCACATAAAAGGTAGAGTCAAACACCTGAGAGCCCACACGAATAGGAATGTCAACCTCTCCATGAACCATCCTTTTTGAACCGTCAAAGGCTCTGACGATGATATTGCTGGGTTTCAGTTCCAGGCCTTCACAATCTAAACGGTCTAAAGCTTTCTTGGGTAGCACATTTAGGGAAGAGCCAGTGTCCACCAACACGTGCGCCAGAGTAGTGCCCCTGCATTCAATAGAGACATGCAGGGCATCATTGTGGTCCCTTTCCTTTGCAGTAAGGTCAGCATCTGAGAAACCCAAACCATTGTCCGCTGTCAGGTTTGCTATGCAATCAGTAAATTGAACCGCAGATGTCTCCTGTGGCACATGGGCCGTCTTGAGAAACGAGATCAAGGCCTTAGCATGGGCCTCTGAACACAGTAGCAAGGAGAGCATGGAGATTTTGGAGGGCGTATAAAGTCTCTCTTCTTTATTATTTTCAGGATTTCCTCCATCTCTTGTTGGGAGGCCTCAGCATTTATAGGTATTGGTGCCTCCATCTGGGCAGGCTCATCCTCAATCCCTTTGCCCCGAGCATTAGATGACTCGGCAGTAGGGGAAACAACTTGATCAGAAATAGGAACAGGTACGCTTGTAGGTGTTATGGTGAGGGGTCTTCGAACAGCTGGTGGTGCAATGTCAGGCGAGAAGAGCCTGCCACTGCGGGTAACCTTGGCTGGACCAGTGATATCGCAGATACTGGCGCCAGTGTTGAGCTCTTGTTTGATTCCATTCACATACACATCCGCCCCATAGTGCCAGGGGACAGCCTTATCAGATACATAGGGGAGAGGCCCCGGAACAGTAATAACAATAGGTGCGACAGTCATGATTTTAACAGACTTCCTTGGGAGAGCCTTGATTGGATTATTATAGATTGTAACAACAGAAACTTCTTCTACCGGAACCAACTGAACATCAGACTTCTTAAACAGAATCTCCTTGCTATCCATTAGGCTTTGGATGCCCAACTTCAGCAAAGGACAACCAGATAGAGAAACAGCACAGAACAGGCAACCCTCACTGCAACCCGGAAATAAATCGGCCAGCAGTAGGTTCTTCTTGACAGCCTTCAAAGGAGTGGCTACATCATCCACGGAAACAGCGTAAACATCTTCATCAACAGCATTTACTCCATGCTGGGGCATAGGAGCAGTCACCACATTCGGCCTCTCAGGCGCTTCAAATTGTATCTCTTTTGCGTCAATAAGGTCTTGCACCTTATTCCTTAATGCCCAATAGTCATCAGTGGAATGCCCCGGGCTATCGGAGTGATAAGCACAGCGGGCATTTGGATTGTATTTCGGGGAGGCAGTGTTCACAACTTTTGGGGCCTCTCTGACAGTCACTAGGTTGGTGGATAGCAACTGTGGCAAGATCTGCGACAAAGTCATACTCAAACGGGTGAACTCTCTCCGGGGTCTTTCAACCCTTTGAGGATTGGTTTGCCGAGGAGCGGCAGCAGGCTTAGCAATCATTACCGCACTGACAGATTGGCGGCGCTCAGATTTCTCTTGTCTCCGGGAGCCATATACAGCACTAGCCTCCTTCTTGAAGGGTTTCTTCTCTGAACTTGTAGATGCACCCTTCGGAATCTTACCAGACTTCAACCCAGCCTCAATTCTCTCTCCAGTCAGAATAAGATCAGTAAACCCTGCAGATGAGTTACCGATAAGATGGTTGAAAAATGGCCCAGATAGGGTTCCCGAGAACATGTCTACCAACTCCCGATCAGTCAACGGAGGCTGCACCCTGCCAGCCAGATCCCTCCACTTCTGAGCGTACTCTTTAAAACCTTCACTTGAACCTAATGACATACCCTGGACTTGGGTACATGTAGGGGCAAGGTCGGCATTATACTGATATTGCTTATAGAAAGCAGTAGCCAACTCCTCCCAGTTACGAACCTTGGTCCCATCCAGCTGATAGAACCATTCGAGATGAGTCCCTGAAAGACTCTCCTGGAAGAAGTGGATCCACAAATTCTTATCCACTGAGTACGGTTGAATCTTCCGCACATATGACCTGAGGTGTAGCTTGGGACAGGACGCCCCATCATACTTGGTAAAGGATGGTGCTTTGAACTTACGAGGGATAATCACACCAGTAGACAAACCCAAATCTCCAAAATCCAGCCCAGGCACCTGTTGGATCTCCATAGCATTCAACTTGTCTTCCAACTTCTTGTAACGCTCTTCAGCCGGAGGATATTGCTCTTCATCAAAATCAGTCTCGTTGTCGGAGACTACCGGACTTGGACCTTTTCCCTCTTGAGGAGTACCCTTGCCTATGGAAGAACCAGCCTCTTCATTCTGCAGAGTGTTGCCAAACCTTCGGCCCGAGTTGAAAAGAACAGTCCTTCTCTTCTTCTTCTTTTCCTTCTTCAGGAGCAGAGCCTTCAGCTCTTCTTGTCCCTGAGCCAAACCCATGATTAATTCCTGAAATTGCGCATTCTGCGCCTGAAGAGCCTTGATGGACATCTCAGTTGATGATGAGTCAGGATTCATGATGCTGAAATAAACAGCGAAGAACTGTAAGCAACCTGAAAAGAAGAAAAACCTGCTATGCACATGATGAATGGAATGCGTATGATTTATGTTTTCAAAGACAATCGGGAATCAACTTTGTAAACAAAAAGGAACACACTTCATTAGATTCAACTTTGAAACTTAAATTGTTCAACAGGTTGCCTTTAGGCGTTTACATGAAAGGGAAATACTGAAAAGGGAAATAAAACTGTAAAAGAACATCCAGAGCTCCTTATTGATCCCATGGTCTCCTCTTCTCAGTACGGATATAGTCATTCAGAGCTCGCTCATTCTCCAACTGCTTTGTCAGCTTCTGGATCTTCAATTCCTGCTCGTTGAACTTTTCCCGGTAAGAATCCCGTTCTTCTCGCAGTTGCGACCAAGATCTCTTTAATGTCTCATAATCAGTAGGTATCTGAGGAGGAAGGACAGTTGGAGGAACACCATCTTTGTCAGGACACTCAAGAATGACGGGTCTGATAGTTTCATACGGCATACCTAACTTCTGAGCACGGATGCGAACCCATTTGTAGTAGGCTTCCATAGGTAAAGAAGTCTTTGGCCCTAACTCTTGTGGATCAGCTTTATGAACTTT
Organism: Vicia faba; assembly: GCA_948472305.1. Lineage (NCBI taxonomy): Eukaryota > Viridiplantae > Streptophyta > Magnoliopsida > Fabales > Fabaceae > Vicia > Vicia faba. The sequence continues at coordinate 937,262,670 of OX451741.1, read as the reverse complement.
GTCCCAAGCCTTGATGAACCTACGACGCAGCTCGTCACTATCCACCTGAAACTCAAAACTGATGTGAGGCACCAGCATCTCATGGGGGCCTGCTCTTCTGGCTCTTCCAAACTGACGGAGCGCTAGACATGGATTGTAAGAGATTCCTCCTTGGGTACCAATCAGAGGAACATTAGGGTATTCCCCACATCGATCAATAATAGCTATCTCATCCAAACCTCTGCAAGTCCAAATGATGTCTTTATCGGTGAGAGACATTAACCTATGAGCCCAACCTCTTCCTTCTTGGTTCTTCAGTACGAACTTAGGGAGGTGCGAAATAAACCACCTCATCAACAAAGGGATACAACACCATAGAGTTCCTCGTCTTCGGGCAGTACGAGCATGAAGTTGTTGCAGGATATCACCCAAGAGAGTGGGCACAGGATTCTGATACATAAAGATCCTTATGGCAGTGACATTGATGAAGTTGTCAGGATTAGAAAACAAGACTAACCCATAGATTAAGAGAGCCAAGATGTCTTCATATGCCCTAAAGTCCAGGTCATTCCAGAAACTGTTAGCTTTACCAATCAGAAACTTGGCCAAGAAACCCTTAACTCCGCTTCTAGTTACCCAGTTGTCCATTACCTCTTGATGCGTCAAGGGAAGAGCTGCAGCAACATCCTCAAGCCTGAGGGTCTTTTCCCAACCAGTAAAGGGAGTCTGATCCAAGATAGGGATACCAAGCAAATCAGAGAACTCTTCCAGGGTAGGGACCAGCTGGAAGTCTTGAAAGGTGAAGCACTGGTACAGAGGGTCATAGAACTGGGTCAGAACACTCATCAACTGTTGATCCCGCTTTGCAGTGACTAAACTGAGAAGAGAACCATGCCTCTGAATGAAGGAAGTGGTATTTGGAATTCTGCTAACCAACTCTTCAAGCAACTCAGGTGAGTGAACAAAGTTGAACCGGATAGTATTCCTTCGTACCGGCATCATGATGTCCTACAAAACAGAGCAAAGGTGAAACCCTCTTGTCTTTGAAATGGTCAGTCCTTATGCAGGATGCATGCAATGCTCATGATGTTATGATGTTATGATAAAGCACACCACAAATAGATATAAAGGCAAACATGGTAAGGCACACAAGTCACACAAGGCAAGCCCCTAAAGTTTAGGCCAGCATGAGGTCTAGGTACTACCCTCTTTCAGTTTGTTGGTTCATACCTGTCCTATCAAAGTAACCGGGTTCTTAGAAGATCCCAATATCATTGACTACCCTCAATCGGTCATAACTCCAGCATCGCAATCTTTTCTTGCGGCCAGAACCATCACGAGAGTTTAGCCTCAATGGGCGTAGCATACTGCTACTGTTCTAATGGACAAGTTGTGTCATTTAAGGTTCTAAGGTTGTTGGTGCTTAATGACTCCTCAGAAGACCCATATTCTCCTCGTTGTGACACAAGGGATATCGGTACAGACCAAGGTACCACACCAACGTAGCCACTGTTTCACCCGTGTCGGTCTATGCCGGACAGGTCCCTCACAGCTTATGCTACCTAAACAGGGTATCCCCAGATCCGGGTTAGGATCTATGTAACTCCCATGCAACCCACAATTTTAAAGCAGACAAGTCAATACAATTGAAAACACAGTTATGAACTAACCCTAAGGTACACCTCACTTTAAAAGAGTGTCCCCAGCAGAGTCACCAGTTCTGTGATCGGTGGATCTGGAACTGACTGTTTAACGCTGGTTCGCGAAATGTCGAGGAAGCAAGAGTCGCCACCGTCTTTTATTTTCTCCAAATGGAAAGGACAAAAGCACAGAAAAATTCCTTAAAGAGATTGCTCTCGGTTCGGGAGGTAGATTATAGAAAGGGAAAGTGTTAGCACCCTTTCTATCCATGGTTATCCATGGGCTCTTAGATACTTGCTCATTTGTGTTTTCAAAAATGGTTTGTTTGCTTTTCAATTGTGGGTTTTAAAAAGTTTCTTTGAAAATCTCAGTTCGACTCTTGTATCGGTCCTCAAGAGTGTTTGAAGAATTGCTTTCGAAAGCTTTTGAAAAGGTGTCGGTGTGAAAAGTATTTTTGAATTTGTTTTGAAATTTAGAGCAAGTATCTAGAGTCATCTACCTACCCTAAGGAATTCGTCTGTGTAAATGTCCTTTAAAGTAGTGCCATCCCACCATTGAGAGGTAGGTAGCACCACCGTTGGAGGTATTCGGGTCAATTCGAGGTTCGGGACATGGTGATCACCAGAGCAATGGGAAGACACCTTAGAAGCTACCCTCATGCCAGGTTCCCGGATCATGAGGACTTACTAAGACATCCTCTACTCGACGATCACCTTTCGAGGCAAGGCAACAGTGAGGCGTACCCTAGGGGTGGTGTGTGATTTGTGTGTCGTTTTCATTTATTTTGTCTTGTCATGTCATGGGTGATCTATGCGTTTGTTTTTATTTTTGTCATTCATTCTTGCATGCATTTATTTAACAGTTAAAAGTTGCGGAATATGAAAGTTCTAAACTATTACAAAGGCGCGGGTCCACATCGCCAAATTAAAATCCAGGACCCGATTTGACAGAAAATAAATAAAGTGCGAGAAATAAATATTTACATGGCTTTGGGAGAATTACATAAATAATTAAAAGAAACAAAATAGAATGCGCGAATTAAATTAAAATTGGAAGCGAGGGCGTTGGACCCTTTTTAATGAAATCAAATTAAATTATTAAATTAATTAAATTAAAATAAAAAAAGAAATTATTTTGGTATTTTTTGGATTTATGAATTTTTAATAAGAGAATTAAATGAGATTGAGAAATTAACCCTAATTCTAATTTTTTTATTTATTAAGAAAAACATGTTAAAATTTAAACCTAAAATTAATCTAATTATTTACATGGTAATTTAATTATAAAAATAATATTTAATAATGAATTATTGCGAAAGAAAAGACAAAAGGATAAAAATACTTAAAAACCCTAATTCTACCAATTTTAAATTTATTAAGAAAAGATATTAAAATTAACCCTAAGTTTAAATCTAATTAATTAGTGAGGTTTATTTACAAAAATAATACTTAAATAAATATATTTTGATTTTTGTGACTTTTCTGATTTTTGTATTATCTTTATATTTTTTATGAAAATATTAAATCAAAGAATTAAAGGAAATTAATAAAAACAAAGAAAAGAAAAATATAAAAAAAAATGAATAAAAGAAGCAAACTCTAGGGGGTTCTGTCCCTAAATTGGGAGGTAAAGTCCAGTAATTCAGGCCCATTTGTCTTTGGACTGGTTGACTTCTGCGCTGGCATGCATGTGTGTTGACTGAGACCCAGGGTGTTCTTCCAATCAGAGCCTTTGGATTGATCTTTCTATACGCGTGGCAAGCTTGAGATTGTGGATGTATGGTGTTCCCTTGTAATGAAACTGCACAGAAGCGTGAGTAGAAAAATAATATTGGAAAGGGATGGGGACCTGGGGTTCGAACCCAGGTCCTAGAGATTACCAACGTTATACCTTGCCAACTGCTCCACTTGCGCTTTTTGTTTATAATATAACTAACAATTAACATAAGAGAAAATAAGAGTTAGTGGACTTTTTAGCGCGAATTTTCAAATCAACCAATCATGCCTTGACATTTCATCATCTTCCTCCTCGTTTTATTTTTCCCTGAAATATGAAAAGGTTAGCGGGGGTTTTGAACCCCCCCAAAATATGCTTTATCCAAGAATAGCGACTAGGCCATGGGGCTATATAAATTAGGCGCGAGGGGTGTGTTATTTTCGTCCAAGCATGCTGAGTTCATTCATGGTATTATGGTGTTCTAATTTTACAGCATTCATAAACGCCCAAATTAGAACTCAAAGAACCCTAGCCTGTATCAATGGTGAAATCGCGTACAGTTCATAAAAACTCAATCAAATTATAGGGTTAGCTTCAGAATCATGAGAGCAACACAAAACAAGTATTAGAATTTAAAATCATGCCATGAATGATAAAATACGATTTATGCAAAAAAGTGAAAAAGCTTGAGTTCTATTCACCAATTCTGGGCGTTAGGGACGTGGAAAACTATTCAAACACGTTTCTTGATGTCTCAGGAAGGTGATGAGATAATTATTTTGGCTTGAATCGCACTAGAAGACAGTTTTCAGTATTTGGAATTTTTGTCAAAAACTCAAGTTTGGTTATGGATTTCTGGCGCAGCTGGGAGGTCTTGGGCACGAGGGTTAGCATGTATATATGTGTGTGAGTGATTAGGGTTCAATATTTGGTCCCAAGAATCCTTGAATTGATGGAGAAAATATTTGATTTTCAAGCCATGAGTTTTCAATCTTTTTCATGCTATTTTGGTTCAAATCATGTCCAATTATCAAGATTCTTTCCAAATCTGATTATACACAAAATCTTGAGACTATTTCATGCACAAAAAGATTTAAAAAAGTTAGGCTTAGTATTTTCCACATATTTATTTTAATTAAATGAATTATTAGAATTTAAAAATTCAAATAAATAAATAAAAATGATGAAAAACTTCCCTTTGGGCCAAATGGTCATGCACATGCCTTAGATGATGGATTTTGGAAGAAAAAGAGGCCCATTAGCAATTTTAGGACATTTGAAGCAATGTTGACTTTTCAAAATATCCAAATATTTCCCAACTTCCACAAGGCATATCTTGCTCAATTTTTAAGCTTTGCTCATGTTCTTGGACATTTTGGAAAGGTATTTGAGTCCTCTAACCAATGCCTTTGGTCCCATGTCATTTTGATTTACCAATCTCAAGTTATGGCCTTTGACTTAAAGTCCCTTTTTGTTGACTTTTGGAAATGACCTATAATGTTGAAATTGATAACTTTTTGTGAGAGCATTTCTTGGTCTTGAAGTGTGAAGAGGAGTTGTAGGAAATGTCTTTCTATTAAAAATGAGCTTTGGATGGAATTTTTCTGATAATCCATGTGGAAGTTATGCCTTGGTCAAGTTACAGTTGACTTTTTCAACTGTCCAAATATGGAAACTTTTGCATCTTGAGACTTTTTGAGCCAAGCTTTGAGAATCATGATCAAGAATTGATCAAATGATGTTTGTGGCTTCAAAATGAGATGTTGACCAAAAATTTGAACTTTTGACTGTCAAATGACCATTTTGCCCCTACAGTTGACTGTAGTGCAATTAGGGTTTTTGACTGTGCAATTTTGTGCTATAAGTCTTGAAACTTGGTATGAGGATGCTTGACCATGTTTATAGGCATGTGGGACTTGATTGGACCATTGGAAACTTCATTTACTTTGTCAGAACCAAAACCCTAGTTTTTGACTGTTAGGAGGCCCTTGAACTGTGCAACCCTTGGGGAATTTTGAAGCTTTGACTTGGAAAATCTTGAAGAATATGGGAGGGCAAATTTTGGGGTACAACAGGTACCCATGAAGATCAAACGGTAACATTTCATGCCAATCTTTGTAGGTCACTGTCATCTTCTGCACAATCTTCTTGATGTTCTTATTCGCTGCTTCTACAGCCCCATTCATCTTCGGTCGATATGGAGAAGAGTTGTGGTGCTGTATCTTGAATTGCTCGCAGAGCTCAGTGATCATCTTGTTGTTAAGATTGGTACCATTATCCATAATTATCCTCTCAGGTACACCGTATCGACAGATCAGGTTGTGCCGAATGAACCGTGCCATGACATTCTTGGTTACCGTAGCATAGGAAGCTGCTTCAACCCATTTTGTGAAGTGATCAATCGCTAATAGGATGAAGCGATGCCCATTGGATGTCGTAGGTCTGATTTCGCCGATCATATCAATGCCCCACATTGCAAAAGGCCAAGGTGTTGTCAAGACGTTCAGAGGAACCGGAGGAATGTGCACCTTATCAGCATAGATCTGGCATTTATGACAAGTTCGAGAATGCTGATAACAGTCGGCTTCCATTGTGGACCAGAAATATCCTGCCCTAAAGATTTTCTTTGCCATGGTATGTCCACTGGAATGTGTTCTGAAGGTACCTTCATGTAGTTCTGCCATGATCCTTTCTGCTTCAGTCTTATCCACACAACGCAGTAAGGTTGAATCATGGTTTCGCTTGTAGAGAATGCCATTGCTGAGGAAGAACTTTGCCGCAAACCTTCTCAGGAACTTCTTGTCATTAACAGATGCGTCTTCGGGGTATTCTTGAGCTTCAAGGTACCTCTTCACTTCATGATACCAGGGTTTTTCTGTTACCTCTTCAGCCTCAAGGTCACAGCAATATGCAGGTTCATCCAATTTCCAGATAATGATTTGGGGCGCCTCGTTGTCCCATTTGACTTTGAACATAGAAGACATCGTAGCCAACGCGTCCGCTAACTGATTCTCCTCTCTTGGGAAGTGTTCAAAGGTTATCTCTTCGAAATGGGGAATCAACGTCAGCACATACTCCTTGTAAGGAATAAGATTTGGGTGTTTCGTATCCCACTCGCCTTTGATATGGTTGATCACGAGAGCGGAATCCCCGAAGACACTCAGAAACTTGATCCTTAAGTCAATTGCAGCTTGAAGACCCATGATACATGCTTCATACTCTGCCATGTTGTTGGTGCAATTGAAACATAGTCGGGCAGTGAGTGGAGTATGAATGCCTTTAGGGGATATGATCAGAGCGCCGATACCGTTACCCAAAGCGTTCGAGGCTCCGTCAAAGTGCATAGACCATCGGGATCCTTCCTCAGGTCCTTCATCCGGTCCAGGTACTTCACAATCAGTTACTACCATGATATCCTCGTCTGGAAATTCAAAGTTCAACAACTGGTAATCGTCCACTGCCTGGTGTGCCAAATGGTCTGCCAATACACTTCCCTTGATTGCTTTTTGAGTCGTGTACTGGATGTCATATTCCGTCAAGATCATCTGCCATCTTGCTATTCTTCCGGACAAGGCGGGCTTTTCGAAGATGTACTTTATTGGATCCATTTTTGAAATCAACAGAGTAGTGTGAGACAACATATACTGTCTCAGCCGGCGAGCAGCCCATACCAAAGCGCAGCAAGTTTTCTCGAGCAGTGAGTATCGGGTCTCACAGTCGGTAAACTTTTTGCTAAGGTAATAAATGGCGTGTTCTTTTTGGCCAGACTCGTCATGCTGCCCCAACACGCACCCCATTGAGTTGTCCAGTACTGTCAAGTATAAGATTAGAGGTCTCCCTTCAACCAGCGGCATAAGAATGGGTGGTTCTTGGAGATACTCTTTGATTCTTTCGAAAGCGGCCTGACATTCATCGTTCCAACGTACTACTTGATCTTTCTTCAGCAGCTTGAAGATTGGTTCATAGGTAGCAGTTAGATGCGAGATGAATCGGGCAATGTAGTTCAACCGTCCTAGAAAGCCTCTGACTTCTTTCTCTGTCTTGGGAGTTGGCATCTCTTGTATGGCTTTCACTTTGGCAGGGTCCACTTGAATACCTTTGTCGCTTACGGCGAAGCCTAGCAATTTTCCAGATCTCACCCCAAAGGTGCACTTGTTTGGGTTCAACCTTAGCTTGTACAACTTCAGGCGGTCAAACAGCTTCTGTAGATGGTCAAGGTGTTCCTCCTCAGTTTGGGACCTTACAATCATATCGTCGACGTATACTTCTATCTCGTGATGGATCATGTCATGAAATAAAGCAACCATGGCACGTTGGTAGGTTGCCCCAGCATTTTTCAACCCAAAAGGCATGACCTTGTAGCAAAAGGTGCCCCACTGAGTAACAAAAGTGGTCTTCTCCATGTCTTCAGGAGCCATCTTGATCTGATTATAATCGGAGAAACCGTCCATGAAGGAGAATACTTTATGCTGAGCAGTGTTGTCAACCAGAACGTCGATATGAGGCAGAGGGAAATCATCCTTAGGGCTTGCCCTGTTCAAATCCCTGTAATCAACACACATTCGGACCTTACCATCCTTCTTTGGCACTGGAACCACGTTGGCAACCCACTGAGGGTAAGAAGTCACTGCTAGAAACCTGGCACCAAATTGTTTTATAACCTCAGCTTTGATTTTCTCGGACATTTCTGGACGCATACGGCGGACCTTCTGTTTTACCGGAGGGCATTCTTCCTTGGTAGGCAGGTGATGAACCACAATGTCGGTATCCAACCTAGGAATGTATTCGTAAGACCAGGCAAAGATTTCCACATAGTCATGCAGCATCTGAATCAACCGTCGTTTCACACTTAGCTCTAAATTGGCACCAATCTTGACTTCCTTTATGTCTGTCTCAGTACCCAGATTTACCGTTTCTACTGGCTCTTCATGTGGCTGAATGACCCTCTCTTCCTGGAGTAGTAGTCTTGCAAGCTCACTAGGCACTTCGCAATCATCTTCACCTTCGTCTTCGGCTAAATTGATCGGATTTTCGAAGTCATAACTGGCAGTAGCAGAGTCGTTACCAGTGAGATCCAGGGTGGATTGGAACCTGTATAAGTGAGTGTGTGTAAATATAGCTGTTTTGCAATATATAATAAAGAAAGAAAAGGAGCCCAAGATTTTGAAATGCAACAAACGTCCAATGTTTTTATTAATGATATATGAAAATGACACACAAAAGCCCTCACAAATGAAGCCACGGTGCCCCGGGTAAGACACTGAGCTATAAAAGTTTCAAAATATTGTCTGTTACAAATTCAAAACAAAAGAGTTCATTACTGAGTGACAAAAGTAATAGGTGTGAAGTCTTTGGTAGTCCAGTTGCTTGGTCCACCGCCGGTTGTTGGGTAGATCCAGTTGTCGAATTCAGATTCCTCCACATCGTCTTCAATAGCATTTACTCCCGGGTTGGTGATGAACACATGAGGTCTTCCAATCCTTGCCTTACGAACAGCCCTCTGAGCTTCTGCAGTGAAACCCAGACCAAACTTGTCAGTCTTCGGAGTAAAGTCAGGAAGTCGGCCCTAGTTTTCACACTCACCCTTCTCAATCACAGCCCGGGCATCCTTTAAGAAAGCCATCTTCAAAGGAGAGTCTTCTTCAGTCACAGTCTCTGCTGACGCCAGTGTCTGAGGCACCTCTTCAAAGTGTTGAAAGGGGGTCTCAATGAACTCCCCATCCATCTCTATGTACCGGAACGAGTTAAGGTGGCTGACCATATATTCTTCTTCCCCTTGAATTGTCACAATCTTCCCTCTGACCGAGTATTTCAGCTTTTGATGTAGTGTGGAGGTCACAGCTTCAGCCTTGTGGATCCATGGACGACCCAGCAAACAAGAATAGGATGGTCGGATGTCCATCACATAGAATGTCGAATCAAAGACCTGAGAACCAACCCGGATTGGAATGTCAACTTCGCCGTGTACCATCCTCTTCGAACCGTCAAAGTCCCGGACAACAATGTTACTAGGCTTGAGCTCTAAACCCTCACAATCCAACCTGTCTAGGGCCTTCTTGGGCAATACATTCAATGAAGAACCGGTGTCTACCAACACATGGGCAAGAGTAGTGCCCATGCATTAAATGGAGACATGCAGGGCGTCGTTATGGTTCTTTCCTTTGGCAGTCAGATCAGCGTCAGAGAAGCCCAACCCATTATCAGCAGTCAAGTTAGCCACACAATCGGTAAATTGATCAGCAGACGTTTCTTGTGGCACATGGGCCGTCTTCAGGAATGAAATCAGGGCCTTGGCGTGGGCCTCTGAACACAACAACAGTGATAGCATAGAAATCTTTGATGGGGTGTGCCCCAGCTACTCAACTACGTTGAAATCACTCTTCTTAATGATCTTGAGAATCTCTTCCATCTCTTGCTGGGAAGCTTCAACATTGGTTGTCTTTGGTGCCTCCGTTCGGGCAGGCATATCAGTAGCAATCCCTTTGCCCCGAGCGTCAGATGACTCGGCAGAAGGGGTAGAAACAGGAACTTGATCAGGAAGGGAAGCAGGCACACTGGCAGGTGTGATGACAGGAGGTCTCTGAATAGATGGTGGCGCTATATCAGGTGAGAAGAGCCTGCCACTGTGAGTGGCTTTAGCAGACCCGGTGATTTTGGTGACGCCGGTACTGGTATCGAACTGTTGTTTAACTCCAAGCACATAAACATCTGCCCCATAGTGCCACGGGACAGCTTTGTCAGATGTATAGGGGAGGGGCCCCGGAACAGTGATGATGATAGGAGCAATCTTCTGCGCAGGCATGATTTTGACGGGCTTTTTTGAAGGAGCCTTAGGAGGGTTGTTGAAAATAGTAATAATGGATACTTCTTCAGCAGGGACAGCAGAAATAGCAACCTTCTCGAACAAAATTTCTTTGTTATCCATCAGGCTTTGGATACCTGACTTCAACAAAGGGCAACCGGCAGGTGAAATAGAACATAGAAGGCAACCTTTACTACATCCCGGAAATAAACTGGCTAGCAACAGGTTCCTTTTGACAGTCAACAACAAAGTAACAATCTCATCCACAGAGGCTACATACGGGTCTTCTTCCATAACATTCACTCCATGCTGGGGCATGGGAGCAGTTACAACATTGGGCCTTTCGGGCGCCTCGAACTGTATTTCTTTAGCATCAATAAGGTCCTGAAACTTATTCCTCAGAGCCCAACAATCGTCTGTAGTATGCCCCGGGCTATCAGAGTGATAAGCGCAATGGGCGTTGGGGTTGTACTTTGGAGAAGTTGTGTTCACTACCTTCAGAGCTTCTTTGACAGTTACCAGATTAGCTGACAGTAGTTGCGGCAAAATCTGAGACAGGGTCATACTGAGCCGAGTGTACTGCCTTTTGGGTCTCTCACCCCTTGGTTGGTTATACTGTTGAGGAGCAGCAGCAGGCTTTGAAATTACCAATGCATTGACAGCTTGGCGGCGTTCCGGCTTATTTTGTCTTCTGGGACCATAAATAGCACTGGCTTCCTTCTTGAAGGGCTTCTTTTCAGTACTCGAGGAGGCACCTTTCTGTATCTTCCCCGACTTGATACCAGCTTCTATTCTCTCACCAGTCAAGATCAAATCTGTAAACCCAGCAGATGAATTCCCAATCAGATGGTTGAAGAATGGACCAGACAGGGTCCCCAGGAACATGTCAACAAGTTCACAGTCAGTCAAAGGTGGCTGCACCCTTCCAGCCAGGTCCCTCTACTTTTACGCATACTCCTTAAAACCTTCGCCCGTCCCCAGTGACATACCCTGGAGTTGGGTACGCGTGGGAGCGAGGTCAGAATTGTACTGATACTGCCTATAAAATGCAGTAGCCAAGTCCTCCCAGTTTCGAATACTGGCTCCATCCAGCTGATAGAACCATTCGAGTTGAGTCCCTGAAAAGCTATCCTAGAAGAAATGGATCCATAGGTTCTTGTCTGCAGTGTAAGGTTGGATCTTCCTTACATATGATCTGAGATGCAGCTTAGGGCAGGAAGCCTCGTCGTACTTCGCAAAGGTAGGTGCCTTGAACTTGTGTGGGATCACCACCTCAGAAGATAAACCTAGATCTCCAAAATCCAACCCCGGCACATGTTGAATCTCCATGGCACTTATACGGTCCTCTAGTTGCTTGTACATGTCTTCAGCAGGAGGGTACTGTTCATCATTGTAATCCGTCTCGTTGTCGGAGACCGCAGGACTAGGAACCCTTCCCCCTTGGGGACTATCCTTCCCTACAGAGGAAGTAGCCTGATCAGCCTCATTCTGCAGTGTGTTCCCAAACCTCCGTCCAGTGTTAAACAGCGCAGTCCTATTCTTCTTCTTCTTCTTCAAGAGCAGAGTCTTCAACTCCTGTTGACCCTGGGCTAAGCTCATGACCAGCTCCTGAAACTGGGTGTTCTGGGCCTGGAGGGCCTTGATAGCTTGTTCGGTAGTAGGCTCGGAAGACATGATGATTGAGTGCTGAAATAAACAGCGAAGAAGATTAAGCAACCTGTAGAAGAAGGGTACCTGTTATGCATATGATGCACTGAGATGCTTATGATTTATGTTTTCAAAGACAATCGGGATTCAACTTTGTAGACAAAAAGGAAACACACTTCATTAGATTCAAACGTTAAATTGTTCAACAATTTGCCCTTAGGCATTACAAGAATGAAAATACTGAAAAGGAAATAAAAACTGTAAAAGAAACATCCAAAGCTCATCAGTGCTCCCATGGCCTCCTCTTCTCAGTACGGATATAGTCATTCAGGGTCCGCTCATCCTCCAATTGCTTAGTCAGCTTCTGGATCTTCTGTTCCTGTTCGTTGAACTTTTCTCGATAAGAATCCTGTTCTTCCTGCAGCTGCGCCCAAGATCTCTTTAGTGTATCAACATCAGTGGGTATCTGAGGAGGGAGGACAGTCGGAGGAACCCCGTCTTCATCAGGAAATTCAAGAATGATAGGCCTGACAGCTTCGTATGGCATACCTAACTTCTGAGCACGGATGCGGACCCATCTGTAGTAGGATTCCATTGGTAGAGAAGTCTTCGATCCCAACTCATGTGGGTCAGCTTTGTGAATTTTGTCCCAAGCCTTGATGAATCTACGGCGCAGCTCGTCACTGTCTACCTGAAACTCAAAACTGATGTGAGGTACCAACATCTCATGAGGCCCTACTCTTTTGGCTCTTCCAAACTGACGGAGAGCTAAACATGGATTATAAGAGATTCCTCCCTGGGTACCGATCAATGGAACATTAGGATATTCTCCGCAACAATCAATAATGGCTACCTCATCCAAACCTCTGAGAGTCCAAATGATGTCATTATCAGTGAGAGACATTAACCTATGAGCCCAGCCCTTTCCTTCTTTGTTCTTCAGCACGAACTTAGGGAGGTGCAAAATAAACCACCTCACTAACAAAGGAGCACAACACCATGGAGTTACCCGTCTTCGGGCAGTACGAGCATAGAGTTGCTGCAGGATATCATCCAAGAGAGTGGGTACAGGGTTCCGAGACATGAAGATCCTTATGGCATTGATATTGACAAAGTTATCAGGATTTGGAAACAATACTAGACCATAAATTAAGAGAGCCAGAATGTCTTCGTACGCTTTGAAGTCTAAGTCATTCCAGAAACTATTAGCTTTGCCAACCAGAAACTTAGCCAAAAAGCCCTTAACTCCACTTCTAGTCTCCCAGTTAGCCATTACCTCTTCTTTGGTCAAGGGAAGGGCTGCAGCAATCTCTTCAGGCCTAAGAGTCTTTTCCCAACCAGTGAATGGAGTCTGCTCCAAAACAGGGATACCAAGTAACTCAGAGAATTCTTCCAGGGTAGGGACCAGCTGGAAGTCTTGAAAAGTGAAGCAATGGTATAGGGGATCATAAAACTGGACCAGGACACTCATCAGTTGTTGGTCCCACTTTGAAGTGACTAAACCGAGAAGAGAACCATGCCTCTTGATGAAGGAAGTAGTGTTTGGAATCCTATCAGCCAATTCCTTGAGCAAAGTAGGTGGTTGAACAAAGTTGAGCCGGATAGTATTCCTACACACAGGCATCATGATGTCCTACAAAACAGAGCAAAGATGAAACCCTCTTGTCTTTGAAATGGGTCAGTCCTTATGCAGGATGCATGCAATGGTATGATGGTATGATGTTATGATAAAGCACACCACAAGTATTTACAAAGGCAAGCATGATAAGGCACACAAGTCACACAAGATAACCCTTAGAGTTTAGGCCAGCATGAAGTTTAGGTATTACCCTCTTTCAGTTTCGTTGGTTAAGACCTGTCCTATCAAAAGTAATCGGGTTCTAGAGGATCTCAATATCACCGACTACCCTCAATCGGTCATAACTCCAGCATCGCAATCTTTTCTTGTGGCTAGAACCATCGCGAGAGTTTAGCCTCAATGAGTGTAGCATACTGCTACCGTTCTATGGCCAAGTTGGGTCAATTTAGGGTTCTAAGGTCGGTTGGTGCTTAATGACTCCTTAGAAGACCCATATTCTCCTCGTTGCAACACAAGGGATATCGGTACAGACCAAGGTGTCACACCAATGTAGCCACTGCTTCACCCATGTCGGTCTACGTCGGACAGGTCCCTCACAGCTTATGCTACCTAAAAGGGTATTCCCTAGATCCGGGTTAGGATCTATGAAACTCCGATGCAAATCCCACAAATATAAAAGCAAACAAAGCAAGCAATTGAAAACAAGAGTGGTCTAATCCTAAGGTAACCCCACTTTTAAGTTATCCCCAGCAGAGTCGCCAGTTCTGTGATACGGTGGGAGAACTGACTTGGGTTTTGCGTTTGTTTTCGCAAATGTTTCGGTTGAGCAAGAGTCGCCACCGACTTTTTATTTTATCCTAAGGAAAGGTTAAAAAAGCACAGCAAAAACCTTTGAGATGTTTTCTTGAATTCGGGGAGTAGATTATAGAAAGGGAAGGTATTAGCACCCTTTCTATCCATGGTTATCCATGGGCTCTTAGTTACTTGCTTAGATCACTTGCCTTGTGTTTTCAATTGTTTGAAATGGTGCTTTGTGTGTGGGTTTGAAAATGTTTTGAAAAGAGGCCACTGTTGTGGCAACCTTTGTAATGATCCATGCTTGAATGTATACAAAGGTGTGTATCTTTTGAAAAGTTTTCAATGATTTTTTGAAAATTGTTTTGAAAGTGTGTTGTGATGTGTGTTTTGAAAAGTGGGCAAGTGTGTTTTGCAAGATTGGTCAAGTAACCAAGAGTTGTCTACCCCTAAATTACTCAAAGGTTTTTTTCTATGTTTTAACCCTTTTAACAATTTTGTTCCACCATTGTATTTGGTGGACAATCTTGTGTTAGGATGTTAACGGAGCATGCGCGGGTCATCGTTTAGACCATGATTGCAATAGTGCCAAGTGTCTTTGACAATTTTTCCTTTAAGGGACTTGATCATTTTTAGGCAACTTTCGAAAGAGTCATCGAGGGACTATGATCATTTGAATTGTTTTGTTCTGCCAAAAACACCCAACATGCAACAGGCCCATTATTGAAGGCAACAAGTGGAGTAACCCTAGGGGTGCAAGTGTGATTGATGTTGTCCATTTTCATACTTTTTTGTCTTTGAATTAGGTCAAGCTATTTGTTATTTGATTTTTGCATACAAACCCTAAGTCTATCATGGCATATTTAGAAAGCTTTAAAATGCGGAATTTAAAGTCCTAAATTATTACAAAGTAATCATGGGGATGGGGGTACAAATGTTCAAATGGGGATGAGACTTAATAGGAGAGTAGTATCCAAATAAATTTACAACTAAATCGAATCAATCGCAAATGTAAAATGTATCAAATGTACAAGAATGAACAAAGTAAATGTATCAATGTATTTGTGTATGTGGTTTATTTATAAGTGAAATAAAAATAATAAAAAAGGTTAATTTTTGGATATTTTCATGGTTTAGGGCAAAAACCCTAATTTTGTAAATAAATAGTATTTATTATTTATAATATACAATATTTATTAATTATATACAAAAAATAAATAAAAAAAGAAGTATCTTGTAAAAAAGTAATTTTTGAGGTCAAATATTAATAAAAATGAAAAATGTATTATTTTGTATTTTTATCCTAAATATTCTAATAAATATATAAGTATTTATATTATATATTAAACATGTTAAATATATACAAAAACTAAAATATTTATTATTTATATAAAAAAAAAGGTATATTTTAAGGAAATGTTTTCAAAAGAAAAAATAAAATAAAATCAGAAAATAAAATGTATTTGGATTATTTTTTAGTGTCTTTTAAATAAAAAGTATACATATTTATTTACATGTTTATGTTTAATAAAGCAAATAAATGTAAAAAAATATAAAATAAATGTGAAAAAATATTTTTTATGATTTTTTATGTTTTGACAAAAATATCAAGTCAGAAGAAAAAATAAAAAGTCAAAAATAATTAAAATATCACATAATGGGTCAAGGGGGTGTAAGTGAAAAAAAGTGGTGTAAACAGAAAAACAAAACTCAGGCTCAGCCCAAGTCTATCTTCTTCAACCTCCAGCCAGTTTGTTTGAAATTCGCGCGCCTCCTTGCTTCAACAACAAACTCCTGATTCTTTGATTTTCAGCCAAAACTCGCAACATAAATTATGTAGAGCATTAAATCACGAATTCATACATATAAAAAAGTTGTTCTAACTCTCAGAAATGAGAGAGAATTTCTTCTCCCCCAATTTTTAACCTAAGTTTTTTCCAATGTTCATGTCTTAAATTCTCTCAGCACACACAATATAAATGGAAAGTGAGGATATGGGTGGCTTCAGGGACATGGGTAGGACATAACTTCTTCACAAACCTAAGCCTAGATATGCTTGGATAGAGAGATAGAAGTTCAAATTCTTACCTGTTCAGCTTGAATCGTGTACAATAATGGAGGCACTTTCAATTAATTTTGAGGACTTGTACAGCTTGCTTGAGGTCCAGGGATGCTTCCTCTATGCTTGGTGTGCTTTGAATCCTTCTTAATCAAGCTATGGAAGTCAACCTGCAAGAGAGAAAAGTGAAAATGGCACGCTTTGCTAGAGGTGTTACAGTCTGTATCTAAGGCTTGGGATAGTTTATATGGATGTTATAGAATGTGTTTGAGCTGGTTTGGATGAAAACGCACGATGGAATGATGTTGTGGGATTCAAGTTGCAGAAAAGACTCTGTTTTTGCAGCAAGAAGGTATTTTTGTGAATGAGGAGGTATTGAAAGTGGTTAGGTCGTGCCTTAGGTCTGGTTTTATGTTTGGAAGATGCTCATGAAGTTTGTTTAGGCTTGTGTTGACAGGAACTCAATGTTGGACCATGAATGCAAAGTTGCTTCTTTAATAAGTAAGAAAATACAAATTTCTAAACCAGCTTGTCGAATGCCCTAAACTATGCTGCACCTCTTGTTCTTGATCAGAGTGATTTGTGTACAAAATGCTAGCTCCAAAGATTTGGCCCATGCTTCTTGGATTTGTATTTGACATAAAGTGTACCTTTTCCAAAATGGCAAAAATGCTTTATCCATTTAAAGGTTAATCTTTCATGTAATGACCAAATGCACAAAATAACATCTTGGCACAATGGTTTAGCATTGAATTATTGAGTGTGAGAAGGATTAGAGGCATGTAATCTAGCTTGGAACATGCTGACTTGAAAATGGCAATGTTATGAACATGTAATGGGCTTATGAATAAAGTGACTTTTGCCCATCTTCACAAATTCGATTCTCCCTAACCACAAGGGAGTTTGAGAAGTTCTTGGACAATTCGGAAAGCTTGGAATGTGTACTACAATCCATCTTCGTAATGCAAGTTGAAATTCCAAGTGGAAGCATGTGAAAAGTGGCCATAAAGTTGGGCAAAAATCCTGCCTAAAATAGGTCAAAAAATTTCTAAGTTAAGAATGTTTTGCAACCCTATTCCAAAACTCATAACTTGAGCTACAAGCTTCTTTTGAGGAAAGTTTGTGAATCAAAGTTATAGATTTTGCAATTGACTATAACTTCCATGTTTTGAGTTTTGTTTGAATCCAAATACATATTGATGAAAAAATGGGACAAAGTTAGGAAAAAATTAGGAAATTTCATAACTTAGAAAATTTCTAAGTTATGAAATTTCTTCATTTCAAACCCTAATTTGTGATTTTTGGTTTCTTGATGAACAAGTTTCATAATTTGACATGTCTTGATGAAAAATGGATCTTGGCACTTGATTTTGACCAAAAAGTCAAAGTTTGACTTTTCAGTATACAGTCAAATTTGATCAGTTGATTGAAAAATTCATCTTTCAATCTTGTGCATTTGGGATCTTTTGAACTTGTTGAATATGTCAAGACCATGCCATTGAGTCCTTGAGTCCATATGTGAGCTTGATTTGCCATTGATTAGGTCAAACAGTCAAGAATTGCCTTTGTGCAGTCAAAACCCTAAAAATGACCATTTTGCCCTTTTGGTGATCTGATCAAATTTCTTGTGGAATTGTGATCCAAACTTGACTAAATGGTTCATATGAGTTCATAATGTTGATGTGGGTCAAAAATCATGAGGTTTGACTGTCAATTGACCACAGTTGACTTTTTCCCCAATACAGCTGATTTCTAGGTCAACTGTCCAATTGACTGGGCAAAGATTGGAATCAAGGCTTGAAACTTGGTATGGATAAACAGTGAGTTCAACATGAAGCATGAAAGTCACTTTGGTCATTCTAGGTCAAAACATCTTTGTGCAAACTCAAACCTTAATTTGGGTCAATAGTGCAAGGAGGAGTCTTGAGCAGAGCAAACCCTAACTTGATCTTGAGCTCCAAGGGTCTTGTGGTGAGAAAATATTGATGAAATGGGAGGGAAAATTTTGGGGTACAACACAAAGCAACCTTGCCATGCCAGATCTTCCAAAACCAATCCAATGGTGAGGTTTGAACTTCTCAAGCTATGTTGACTAGGGAATGGAAATAAACTGATGAACCCATGGAGTAACTTGATAAATCACATTGCCTTTACCTATATGGATAACAAGCAAAACAAGCCAACATTGTATTTCATTAGTTAAGTGAAGAAATCAAAACAATATTCATGATCACAAGAGGAACATAAGTCAAGGTGCTTGGTGACTCCTCAAAAGGAGCAAAGCTAAATGTAGGGAGGGGAACCAAGAATCCTAGTGTGATCTTGTTGTGAGTGAAACAACATGGTATGATGATGGGATCTTAGGGGAAAAATTGGGGTACAACATCTGCCCTTATTTAAGTTTCTTCTATCTGGAGATACGAAGGTTAAAAATCTTCGTGTCGACGTGATCGAAGATACTTAAATATAAAACAAACCCTATTTTTGGCCTTAAGATGCCATGCAAATGCTTATGCATATGAATGCATATGAACAGTACCAAAGAGACGCAAAGTACCACTGGGGATGCAACAACGATAAAGAAACAAAGGAGCAACCCCACCAGGAAAATAAATCACTGGTGGACCAAAGAACTGAATCAGAGAGGATAGTAGGATGGCCAAAGGGTACACCAACTTCTACTGAAGGGGAAGCTACCAACATTCACTGAAGTCAGAGAGAAAGATAACAGATATTGACGTTCACTGTTGATGGTCTACCAACTGTCACTGAAGGTAGAAAAAAGATAATAAACACCAATGTTCACTATCGATGGTCTACCAACTTTCACTGAAGGTAGAAAAAGAGTATATCATATCACCGCTGTTCACTGACGATGAACTACCAACGTTCACTGAAGATAGCAAAAAGATGATAAACACTGACATTCATTGTCGATGGTCTACCAACTTTCATTGAAGGTAGAAAGAGAAAATCATATCATTGTCGTTCACTGACGATGAACTACCAACGTTCACTGAAGGTAGAAAAAAGAATATATCATATCACCGCCGTTTACTGACGATGAACTACCAACGTTCACTAAGGGTAGCAAAAAGATAATAAACACCGACGTTCACTGTCGATGGTCTACCAACTTTCACTGAAGGTAGAAAGAGAACATCATATCACCGCCGTTCACTGACGATGAACTACCAATGTTCACTGAAGGTAGAAAAAAGATAATAAACACCAATGTTCACTGTCGATGGTCTACCAACTTTCACTGAAGGTAGAAAGAGAAAATCATATCACTGTCGTTCACTGACAATGAACTACCAACGTTCACTAAAGGTAGAAAAAAGAATATATCATATCACCGCCGTTTACTGATGATGAACTACCAACATTCACTGAAGGTAGAAAAAAGATAATAAACACTGACGGTCACTGCCGATGGTCTACCTACTTTCACTGAAGGTAGAAAGAGAATATCATATCACCGTCGTTCACTGACGATGAACTACCAACGTTCACTGAAGGTAGAAAAAAGATAATAAGTTTCCCCAAGATTCTGGTGTTTTTCCTAGAACGGGTCTCAACTTCTTCTTTAATCGAGACACTTTTCCTGGAAAGGGTAATATGTAAGCTATCTCAAATAAAGAGACTTCCACTTGCAAAGAATTCACAACAAGTTGTTTCTGCGAATTTGAAAGCCTTGCCATCCACTGGCGTAAACTGACGACGGACTGCAAACTATCCTTTCATAGAGGAGGTAGCAAAAGTTACATTGACTTTTATAGGGAAACACAAATTGCTCAAATAAAGAGACCCGTTACTTGTTATCATGGAGGATTGCAAAAAGAAATGCCTTTTTTTGGATAGAAATATGACTTCCTGGGGAAATGCCACGATATTCCTGCTGAGGAGATAAAGTCTTCTCGTGCAAAATAAATGCACCAACTAAAACTCAAAGTTTTCAGAAATCCAAAGTAAATAATATTGTCATGTAACCACAGATCCAAACCAGAAATAAACTGGAGCAAGACAGTCAACGAAGATACATCCTTTGAGAAATAAACTCAAGAGGGAACACCAAATCCGACTAAGCAAGGAGCGTTGCAGGAAGGCCAGAGCAAAATCTCAATGAACAATGATTTGTCAATTTTAGCCATGCATGATGTATGTATGAATGTATGAGTGCTATCATGCGCATGCTGGCAAAACAGTTATACAATCAGTAGGAAGAAACAAACAAAACTGCCTCAGGTACTAACAACATTTGGCTAAACTTCAAACAGAATGATCATTCCAAGAAAGGTAAAGGCCAACTGCAGAAACCAAACCTATTGCCTGCCTTTAACTTTACTAAGGAGAAACATAATTCGGAGGTAGACAAATCAAATAGATACCGAGATAGAACATCCTTCTTCCGGCTTCATCGGAGAAACCAGTTTTTTCCGAAAGTAACATGCCTACTGGAGATTGCAAGGTCGGCCTCAAATAAAGCAGACTGACACCGAAACAATCAAACTTCACTGGGGAATTCAAGCCTACCTCCCTGGAGAAAAGTGCGGACTGAAACATCACATCATGAAAACTCATTCCAACAAAAGATGCCCTGGGATAGCCTTCCTGGGGAATCAAGAAGTCAACATTATAGAAAGAGGTCAAACCCATGGGGATTTTAAATCAAACCCAGCACTTGGTGGGTGAAAACCCAAAGGGTTGACAACTGTCTCGACACTTCTTAGAAAATATACCGCCCTGGTCTAGTTGCCTGGAAAATAAATACCAACAATAATGCCAATACTGCAGAAAGAGCGACATCTCAGCACACCAAGGGAATAAAACTTTTCATCATATGAGGGAAGACTTTGCTGGGGAATCTGAGAAAGAGGCTTATGACCATGCAAACCCAAAATCAAAAATGAACCAAGACTTTACTGGGGATAATGGGATCACAAACCCAATATTTCACCTTACACCAATTGGTATCGTCTTTAACTACCTGAGAAACATACACAGATCATGCGCATACTAGCAAAATGACCTGAGAGAACCTTCATGAGGGAAATAAAACTTCTCAAAACAACCAGAGTTTGTTCATTCCTGGGATCACCATTTTTGTTGTCATTGTTTCATCACATATCCCAAAGTAAAAGTAAATTGTAAAAATCTTTTTTTGAAAAATCAATTTTGTTTTTTAATCTTTTTGCTTTGAAAGTTATTATCAGTAATGAATGGAGTCTTTGCAAGATAAATAAAATAAGAACACAAAGAATTGGGTAAAAGCTCGAATTTCATTAATAGAATGGTAGTCTGCGAATGGCGAGACTCCATGGATGATTACAAAGTTTGGGAAATGGTAATACATAATGGAAAAGATACATTGAGATACAATGACCACTATCCCCCCTAGCAAATTTTAAAATCCTGAGCAGCAGCTTTTGTTGAAGTATGGTGAGGATCCGAGAAGACTGTTGCTTCAACGATCAACTCTTGTCTGACGTAGTTACTTGCCAAGAAAATCCCTAACTTTTTCCTAAACTGCCCTTGTGGGTTTTCAACTTAGTGGAAAATTTATTCTGTTTATGTCTCTAATTTTTTCCTAGATCGCCCTTTCGGGTTATCGGCCTACCGCGATGCTCCTTTATTCCTAATCCGCATTTTTGGGTTTTCAACTTAGCGAGTTATTCTTTTATTTCTTTAGGTGAAGTATTTCTTGACTGCGTCAGCATTCATGGGACGTGGGAACTCCTCGCCATCCATAGTTTCAAGAATTAATGCACCGCCAGAGAAGGATTTCTTGACAACATACGGGCCTTCAAAATTGGGAGTCCACTTTCCCCTAGAATCGGTGTTGAAAGACATGATCTTCCTGAGCACGAGGTTGCCTTCTTTGAAGTCACGAGGTTTGACCTTCTTATCAAATGCTTTCTTCATTCTCTTTTGATATAACTGCTCGTGACACAAAGCTGTCATTCTCTTCTCTTCAATCAAATTCAATTGGTCAAACATGTTCTGGACCCATTCAGCCTCTGTCAATTTGGTTTTCATTATCACACGCAACGACGGAATCTCTACTTCGACAGGGAGTACAGCTTCCATTCCATACACCAGGGAGAATGGGGTTGCTCCTGTTGAAGTGCGAACAGATGTTCGATATTCGTGTAGAGCAAAAGGGAGCATTTCATGCCAATCCTTATAAGTAACAACCATTTTCTGGATAATTCTCTTGATATTCTTATTAGCAGCTTCCATAGCCCTATTCATCTTTGGCCTGTATGGAGATGAATTGGGATGGACAATCTTGAATTCTTCACACAGTTCTGTCATCATCTTGTTGTTCAAATTCGAGCCATTGTCAGTGATGATCCTGTTCGGCACACCATACCGGCATATAAGATTATTTTTTATGAAACGCACAACCACCTGTTTGGTAACATTGGCATAAGAAGCAGCCTCTACCCATTTGGTGAAGTAGTCAATTTCTACCAAGATAAAATGGTGCCCATTCGAAGCTTTGGGTTCTATCATCCCAATCATGTCAATACCCCACATAGAGAAAGGTCATGGGGAGGAAATCACATTAAGAAGTGTCAGAGGCACATGGACCTTGTCTGCATAGACCTGGCATTTATGGAACTTCTTTGCAAATTTGTAACAATCAGACTCCATTGTTAGCCAATAATAACCTGCCCTTAGCATCTTTTTAGCCATCGAATGTCCATTGGCATGAGTGCCAAATGAACCTTCATGAATCTCATGCATCAACATGTCTGCTTCGTGTCTATCCATGCATTTGAGCAAGACCATGTCATAATTTCTCTTGTATAACACATTTTCACTGAGGAAGAAAGTACCTTCCAATCTTCTCAGTGTCTTTCTATCTTTCCTCGACGCACCAATCGGGTATTCCTGAGTCTGAGGAAAATGCTTGATATCATAATACCAAGGTTTTTCATCTGCTACCTCCTCTGTCATAAACACATGAGCGGGCCTATCCAGCCGTCAAACTGTAATTCATGGTATATCATTCCAAGTATTCACTTGGTACATGGAAGCCAGAGTTGCTAGAGCATCCGCCATTTGATTTTCATCTCTAGGGATGTGATGGAATTTAACTTTATTGAAGAAGGGTAATAATCTTCTAGCATAATCTTTGTAAGGGATCAAGCCAGGGTGACGAGTGTCCTATTCTCCTTTAATCTGATTTATTACCAAAGCTGAATCACCATACACATCTAGAATTTTGATTCTGAGATCAATAGCTTCCTCAAGACCCATGATGCAAGCCTCGTATTCTGCCATATTATTAGTGAAATCAAATGTTAACCTCGCAGTAAAAGGAATGTGCGATCCATGAGGAGTGACAATCACAACACCAATTCCTTTACCATATGCATTCACATCTCCATCAAATATCATACTCCAACGAGATTCAGGGCCAGGGCCTTCCTCAAGCAATGGTTCATCACAATCTTTCATTTTCAGGAACATCACATCCTCATCGGGGAATTCATATTCTGTAGACTGGTGATCTTCCACTGGTTGGTGAGCAAGGTAATCTGCCAACACACTGCTTTTAATAGCCTTTTGAGTGTGGTACTCAATATCATATTCAGATAACAACATCTGCCAGTGGGCAATTCTCCCAGTAAGAGCAGGCTTTTCAAAAATGTACTTGATTGGATCCATTTTGGAGATCAACCAAGTGGTATGATTCAACACATATTGTCGCAAACGCTTGCCGCCCAGGCCAAAGCACAACATGTCTTTTCCAGCATGGAATACCGCGACTCACAATCAGTGAATTTTTGGCTAAGATAATAAATAGCGAACTCCTTCTTCCTTGTTTCATCCTGTTGTCCCAGAATACAACCCATGGATTTATCTAATATTGTTAGATACATAATCAACGGTCTTCCTTCTACGGGAGGGAGAAAGATAAGAGGTTCAAGTAGATATTATTTAATACTCTCAAATTCCCTTTGGCAGTCATCCGTCCACACACAACCTTGATCTTTCTTTAACAACTTAAAGATCGGTTCACATGTTACAGTTATGTGGGAAATAAATTTGGAAATATAATTCAAACGCCCGAGGAAACCTCTGACTTGCTTTTCAGTTCTTGGTGCTGGAATTTCTTTAATTGCTTTGACTTTATCAGGGTCAACCTCAATTCCTTTCTAGATAACAATGAAAATCAACAATTTCCCCGATCGAACACCGAAGGTGCATTTATTTGGATTCAAGCAAAGACGATACTTCCTCAAATGCTGAAACAACTTCAACAAATCTTCTATATTCCCCTCTTTGGTTTGGGATTTGGAAATCATATCATCAACGTATACTTCGATTTATTTATGCATCAGATCATGGAATAGGGTTGTCATAGCCCTCTGGTACGTTGCACCAGTGTTCTTCAACCCGAAGGGAATCACTCTGTAACAGAATGTTCCCCAGGGTGTGATAAACGTTATTTTTTCCATTTCCTCTGGAGCCATTCTTATTTGATTATACCCGGAAAATCCGTCCATGAATGAGAATACTTTGAATTTTGTTGTGCTATCCACTAACATGTCAATGTGAGGCAATGGAAAATCATCTTTTGGACTAGCTTTATTTATACATCTGTAATCTACGCACATGCGGACTTTTCCGTCTTTTTTTGGTACTGGGACAATATTGGCAATCCATTGAGGATACACTGACGTCACAAGAAAACCAGCATTGATCTGCTTTAGGACCTCCTCTTTGATCTTTACTGCCATATCTGGGTGGGTTCTTCTCAACTTTTGTTTAACTGGCGGACACTCTGGCTTCAGCGGAAAACGATGCTCGACAATATCTGTACCTAGACCGGGCATATCTTGGTAAGACCAAGCAAAGATATCCACATACTCTCTCAACAACTCAATCAACCTTCTCTGTACATCGGGATGTGACGATGCTCCAATCTTGACTTCCTTCGGATCTTCTTCTGTACCCAAATTGATCACTTCCAAAGGCTCTTTATATGGTTGAATGGTATTTTCCTCGTGCTCAAGCAACCGTGAGACCTCTTCTGGAATCGCATCATAATCTTCTTCTTCAGCCCCAAACACAGGACATTCAAAGTTAGGAGAGGGTGCAGGGTCATTGTATTCAACGGGTTTTTTAATTAATCTGCACATATGATTTATGATTGCTTTTAGAAACTGACACATATAACAAGTGATCATGCAGATTGAATTTCAGTTATTATTTATTTTGAAAGGGTTTTTTTTATTATTACCATTTCCCAAGAAAAAGCATAAAATAAAGACATAATTCGGGAAGTAAAGACAACTTTTATTAATGATCTTAAACGTCACAGCAAACAGATAAGCCCTACAACATTAATACTTCCACCTTGGGCAGAGTGAAATATTTTCAAAAGAAAGAAATAGATTAACAAAACAAATTACTTTGAAACATGTATGCAAGAAGGAACATCAATGGTGACCCAGTTCTAAACCCTGACTCCATGTGTCACATAATTCGGTACTTCCTGCTTTGTTTCATCCTCTTCAATAATATTAATTCGAGAATCAGTTGGATGGAGGTAGCCTCTGCTGCGGAAAACATCATGATAACTGTTCATAGTAGACTTTGGCTTCAAACTTTCGCCTTTGCCATTCTTCTAAGAGAAACATAAACCAGTTATGTTTTTGTTTCACGGGTGGATCCACAATTCGTCCCCAAACTGCATTACGACCATTGTGCACAACCTGTTGCACGTCCTTTAGCGAAATCATGGAATTCTCATTTCTCCTTATGTTGTCAATGGATAGAGCTTGAAACTGGGTTCCAACAGCAGCCTCATCTGCTTCTACGATACTGAAAGAGGACAAATGAGATATCAACAACGCCTTCTCCCCATTTATGGTCATCACCTTCCATTCATGCACAAACTTTAGCTTCTGATGTAGAGTTGAAGTGACAGCCCCTGCTTCGTGTATCCATGGTCGTCCTAGAAAACAACTATATACCGGAATAATGTCCATGACCTGGAAGGTTATCTGGAACAAATATGGTCATATATGGATGGGTAAGTCCACTTCCCCGATGACAGATTTCCTCGACCCATCAAATGCTTTCACAATGATTCCACTCGGGCGCATAGGTGCTCCTTGATACTTTAAATTCATGAGAGTACTCCTTAGTATAACATTCAATGCGGATCCATTATCAATTAGCACATTGGATAGCGAATCATTCTTGCAGTTCATAGATATGTGAAGTGCCAGGTTGTGATTCCTCCCTTCATCTGGTAATTCATCATCGCAGAAACTCAAGTTATTACATGACGTAATGTTTCCAATTACGCTACTGAATTGATCTAATGGCATGTCACTCTCCACAAAAGCTTGGTCTAGTTTTCTCACCAATGATTCTCTATGAGCGGAGGAATTCATTAATAAAGCTAGGATAGATATCTTTGAAGGAGTCTGCAGTAGCTGATCTATAATTTTATAGTCGCTAATCTTAATTATCTTCAAAATATCATCCACTTCTTTCTCTAATGTATCTCCACTAGTCTCTCATGTAGCCTTTTTAGGCTCATCATTCTCAGCAATTTTCTTTCCAGCAACAACATCTCTCCGAACAACCGGCGCAAACACACGACCGCTACGGGTCACCCTGCTATTTTCAGCTATATTTCCAACATCAGGCATTGGCTGGATGGGAACTTCCATCCCATCTTCTAGAATTGTGGCATTGTATTTGTAAGGCACGGCCTTATCTGATTTGTAGGGAATAGGACCTGGCAAACTAATTACCAATGGGGTAACAGCTGGCTTGCTATGATACTCCACTTCAATATAAGCGGGTGCACTAAAACAAGATACAATGACATTTACCCCTTCTTCAACACAATCAGTCATCAAAAAGTCATTTCTGGAAAACAAATCTTCGTCTGAAGAGAAATACTCATCTGCGGAGGCATACTCTTCCTCTAACTCTTCTTCTGTTAAACAAACTTCAACCATATCAACCTCATGATAATCATCCCTATGACCTGTGATCTTGATAGTTCCATTGTTTAATAGTAACTGAACACCCTCCCTCACAATTGAACATCCTCGGGGGTTTCGACAACAAACTATGCAAGATCCATAATTGTGTTCCACCTGACCAGCAGTATGGTAGAAGGTAGCATGCAACTGCACGAGATCCTCGTTCAAATGCTCCACATCAAAAATTATGAATTCACCAGGACATACAGAAACCATATTCACTTCCTCTTCATACTCTTCCCTAGGCCTGATCATATGGATTAAACCCTCATCCATCATCTCCTGTAAATCAACCTTTATCTTCTCGCAACCCTGTATATATGTACTGCAAATAGCACAACCGGCATGGTCATGCGTATAGTAGCTGAATTCACAGAGGTCTGCGTGCATTTTCACCAAATCTCCTCTAACCAGATTAATGTCAAAAATCCAGAAGTCGCCTGGACAACCGGCCACCATATTTATAGCATTTACTCCCATGTGCTTGGGTAGAGGATTATCTTTCACATTAGGTCCCATGTCCTTGAAAGATAGAATTTCAGACTTCACCAATTTTTGCACTTCAGTCTTCAAAGGATAACAATTCTCAACACTATGCCCTGGTGCTCCCTAATGAAAAGCACATGTTTGGTCTGCCTTGTAATACCAAGGCAATGGTGATGGTACGGTGGGAGGTGGTCGGGTTTGAACCAACTTCTTCTAAATCAATGTCGGTAGTAGCTCTTTATAGCTCATGGGAATAGGGTCATAGTTATCCCTTCTCTGATTATTCCCTTGGTTCCCCTGCTGGGACGGTCTTTGATAAGCAACGGTAGTCGGAGCAGCATTCATAACAGGAGTAAATGAGGCGACTTGCTGATGACGCTGATAATTCCTTCTAGGGGCGTTTACCCTCCTCTCTTGTATAACAGCATTTGCATCCCCTTCTTTCTTCTTGGTAAACCCATAAGATGGCTTTTTCACACCTTCGGATCCTTCACTCTTCGTTAAACGGCCTTCTCTTACAGCCACTTCTAGGCGGATACCCATTCCTACCATCTCTGTAAAGTCACTTGGTGCGCTTGCTACCATCCTTTAGTAGTAGAAATCTCCCATCGTCTTCAGAAAAATCTTAGTCATCTCCTTCTCTTCCATGGGAGGAATCACTTGGGCAGCTACTTCGCGCCATCTTTGCGCATACTCTTTGAATGATCCCCTGTCTTTCTGAACCATGGCCCTGAGTTGGTCACGGTCGGGCGCCATGTCCACATTGTACTTGTATTGTTTGATGAATTCTTCTCCCAAATCATTAAACATATGGATATTGGCGCTGTCCAAACTCATATACCATTTCAGTGTTGCGCCGGTCAAACTATCTTGAAAAAAGTGGATCAGCAGACGCTGATCATCAGTGTGGGTAGACATTCTCCTCACATACATCACCAGGTGAGCACGAGGGTAAGTGTTTCCCTTATACTTCTCAAATTCCGGGACCTCGAACTAAGCCGATATCTTAACATTCGGGACCAAACATAGCTCATTCACATTCTGCCCAAATAGCCCTTTTCCCATAAGAGCCTTCATCTCTCTTTGCATCTTATCAAACAGCTCTTGAAAATCACCCATTCTGTCATAGAGACCCAGGTCTTCACTCGGCGGAGGGAAAGGACGACACACATCATCATTAACAAACAGAACCATGTTTACCGAAGGAGGTGCAGCAGGAACAGCATGCACCACAGGAGGTGTTGGAGTAACAACAATTTGAACCAATGGATTATCTTGAGGACCAAGATTGAAACTTTCAGGTGCGAAATTCTCTGGAATTCCCCACATATAACCTTGAGGCATGCGATTCTGAATAACAGCCGGAATAGCAGATACGGGAACAGTCGGAGCTTCAGTAGTTGCCCTTGTTGGTTGAGCTTGAACACTCGGTGGCTGATTCTGCATAGCCACCAGAGCTTCCATCAGAGTAGTCAAATTGGCCAAGCCGGCCTTCAAAGTAGAAACTTCTTCGCGCAGCTCACGATTCTCCTGTTCTAAGTTGTCCATCTTCTTTTTGAAATTAGCCCGAGTGTTGTAGTGATGAGTCAGCTTGCTGAACAAAGTAAAGAAGCTTGGTAAGACACCTGGGTATGCATAGAAAATACAAGAAGTATGTGCAATATGATGCGTGATTTGAAATGCACATGATTATTTTTTACTTTGTTATTTAATTTTTCAAGGGATTTAAAATTTATAGACATATTGCAAACATCAAAGTAATAAAGCTTTTGAAATACTGAAAATTTTTATTATAATAACTCCAAAATGGATTACAAGTTTCAATGATCCCGATTACAAGATGAAAATAAACTCTAAAATCCTGAGGAAAAGAACTGATGGAGATCAATCTGTACGCTGGCGCTTCCCTGTGAGCCTGGAAATCTGAGCCCTCAAACTCTGGTTCTCTTCCACATGTCTGATGGCAACCTCCTTCCAATCATCTGAATCAGGAAGTGAGTAATCATCACTTGTTTGAGGCTTAGGGGAAAATAAATCCCCTTGCCTCTCCATAGACTCCATCGCTCGACTCTCAAGGATCTCAATCAAATCGTCTTTCTCCTTCAAGTCTGCTTTATAGGAACTCTCTAAAGTCTGGAACTTGTTCTTCCAAGCATCCCTTTCTCGTTGCATCCTAACCAAAGCGAGTTTCAGCTCTTCTAGATCATCTAATAAGGGATGGGTGGTCTTCACAAATAGATCAGGCATGGGTGTCTCCCGGGTATACGGCATCTTTAACTGAATAGCTCTCGATCGGACCCACTGAAGATATGGCTCCAAAGAAACAGCACCCCTAGGACCCAAATCCTTCCTACTCTTCTTATGAACGTGACGCCAGGCCTTCGCAATCTTCTCCCTAGCTTCCCTATGGTCTCCTCCTTCCTTCAGAAAGAAACTGCTCAAATGAATACTATTCGGTTTATCCCTCATCGGATAACCAAGTTGTCGCTGTGCAAGAATAGGGTTATAGTTAATTCCTCCCTTTATACCAAGAAGAGGTACATTGGGGAAACTACCACAACTGTAAATAATCTCCATATCCTGATAAGTTCGATGATACCAATCAATATCCGAGTGAGTAAGTGTCATGATCTTAGGAGCCCAACGGGGTTCCTTCTTGACATCCCAAAAAGCATCAGACTGAGGCATGTGAGAAATGAACCACCGGTACAACAGAGGCGTGCAACAGATAATCATTCCCCCATGATAAGAATTCCGAAGATGAACAGAGTAATAAGCATCACCCAACAGTGTAAGAACTGGGTTTCCAATCATGAAAATCCTGATAGCGTTAATGGCAACAAACTTGTCCATATTAGGAAATAAGAATAATCCGTAAGCAAGTAGAGCAAAGATGGCTTCAAAAGAAATTGTACTCTTCATTCTGGAAAGGTAACGAGCTTTCTCCAATAAGAACTAAGCTGGTAATCCTCTAATCCCTCCTTTAGTAGTCATATGAGCTTCCACCTCAGACTTCCCCAGATGAATCAAAGCAGCAATCTCGTGTGGTTTCGGCTCATCCTCCAAACCAGTAAAACGAACACGATCGGTAACAGGTAAATCCATAGATAAGAATACTCCTCCAGTGTAGGCAACAATTGATAATCGGGAAAAGTAAATCAGTGATACATCGGACCATAAAACTGGACCAAGGTCGAGAGAATACCCTCCTTCATCTTCAGCTTCATGAGAGGAATAATGGATCCATACTTCTTCTGAAAGTCTGCGGAACACTCATCTCTGGAATTAGACTGGTCAACTCATCTATCTTGGGATCCTTGAAACTGTATTTCCTGGTCTTTCTCTTTCCAGAATCCATGGTTAAAAGTACCTGAAATATTCACAAATAGTCAACCTTTAAATCCCTTGAAATATTATTTTCTTCAAAAGATGCTTATGAGTGCATGGATGCATGATGCAACAATTACACACAAGATCACACATATAGGGTTCATAGGTTCAACGTCACGAGCATGAGGTCGAAGGTACTACCCATAAGGTGTTGGTCTAAAAAGTTATCACCTGCCGAACAAGGTTCTAGAGGTTCCCAAAGTCTACATCCTTCCTTCGGATATTACCAACTTCCCAATTAACTCGGTAATTAGTAATATTCTCAAGAAAGACTCATCCAAGCGTAGTATCGTGTGACAACTATTTCCGGATTACTCCGTCATAGCTTCTGCACTACACCTAAAAGGCCAAGATGGGTTTGGTATTCTACGGTCCTCAGTTTCAGCAGGCTCCCAGGTCAAAAGCAGTACGTCTTTCCGATTACTCGGTAAACAACACTACAGTCAAAGGGGCCTCCACTGAGTGGGGGATCTCATGCCTCCTTTTTTGGGATTACTCCCTCAAAGTTAACATGACTATACCGACCGTTCTATCTTAATGTTTGCCCAAGTCCGGGTATAGGACTTATGAGTAATCACCAAGCACCCTGAAAACTAGAAAAATCCAAACAAACATATAAACAAAATATAACACATAAACAACAATAGCACATATACAGATATAAGCAAAGATAGGCTCAACCCACTTAGGGATGGACCAACAAGAGGTCAATTTATCCCCAGTGAAGTCGCCATTTTTCTTTAGTGGTAGAAATGTTTAAGACTAAGCCATTGGATTGACTAGACTTTATACAAATCAAAATAAAAAATCGCCACCGCGCTTTATTATTTCCAAAGGAATGAGAAAAGAGCGAATAACCCAAAAAGAGGGGTAAAGATTCAAGGTAAGGGGGTTGGTTATGCAAAGGGAAGGTATTAGCACCCTAAACATCTAGGGTACTCCGCAGGAACCTCTTTGAAAAATCTGTATATTTTGGCTATAAAATATGTTGTATATAAAATGGATGGTGGAGGTGAGAAAAGAAATATATTTTTTATGATTTCTGCACCCGCCGCGGTTGCGAATCTTTAGTACCTATGTACCACCTTTCGTGCAATAGGGGATCAGGGTACACGTAGTTCCTCTTTTAAAAATTTGAAATACAAATGTGTTGGTCAATTTTATGAGATAAAGCATCATCGTCATTGTCTGTGTGGAAAACATACCTACTACCCACAATTATGAGAAAGGAAATTTGCATCATCTCAAAGTGGAGGATATGGCTTGGATTTTAAAATCAACAATGCCTCACTCAACACCCAAGTGGAAAATATCTCACTTCACTACATATTTTAGAAGTATAGTTGTTTGCATCACTACAAGGATTGACAAGAGTTTAATATTTTGAGAAAAGTTTAAAGTAAAAGCCAAAGTGGAAAAATGGTTTGAATGAGATTGATTGACTTTTAGTCTTCTCACAAAAAATGTCAAGGTATTGTTAAGTTGATTGAAGTTTATTTATGAGAATATTTTTGAAAATGCATGGACCTAGGTCCAAGTTTATTATGAAAGTGTTTCAAGTTTAGAAACAAGAAGAGTTTTCAAAAGGAGGGAGAAGATTTTTGAAATTAAAGAAGATGGGAGGAGAAGAAGAGGCTATCCTAAAGCATAAGGAAAAAGCTAAGGAGAAGAATCATCTAACCAACAAGAAGCCAATACTTGACATTATGTGTCAAGATAGAATTCCCATTCTTTAGATTGAAACCAAGCAAGCAAAGATACTAGACCTCTTGAGAGAACCAAACTTCAAGTGTATTAAGTCTTCACAAAAATTGGGCAGAGTAACGGCTGTATACGGGTGAATTCTAGATTACAAACAGAGAATGTAATCACAAAAACCTGCACACAAAAATAAACAAACAACCCAATGTCTTGAGGTAAACCTCAAGAACTCCAGACAAAATAATCAGATAAGATCACAAGGTCTCCAAGATAGGCCAAGGTTTCTAATCCTAAGTCCAAGAAAAAGTCCCATGCTCCATAATGCCAAGGATAGTAACCAAATAGTCCAAGTGCCATTAAAAGTTTTTTAGGGTTTATGTTGATTATTAAGTATCTTCAAAATAAAAAGAAAATATCAAGTGAGCAAAATAAAAATGGCAAGAAAATAAATGCTCAAGTGAGAAAAGAAAAAAAATAGCATGATATGTAAATGCAAAAAGTAAATGGTACATAAAGTATAAAAAATAATAAAAGCATAAGATAAAACAAGTCAATAATTAGTGGTTAGTTGGATGACCATCTTGAAACTTGCATTTGGAACTCATTAGAGGATTGGTAGAACCAAAGCCTCCACACAACAAGTTTCATTTTCTTTTTGTCAAGTATATCATCCATTTTTGAATTCTCACAAGTACCATTTAATGATTAACGATGTTTAAGTGATCCGCGTTGACCAAAGGTGTTGTAGATCCATTAGAGGATTGGTAGAACCAAAGCCTCCATACAATGAATTTCAAGGACATTGGATCAAAGAGATCAAATTAACATACTTGGGCTTGCAATTATAAGTTTGGGCCACGAATGATAATTTATTCGAATCGGGACAAAATTTAGCGTTATGTTAAGCAATCCTAAGTGGACTTATATAGAAATCGCACCTATTTTGAGGGCGGTCAATAGCAATCTATGCACCATTTATTTTGAGAGATGATATAGAGGTCATGCTCCAACAACATTTAGTGCAATAATATGGGTATGAGATGAAGAGGGATAGGGTAAAAAAAAGATACAAACCACATTTGAATTAAATTTTAATCAAACTAATATTAAAATCATTCATCCATTTTTTGTGGAGTTAAACTCAACACCATGGATCTAATGATGTTAATAAAGTTCATGATCCAAAACCTAACCCAAGATTAGCCAGAAAATAATCACAAAATAATATTATATTTAATATAAAAAAAGGATTAAAAAAAGTTTTAAAAATAGAAAATAATGAGAAAAATATCAATTATGTTCAAATTAATCAAGAAGTGAGAAGTAAGGCCATAGAAAAATCAGAAAAGGATCCAAATATTTTTATAAAATTTTTGATAATTTTTAAAAGTCATAAACTATTTTTAATCTATTTAAAATTTTTCAAACAAACATAAAATAGATAAAAAATAGTAAACCTCAACATAAATTTCCACAAAATTTTCAGAAAGTCAAAAATATGCAAAATAATATTTATGAATTTTTTCAGAATTAAAAAATGTCATAAAGTATTTTTTAAGTAATTAAAAGAAAGAAAATAATACAAAAAATTTAAAAAATACCAAATGTCAAAATAAAAATGTGAAAAAATAGTCATGAGATCAGAAATAATTCAAAGTATTTTTGTGAATTTTTTCATAATTTTTGGATAAAAAATAAAAAAGTTATGAATTTTTGAAAATTTAATCAATAAAAATATAAAATCAGAAAATAAAATATAACCAAAAAGATGTGGACCATCAGATCATAGTCAAAACGCGTTAGTAAGCTAATCCAGTGGACCAGACGCATTCTGCTTGATATGGACCTTAGTGAGATACACACGGGATCAGAAAAAGGGCAACCAATGAAATTAAAACGTTTGGAACGTTATCATTGACTGAGACGAGACATGTCATCGTCTTCAACCTCCAGACACCCTGCAATAGGGATTTTATGAGATCCTTCAAATAGAAAAGTTAGGATCTCAGGCTAGCATCGCGCCAAATTTATATAAGGTATGGGGAGAGATATGAATCAAAAACCCAGAAAATAGCGAGCACCTTCAATTTGAGATTTCTCTCTCAATTCTCAGTGGATTTAAAAATTGTAAGCAGCATTAAAATCAGAAGAAGGATTAGAATAGATTAGTGCTTGATTTGGATCCAAATGGTGGAGAATTCTACCTTTTCGAAGTTCAAGGAAGAAGCTATGAAACTGGACTTCTGTAGCTTGAATTATGGCTCGTTTTGATTTGTTTAAATGCTGGAGAGTTCATATAATGATCAAGGATGATGAATGCGCAAAGAATTTTGGAAAAGGGAGCTTAAATCTCAGAAATTGAATTCAAAAAAGATGGGTTCGTGTGAGGTTTTGGCAGGGTGTTCTTGGCTCTCAAAGCTTGGGAAAATGGACAGGGAATGACCCTCTACTTATAGGGAAGTGAATGGGAATGAAAATTTGAAGAAACAAAGAAGTTTGGAGGGAAATTGAGTGATGGTCGAGCACGAGTGGAGTGTGACTTCATTTCCATCAAAACTCAACCAAAACTTGCGTTTTGGGGTGCTAATCACTTCTGGCAAGTTTGCTAATCAAGTTTAAATCAAAAACACGCATAAATCTTGTGTTTAAAAGTCACATTATGGATTTCAAAATTCTGACTGTGAAAAATCAGTTTCAAGTTACCAAATTCAAATCCATGGCATTTCCAACTCAAGGGGTCTTAGGGCATGATTCTTTTGTGCTTTGGAAAGATGAGGTTACAAGCTTTGCAATGGAAAAAGAATGGAATCAAATAGATGCTTGAGCTGAAAGTTACATGGAGTCAGAGTTGAAGAAAAAGAGTTGACTTTACATACTTAGAAATATTTCAAATTCTTCTTCAAAAATGACCTATAATCTTTTGCATCCAAACATGGCCTTCCACTTGGAATTTGCTATTGACCAAAAAATATGGAATGAAGTAGATATCTTGAATGACATTTTGAAACTTGAACCACTCAAAATATCCAAAAATTTAGCAAGTTATGACTTGTTGAAGTTGGCCAAAAATCATGAAATGACCTATAATCTTTTGCATATTTAAGGCAACTTCCATCTATTTTCTCACTTTGCACATGAAAGAAGGCATAAATTACACACCTTCAAGATCATTATGGAAAAAGAATGAACTCAAGGTGATAAAAATTGACCAAGTTATGACTTGTTGAAATCAGATATGGAAAATTGTGGATTCATCTGGATGACTTGTAATCTTTCTTCTTCACCAAGTTCCTTCCACATTAAAACTCCTTTGAACTTTTGAAGTGATTTGTTTATAACCCTTTGAAGAGAAAGATGTCTTTGGAATCACTCAAAAATACCAAAAGGTGAGTAATATATGCTCCTTTGAAGTTCAAAACCCTAGCTTCTAGATCAAGAGAATGCTTTGAGGAACTTTGACAAGTTTGAACAAACTTCTTGTGCCAATATTCTTGATTTGTGAATAGAAGTTATTGAGGATGATGATGAGGACTCATAGCCACCAAAACGACTTCAATATCTTGAAATTTGAGATAAATATGCTCTTGTGACCAATAGGAACAAGGCCTTGTCCAAACATGATAACTTCTCCAATCGACCTCTTGTACTTTTGAGTCAAATATAATAACCTTGAAATGTGATGAACCAAAGCAACCTTGCCATGCCAAATCTTCCAAAACCAGTCCAATGGTGAGGTTTGAAATTCTCAAGCTATGTTGACTAGGGCATGGAAATAAACTCATGAACCCATGGAGTAACTTGATAAATCTCATTGCCTTTACCTATATGGATAACAAGAAAGACAAGCCAACATTGTATTTCATTAATTAAGTGAAGAAATCAAAACAATATTCATGATCACAAAAGGAACATAAGTCAAGGTGCTTGGTGACTCCTCAAAAGGAGAAAAGCTAAATGTAGGGATGGGAACCAAGAATCCTAGTGTGATCTTGTTGTGAGTGAAACAACATGGTATGATGAAGGGATCCTAGGGGGGAAAATTGGGGTACAACAGTGATGATGTTCTCAAAATAAATTAGATTATGTTGTATGTGTATGTTATATGATGTATGAATGTTATTGAAGTATATCTTTGTTTGGGAAAATAAATCCTTGACAAATGCTGGGGAGTTTTGGGAAGCTGAATTCGGACTGCTGCTGGAGATGAAGAGTATGTGTATCTTCAACTTTGTTTGGAGTGTTTCTGTAGGGAAATCCTGCTATTTTGTTTGAGGAGAAACTCTACTAGGGGAATATTATTTTGTTTGAGAAGACTTTGTGGAGAGTGTTGCTCTCTTCTTGGGGAAAAGAGTTCAAGAGTTTTAGTTGTCTGTTTCTCTACTGGGGAGTTATGTCTTGATTGGAGAGAATGGAAGTTAACAACTTGTTGGGGATAAAGAAGTTAACTGTTATTTGATCGGCTTTCAGTCTTTGCAGTAACTCACTGGGGATAGTGGTAAACTCTACTGGGGAAGAGGAGATTTTAAGCTGTTATCTGGTCAGGTCCAAGTTTCAGCAACTCGAACTGTTAACTAGTCAGGTCTAGGTTTCAGCAATTGAAGAAGTTAAACCATTATCTGGTCAGGTTCCAAGCTTCACAAGCACTTTCGGGGATAGTAACGACTCCGTTGAGGATATCAATGACTCTTCCGGGGATTAAAGGGTTTTGTCTGTTGATTTGTATTAGTCTGGGGGATTCGTAGTTTGTTGGGGAGATAAACCCATTTAACCATCTGCTAGGGAGGTCTTTTCTTTTTGCAAAACTCCTCAAGGCTTCCTCTTAAGACCAATTCAGCTAGGGAGAGGTTTTCCAGAGGCTGAAACTCTGGTTGGGGATTGAATGGATCCAACTTTGTGGGGACATCCATGCACTTGGCCTTGTGGGGTTTGTATCCTTATTCGTGAAGATTATTCTATGGGGATAACCTTATAGAGGTGGCTCTGACAACTTCAACGGGGATCACCTTATGAAAGAGACTTTGTGGGGTTTTGCCATTGTCCACAGTAGTAAGTGTTGTAGTGCTGCCAGAAAATGTGTGCTTGGCAGTACGTGACCCTTTGCTGGAATTCATGTTCAATGCCCCCAAGTGAGTTAAATGCAGACCTGCCCCTGGTTATTCAGCACTTCTTAAGAGATTTCTTGGAACCTCGACTTGACTGCCCCCATATGGGTTGGACGATAATCATGCTATGCCCCCCTTAGTTATGGAGAGTTTGTCATTGGAAGTGTTTTTCCATTTGAAGTGATTCTATTTCTTGAGAGAATTTTCGTTCATTGGATATTCGTCGTGTAAATTTCTTTGTTGTCACGAAATTAGCTATATGCAAACAGCAGTATTCAAACAATGCAAAGTTTATGTTTGTCTTGAATTTTGAGAATGCAATTTTAGCAAATAAAATAATTTTGTAAGAATATGAATTCAACTCAGGATTTACAGTAAGTCTTACAGGAGTCAGGATACCTTTTGTAACAGTATGCTTTTGAACTAATCCATGTTTCAATTAGGACTTTTAAATGGTTGTAGTGTGGCCTGGTTCACGGTTTAAGAAACAAAGGATAAGGCTCAAAGTGTATTTGTACCCGCCCGTTCTTCATGATGTTCTTCAGTCATATACTCAATTAATTGTGAGTTTTGAATTCCAATTGAGTCTGGAATGATGTTTTGGTGATGGTTCGGACAAGTTAAGTTTGTTGGAGAAGGCAGTCATTTTGCAACATTTTTCTGTTTTTCGGGGATTTGTAGCGCCCTCTTTTTTATTTATTGTCCCTATTGTTTGCCTGACTGTTCTTGTTTTGAGATTACAGCCAGCGGGATGCCCCAATTTTTCTTAAGTCTCCTTCACAGGTTTTGACCTAGTGGTCTTTTCTTTTGAGAGGTAATGATTGCCTATTTTACGGGGAACCATCACCGTCTTTTGATTTAGATGGATGTTTTGATGTCATTCATTGTGTATGAAGGTTTACGACTGAACGCACGTTTAGATTAACTGAGAAACTACTATGCCGCATGTTTTGATTAAAGGTTTCAATTTGTGTGAAAAATAAAACTCATACTTCTTAGGCTTAAAGGGGTTGACTAGGGATTATCTTCCTTATAACTCCAGTGTATGAGATTATGGTAAGGTTTTCGTCATCCTCTCTCTAAACGCTTTCAACTTGTAGCGAGAGTTGAATATCACAAAAACAAAGGAATAAAAGCATAGTTTAAATATAGTGACAATGAATGAACTAATTCAAGACAAACATATTCGATGTATTAATGAGAATAACCAAAGTCTGACATAAGGACAAATGTTTGAACAAACAAAATAAATTACAATTCAAAATTCAAAATGAACTGGACGCTCTCAATGATTTGGCATGGGAGTAGTGATCACGTTAGGAGCTTCAGGAGGGAGGAATTCAATCTCATTGGCATCAATCATATTTTGAATCTTGTATTTCAGCGCCCAACAATCGTTAGTATCATGCCCAGGACTGCCGAAATGATAGGTACATCTTGCATTGGGATTGTAGTTAGGAGAAGAAGTTTTGGGGTTTGGATGAGGTCATATCAACGTAATCAGATTCATCTCCAACATGTGTTGCAATGCTTGAAACAGTGGCATGTTGATTTTGATCAAATGTCTCTCGGGCTCGTCTTGCCTTCGTTGATTTCCTCGTTGGCATTGGCGAGGTTATTTTGAGCACTTTGGAAAGGTCTACTCTCCACCAAGCCAACTTCTTGTCTCATCGAAGACTGATTAATGACTCGATCTCCCATCCTAGTTGTTTGCCCCATATGGTTGCATCCATCTTGATGAAGCTTGTTGACAAGGGCTTTCAGCTCTTCTTATCGCCGAGCTAAGTTTTGGATAAGATCCATCTGACCCACCATCTGTCCCATCATCTGGATTTTCATGGTTGTCATTTCAGTTTGTAATTGTTCCAACTGGTTATCCTTGTTGCCTTCAAGATCCCTCTTGGCCATGCTCTTAATGAGGAATGCTTTCACCTCTTCTTGCCCCTTGGATAGGTTCAGGAACAATTCTTGAATTTGAGCATTTGGGTCTGAAGATCTATGACAGTCTATTTTAGATCCATCTCTACTCAAATAAGCAGTAAGCAGATGAGAAACCTGTGTGGGGAAAACCTGTGTGATGCAAATGATGATTCATTTTAATAGTTTTTCAAGGACCTTCAATAATTTTGCACACATCAATGGTAAAGGAATTTGGAACAACAAAAACTCAGTCCATTAATCAAAAGCGGTAAATTACAACTTACAATTTTGGAATAATCAAAACAATAAATTACACTTTGTGATAACCCAATAATAAAAGCAGTAAACTACAACTTTGGAACATGAAGCCCATAATAAAGCAGTAAATTACAACTTTGGAACATGAAGTCCATAATAAAGCAATAAATTACAACTTTGGAACATGAAGTCCATAATAAAGCAATAAATTACAACTTTGGAACATGAAGTCCATAATAAAGCAATAAATTACAACTTTGGAACATGAAGTCCTTTTACAAATTTTTACAAAATGACATCAGTAAAATAAAACTAAAAGCTAAAGATCAGTCAGAATCATCAGATGAAGGACCAAATACCAACTGTAACCGGAGCTTCTTGATCTTCTCCTCATAAAAGTCTTTCATCTCTTTCTTCTCAGCTACCAGTCGATCAATAACTTCCTTCTGCGGATTAGGAACAAGAGAAACGCTTACCGAACCTTCCTTCTTTCTCTTCCTTTCACTAGCATACTTCTTCAGTAAAGCATCCTTTTGACGAAGTTTCTCATCATGATCAATGAACCAGCCATCTTGAATAAAGAGTAAATCCTCCTTTTCCTTTAGTTGTCGAGTCAGGACCCGATTCTCATATTCAGACATATTATCCTTTTCTTTCCAAGCATCTCTCTCAGACTTCATCCTAGCCAGATTTCCTTGGTATTCTCCCATATTCTCGATGGGGATAACAACAGATGGTGGTGCAACGGTAGGGAATAAAGGTTTCTCAGGTTTATAGGGCATCTTGAGAGCACAAGCCCTAGCACGGACCCACTGTAGGTAAGGCTCCAAAGAAACGGCACCCCTATGTCCTAACATATCTCTCCCTTTCCTATGGATGTGGCGCCAAGCTCCTTCGATCTCCCTCTTAGCTGCCTGATGATCTTGTCCTTCTTGTAGAAAGAAACCACTCACATGGATGTTGTTTGGCTTATCTCTCATCGGGTATCCAAACTGACGGCGCGCGAGAACATGATTATAGTTAATCCCACCTTTCGTACCAAGAAGAAGCACGTTAGGAAAAGCACCACAGCTATCGATGATCTTCACGTCACAGTAAGCTCGATTATACCAATCAATGTCGAAATGAGTGAGAGCCATAATCTTTGGCGCCCATCGCGGCTCCTTCTCGAGATCCCAGAAAACATCAGACCCAGGTAGATGAGAAACATACCACTGATACAGCAACGGTGCACAACAAATAATCATCCCTCCTCGATAAGAGTTTCGAAGATGGATGGAGTAGTAGGTATCTCCTAGCAGCTTAGGGACCGGATTTCCAATCAAGAAAATTCTGATGGCGTTGATATCCACAAACTTATCAACGTTAGGGAACAAGAATAGACCATAAGCGAGTAAAGCAAACACGTCTTCAAAGGCAATAATATCTTTTATCTCAGCGAAATGACGAGCTTTCCTCAACAAAAACTGCGCAGACAAGCCTCGGATTCCCCCTTTTGTAGTCATGCTCTCCTCTATCTCTGACTTCTTCAAGTGGGTGATGGTCGCTATCTCGTGAGATTTGGGCTCCTCTTCTAATCCAGAAAAAGGAACACTGTCGGTGATCGGCAAACCAAGTATGTAGGAATACTCTTCTAAGGTGGGCATCAACTAGTAATCCGGAAAGGTGAAACATCGGTACAAAGGATCGTAGAATTGGACCAACGTATTGAGGATGCCTTCCTTCATCTTGCGCTTCATGAGAGGTATAATGGACCCATACTTTCTCTGAAAATCCGTCGGGTTCTCGATCTTAGGAATCAAACTCTTCAGTTCTTCAATCTCGGGCTCCTTAAAACTAAAACTTTGAGTGTTTCTCCTTCCAAATTCCATAATAGCTGAGATGTCTGCGAAAATCATTCCTAAGTTCCTTGAAAAACATGTTTTTTACAAAGATGTTGATGAATGCATGAATGAATGATAATGCAACAGTTACACACAAGTTCACAAACATGGGGTTCAAAGGTTCAACGTTTCGAGCATGGAGTCAAAAGGGTAAAGCCCACCCAAAGGTATGTACTAACGGTTCAATCACACCTGTAAGACAAGGTTCTAAGAGTTCTCAGAGTCTACATTCCTTCTTCGGATATTACCAACGTCTTGATTACTCAATAATTAGCAATATTCTCAAGAGAAACTCATCCGAGCGTAGCATCGCGTAACAACTACTTCCGAATTACTCTGTTATAGTCTCCGCGCTACACCTAAAAAGGCCAAGATGGGTTAGGGTTCTACGGTTCTCAATTTCTATGGCTCCTAGGTCGAAAATAATAATGTCTTCCCGATTACTCGGTAAACAAATATTAAGTTCAAGAGGGCCTTCCATTGAATGGGGGATCTCATGCCTCCTTCTTCGGGATTACTCCCTCAAAGTTAACATGACTGTACCGCCCGTCCTATTCCTTAAGTGTAACTTAATCCGGGTATAGGATTCGTCCTTTGCAAAAAACCCAAACAACCCCAATTTAAACACATAATCAAACAAATCAAATAATAATAAAACAGATAAGACAAATTAGGCTTAACCCACTTAGGGATGGACCAGCAAAAGGTCAATCTGTCCCCAGCAGAGTCGCCAATTCTGTAGCGATAAAAAATGTAGCGGGGTAAATCGGAGATCGAATTATTGATTAATTTGTCTCACAAAAGCAAGAGTCGCCACCGCGCTTTATTATTTCCAAGGGAAAAGGGAAAAGAGCGAAATAAAACCCTAAATATGCAATGTAAAATAATACTTTTTTAAAGTAATAAAAATACAAGGCGTTTTTGAAAAGAGATCTATGGTTCGGGGGTTGGTTATACAATGGGAAGGTATTAGCACCCAATGTATCTATAGTACTCTATAGGAACCTTTTGAAATATCTGTTTATTAAAATGTTCGTTTGATTAAAAATAAATTGTTTTGGCCGAAAAGGGGTACGGACGGGTTTTTGAAGATACGACGACCTAATGTCGAAGTTTTTTGTTTAAAAGGTATGAGTTTTGAAAAGATCGAATATTTGAGGAAAAATGGTCTTAAGTTTTAATGAGATGAAAAATATTCGCGTGATCGGACTTGAGGACATGAAGTCAACAAATTTAATTGTTTTTTCCTTGGATTTAGACGCAAACAGAATAATCACGTAAATACTGAATAATTAAACAGACAATTATGCAGATAGATAAGTGATGTACAACAATTAAATAAAAGACTAAATATGCGAACATGCATTTTTGTATTTTTTGTTTAATATTAATAACTCAAGAGAATTAATTAATGAAAAGATAAAATGTTTTAATTCTTAAATTCTATTTTTTTATATTTTTGTATTAGTATTAACTAAAGCGAGGGAAATAATTTAAAGAAAATAACATGTTTTTGATTTTAAATCATTTTTATTTTTTATATGTTTTTTAATATTTTTATTTTTTAGGTATTTTTGGTATTAATATAAAGTATTACTTAGTAAATAAATCTAAACTAAATTAAACTTTAAAAGTTATTTAACTAAACCTAATAAAAAAGATATTAAAATTACTAGATTAAACCTAATGTTAAACTAATAAAATGATCCAATTATTTAAAAATTGTTTTTTATTAAATTACATCTATTATTTAATTAAGTTTTACTAATTAACTAAATTAATAAAACTAAAAA
This sequence comes from Vicia faba, assembly GCA_948472305.1. Lineage (NCBI taxonomy): Eukaryota > Viridiplantae > Streptophyta > Magnoliopsida > Fabales > Fabaceae > Vicia > Vicia faba. The sequence goes on along the minus strand of OX451741.1, from coordinate 937,218,895 downwards.
AACTAAAGAAAACAAATAGAAGTCAAGAATCAAAAAGGGGGATAAAAATATAAACAAAGCAATGGGCCAAAGGGCTTAAGGGAGGCCTAAACAGAAAGCAACAGAAATAGGGGGGGCGTATGAGAAATTCGTAGGGTTTAGGCGTGGAAAAAGGGGTGAGGCCCAAACATTCTGACTTTGCTTAAGGGTTAAACATGTTTTAGTTTGTATTAGGGTTAGCAAAAGGTTTACAACACCGTTCATCCTCTCGTTCGCGCGTTCGTCTTCTTCGCCTTCTTCTTATCCCCTCGTCTCTGAGTCCCTTGCCACGGCCACCAGCAACCCCCACTTCTTCTTCCCTCCAACGACAGCATTATGGCGATCGATTCAAGGTACAACTCGTTTTCTATTTCGTTAGGGATTTTAAAAGGGTTTTGTTACGATTTTGCATGTTTGTGATTTTTTCATTTATTTGATTCTTACTCCAAATTGTTATTGTGATTTGAGGCATATGACAGAAAAAGAGGGGGAAAAGCTACCTGGAGACGGAGGAGGGAGGTTGGGGCGAGCTAGGAGGCCGGGGCGAGCGGGATGACACGCGTGATGCACGCTAGCTACTTGGTATCCCGGTACTCTATTTTTTCCTCTCTCTGCTAGCTTGTTACTGTTGTCCCTTTAATGGCCTATGATGAATGCTTGTGAGGCTTTGCTTCGAACATGCTAGTGTTGAAATATTGTTGACTAGCTTTCTTCTGCTTCCTTCTTGCCTTGCTACTGTATGCTTTTTGTTGGCTTTTGCTTTTGGTTATGGTTGATGGTATTTTGGCTGGCAGTAGGTTATGGTTATGCAGGTTAATGGTTTTTAAGCCATACTGGTTTTACTGGTGTATACAGGTTTGGAATGGTTTTAGGCCATGTTGGTTTGATGGTTTACGCAGGTTAATGGTTTAGGATGGTACAGGTTGATGGTTTAGGACATAAGGTTGGAGAGTTTGAAAAGGTTTTATTGTTTAGGCCATGGCTTTTACTGGTTTTATGTAGGTTTTATGTATACTGGTTTTGGTTTATCAGATTGAATAGGTTTTTGATATTGGACTTGGGACTTTTTGCCTTGGTTTGTATATGTTTGACAGCTTTTAGTGTTTGAAGGTTTTCGGTTTTGGAGGCTTCAAGCAGGTTATCAACTCTTGAATGTTTTAAGGAGTTTTTTGTGTTGTATATTTTGGCCTTCCCATCCCTAAAGTTTATGTTACAGGTTGTATGCATTGGTATCTTTCTTGATACTCTGCACCATACTGTTTTATCAGTTTTGTCCACATTCCTTTTTCATGTTTTCTTCTCTTACTGTATGCTGCTGCAGTTTGTTTTGTATCTCTTTCCTGCCTAAACCAAAACCTGTAAAACCAAACTTCTTTCTCTCGTCTCTCTCCTCAATACAATTTGACATAAAATGATGTTATGTTGTACTTGTTCTGAAATTGCATAGGCTGGAAAATGATGAGAAAAAAGGAAAATACATTGCTTGCATATGGTTTTTGAAACTGCATATTTCCTTTTGACTTCTGCATGGTACAGTGGAGCCTTATGTATTTGGCTTCTTCCATACTAGTTTACGTTGGACTTGGCTTTTGTTAAAAATGTGCATATGCTGTTTGTATTATGCTTTTGAAATATGCATGGGATTTGAAACATGCAGTTGGCTTTTTTAATTATGCAGTTTTGAAAACAAAATGAATTTGTGCATCTTTAAATTTGTGCATTCATTTTTGAAAATAAAATTTCATCCCTTTTTGTGAACCGGGAGAAATCTCGTGATTTGCAAAAAGGGTAAACTGATTCCAGCCGTTTGCTTTTAATGATGAACGCTAAACTTAATTTTTTTGCTTTTAATTATTTCTTTATTTCTGACTTTTTCTTTTAATTCTTTTGCAGGTAAAATTAAATGAGCAATCAAGAAGTATTGGATAGAAGATGAAGATTTAGAATTTAGGAAAAATAGTTTTTATTTTACTTTAAACTTTTTATGTAATTGTCATTATAAATACTTTGCACAATAGTATTTAAACAACAATTGTAATAAATAGAATAAAGTGAATAAAATTCTATTATTTTCCTAGTTAATTCTTTTTCTTTCTAATTATTTATTTATCGTTTATAATTCTTTAAATTATATAATAACTGAAAATCAATTTCAATTACTTAAATTCAGAATAATAAACAAATAAATAAACATCATTGACCAATTAATAACTTCAATTATTTACTTCATTATTTTTAATTCTTCTAAATTGTAATAACTGAAAATAAAATTTCAACTATTTAAACTTAGAACAATAAATAATTAAGTAAACATTGTTTGGTCAATTAATAAACTCCTTTTCAAATGTTTATTTCATTATTCATAAATCTTTAAATTATATAATAACTGAAAACAAATTCCAATTATTTAAATTTAGGATAATAAATAATTAATAAACATTGTTTTGATCAATTAATAAACCTCTTTTCAAATATTTATTTTATTATTTATAAATCTTTAAATTATATAATAACTGAAAATAAATTCCAATTATTTAAATTTAAGATAATAAATAATTAATAAACATTGTTTTAGCATTGGTCAATTAATAAATTTAGCATTCAAAAATAAACAGCTCTCGACTTGGAAAAGTTATGAATTTTTAAACTGCTTTGAAAATTGATAAAAATAGGTCAAAACCCCTGCAATGCAATGATGCAGATGGGAGATGGTATCTTAGGTCAAAATTTGGGGTACAACAGTTAGAAGTTGAACTTTGATCACAACTTTGATTGGAGGACTTTCTTTTGTTGAATGTCCTTCTACGAGAATCAAGATCACCATGTCAAGTGGGTCATGTCCCTTGACTCATGTTATAGTGCTTTGGTCTTTGACGACATTCGGTTAGAGGAAAATAAATCCTCTTGCCCCTTGATGGACGTCTGATTTATCATGTCTCTACATCGCAGGCCCTTGATATCCTTGAAATGGTTATCGAAAATGCTATGGTATGATGTCATGATGTTATGTACAAATGACCAAAGCAAACAAGTCTTTATGTACAAATAATCATATACACACAAAGCAGACAAGTCCTTAGGTTTACGCTTGCATGGAGTTTTATAGGTAAGTACCCTCTTGAAGTTTAGTTGGCTCAACCTGTCCTAGAAAGTAACCAGGTTCTAGGGGATCTCAATATCATTGATATTTATTCATTAGGCATTGTTTCAGCGCAAGCCTCTTTATTAGCAACCAAAATATCCCAAAAGTCAGATCTCAATGAGTGTAGCATCCAGTATCAACCAACTTCGGACTGCACCAAAGCCGGCTATCTCACGACTTCCTAATGGCCAAGTTGTTCAATTAAAGGTTCTAAGGTCAGTTAGTGTTTCATGACACCACACAGCGGCCTTGTATTCTCCTTGACTACTCAAGGGCTACCGGTACCAACAAATGTGTCACACTAACGTAGCTATCGCTTCAACCATGTCGGTATACCCCGCACAATTTCCACAATCTATTGCTACTTACCTAAAAGGTGCCCTAGATCCGGGTGTAGGATCTTTAACAATAACCCAAACAATGACCCATAATGTAAACCAAGCAAGTCAAACAAGGAAAGCATTATAAATGTGATATATCCCTAAGGTAACCCCACTATTAAGTTTCTCCCCAGCAGAGTCGCCAGTTCTGTAATACGGTGGGAGAACTGACTTGGTTGTTTTGTGTTTGATTACAATTATTGCGGATAGCAAGAGTCGCCAAGAACTTTTCTTTTATCCAATAAAGGAAAGGGTAAAAAGAACAGGAAAGGCCTTGGAGATGTTTCTTGAGTTCAGGGGGTAGGTTATGAAAAGGGAAGGTATTAGCACCCTTTTCATCCATAGTTATCTACGGGCTCTTAGTTTCTTGCTAGATCAAAAAAATTCTTTTTTGAAGATGTGCTTTATGATGGGTGTAAGTTTGAAAATATTTTGAAAACGCCTTAGTTTCGACAAACTTTGTAATGATTCTTGTCTCTATAAGAATGCATACAAAGTATTGGTTTAGAAAATAGTTCAAAGAGATGTTTGTTTTTTTGAAAGATGTTTTGAAAGTGTATGTGTGGAAATGGTTTTAATTTGCGAGAAAGCAACTACGAGCGTCCTACCTACTCAAAAGGTCTATGTTCTTTTCCTCCTCATTTAGATGTTGCTATCTTACCATTGATTGGTAAGAAGCTCCATCGTTGGATGTGAAGGGATGGGCGTGGGTCAATCGTGTAGTCATAGAAGGCAACTTATGAGACATTTTAGCAATTTTCGTAAGGGACTAGATCGTTTACTGAAGGCAACATCGAGTGACATCGAGGGACTACGATCTTTTTATCGAGGGTCTTTGCTAAAATGCCCATATTCGAGGGACATGACTATTTTACGAGGCAACAAGTGAGATTACCCTATAGGTGCATGTGTGTGAGTAGTGTGTTTGATTGCATGCATTTTTGTCTTAGATTAGGGTTGTCTACTTGTTGATTTTAACTCTTGCAATACACACCCTAATTATTATCATTTTATATAAAAGTGGTAAATTGCGGAAAAATAAATGTCCTACGCTATTACATATTTTGGGGATGGGGTATATAAATTTGCAAATGGGAGGTAGAAAGCAATAAAAGTCTTAATTATTACAATCATATTGAATAGCAATAAAATATATAGAAAAATATTTATAAAAAAACAAAAATAGTGCAAAAGAGAGAGAGAGAAAGAAATCCTGGATCGAAGTATGTATCCTTCGATTCACACCCCTTTTGTTTTCTTGGGCTTGCAACCAGTGTGTATTGAAGCCTGCGTCCTTTGATTCACGCACCTTTTTTCTGTTTGGGGTTGTGAAGTAATATGGGTAAAATCCTAAGGCTTCAATTCACACAACCTTTTTTTCTTTCGTTTGAGACTATGAAGCAGTATAAGGCGAAACCACGCTAATTTTGTTTTATGGTCTATACAAGTTAGTTCTTAACATGTATTTGGGAAAGAAAAAAAATAAACGAAAGGGTAGAAACGAAAAGTAAACAAAAGATTATTTACATGCTTGAAACGAAAGGTTTAAAGTCAGGAAGACTTACCTTGAATCTGGAGTTGGTGTTTTTGGACTTTGAGTTGCTGCCCTGTATATCCTTGAATTCGAAGGAAGGAAGGAACCTGAGTTCGAAGGATAGGGAAATTGGGATCCGAAAAAGAGATCAATCAGAGGTGTTGTATTTCTTTGTTTCTGGATTCGTAAGAAAAGAAGTGTTATGTTTCTTTGGTTCTGGGTTCAAGAGCGTTTAAGTGATCTCTTCTCTCTTTTCCTTGCCAACAAATTTCTCTCCAGCCACTAAAAAGCCACCCCTAGATGTGTTGTGAAACATCTTATTTATAGAAGAGTTAGGATGAGATTTTGGGGGGAAAACAAATGAAATTTGAACATTTTGGGTATGCTGTTTTCATAGCTTTCGAAATGCAGCTCTCATATGCTAGTTTGGTGCAAATTAGGAGCAGCAGAGCAGGACTGCTTTGCAGCAGTTTTGGAGTGTTGTGATAGCTTGGTGCAGAACTGTTTCATAGCAGTACAATAGACTTGGGCTTGGCAGCATATAGGACTTTGTTCAGCAGCCTTCAACCAGACTCATCAAAAGACAAAATAATACTTGTTCCCACCAATTGTGTGTTCTTCGAATGGACCTATTATATGTCCTTCAAATGGACCAATTAAATATTCTTCGAATGGACCATATTGTATGTCCTTCGAATGAACCATATTATAGGTTCTTCGAATCCATAAAATTCATGTTCTTCGAATTGTATCAAATATGTCTTATATTCATGCTCTTTGAATGGTCCTTATGTATGTTCTTCGAATCCACCAGTTGTGTGTCATAGTGTAGAAACTATGTATGTTGAAGGGTTTAAAGGTGGAATTGAAGCAAGCATGAAGGAAGCCAAAGTCATGTGGATGCTAGCATGAGGGAACCCCTTGCCCTGTGGATGCTAGCAGGAAAGAAGCCATTGCCTTGTGGATGCTAGCATGAGGGAAGCCATTGCCTTGTGCTTTCTAGCATTAGGGAAGCCATTGCCTTGTGAATCGAAGCAAGCGTGAAGATAAACAATGCTCAGTCGAAGCTTTATGAAATCGAAGCAAACATGCAGTTAGCCAAAATCCAGTCGAAGCTTGGGAAATCGAAGCAATCATGAAGGAGGCCAAAAGTCCAGTCGAAGCTTGGGAAATCGAAGCAAGCTTAAAGGAATCCAAAGTCTAATCGAAGCTTTGTGAATCGAAGTAAGCTTGTTTATCTCCAATTTTGATGCTTGAAATTCTAATGTGATCCATGGAACCTATATGGGGCATTAAAAATCCAATTGTATTTGTGCAAATTTAAACTTTTGAAAATCCTTGTTAGAAAAGTCTTGAAAAAAAGGAGAGAGCAAATTTTGGGGTACAACAACACCCATACAACATCACTTTCACCTTGGACAGAGTGAAAGACTTTTGAAAAGACAAAACAAAAACAAATTACTTTGAAATGTAAATTCAAGAAGGAACATCAACAGTGATCCAATTCTTAATTATGACTCCATGTATCACAAAGTTTGGCATCTTCAGCGCTGGCTCATATTCGAGAATAGCGTTGATCTTTCGAGTAGTCGGATGGAGATATCCTACACTGTGAAAGATGTATTGATATTTACTCAAAGGGGACTTTGGCTTCACAACTTTATTCTTCATGGAGAAACCCATTGTGGTCCCATTCTTTTTCACAGGTTGATTAATAACCTGCCCCCACAACTTGCTAGGGCCCTTCTGCACTACTTGTTACACATCTTTAAATGATGTGATAGAATCTTCATTCTTCCTTATATTATCAATAGACAAAGCTTGAAACTAATTTCGAACAGTGGCTTCATCAATTTCTACAATGCTAAAGGAAGATAAATGAGATATCAACAGAGCTTTCTCACTGTTCACAATAACTGCCTTTTCTTCATGGACAAATTTCAGTTTCTGATGCAAGGTTGAAGTAACAAATCCTGCTTCATGGATCTAGGGTCGTCCCAATAAACAGCTATAGGATGGGACAATATCCATAACCTGAAAGGTGATTTGGAATAAGTACGGACCTATGTGAATAGGTAAATTCACCTTCCCAATTACATATTTTCTCGAACCATCAAAAGCTTTTACTATAATGCCACTAGGGCGCATAGGAGTTCCCTGGTATTTGAGCTTCATGAAAGTGCTTCTTGGTATGACATTCAAAGCATATCCAATGTCTATAAGCACATTGTACAAAGAGTCATTCTTATGATTCATAGATATATGCAGAGCCATGTTATGGTTTCTCCCTTCATCGGGCAATTCCTCATCAAAAAAGTTCAGATTGCTACAAAATATAATATTCCCCACAACACCGTTGAACTGATCTAGAGACACATCCATTTCAAAAAAAGCATAATCCAACACCTTCATCAGAGATTCCCGATGAGCATAAGATTTCATCAACAAGGCTAAAATGGAAATCTTAGATAGAGTTTGCAACAACTGATCCACAATCTTGTAATCACTCATCTTGATTATTTTCAACAGATCATCAACACCTTTTACAAGGAGGTGCCACTAGATTCTCCTACCTCTTTCTTAGTTTTAGCATTCTCAACAACCTTCTTACCAGAATTAATATCTCCTTGAAAGGTAAGGGCAAAGACACGACCACTACAAGTTACCCGACTAGCTTCAGCAATATTCTCAACATGGGACAAAGGTTGGATAGGAATTTCCACACCATCTTCCAGGATAGTTTCATTGTACTTATAAGGTACAAGTTTATTTGATTCATATGGTATAGGACCAGGTAGACAAATAACTACGGGAGAAACAGTAGGCTTGATATGGTATGCAATCTCTACAAGAGCGAGAATATCAAAATGTGGCACAATGACATTCACCACTGATTCTTCAGAATACTCAGGAATCACAAACTTGTCATAAAACATACTTTCATCATAGAAAACATTTATCAACAGAAACATACTCATCATCTGACATGGCCCCAACAGAGTAGTCTTTATTCATATTAACTTCATTATAATCATCTCTGTTTCCTGTGACTCTGATAGTACCTTTGTCTAAAAAAGTAACTTGTGATACGGTGGCAAAACCGACTGTTAATATTGGTTTGTGTTTTGTATTCGCAAATGTCGCGGTAAGCAAGAGTCGCCACCGACTTTTCTTTTATCCAACAAAGGAAAGGGTGAAAAGAACAGAAAAATACCTTTTTTCCGAGATTTCTGAGTAAGGGGGTAGATTATGGAAAGGGAAGGTGTTAGAACCCTTTCCATCCATGGTTTTCCATGGGCTCTTAGGTACTTGCTCATTTTTGAAAATTGCTTTCGTGTTTGTGTGAAAAAGTTTTGAAAATGCCTTAGTGTGGCGATTCACTTTATGGTAACTCTTGTATCAGTCCTCAAGAGTGTGATAAAGCGTTTTGAAAACTTTGTTTGAAAAGTGATTGAAAATGTGGTGTGAAAATTTGTTTGAGCAAGTACCTAACAGTTCTCTACCTACTCAAAAAAAAGACTGTTCTTTTCCTCATATCCTTTAGACCGTGTTATCCTACTATTTGTGAATAGGTAACCCTAGTCGTTGGATGTTGAGGGACTATCGAAAGGGACGTAATGGTCATTGAAGGAAACATGTAAGGATACATTAGCATTTTGAAGGGACTATCATCATAATATCATTTCTCGTAGGCAACTCGAGGGACATTTAGGGACTATGATCTTTATGATGACTTTAAATTGAGGGTCTTTGCTAAGAGTTTCCTTGCGTTCGAGGGACATGACCATTTTCGAAGGCAACCAAAGTGGGAAATAGCCTAGGGGTGCAAGTGTGCAAAAGTGTGTTTTTTCAGATATATTTATCTTGAATTTAGTGATCTACTGATTGATTGATTAATCATACATGCCTACGTTGCTAGCAATTTATATACAGGCATATAAAATATAAAAGCGAGAAATAAAGGTTCTACGTTATTACAAGGCTTTGGTGTAGATACATAAATAATTATTGAAAAATAAAGTGCGAAAATAAAATCCTAATTAAGTTATTACAAACTGGGTACAGTTACATAATTAACAAAAAAAAAGGTTAAAATAAATAAACGAGCATGAATTGAAAATGCGTCTAAAATCCTAAATGAAAGGAATTTTTTATTTGTTTTTAATATGAAAAGAAATTTAATTAAAAAAATCCTAAGTCTATTCAATTTTAGTTTTTAAGAAAATATTAAAATAATTAATTAATTAATTGACAAAATAAATTTAATTTAAAAACTAAACCTAATGTCTTTTGGGGTTTTTCTTCTTAATGATAATTAAAGCTTAGAAGGAGTAAAAGAAAGGAAACCTAATTGAAAGGCCAAAAAGGATATGAAACGAAAGGAATGGACTCTGGGAAGTAAGGCCTAGATCGAAGAGGCTTGGATTGCTCTTCGATCCAGAGGGCTGATCGAAGATGCCTGCGAGACTGCACGTTCGGGGCATTCGATCTTGATGAGACATCCTTCGATCTAGAATTCTGCAAGGAAGTTTGTTAGAAAAAACACAAAATATATGACCTGGGTATTGAACCCAGGTCCTTTTTGCTGCAGCACCTCTTCCTCACCAACCTGGTCAAAAGATATCTATTGGTACAGACGAAACGGCAATACTATGTTAGAAATAAAAACACAGTATTTAACTTAAACATCGAATTTGCGTGCTCAGTGGCCCCCTATGGTGTTAACCCATTGAAAACGAACTACAGCTGTAAAAATCGAAGGTAAGCTCAGATTGTGCCCCAACAATGACATGATCTCAATCATGCACCTTTGCTCACATGTAGCACACTCAAACAAACATGAACATTAGCAGCAGTATGTATATATGTTTGACATGAATTTAAATCATATTTAACAAGTTTGAGATCAAAGGAAAAATTATCAACAGGGGGATTGTATGAGGGATGCTTCTGCGTGAATCCCAAGAACACGATTCAGGTGTTAGTCTAGACGGAGGCTGTGTGCAAAACCGGCTTTGAGTTTGATAATCCTTGGAAACTTTGTGAAACTTTATGGAATCTCGTGGGATAGGCAGCATTTTCTTCTAAAGCAACCTCCGTGCATTTTTTCGTCCTTTTTTCTCTGAGAGCATGAGGTTTATATACACAAAGGAATTTAGGTCAATATTTTTGTATAAAATCTTGGCCCATTATGATGAAGAGATTTGATTTGATTTCTTCATAAATACTTGCTATATTTGATTCAATCACATGCCAATCTATTTTCATGCGTTACTGCCAGCCTGTCATGAGTTCTTTGGGCCTCCAATATGATGAAAATCGAAAAGTGACTTGCCCCTGCAGATCCACTTCCCTTCGATTTTGCTATCTTCGAAGGCTCTAAGTTCCAGTTCGAATTACTCCAGCTTCGATTACATAGCCCCTTCGATTGAGCCCCCCTCTGCTTTGATTGCTTGATTTAAAAAGAATCACCCTGGTCGAATCAGCTCTTGTGGGGCTGGGAGCAAACAACGCAAGAATCTGGCCTTTAACTTAGGAATTGAGTCCACAATCAACATTGGATTCTTGCTATATTTGCAAGGAAAATATGCCATTTTGAACTTTGGCTGAACCTGGACAGGTTAGGATATGTGTTTTTGCTTAGTCATGTCAGCCTACTTCATTCTTTCGAATCTGCCTTCTTTGCCAGCTTCAAAGTCCAATTCGAATCCATTCAGAACATTCCCTATTAGACAGCTTCGACCAGCCCTTGGCCTTGTGATGAGTCTAAGTTCTGATTCAAAGTGCTCAGAACTTCCTTCATTATAGCATCTTAGATTAAGACAAACTCTGCACTGAAATGCCATTCAAAGGTCATTTCATTTTGATGTTCTTATTGAGGGAAACTCTGAAGTTCCATTTGAATGACACGTTGAAGTTCTAGTCTAAGGACCTTTTGGAATGCCAATCGAAGGGCCTTTGTCCATATACCAATTGAAGGGTACTTGTTAAAATGCCAATTTAAGGACACAGTTACAATGCCGATTGAAAGGTGCTTGTTAAAATGCCAGTCAAAAGACACTGTTACAATGCCGATTGAAAGGTGCTTGTTAAAATGCCAATCGAAAGGCCTTGTTAACAGGCCAATTGAAGGGTGCTTTATCCATGCCAATCGAAGGGCGTTGGGTAGATGTCAATCAAAAATCATTTGGGAGATGCCAATCGAAGGAAACTTAAAAACATCACTCACAATGTTTACTTTTTCTCTAGGCAAAGGTTTGTGACAAACCATGTAGGAGGAAATCTTGGAAAAACCTGAGAGGGAAAATTTTGGGGTACAACAGCTACCCCTGTTCAATCTTCTTAAACCTGAGGATGTAGATTGGCTAGTCTAACTTTCGTTATCGGAAGGTGGAAGATGATTGAACACTAGAGTGCCCAGAAATTTGCACTCGTTTGAGATGATACTTGACTGTGTAGATAGTATTGGGAATGGGCTTATAGATTCCATTTGGAAAAGATGATGGAAGATCGTCGGAGATAGGATTAAATATTCCATCAGAATGTGATAGAGAGTCGTCGAAGATGGGCTTAAAGATGCCATCTAGAACAATGATGATTTCATGAGATACCCCTTTGTGGGAATTCCTTCTCTTGCTGTTAGAGAGGACTCCGCTGAGGAATGTTGGTCTCTGTCTTGGAACATAGAGTTTTAGGAGCTGCAGTTGTTCATTACTCTACTGGGGGGTCATCACTTGATTGAAGAGACGGAAGTGAACTGTTGTCTAGTCAGGATCCAAGCTTTACAGTGGCTTGTTGAGGATAATAAGGCTAACTGTTATATGGTCGTGCTCCAGGCTTCACATCGACTTACTGGGGAGATGAGATTAAACTGTTATCTGGTCAGGATCCAGGCTTCACAGTGTCTTGAATTGTTGATTGACTATTATCAGGTCAGTTTCCGGATTTCATAGCTTCTTTAACTGGAATAGAAATCTTAGTATCGATTTGACTGAACTAGGAGAAGGCCTTGAATTAGCTTTGACTGGCATAGTAATCAGGAGAATCTTAGTATCGATTCAACTGACCAAAACAAAAGTCTTGGAGTATCTTCAACTGGCATAGTAATCAGAGAGATCTTAGTGTCGACATGTCTGATCCAGGAAAATCTTGGGCTAACTTTGACTGACATAGTAATCAGGAGAATCTTAGTATCGATTCAATTGACCCAGGAGAAAGTCTTGGAACTTCTTCCACTGGAATGGTAATCAGAGAGATCTTAGTGTCGACCTGTCTGACCTAGGGAAAATCTTGGGTTAACTTTGACTGGCATGGTAATCAGGAGAATCTTAGTATCAATTCAATTGACCTAGACGAAAGTCTTGGAACTTCTTCCACTGGAATGGTAATCAGAGAGATATTAGTGTCAACCTGTCTGACCCAGGGAAAATATTGTGTTCACTTTGACTGGCATGGTAATCAGGAGAATCTTAGTATCGATTCAACTGACCCAGACGAAAGTCTTGGAACTTCTTCCACTAGATTGGTAATCAGAGAGATCTTAGTGTCGACCTGTCTTACCCAGGGAAAATCTTATTTTAACTTTGACTGGAATAGTAATCAGGAGAATCTTAGTATCGATTCAACTAACCCAAACGAAAGTCTTGGAACTTCTTCCACTGGAACGGTAATCAGAGAGATCTTAGTGTCGACCTGTCTGACCCATGGAAAATCTTGTGGGGACATCTTTCTGAGGAAAATCCTGGAATAGCCATTTATTAAACGTAGCTTGTTGATTTGATCTTTTCCCTGAAAGGTAAAGAGTTAGTCGTATGCAATGTCATGATGTATGAAATGCATTGTGGTGATGTTCTCAAAATAAATGTGATTATATTGTATGCAATATGTATGTGCATGCCATTATGTATGAATATGGGATGCTATATCGGTATTTCTTAGTCAGGGAAAATAAATCCCCGACTGATGCTGAAGAGTATTGGGAAGTTGAATTCTTCATTTCTGCTGGGGATGGTGAATGGAGATGACTATGCTGGGGATTTACTCCTTTCTGTTTGTGAATGTTCTGTCGGGGGGAGACTCTGCCTGAGAATAAATTTGCGGGAGAATAACTATGTTTACGAGAGGATATGCCTTGCTGGAAGATTTTGACAATTCAGAGAAATAAACTCCACTGGGGATGAACTTCCGTAGCTGGAGGAATAAACTATGTTGGGGATTGAACTTCCGTATTCAGAGAATTAAACTCTACTTGGGAGGAGATTCCGCAGTCATAGAAATAAACTTTGCTTGGGAGAAAGCTTTATAAACCGTTTGCGATTATAAAACTCGGCTGGGGAATATAGATATTGGTTCTCTAAATGAACTTTGCTGGGGAAAGTAACTCCTGTTTGGGGAAGCAGAGATTAAAAATTTTGGTTGCCTCTACTCTGTGGGGAACATAGACGTCACAGGGGCATATGTAATGATTACTTTGTCTCAAAACTGTCTCTGCCCCTATACCTGCTGGAAGGTGTAACTTGTCGAGATTGAAATGGTTTTATAGACTTTGCCTCGTTCCTTAGGTCATGAGCAATTATCCTTCTGTTTCTTATACAAATATTTGTGAATAGCAATTATATTCAAATGCATATGTCAAGAATAATTCATTGGATGTTTTTTCAAAACAAACAGGAAAGAGGAAAAAAGAAAAGCAAACAGTTTTGTACTTCCAAAGAAACGATTTGTATTGATTTCTGAAGTGTGCCTATAACAGGAGTTGTGTACAAAGAGGCTGGCGTTCTAGTAAGAGAACTCCTCCGTGAGACTGAAGACTATACAAAGTAGTGTACAAAGAGAATAACACAGCTATGTGTAATAATCCCATTGAGTTTCAATTCGGCTATTGCCGCTATGTCTTCGAGCGTCTCATCACTTTGCTACTTGTCCAAAGCTGACTGGATTGATCGGTGCCGTTTGAGCTTGATAGTTGTTACTGATGTCTAGTTGCAAGGTGATCCAATGGGACATATTGATACACTTACAATCCCTAACTTTTTCCTGGACCGCCCTTTCGGGTTTTTAGTCCACCGGGATACCCTTTTTTGCCCAAGCCACCTTTTCAGATTTTCGACTTGCCGGGTGTATAGATATTTTTTTGTTTTCATCCTTAATTTTTGCCGAAACCCTTTTGGTTCGCTGGGATGCCCTTATTTTTGCCTCGTCCAGTCAACCTAGCGGGTCGTTATTCATGCGTAGTATTTTTTTTCACTATGTCCGTATTAACAGGGTGAAGAAGGTCATCACCATCCATGGTGGTCAAAATCATGGCTCCTCCTGAAAATAAGCTTTTGATCACAAATGGCCCTTCGTATGTGGGAGTCCATTTTCCCCTAGGATCACCTTGCGGCAATATGATGCACTTGATCACTAGATCCCCGACTTGATATACTTGGCGTCTGACCTTTTTGTTGAAAGTCTTGATCGTCCGTTTTTTATACATTTGACCATGACAAACAGCAGTAAGCCTTTTCTTATCAATCAAATTCAGTTGATCAAGTCGAGTCTGGATCCAATCGTCTTCATTCAAACTTGCATCCTTCATGATCCTCAGAGAATAGATCTGGGCCTCAATGGGTAGGACAACCTCCATACCATATACCAGAGAGTAGGGCGTTGCCCCTGTCGACGTTCGTGCGGAGGTGCGGTACCCATGAAGAGCAAATGGTAACATCTCATGCCAGTCTTTGTATGTCATTGTCATCTTCTGTATGATTTTCTTAATGTTCTTGTTAGCAGCCGCCACAGTACCATTCATCTTCGATCGATAAGGGGAAGAATTATGATGCTGGATCTTGAACTGTTTACAGAGTTCGGTGAACATCGTATTGTTGAGATTCATACCATTTTCAGTGATGATTCTCTCTGGCACACCGTACCGACAAATCAGGTTATGTTTGATAAATCACGCCACAATGTTCTTGGTAATAGTAGCAAAAGAGGAAGCTTCAACCCACTTCGTGAAATAATCAATGGCCACCAGGATGAAGCGATGCCCATTGGAAACGGTAGGTATAATCTCTCTGATCATGCCAATGCCCCACATTACAAAGGGCCAAGGAGCCGTCAAGACGTTCAAAGGAACCGGACGTACATGCACCTTATCAGCATATATCTGGCGTTTGTGACAAGTTCGGGAGTGCTGATAGTAGTCTGCTTCCATAGTGGACCAATAGTATCCTGCCCGTAGAATCTTTTAAGCCATGGTATGTCCACTAGAATGGGTTCCAAAGGTGCCTTCATGTAAATATGTCATAATCCTCTCTGCTTCGCCCTTGTCTATGCACCGAAGTAAAGTAGAGTCATGGTTGCGCTTATAGAGGATTCTATTACTGAGGAAGAACTTTGCGGCAAACCTTCTCAGAAACTTCTTATCATTGACAGATGCCCTCTCGGGATATTCTTGAACCTCGAGATACCTTTTCACTTCATGAAACCAAGGTTTGTCTGATACTCCTTAAGTTTCGATCTCGTAGCAGTATGCTGGTTCATCCAACCTCTCGTTGGTATTTCGGGGAGCCTCATTGTCCCACTTGACCTTGAACATAGATGACATGGTAGCTAGCGCGTCCGCTAACTGGTTCTCTTCTCGTGGAAAATTTTCAAAGGTTACCTCTTCAAAGTGTGGAAGAAATGCCAGCACGTGCTCTTTGTACGGGATGAGATTTGGTTGCTTCGTGTCCCACTCCCCTTTGATTTGACTTATTACCAAGTCTAAGTCTCCGAAAACACTCAAGAACTTGATCCTCAGATCAGTAGCAGCTTTGAGACCCATGATGCATGCTTCATACTCCGCCATATTGTTGGTACAGTTGAAACATAATACGGCGGTTAAAGGAGTATGACAACCTTTGGGAGATATAATTACAGCACCAATGTCATTGCCGAGTGCGTTCGAGGCTCCATCAAAAACCATAATCCATTGGGATCCTTCTTCAGGTCCTTTATCCGGTCCAGGTTTTTCATAGTCAGTAACTAGCATAATATTCACGTCCGGAAACTCAAAATTCATGGACTGGTAGTTATCCACGGCCTGATGAGCCAAATGATCAGCTAGTACACTTCCCTTGATTGCTTTCTGGGTTGTGTATTAGATATCATATTCTGTCAAGATCATTTTCCATCTTGCTATTCTTCCGGAGAGGGCAGGCTTCTCGAAGATGTACTTGATCGGATCCATCTTAGATATCAGCAAAGTAGTGTGGGTCAACATATATTGTCTCAGTCGGCGAGCAGCCCATGCCAAAGCACAACAAGTTTTCTCGAGCAGTGAGTATCTTGTTTCACAGTCGGTAAACTTTTTGCTAAGGTAGTATATTGCATGCTCTTTTCGACCAGACTCGTCATGCTGCCCCAGCACACACCCATTGAATTATCTAACACTGTTAAGTATATTATTAGAGGTCTTCCTTCAATCGGAGGCATCAGAATTGGTGGTTCTTGAAGGTATTCGTTGATTCTTTCGAAGGAAGTCTGGCATTCGTCATTCCATTTTACCACTTGATCTTTCTTCAGGAGCTTGAAGATTGGCTCACAAGTAGCACTTAAATGGGAAATGAACCTAACAATGTAATTTAGTCGTTCCAAAAAGCCTCTGACCTCCTTCTCAGTGCGAGGAGCCGACATTTCTTGTATAGCCTTCACTTTTGCAGGGTCTACCTGAATGCCCTTGTCACTGACAATGAAACCTAACAGTTTGACCTCACTCGGAAAGTGCACTTGTTTGGATTCAACCTCATCTTGTACGTCTTCAACCTATCAAACAACTTTTGTAAATGATCAAGGTGTTCTTCCTCCGTTTGAGACCTGGCTATCATGTCATCTACATATACCTCTATCTCATGGTGAATCATGTCATGAAACAAGGCGACCATGGCTCGCTGATAGGTTTGCCCAGCATTATTTAATCCAAATGGCATCACTTTGTAGCAGAAAATGCCCCATTGCATGACGAAGGTTGTCTTCTCCATATCTTCAGGTGCCATCTTGATCTGATTGTAATCAGAGAAACCATCCATGAAGGAAAAGATCTTGTGTTATGCGGTATTGTCAACCAGAACATCAATGTGGGGGAGCAGAAAGTCATCTTTGGGGCTCGCCCTTTTCAAATCTCTATAGTCCACACACATTCGTACCTTGTCGTCTTTTTTAGGCACCGGAACTACATTGGCAACCCATTGGGGATAAGAGGTGACGGCTAAGAAACCAGCGTTGGACTACTTCATAACCTCTGCTTTAATCTTCTCTGACATTTCAGGGCGTATGCGAAGGACCTTCTACTTTACCGGAGGGAAATCTTCTTTAGTTGGCAGACGGTGAACCACAATATTTGTATCCAGTCCTGGCATGTCTTCATATGACCAGGAAAAGATCTCGACATAGTCATGCAACATTTGTATCAACCGCTGTTTAACATTAAGCCCCAAATTTGTGCCGATCTTGACTTTTGTTTGTCTACCTCTATGCCCAATTTTATTGTCTCAACTGGCTCTTCATGAGGATGTATAGCCCTCTCTTCCTGCTGTAACATCCTACCAAGTTCTCCAGATACTTCACAATCTTCCTCACCTTTATCCTCGGTTTGATTGATAGGATTTTAAAAGTCATAACTGGAAATAGCAGAACTGTTATCAATGGGATCCATAGTGGATATGGATCTGCAGTTTGATACTTGAGTGTGTGTAAGAGCATATCTGTATAGGCAAAGTAAAAGTAGAAAAGAAAAACAGAGAGCGCAAAATTTGTATGCATAAACGTCCAATTCTTTATAAATGCCATATGATAATAGAACATGATAACCCTCACAAATAAACCGATGTGCCTCGGGTAAGACACACGGCCATAAAGTTATTTTTTTATTACATATCCAAAAAAACAAGAAAGAAAATTACTTCTGAACAAAAGTAATCGGTACAAAATCCTTTTTTGTCCAGTTACTGGGTCCATCGTTGGTAGTAGGGAAGATCCAGCTGTCCATGTCATTGTCACTGTCTCCGTCTTCTAAAGCATTGACCCCATGATTGTTGGTGTGTAGGGGAGGTCTTCCAGCACGAGCACGTCGAACAGCCCTTTGAGCCCCTGAAGAGAAACCCAAACCAAATTTGTCAGACTTGTACAGAATATCAGGGAGTTGACCCCAGATGGTAGACCCACCTTCTTCGACAACCTCCTTTGCATCCTTGAGAGAAGCCATCTTCAAGGGAGGTTTTGTGATCTTTGGCATATTGGTAACAATTTTAGTTGTAGCCAGAGTCTGAGGTACCTCTTCGAAATTTTGGCATGAAGTCTCGATGAACTCACCATCCATTTCCACATATATGAAGGAATTCATGTGACTGGCCATGTATTCTTCTTCGTCGTGTACAGTGACAATTCTCCCTTTGACCGGGTATTTCATCATCTGATGGAGAGTGGATGTAACAGCTCCAACCCCATGTATCCAAGGGCGGTCCAACAAACAAGAATAAGATGGTCTGATATCCATTACATAGAAGGTAGAGTTGAAAGTCTGAGAACCAACCTTGATAGGGACGTCCACCTCCCCGTGCACCATTCTCTTTGAACTGTCAAAAGCCCTCACCACAATATTGTGAGCTTCAAGGTTAAACCTTCACAGCCTAGTCTATCTAGAGCATTTATAAGCAACACATTTAATGATGAACCAGTATCTACTAGGACATGGGCCAAAGTAGTGCCCTTGCATTCGATAGAGACATGCAACGCATCATTGTGCTTCCTCCCTCTAGGAGTCAAATCAGAACCAGAAAAGCCCAAACCATTATCAGCCGTCAAACTAGCCACACAATCTTCGAATTGGTCAGCCGAGGTTTCCTGGGGCACATGGGAGGTTTTCAGGAATTTTACCAAAGCCTTCGCATGAGCTTTAGAGCATAACAGCAAGGCTAGCATAGAGATCTTTGAAGGAATCTGCCCAGCTGTTTGACAACGTTGTAGTCGCTTTTTTAATAATTTTCAAAATCTCTTCCATTTCTTTCTTTGAAGCCTCTGGGATAGATACCGAATGCGCCTTCGTTTGGACAGGCTCAACCAATATGTCTTTGCCCCGAGTCTTGATCGACTCGGTGATATGGGTGTCAGCAGGGGTAATCACATGGATTGTAGTAGTAGTATTAGCAGGAATGAAAGTAGGAATGATCAAAGGACCAGTAACAGCTTTCGGAGGAGAAATATCAGGGGAAAACACTCTTCCACTTGTTTTTATTTTGTTGGTTCCAACAATGTTGACAATGTCGGGATCAGCATTCTCAGAAGCCTGGTCTTCAACAGTCAGCCAATCTTGCTTGACGTTGTGGTGGTAGACGTCGCCTCCATAGTTTCGAGGAACAGTTTTTTCTGAGAAGTATGGGATTGTCCCTTGCGTAGTAGTTATCAGCGAAGTAACCTTCGGAACATATGTAATCCTGACGGGTATTTTGGTGGAGACCCTGGGAAGATTGGCGGAAATGGTTATTATTGAAACTTCTTTGCAAGAAATGGTTGGGACGGGATTCTTCTCAAATAAAATCTCTCTATCATCCATCAGGTGATGAACACCTGCCTTCAACAAATGGCAACCGGTCGGTAGAGATAAACATAAGTGGCAACCTTTTCCACTGCCCGGAAATAAATCGGCCTTCAATAAGTTCCACTTAACGGTCATAAGAGGAGTAACAAGCTCTTCAATAGTAGTAACAAACATATCATCTTCAATAACGTTAACACCACGGTCGTGCTTGGGCATAGGAGCAGTGATAGCAATTGGAATTTCATGGGTGTCAAACTCAATTTCCTTCGCCTCGATAAGGTCTTGTACCCTATTTTTCAAAGCCCAACAGTCGTTTGTATCATGACCTGGACTTTTCGAATGATAAGCACAACGGGCATTTGGATTGTAGCGGGGAGAGGTAGTGTTGAGATTCTTTGGTGCTTCCCGCAAGGTTACCATATTAGATTTCAACAAATAAGGCAAAACTTTGGATAAAGTCATGTTTATCCGGGTGAACTGTCTTATCGGCCTTTCTCTTCTCGGTTGATTATTCCTCCTTTGATTGTACACATCACTAACCTCTTTCTTCCCAGCAAATGGCTTCCTTACTGCACTGGAGGATGCACTCTTTTAGATCTTACCACTCTTAATTCCAGCTTCCACTCTTTCCCCTATCAAGATTAATTCAGTAAAATCGGTCGAGGAACTTCCAATTAGGTGATTAAAGAATGGACCAGACAGGGTACCCAGAAACATATCCACTAGCTCCCTATCAGACAGGGGAGATTGGACTCTTCCTGCTAAGTCCCTCCACTTATGAGCGTAGTCTTTGAAGCCCGCGCTCGAACCCATAGCCATACTTTGGAGTTGAGTACGGGTGGGAGCAAGGTCTGTGTTGTACTGATACTACTTATAGAAAGTAGCGGCCAGGTCTTCCCAATTATGGATGTTGGTCCTTTCCAGCTAATAGAACCAATCTAACTGAGTTCCGAATAGACTATCCTGAAAGAAGTGGACCCATAAGTCTCTATCAGCAGTGTGAGACTGTATATTTCTCACATAGGATCGGAGGTGCATCTTGGGACATGAAACTCCGTCGTACTTTGAAAACACTGGCACCTTGAACTTTGGCAGAATGACAATCCCGGACACCAAACCTAGTTCTTCAAAGTCCAGCCCAGGCACTTTCTGAATCTCCATTGCACTCAGACGCTCTTCCAGCTGTTTGTACTTTTTGTCGGCCGAAGGAAACTGCTCTTCATTATAATCAGTCTCATTGTAAAATTTATGCGGACTAGGATCATCCTCTCTTGTCTCACCCTCTTGGTTATCTCCTTCTTTGGAGGAAGATGTCAGCTCAACCATTGGCCTTGGAGGTCCTTTGAATCTTCTTCCCAGATTTATAACACCAGTTGTCCTTCTTGGCTTCTTAGTCTTGTCTTTAACAATCAGGGCTTTCAGTTCCACCTTCCCTTTGGCTAGAGTCATGATCATCTGTTAGAATTGTGCGTTCTGATTCTGTAAGTCCTTCACAGTTTGCTCGAGAGCCATTTCTTTACGGCTGAAATAAACAGCGAAGAAGATGAGAAACCTGTTATGAAACCTGTTTATGCAATGATATGTATGACATGTGTATGCAATGATTTCAAGGATTTTGAGAAATTTAAATTTGCGAACCAAAATGAAACAAATACTTTATTAGTAGAATTCAAAATACAATTTCCTTTTAGGCGTTTCAATTGAAAGTTCACAAAACTAAAATAATCAGGTTTCCCATGGGCGCTTCCTTTTTGCGCTGAGATAGACATTAAGGCTTCTTTCCTCATGAAGTTGCTTCGTGAGCTTTAAAACTTTCCTCTCATGGGCATTGAAATGGTCTCTAAAGGTATCTCGCTCTTTCTTCAGCTGAATCCAGGACCTCTGTAATTCTTCAAGATCAGTGGGCATATCAGGATGAAGCACCGTATAGGGAATATCCCCTTCAGTAATGGGCTCCATAATCACTGGTAAGATGGCTACATATGGCATCATAAGATTCTGAGCACGAGCTCATTCCCATTGGAGATAAAGCTCCATAGGAATGGAAGTCTTCGGCCCCAGCGTCTTGATGTCAAATCTGTTTACCATGCCCCAAGCTCGTACGAGCCTCTGGCGATACCCTTGAACATCATCCTCATAGTTAAACATAATTCCCTGGATAAGCATCTCGTGAGGACCATCCCTTCGAGTGTAACCAAATTGTCGCAGAGCCAGAGAAGGATTATAGGTTATGCCTCCCCTAATTCCAAGTAGTGGGACATTAGGGAATTCCCCGCAACGGTCAATAATTGAAATATCTCCCATAGATCAGGAATACCAAAGAATATCCGTGTGAGAAAGTGACATTATCTTTTGCGACCAGCCCAAACCTTCTCCGTTCTTCAGTACTGTCTTAGGGAGGTGAGAAATAAACCACCTCGAAAGCAAAGGCACACAGCACATAAGAATCCCTCTTTTCTTTGTGGTACGAGCGTTGAAGGTATGTAAGATATCTCCGAGTAAAGTGGTTACAGGGTTGCGAGAAAGGAAGACCTTGATGGCATTCACATTTATGAGTAAGTCTGGATTAGGGAACAATACTAACCCATATATGAGAAGGGCCAAGACCTCCTCAAAATCCTGGAAGTCCAAATCATTCCAAAACAGCTGAGCCTTCTCTATTAGGAACTTGGATAGGAAACCCTTAACTCCGCTTCTTATTTCCCAGTTGGATACAATGTCAGACTGTTTCAGGTCTAAAGCTGCTGCAATGATCTCTGGTTTTGGAGCTTCTTCCAAACGGGTGAAAGGAAACTGATCCAAAATAGGTATACCCAATATTTGAGAGAACTCTTCCATGGTGGGCATCAATTGATAGTCTGGAAAGGTGAAGCAAGGATGCTTAGGGTCAAAGAACTGAAAGAGCACACTCATCATCTTCTCATCAAAACCTGAGGTAACCAGATTGAGGAGTCGACCGTAGTTCTTGGTGAATGAGGAAGTCTCAGAAACCCTGGATACTAGCTCTTTGAGTTGAAGCGGTATTCTCACAAAGCTGATTCGGATGGTATTTTTATGAGCGGAAGCCATGATCTACAAAACAAAACAAAGATAAATTCCCCTAATCCTTGAAATGGTTAGCTTAATGAAGAATGAATGTTTAATGTGCATGATGTCATGTTTAAGCAAATTAATCACACACAAGCAAAGCACACAAGACCCTAGGTTTAGGCTTGCATGGGGTTTATAGGTAAATACCCTATTGAGTTTAGTTGGTTTCAAACCTGTCCTAAAAATAGTAATCGGGTCCTAAGGAGACTTAATATCACTGATCTTTCTTTATCGTTACTATCTCAGTTTACCAATCTTTTCTTGCGACCGAAACATCCCGAAAGTCCGATTTCAATGAGTGTAGTATCGAGTATCAACCGATTCCCAGTTTTACATCGAGGCCGGCTATCTCACTACTTTCTAATGGCTAAGTTTGTTCAACTAAGGTTCTAAAGTCTGTTAGTGCTTCACGACACCACGCGGCGGTCCCGTATTCTCCTCGATTCGAGATAAGGGATACTGATACCAACCAAAGTGTCACACCAACACAGCCATCGCTTCAACCATATTGATCTATGTCGTACAGTCTCCATGATCTATTATTGTTTACCTAAAAATTGTCCCATATCTGGGTATAGGATCTTTACAAGAATACCCCAACAAATCCTCAAAGATAAAGCAGTCAAAGCAAACAGAGAAAGCAATTTTAAAATGATCTAGACCCTAAGGTAAACCACACTTTATAATTCTCCCCAGTAGAGTCGCCAGTTCTGTAATATGGTGGCAGAACCGACTGTTAATATTGGTTTGCGTTTTGTATTCGCAAATGTCGCGGTAAGTAAGAGTCGCCACTGACTTTTCTTTTATCCAACAAAGGAAAGGGTGAAAAGAACAGAAAAAGACCTTTTTTTCGAGATTTCTGAGTAAGGGGGTAGATTATGGAAAGGGAAGGTGTTAGCACCCTTTCCATCCATGGTTTTCCATGGGCTCTTAGGTACTTGCTCATTTTTGAAAATTGCTTTCGTGTTTGTGTGAAAAAGTTTTGAAAATGCCTTAGTGTGGCGATTCACTTTATGGTAAATCTTGTATCAGTCCTCAAGAGTGTGATAAAGCATTTTGAAAACTTTGTTTGAAAAGTGTTTGAAAGTGTGGTGTGAAAATTTGTTTGAGCAAGTACCTAACAGTTCTCTACCTACTCCAAAAAATATTGTTCTTTTCCTCCTATCCTTTAGATCGTGTTATCCTACTATTAGTGAGTAGGTAACCCTAATCGTTGGATGTTGAGGGACTATCGTTAGGGACGTAATAGTCATTGAAGGCAACATGTAAGGATACCTTAGCATTTCAAAGGGACTATCATCATAAGATCATTTCTCGTGGGCAACTCGAAGACATTTAGGGACTATGATTTGTATGATGACTTTAAACTGAGGGTTTTTGCTAAGAGTATCCCTATGTTCGAGGGACATGACCATTTCCGAAGGCAACCAAAATGGGAAATACCCTACGGGTGCAAGTGTGCAAAAGTGTGCTTTTTCAGATATATTTATCTTGAATTTAGTGATCTACTGATTGATTGATTAATCATATATGCCTAGGTTGCTAGCAATTTATATACAGGCATATAAAATATAAAAGCGAGAAATAAAGGCCTTAGGCTATTACAAGGCTTTGGTGTAGAAACATAAATAATTACAGAAAAATAAAGTGCAGAAATAAAATCCTAATTAAGCTATTACAAACTGGGCACAGTTACATAATTAACAAAAAAAGGCTAAAATAAATAAACGCGGGCATGAATTGAAAATGCGTCTAAAATCCTAAATGAAAGCAATTTTTTGTTTGTTGTTAATATGAAAAGAAATTGAATTAAAAAAATCCTAAGTCTATTCAATTTTAGTTTTTAAGAAAATATTAAAATAATTAATTAATTAATTAATTGACAAAATTAATTTAATGTAAAAACTAAACCTAATGTCTTTTGGGGTTTTTCTTCTTAATGATAATTAAAGCTTAGAAGGAGTAAAAGAAAGGAAACCCAATCAAAAGGCCAAAAAGGACAGGAAATGAAAGGAATGCACTGTGGGAAGTAAGGCCTAGATCGAAGAGGCTTGGATTTCTCTTTGATCCAGAGGGTTGGTCGAAGATGCATGCGAGACTGCACGTCCGGGGCGTTTGATCTGGATGAGACATCATTCGATCTGGAATTCTGCAAGGAAGTTTGTTAGAAAAAACACAAAATATATGACCTGGGTATCAAACCCAAGTCCTTTTCGCTGCAGCACCTCTTCCTCACCAACCTGGTCGAAATATATTTATTGGTACAAACGAAACTTCAATATTACGTTAGAAACAAAAACACAGTATTTAACTTAAACATCGAATCTGCACGCTCAGTGGCCCCCTATAGTGTTAACCCATCGAAAATGAACTACAGCTGTAAAAATCAAAGGTAAGCTCAGATCGTGCCCCAACAATGGCACGATCTCAATCCTGCACCTTTGCTCACATGTAGCACACTCAAACAAGCATGAATATTAGCAGCAGTATGTATATATGTTTGATATGAATTTAAATCGTATTTAACAAGTTTGAGATCAAAGGAAAAATTACCAACAGGGGGATTTACATGAGGGATACTTCTACGTGAATCCCAAGAACACGATTCAGGTGTTAGTCTAGACGGAGGCTGCGTGCAAAATTGGCTTTGAGTTTGACAATCCTTGGAAACTTTGTGCAACTTTATGGAATCTCGTGGGGCAGGCAGCATTTTCTTCTAAGGCAGACTCCATGCACTTTTTCGTCCTTTTTTCTCTGAGAGCATGAGGTTTATATAGACAAAGGAATTTAGGTCAATATTTGTGTATCAAATCTTGTCCCATTATGATGAAGAGATTTAATTTGATTTCTTCATAAAGACTTGCTATATTTGATTCAATCACGTGCCAATCTATTTTCATGCGTTACTGCCAGACTGACATGAGTTGTTTGGGCCTCCAATATGATGAAAATCGAAAGCTGACCTGCCCCTGCAGATCCACTTCCCTTCGAGTTTGGTCTCTTCGAAGGCTCTAAGTTCCAATTCGAATTACTCCAAGTTCGATTGCATAGCCCCTTCGATTGAGCCTCCCTCTGCTTCTATTTCTTGATTCAAAAAGAATCATCCTGGTCGAATCAGCTCTTGTGGGGCTAGGAGCAAACAAGGCAAGAATCTGGCCTTTAACTCAGGAATTGAGTCCACAATCAACATTGGATTCTTGCCAAATTTGCAAGGAAAACATGCCATTTTGAACTTTGGGTGAACTTGGACAGGTTAGGATATGTGTTTTTGCTTAGTCATGCCAACCTACTTCATTCCTTCAAATCTTCCTTCTTTGCTAGCTTCAAAGTCCAATTCAAATCCATTCAGAACATTCCCTATTAGACATCTTCGACCAGCCCTTGGCCTTGTTATGAGTCTAAGTTCTGATTCGAAGTGCTTAAAACTTCATTCATTCGAGTATCTTAAATTAAGACAAACTCTGCACTTAAATTCTATTCGAAGTTCATTTCATTCTTATGTTCTTATTGAGGGAAACTCTGAAGTACCAGTCGAAGGACACTCTGAAGTTCCAGTCCAAGGACCTTTTGGAATGCCAATCGAAGGGCCTTTGTCCATATACCAATTGAAGGGTACTTATTAAAATGCCAATCGAAGGACACTGTTACAATTCCAATCAAAAGTTTCTTGTTAAAATGCCAATCGAAAGACACTGTTACAATGTCGATCGAAAGGTGCTTATTAAAATGCCAATCGAAAGGCCTTGTTAACAGGCCAATTGAAGGGTGCTTTGTCCATGCCAATCGAATGGCGCTGGTTAGATGTCAATCAAAAAGAATTTGGGAGATTCCAATCAAAGGAAACTTAAAAACATCATTCACAACTTTTCCTTTTCTCTAGTCAAAGGTTTGTGACCAACCATGTAGGAGGAAATCTTGGAAACACTTGAGAGGGCAAATTTTGGGGTACAACATAACTGAATAGCTCTTCTTATAATGGAACAACCATGGGAATCTCTACAGAAAATATGACAGGAACCATAATGATGTACCTCATAACCATCCATATAACAAAAATTAGCATACAACTGCACCAGATCATCATCCATATAATTCACGTCAAAAATATGGAACTCTCTGGGACATCCTGAAACCATGTTCACTTCCTCTTCATATTCAGCCCTTGGTCTGATGATATGGATAAGGCCTTTATCTAACATCTCTTGTAAATCACCTTTTACCACAGAACAATCACGAGTGCTTTCTCTACATATTCGACAGGCTTTATGGTCATGCTCATAGTGACTGTATTGATATAGCAAAGCATGCATCTTCACCAAATTCCCTCTTACCATGTTTCTGTCAAAGATTCTGAGTTCTCCTAGACAACCAGAAACCATATTCATGGCACCTCCACCTTCATGCTTGGGTAGTGGATTAACCTTCACATTGGGACCGATGTCTTTAAAAGACATGAGACCAGATATTACCATCTTCTGCACTTCAGACTTCAATGGATAATAGTTTTCAATGATGTGCCCAGGGTATCCTTGATGAAAAGGACAAGTCTGATCAGCTTTATAATACCATGGAAAAGTTAGAGGTATAGCAGGGGGAGGCCTAGTTTGCGCCAGGTTCTTTTGAACCAAATCCGGAAACAATTATGTATAACTCATCAGAATATGATCAAAATCTTCCCCATTCTGACCTTTCCCTTGACTACCTTGTTAAGGTGCTCTCTGATAGGAAACAACAGTCGGGGTTACATTGATGACTGGAGTTACTAAAGCAACTTGTTGTTGATGTTGACGACGTCTTCGTGGAGGTCTAATACTTATTTCTTGAACAAAAGCATTCATTTCTCCTTCTTTATTTTTAGAAAACACATATGATAATTTCTTTGTTCCACTAGATCCTTCATCTTTTGACAATCATCCTTCCCTGATGACTTCCTCTAGACGGACACCATACTTACAATATCAGTGAAATCACTTGGTGCACTTGCAACCATTCTTTCATAGTAAAATGAACCAACGGTTTTTAGGAAGACCTTAGTCATTTCTTGCTCTCCCATTAGGGGTGCCACTTATGCAGCAACGTCGCACCAACGCTACACATACTCTTTAAATAATTCCTTATTTGTATGAACTATCGCTCTCAATTGGTCACAGTCAGGTGCCATAAACATGTTGTACTTATACTACTTCGCGAAAGCTTCACGAAAGCTTCACCCAAGTCACTAAATGTATGGATGTTGCTATTGTCCAATCCCATATACCATTTCAAGGCAGCACTAATTAAATTATCCTGGAAGAAATGAATAAGCAAGCGTTGGTCATCAGTATGAGTAGACATCCTTCTGATATACATCACCAGGTGGTCACGGGGACAAGAGTTTCCCTTGTACTTCTCAAATTCTGGTACTTTGAACTTTGCTGGAACTTTCACATTAAGAACCAAGCAGAGGTCACTGACATTCTTCCTGAATAACTTTTTCCCTCGGAGGACCTTCACTTCTTTCTGCATTGAATTGATCCTGAAAGTCATCCATTCGATCATAAAAGCCCAAACTTCCACTTGGTGGAAGAGGCGCATGATAAACTTCATCATTAATAACAGGCATAACATTCACCGCAGGAGGTGCATCATGATGAATCTCATTATTAATAACAGGGACAACATGCACCACAGGAGGTGCAAAAACAACAACAGTTTGAACAAATGGAGCAACTTGAGTAGCATGATTGTAACCTTCTAGCATGAAATTCTCATGCATTCCCCATGGGTAACCGCGAGGCATACGGTACCGAGTAGAAGTAACTGGAGTAACATAGATGGGAACTGACAGAACCTCTGAAATAACGGTCGTCTGATATGGTTGAGTAGCATGAGGAGATAAAAGAGGATGTGGTGGCTGATTCTAAGCAACCACTAACGAATCTACCAAAGTAGATAGGTTATCCATACCAACCCTCAAAGCAGACACTTATTCGTGCGGCTCATGATTGTCTTGTTCAACGTTTTCCATCTTCCTTCTAGAATTAGCTCAAGTATTGTAGCAAAGAGACAGCTTGTCGACTGAACGAAGCAGAGAAACAAGTAAGACACCTGGGAAAGATAGGAGTGCAAAAATATGTGCAAAATGATGCATGATATGCAATGTATATGATTTATTTTATTTATTCAAGGAACTTAAATAATTATAAACAATTGCAAATATTGAAGTACTAACACATTTGAAAATACTGAAAAATTTCTTTTTAATAATAACTTTGGAATGGATTACAACTTTTAGTACAAATTTCAATAATCCTAAGTACAAGAGAATAAAGATAGAATTTAAAAATCCTAAGGAGCCAAAGTTGATGAAGATCTCTCCACACATTGTTGTTTTCCCTTGAGTCTTACAATTTGAGCCTTCAACTGCTTGTTCTCTTCTACATACTTGTCGACAACTTCTTTCCATCCACCAGAATCAGAAAATGGGTGACTGGGACCTGGCTGAATTCTAGAGGAAAATAAATCCTCCTGCTTCTCCATCATCTCCACATCATGACACTCAATAATCTCAATCAAGTCATCCTTCTCTTTCAATTTTATTGAGTAGGACACCTCCAAAGTCTGGAACTTGTTCTTCCATGCTTCTTTCTCTTGTTGCATTCT
The DNA here is from genome assembly GCA_948472305.1 of Vicia faba. Taxonomy (NCBI): domain Eukaryota; kingdom Viridiplantae; phylum Streptophyta; class Magnoliopsida; order Fabales; family Fabaceae; genus Vicia; species Vicia faba. The sequence continues at coordinate 937,189,529 of OX451741.1, read as the reverse complement.
AACTAAGGAAAGATGAAGTTCTTACACGTCATCTAAGAGAGGAGGAGTAGTCCTTATAAATATGTCAGCTAATGGTTCTTCACGAGAATAAGGAATCTTCAAATGAATTGCCCTTGCCTGTACCCAGTGGAGATGAGGCTCTCAGGAAACAGCTCTTTTTGGTCCCAAATCTTTTCTACCCTTCCTATGAATATGGTGCCAAGCCTTTTCAATCTCTTCCTTAACTGCCTTGTGATATTATCCTTCTTTGAGAAAGAAACCACTCAGATGAATGTTGTTTGGCTTGTCTCTCATTGGATATCCAAGTTGGCGGTGTGCAAGAACAAGAGCGTAGTTAATTCCTCCCTTTGTACCAAGAAGAGGCACATTGGGAAAAACACCACAAATATAAATAATCTTTACATCATAATAAGCTTAATGATACAATCAATGTCATAATAAGTGAGAGTCATAATCTTCGGTGCCCAAAGTGGTTCCTTCTTGATATCCCAAAAAGGAGAAGACCGAGGTAAGTGAGAAATAAACCCCTGATATAACAACGGTGTGAAAGAGATGATCATCCCTCCCTAATAGAAATTTCGAAGATGGATGGAATAATAAGTATCTCCTAGCAGTGTATGGACTGGGTTCCCAATCAGAAATATCCTAATGGCATTAATATCCATAAATTTGTAGATGTTAGGAAACAAGAACAATCCATGGGCAAGGAAAGCAAAAATAGCCTCAAAAGAAGTTGTACTCTTCATCTTGGTGAAGTAACAAGATTTCTCCAATAGAAACTGAGCAGGTAAACCTCTGATTCCTCCTTTGGTAGTCATGTTAGCATCAATCTCAAACTTCCTCAAGTGAGTTATGGTGGCAATATCATGAGACTTGAGCTCTCCTACTAAGCCATTGAAAGGAACACAATCATCAATAGGTAAACCAAATAAGTAAGAATACTCCTCCAATATGGGCATCAGCTGATAATCAGGAAAAGTAAAACACCAGTATAACGGGTCATAGAATTGGACCAATGTAGAAAGAATACCCTCATTCATCTTGAGCTTCAAAAGAGGCACAATGGCTCCATACTTCTTCCGGATATCTGTAGGAATCTCAATCTCAGGAATCAAACTCCTCAGTTCCTCTATCTTAGGATCCTTGAAACTGTACTTCCGAGTCTTTTTCCTTCCAAAATTCATGGTCAAAAGAGTACCTGAGATATTTGCAAAAGTCAACCTTAAGTTCCTTAAAAAACTATTTAAAGAATTCTCATGGGTGCATGAATGCATGAATTCATGATAATGCAACAATCACACACAAGATCATAAACATGGGGGTTCCTAGGTTCGACGTCACGAGCATGATGTCAAAGGTACTACCCACAAGGTAAGGACTAATGGGTTATCACCTGTCAAACAAGGTTCTAAGGAAATCCCAGAGTCTACATTATTCCTTTGGATATTACCAACGTCCCGATTAACTCGGTAATTAGCAATATTCTCAGGAAAAACTCGTCTGAGTGCAGCATCGCGTAACAACTACTTCTGGATTGCTCCGTTATAGTCTCTGAACTATACCTAAAAGGCCAAGATGGGTTAAGGATTCTATGGCTTCTCAGCTTCGCGGGCTCCTGGGTTGAAAGCACCACGTCTTCCCGATTGCTCGGTAAACAAATACTATAGTCAAAGGGGTCTCCACTGAGTGAGGGATCTCATGTCTCCTTTTTTGGAATTACTCCCTCAATGTTTACATGACTATACTGCCCGTCCTATCTTAAGTTTGCCCAAGTCTGGGTATAGGACTTATAAGAGATCACCAAGCACCCTGAAAACCAGAAGAAAAAAAACCAGACATACATATATACAACAAATAATATATAACAAATAATAGCACATACACAGATAAACAAAAACAGGCTCAACCCACTTAGAGATATCCCCAGTGAAGTCGCCAGTTTCCTGTAGCGGTAGAAATGTTGAGACTAAGTATTGGATTGACTTAACTCGTACAGATCAAATAAGAATCGCCATCGCGCTTTATTATTTCCAAAGGAAATGGAAAAAGAGCGAATAAATCCAAAAAAAAAGAGGGAGAGAATATAGGTATGAGGATTGGTTATGCAAAGGGAAGGTATTATCATCCTAAACATCTACGGTACTCCGGATGAACCTCTTTGAAAATCCGTATATTTTGGCTATAAAAAGTGTATACAAAAAATAGATGGTGGAGGTGAGAAAAGAAGTGTTTTTTATAATTTTTGCATCCTCCGCGATTGCGAATCGTTAGTGCATATGTACCACCTTCCTTGCAATAGGGGATCAGGGTACTCGTAGTTCACCTCAAAAAATTTAAAACACATGTGTGTTGGTTGATTTTAAGAGACGAGACATCATCATCATATCCGAATGAAAAACATACTTATTATCCACAATTATGAGAAATGAGTATTTGCATCATCTCAAAGTGGAGGACATAGTCTTGGATTTAAAATCCATCACTCAACACCCAAGTGGAAAATGGCTCACTTCACTATATATTGTAGAAGTATATTAGCTTGCATCACTACAAGAATCGACAAGAATCTAATCTTTTGAGAAAAGTTTTAAAATAAAAAAGCCAAAGTGGAAAAATGGTTTAAATGAGATTAATGACTTTTAGTCTTCTAAAAATTTGTCAAAGTATGATTAAATTGATTAAGAGTTTAACTAAGAAAAGATTTTTGAAAATGCATGGACCGAAGTCCAAATTTATTATGAAAGCGGTTCAAGTTAGAAAACAAGAAGAGTTTTGAAAAGGAGGGAGAAGATTTTTGAAATTAAAGAAGATGGGAGGAGATAAAGGGACTGTCCTAAAGTATAAGGTAAAAGTTAAGGAAAAGAACGATCTAACCAACAAGAAGCCAACACTTGACATAAGAAGTCAATGTAGAATTTCCATCCTTTTGATTAAAACCAAGCAAGCAAAAATATTAAACCTCTGATGAATACCAAGCTTCAGGTGAATTAAGAACCAAGCAAAATCTTCACTGACAAAAATTGGCAAGAGTAACAAATGTATACAGAGGAACTCTTAATCACAGACAAAGTGTGAAAATCATAATAATTTGCACACAGAAAAATTCAAATCAATGCCTAGGAGTAAATCCCAAAGACTTCATAAGATCTTCACAAAAATATCAACCAAAGATTATAGAGTTCCTAAGTCTCAGGAACCCACAACTCCACAGTGCTAGGGATAGTGACCAGATATTCCAAGTAACCTCAATATTTTTTAATGTCCAAGTTGATTATTAAGTATATTTCCAAAAAGAAAATAAATATCAAATGACCAAAGATAAAAAGATAGAAAATAAATGCTCAAGTGAGCAAAAGGCAAATAGCATGAGATGTAAATGCTAAAGGTAAATGACATAAAGTAATGACATAAAATGAATGCATAAAGTAAAGTCAATGGTTAATAGCCAATGGTTAGAATTTAGTGATTAATAGTTGAGGGTTGAATGTTTTAGAAGAGGGATCCATGATAATTTGAACATTGAGCCTAGGTCAAAATTGATGAACACTCATTAGAGGATTGATAGAATCAAAGCATCCTAGCAATGAGCTTTCAAGGTTATTGGTCATAGCTCAACATTTAATCACTCTTAGGCTTGCAAACATAAGGTTTGAACCACTAAGAATCAATCAACTAAAAGAAGGAAAGGGAGGATTCCAAATGATATGATCCATGATAGTTTGAGCCTTGAGCATAGGTCAAAGTTAATGAAAAATTATTAGAGTATTGATAGAATCAAAGCCTCATAACAATGAGATTTCAAGATTATTGGCCATATCTCAAAACTTAACCATACTTGGGCTTGCAAACATCAAGTTTGGATCACTAAGAACCAATCAATAGGAAATAAGAAAGGGGATGTGATGAAAGGGAAAAGGGAAAGTCACAGTATAACCAATGTGTCATATTAATTGAAATTAGAGTTTCAAATATCATCAACATCATTCATCTATTTTGGTGGATTTGGATTTTCAACCTATCAACACTCAAGATCCAATGAGGTTGAGGAACTTGTCCCAAAGTAATACTCAAGTATCTCCAAACCAGAACCAATCACAAAAGTAATAAAATATATTAATAAAATAGTATTTAAATGATTAATAAAAAGAAATAATTGGTAAAATACACAAAGTGTATTAAACCATCAAATAAAAATCCTAAAAAAAATATCATAGGTCAATTATGAGTCAACAAGTGTTGACAAATTTTTTTAGAATTTTTTAAAGTCATAAACTATTTTTTAAAATATAAATAAATAAGTCAAATAAACCAAAATTTGTAAAAAAAAATAAAAGAATCAAAAATAAAAATAAAACCAGGTCACCAATATTTGTCAAGAGGTCATTGGATCATTTCATAAAATTTTCAGAATTTAAAGATCAAAAAGTATTTTAAAACAATTAAAAAAAAACAAATAAAGTGAAAATCATAAAAAATATTAACTTATAAAATAAAATTGTGAAAAAATAAAAATCAGAAAGAGAAAAAATCAAAAGTATTTTTGATAATTTTTTCACAATTTTAGATGTTGAAATGAATTTTTTTATGGATTTTTGAAGTTTAAAACAATTATATATAAAAACTAGAAAATAAAAATAAAACAAAAAAAAATCAGGACCATTTGATCATTGTCAAAACGCGTTAGTAAGCAGATCTGAGGGATTTGACGCGATGTGCATGTTATGGTCTTTATTGAAAATCACACTGGATCATTAATAAAATAGATTTAAAAATAAAAACATAAAAAATATGGGTCATTGGATCATAGTCAAAATGCGTTAGTAAATAGATCCAATAAACCTGGCGCGTTGTGCTTTATATGGACCTTAGCAAGAAAACACAGGATTAAATAAATATGCACCAACCAAAATAAAACAATTGTCATGATGTCATTGGTTGAAGCACGACACGTAGGTCGTCTTCAACCTCCAGACACCTGCGTGTAGGGATTTTATGAGATTCTTCAAACGGGTTTGTTTTAAGCTCAAACCGGTATCATTGGATTCGTCTCTTCCAGACGATCCTAACCTCACCCTTGCAAAAAAAATTCTTTAAACCATGGCTTAGTCGATTTGAGAAAAACCAGAAGAAAAAGTGAAAACAATTTTTGAAATTAAATGATCAATTCGCCATGAAAATGAAAACCAAAAGAAGCATGAGCTTAAGAGAAGAAGAGGCTACAATTTAGTAACTTATTTGAAGCAAAATGATATAGAATTCTACATGAATGAAGTTCAAGAAGTTTGCTCTAAAATTGAGCTTTTATAACTCGATTTTATGCACAATTCTTCTTGCTACGGATCTGGTTAGCTTCAATGAATGTCAAGGAAGTTAACTGAATGGAGGTTTTTATGAAATAAGGTGAGGAAATGAAAAAACAAAAGTCAAGTTCAAGAGTTCGTGTGGGATCTTTGCAGAGTGGTTTTGGCTATTCAAGCTTGAGGAAATAAGTGGAATGTGTCCCTTATTTATAGCTGAGTATGATGGAAAGAAAAAGTGAGAGAAATGATCAGGTATGAGGGAAATTCGTGTACACCGGCATCATGAATAAATTTTGACTTGCAAGTTGTCAAAATTCAACCATTCCTTGCGTTTTAATATTCTAAACCTTTCAGGAAACTTAGTTAATCATGTTTAAACATCAAACACGCGACAAATTTGTGTTTAGAGACCACACTAATCAAAATCAAATCTGACTTTGATGAGAAACTTCAGTTCCACGATACCATCTTTGAATTCATGGTGCACATAATTCAGGAGGCTTTATGGATAATTCTTGAATCTTTTAAAAGATCATATCACCATTTTCACAATGTCCCAAGAAAGACTCCAGTTCATGATATGAGCTGAAAGTTATGATCAATTAAAATCAAGAAAGACGCACAGATCTTTGTACTTAGAAATATTTCTAAGTATTGATCTTCAAAATAACCTATAATGTCCTTCAAAGTTACATGATATTTCACTCAAAATTTGATCTTGATCCTTGAAGATTAATGAAGTGGACTCTTTAAATTATATTATGGAATTGAGATCACTCAAAAATCATAAAAATTGAAAGAGTTATGGTCTTATGAAGATGATGAACAAATTTGGGGAAATTCACAAATGACCTATAAGCTTTTACATTCTTAAACAAACTTCCAAGAATTTTCAAGCCTAGCACCTTGAAACAAAGTTGTAGTAGACATCCCAAAGATTATTGTAGAAAAATAATGAGCTCAAGGAGATAAAATATGATCAAGTTATGATCATTTGAAGGAAACCCTAAGATTCAAAGGCTTTTCAAAGGGACTTGTAATCTTCTTCAAACTTAAATGGTCCTCCATGCCAAATAGCCTTTTATCCTTGAAGAAAATATATTAATTGTAAGTGTTTAGTTATTGGCATGTATTTTTGGTAAAACCAGGTGTGTGAATGTCATGACTGATGTCATAACATTCTGGGTTATTAGGTACTTTATGCAGAAAAAGAATGGAATACAGAAGCTGCTATTTATGAGTGTGTATCTGAGCATTTTGCAATGATCACATTTATTACTTTCTAACAAAATCAGTAAACAGGATTTCTGTTGTCATAACAAATGTTAATACATCCTGTACTGATCTAACAGTTATGCAGTTTGGTTAATTCTGAGATTTTTCAGGAATTTGGTTCATACATTCCAGAACAGAATCTCACGTGGACTTTAGGTTAACTGAGCTCAACCCTAATCTGGTTGATAAAGTCTTGTGACCAAGTCTTGAGGTTAACCCTAATTAACCCTAGCTTTTCGTGGAAGCCCTAACTGAAGAAACAGCTGCATATATATTCAACAGGAAAGCTGATTGGAATTTAACTCTTTGACAGAAGATCAATTAGGGGCTGTATAGTTTTAACTACTGTAATCCAAGCAAGTATCATTGTGATAAGTGACTTGGAGTAGGTTTTGATTGTAAGGGTTGTGTATCACTCAAAGCTTTGAAGCAAGAGTGTTTGTGTCACTTGACTAAAGCTTTGAAGCAAGGTCAAGTTAGGTTTATGTATCACTCAAAGCTTTGAAGCACGAGTGGTTGTGTTACTTGATTAAAGGTTGTGAAGCATAATCAAGTGTATGTTCTGAAGAGTGTCTTCATTAATTCATTAGTCAATTGTTTAGTATCACTGTTGTGATTGAGGGGGAGTGAGTAGGAACTCAGGTTTAAGTTGAACTTAGATTGAAGTTGCATTGGGTAGGTCTTAAGTGAAGGAGATAAACTGGTTGGTTTATTCCTGAATTAATATCTCTTATAGTGGATTTCCTCCCTGGCTTGGTAGCCCCCAGAGTAGGTGTTGTTTCACACTGAACTGGGTAAACAATTGACTGTGTTCTTTACTGTTTTTTTATTTACTGTCTTATAGAAAGTCAGATACGGTGTCATAACATTCACTGTGACATTGAGTATCTGCTTCCAGAATTTCAATTGGAATCAGAGCAGGCACCCTGCCTGTCTTACTGGGTGAGATCTAGGGATATCACTTTCTGGCGCTATGGACAAAGAAGGAGTTTTTGGAAACAGACCACCCATTCTGGATGGATAAAATTATGACTACTGGAAACCTTGTATGATTGCCTTCTTAAAATCACTGGACAAAAAGGCTTGGAGAGCTGCTGACAAAGGATGGAACCATCCCACCATAACTGAGAAAGATTGGACAATCAGTCTGAAGCCTGAGGAAGAATGGAGCAAAGAAGAAGATGAGTTAGCCCTGGGTAATTCCAACGTATTAAATGCCTTGTTCAATGGAATTGATAGAAACATATTCAGACTAGTACATCAATGTGAACTGGCCAAGGAAGTTTGGGACACTCTCAAAACTACCCATGAGGGCACATCCAAAGTAAAAATGTCAAGGCTTCAGATGCTGACTACCAAATTTGAGAACCTAAGGATGATGGAAGATGAAACCATTCATGAGTTTCACATGAACATCTTGGAGATTGCCAACACCTCAGGAGCATTGGGAGAAAAGATGTCAGAAGAAAAACTGGTAAGAAAGATTCTCAGATCCTTGCCTAAAAGATTTGCAATGAAGGTAACTGCTATAGAGGAAGCCCAGGATATTAGCAAGTTGAAGGTGGATGAACTCATTGGGTCTCTTCAGACCTTTGAGATGGGGATCAGTGACAATGTTGACAAGAAAAACAAGAGCATAGCACTTGTATCCAACACTGAAGATTAAAACAAGGAGGATGAAGAAGAAAATATTTCAGAAGCTATAGCCATGCTTGGAATACAATTCAACAAACTCATTAAGAGAATGGATCCAAAGTCAAGGTCAAATGTTAATAACATTCCTTCTGACATTAACAGATCTTATGACTCCAGCAGAAGACCAAAGTCTGAAGAGAAGGGAAATCAAAGCAGAGGAATTCAATGCCATGGATGTGAAGGATATGGGCACATTCGAGCTGAATGTCCTACCTTTCTTAAGAAACAAAAGAAAGGAATGTCTGTTACCTGGTCTGACTGTGATTCAGAAAGTAACTCTGAAGAAGAATCTGCCAAACTAGTTACTGCACTAACTGGTGTTTGTACCTCTGAAAGTGAAACTAGTGATGAGGAAGTGACATTTGAAGAACTGGATGATACCTACAAGAAATTATGTATCAGAAGTGTTGAAGTCTGTCAGCAAAATGAGAGACAAACTAAACTCATAATAAAGTTGGAGGCTGAGAAAAGGGCAGACATTGAAACTATAAGTCATCTAGAAGGGGAAGTTCAAATGCTGAACTCAAAACTGAACCAGATGACCAAATCGGTCAAGATGCTGACAAATGGAACTGACAAATTGGAAGAAATCCTTCAGGTTGGACAAAATGTGGGAAACAAGTCTGGTCTAGGATTTGTGGCAGCAAAGAAATCTGGTGCAGACAAGAAGATCAGGCCTGATAAACAAATGTCAAAGCAGATGTTACAACATAGCACTCAACATCGGGAACAGAGAAATATGAAGAAAAAGTACCAAAGATGGAGATGCCATCATTGTGGGAGGTTTGGTCACATAAAGCCATTCTGCTTCAGATTGTATGGATACCCTAATCAGAACCCAGGTGTCAAACCTAAGTCTAACAAGGTACCACATACTCCACAGTGGAAGAAAAAGGCTACTACCCTGATAGCCCACACTTCCCTTAGAGTCTCTGCAAAGGAAGACTGGTACTTTGACAGTGGGTGTTCTAAGCACATGACTGGAATCAAGAACCTTCTCAATCATGTTAAACCTCACACCACTAGTTATGTGACCTTTGGAGATGGTGCTAGAGGAGAAATCAAAGGAGTTGGTAACTTGGACTGCCCTGGAGTTCCAAATCTAAATGAAGTATTATTGGTAAAATGCCTGACTGCTAATCTCATTAGTATCAGTCAATTATGCGATCTAGGATTCAAGGTCAACTTCTCAAAATCTGAATGTCTTGTAACTAATGAGAAACAAGAAGTTGTAATGAAAGGAGTCAGATCTAAAGACAACTGTTACTTGTGGGAGCCTGAGAACACTAACTACTCCACTGTGTGTTCTATTGCCAAAGAAGAAAAAGAGGTGAAACTGTGGAACCAAAAACTTGGCCATCTTCATCTAAGAGGAATGAAAAGGATTATATCCATGGAGGCAGTCAGAGGGATTCCAAAACTGCAAATTGATGAAGGGAGAGTTTGTGGTGAATGTCAGGTTGGTAAGCAGACTAGGATGTCACATCCAAAGTCAAGACATCTGACCACCTATAAGGTTCTAGAACTTCTACATATGGATCTGATGGGACCAATGCAGGTGGAAAGTCTTGGTGGAAAAAGATATGCCTATGTTGTTGTGGATGATTTTTCCAGATTCACCTGGATTAACTTCATTAGGGAAAAATCTGATGTATTTGAAGTTTTTAAAGAACTGTGCAAAAGAATTCAAATAGAAAAAGAAGGGTGTATTGTCAGAATCAGAAGTGATCATGGCAAGGAATTTGAAAACAGTAAGTTTAATGAGTTCTGTTCCTCAGAAGGAATTAGTCATGAATTCTCTTCTCCTATAACTCCTCAACAAAATGGAGTTGTAGAAAGGAAAAATAGGACCATACAGGAATCTGCCAGAGCAATGATACATGCCAAAAGACTTCCTATTCATTTTTGGGCTGAATCTATGAATACAGCCTGTTATGTCCATAACAGAGTCACTTTGAGAAAGGGAACCTCATCCACCATTTATGAACTCTGGAAAGGAAGAAAGCCAACTGTGAAGTACTTCCATGTATTTGGTAGCAAATGCTATATTCTGGCAGATCGTGAACAAAGGAGAAAGCTGGACCCTAAAAGTGATGAAGGAATATTTCTAGGATACTCCACCAACAGCAGAGCTTATGGGGTATTCAATTCCAGGACCAAAGTCATGATGGAATCAATAAATGTCATAGTTGATGATTATCATGAGGAAACAGATGTCCCTTGTAATGTTGAGACATTCTTTGAGACTCCAACTCAACAGAATGACCTACTTAACACCACTACAGCAGACTCTGAATCCAAGGAAGCTAGCAAAATCCCTTCCATCAGAATTCAGAAAGATCATCCTAAAGAACTCATCATAGGAGATCCTAACAGTGGAGTCATTACAAGATCTAGAGAAATCATCTCAAACTCTTGCTTTGTGTCTAAAATTGAACCAAGAAATGTTAAGGAGGCCTTAACTGATGAATACTGGATTGGTGCAATGCAAGATGAATTGAACCAATTTAAGCAACATGAAGTATGGGAGTTAGTTCCTAGACCAGAGGGAACAAACATCATTGGCACAAAATGGATATACAAGAACAAGTCAGATGTTGAAGGAGTTGTCACCAGGAATAAGGTAAGACTTGTTGCCCAAGGATACACTCAAGTTGAAGGGGTTGATTTTGATGAGACATTTGCCCCTGTAGCCAGACTAGAATCTATCAGACTCCTATTGGGAATTGCTTGTCTTCTGAAGTTCAAGTTATTTCAGATGGATGTAAAAAGTGTCTTCCTAAATGGGTAATTAAATGAGGAAGTTTATGTGGAATAGCCTAAAGGCTTTGTGGATCCAAACTACCCTGATCATGTCTACAAATTGAGGAAAGCTTTATATGGCCTGAAACAAGCTCCTAGAGCATGGTATGACAGGTTGACAAAATTTCTCTCTGACAAAGGATACAGAAAAGGAGGCTTGGATAAAACCCTTTTTGTCAAAAATGAAGGAGGAAAGATAATGGTAGCTCAAATCTATGTTGATGACATAGTGTTTGGGGGAATGTCAGATTAAATGGTTAAACATTTTGCTGACCAGATGCAGGCTGAATTCGAAATGAGTCTCATGGGAGAACTGACCTACTTTCTTGGACTGCAAGTCTCACAGATGGAAGACTCAATTTTTCTATCTCAAAGCAAGTATGCAAAGAACATTGTCAAGAAGTTTGGTATGGAGAATGCCAGTCACAAAAGGACTCCTGCACCTACTCATTTAAAGCTATCCAAAGATTCAAGTGGGGTTAAGGTGGACCAAAACCTGTACAGAAGCATGATAGGAAGTCTGTTGTACTTAACAGCCAGCAGACCTGACATTGCTTTTGCAGTTGGAGTATGTGCAAGATACCAAGTTGATCCTAAAGTCAGTCATATCAACCAAGTGAATAGAATTTTGAAGTATGTAAGTGGAACTTACAACTATGGCTTGTTGTACTCTCATGGTTGTGAACCAACTCTGACTGGTTATTGTGATGCTGATTGGGCTGGAAGTGTTGATGATAGAAAAAGCACCTCTGGAGGATGTTTCTTCTTAGGAAATAATCTGGTCTCCTGGTTCAGCAAGAAACAGAACTGTGTGTCTCTCTCTACTGCTGAAGCTGAATACATTGCAGCTGGTAGTAGCTGTTCTCAAATGATCTGGATGAAACAGATGCTTACTGAGTATAATGTCACACAAGATGTTATGACATTGTACTGTGACAATCTGAGTACAATCAACATTTCCAAGAATCCTATTCAGCATAGCAGGACCAAGCATATTGACATTAGACATCATTTTATCAGAGATCTTGTAGAGGAGAAGACGATTAAACTGGAACTTGTTGGCACTGAACTACAGCTGGCTGACATTTTTACCAAAGCACTTGATGCAAATCAATTTGAAAATTTGAGGGGCAAGTTGGGTATTTGCCAACATGAGGAAATGTAGCAATTAATTTTTCTTAAAACAAGGGTTGAAGGAGTTTTTTGTGTTAAGTCTATTTTGATTGGGTTAATCATATGTTTTCCCATTTCTTTCAAAATTATTAAGAAGTTGAATAGACACTCATTTACCTCCTTCCTCTCTCGGCTCTGCAACAAATCCCATTCTCTCAATCAAAGATTTCTCTCTCGTTGCTACTGGTTTTCTAAGACTATCAAAATGTCTCAAACATCATCCTCTTCCAAGACGACTGTTTCATCCGCTTCCTCTGATCGAGATTCTAGGGCAATCACATCATGCATGGATTCTGAAGTCCTGGAGATTACTCCTCTTAGAGTACTGGCAACTAACCCCTCTAAGGTTAAAAAGCTGAGAACAAGGCATGCAGGAAGGTCTCAAGCTACTTCATCCGGTAATCCCTCTCAACCTTCATCTTCTGTTCCAAATAGGGAAGGCTCAGCTTATGTTCATCAAGCAATAGCTAGGCTTGTTACAAGAATTCTGAGTGAGAACCACTCTGTACCCGGCATTTCTGTTCCTTTAAATCAAGAATCAGCAAGTCCAAATGTTGAAATAAATCCAGATGTCTCTGAGAATGTTGAGACACCAAATGACAACATTCAGAAATCATCTGAAAATCTTGATGATCTCCAGAACCCTTCAAAAAAGGATGTTGAACCCCCGGTTATTGATGTGGATGAAGACTACTCTGACAATGACCTAATTGCAACTATCAACCCTAGCATAGCTAGGAGAATGATGAACAGAAAAGGCAAGCAGGATGCTACAAAATGTCTGACCAAAGAGAATACTGCTGATGTTGCTCACAAGAAAACCAGGTCTGAAGGCAAGACTGGTGTAGAAACTGTGAAGACTGGACTGTCCAAAGGGAAGGTGAAAACCCGAGTACATGCTGGGAGTCTCTCAAAGCCTGTGAGACAACCAATAGCAAAGAAAAGGAAAGATCCTGAACCTTCTGATTCTGATGAGGAATCAGAATTTGAAATTGATGTTGAAGACATTCCTCTCAGAAGGAAACTCCCTTCAAGCAAAATGGCTAAAGTTCCTGAAGTCCCCACTGACAACATTTCTTTTCACCACCCTGAAAATGCCAACAGATGGAAGTATGTTTGCTTGAAAAGAATAGCCTTGGAAAGAGAACTGAACAATGGGGCCATGGAATGTAGGGAAATCATGGACCTAATCAAAGCTGCTGGACTAATGAATATTGTGGTAAAGTTTACCAAATGCTATGAAAATCTTGTCAAAGAATTCATAGTGAATTTATCTGATGGATGTGCTGATGGAAGGTCAGCTGACTTTAAATGTGTCTATGTGAGAGGAAGAAAAGTTAATTTCTCTCCCTCTGAAATAAACAAATTCCTTGGAAGACCAGATGAGGCTTGCCCTGAACTAGAGGTTACTGACAACCAAGTATGCCAAACCATCACTGCAAATCAAGTAAGGAGCTGGCCCTTAAAAGGCAAGCTGAATGCAAGCAAGCTAAGCATGAAATTTGCCATCCTGCACAAGATTGGTGCAGCCAACTGGGTTCCTACCAACCATAAATCAACCATCTCCACAGGATTGGGAAGATTCATTTATGCTGTTGGAACCAGGACATAATTTGACTATGGCAGGTATATCTTTGATCAAACTTTAAAACATGCTGGAAGCTATGCTGTTAAAGGCCCTATTGCCTTTCCCTCCCTCCTATGTGGTATTGTCCTTGCTCAGTATCCTGACATCCTAGTGGAAAGAGATACTGTATGCAAAAGAGCCCCTGATCTTGGGTTGCACTATAAGCTATTTCAAGGAACTCATGTTCCTGACATTATCATGACATCAGTTGAGACATCATCTGTCAAAACCCAGTCCAAGACATCTGATGTTATAGCTGTGCTGAAAGAAACCTGCAAAGAGCTGGAGACAAGGAAAAGGACTCTTGAGAACCTAATTGCCAGATTAGAACAGGAGGATACTGAAGGACAAAGAAGGGAAGAGGATGCTGCTGAAGATCAGCTTAATGCTGAAGAAAGTGCCTCCTCTGAAGATGACAGTGCTTGAAGTTTGGTGGAGTTGTTAAGCTTGCTTCTGATTCCTATTGCTGCAAGTGATTTCATTTTTGTTATTTTATTACTCATTTTGGATGACTGTATAACATATAAGTACATGTATCTTTGGCCTATTTGTGGCTAAAGAGGGGGAGATATTTTGTGTTAATTACTTGGTAGACATTATTTTTTTCTGCAGACATATTCATTCTGCTGCTCTCTATTCTCTGATTGCTTAGGGGTTTTATCCAAAAATTTGCCAAAGGGGGAGTTTGTAAGTGTTTAGTTATTGGCATGTATTTTTGGTAAAACCAAGTGTGTGAATGTCATGACTGATGTCATAACATTCTGGGTTATTAGGTACTTTATGCAGAAAAAGAATGGCATACAGAAGCTGCTATTTATGAGTGTGTATCTGAGCATTTTGCAATGATCACATTTATTACTTTCTACCAAAATCAGTAAACAGGATTTCTGTTGTCATAACAAATGTTAAGACATCCTGTACTGATCTAACAGTTATGCAGTTTGGTTAATTCTGAGATTTTTCAGGAATTTGGTTCATACATTCCAGAACAGAATCTCACGTGGACTTTAGGTTAACTGAGCTCAACCCTAATCTAGTTGATAAAGTCTTGTGACCAAGTCTTGAGGTTAACCCTAATTAACCCTAGCTTTTCGTGGAAGCCCTAACTGAAGAAACAGTTGCATATATATTCAACAGGAAAGCTGATTGGAATTTAACTCTTTGACAGAAGATCAATTAGGGGCTGTATAGTTTTAACTACTGTAATCCAAGCAAGTATCATTGTGATAAGTGACTTGGAGTAGGTTTTGATTGTAAGGGTTGTGTATCACTCAAAGCTTTTAAGCAAGAGTGTTTGTGTCACTTGACTAAAGCTTTGAAGCAAGGTCAAGTTAGGTTTATGTATCACTCAAAGCTTTGAAGCACGAGTGGTTGTGTTACTTGATTAAAAGCTGTGAAGCATAATCAAGTGTATGTTCTGAAGAGTGTCTTCATTAATTCATTAGTCAATTGTTTAGTATCACTGCTGTGATTGAGGGGGAGTGAGTAGGAACTCGGGTTTAAGTTGAACTTAGATTGAAGTTGCATTGGGTAGGTCTTAAGTGAAGGAGATAAACTGGTTGGTTTATTCCTGAATTAATATCTCTTATAGTGGATTTCCTCCCTGGCTTGGTAGCCCCCAGAGTAGGTGTTGTTTCACACTGAACTGGGTAAACAATTGACTGTGTTCTTTACTATTTTTTTATTTACTGTCTTATAGAAAGTCAGATACGGTGTCATAACATTCACTGTGACATTGAGTATCTGCTGCCAGAATTTCATTAATGACTCTTTTAAGAGAATCATGGATTTGGAGTCACTTCAAAATCACAAAGTTTGAGCAAGATATGGCCTTTAGAAGTCAACCCATCCTTGTTTAGAAGGCACAAAATAACTTGGCATCCCCTTCAACTTTTGATAATTTTCCTTGCTCAATTAGATCTTGTCATGTGAAGAGAAGTTGTTGTAGAAGATGATAAGAATCTATAGCAAAAAGAACCAACTCAAAATATTGAAAATTGAAATATTTATGCACTTCTGATCACTAAACCAAGTACTTACTTAATTAGGTCAAACTTGTTTAATCAACCTTGAATCTTTTGTACTTTTTTGGCAAAATAAAGCATGATGAATCACATTAGACCTTGAAATGAAGTTATCTGGAAGCACACTAAAGATGGAGCTTAAGTATCAATGAAATTTGTTGAAGAAGGCATGGAAATAAACACATGAACCTATGAATCTTCTTGATGAATGTCATTCTCTTTAAAGCAAACTTGACCTTAAATGAAATTGAGATATTTCTTTAAACCAAAAAATTGTGATGTCATAAACATAGCCTTGAAGCTCAAACTCTTGGATTTCATTGAACAACCATTTGACTGAGGACTACACCTCAAAACCCTAGGTTAGATGATGAGATGGATGCAATTGTATCATCACCTACAATATAAACATCCAAAGAAACACACACACACACACACACACACACACACACATATATATATATATATATATATATATATATATATATATATATATATATATATATATATATATATATATATATATATATATATTGATGTTAGTTAAGAGTTAATCAACATAAGATGCACATGTACAAGTTACACAATTTAAGGTGTTTGGTGATCCCTCAAAAGAAAACTTAAAGATAGGCTGAAGTAGAAGAGAAAACCAACCCTAATGTGTTATCTTGATGTATTGGTAATATGAGATAATAAGAGATCTTGGAGGCAAAAATTATGGTATAACAGCAACAACGCTTAAGATATTTCCAACACATCAGTCCACGAGAAATCCTCTACACCCAATCAGAACAGGAACACCACCACTATATATCTAGGTCATTGTCAAACCAAAACATTGACAATGAAAGAATTTGTCTTGAAAAAAGTTAAACTTAAAGAATCTTGGAAAAGATCCTTGTAATGTATTGTAAGAGCACAAAAAAATTGGTTTAAGGTTAGTTTACTTACATAAACTATTATCATGTAACTGAAAAATTTATTTTATTTATCTTATTTTATATCATAAACAAATGCACGCAATATCTATTGAGGATAATAAAAGTGTGAGTAATATGGGGAAATAGTCTCACATTGAATAACAATGTGGTGACTTGGGCATTTATAAGTGGGACAATCCACTCACCTATCACCTTAAGGTTTTAGGTTGACAAGTGCCCCCCCCCCCCCCCCCCCCCCCCCCCCCCCCCCCCCGAGGTGTGAGTAATGTAAAATAAAATAAGAAAATATATATATAATATATTCTCTCGGTTATACTAATAACTGAGAGGTAAAGTAGAGCTAAAAAAGAATAGGCAGTTGTTGGGAATCAAATCCATTACAAGTTCAATTGTTTCCCTCGGTAGAGTAATAACGGAGAGGTAAAGTGGGCACTTTTTATGAATTCTTTCGTTACCTCACTTTTGAAACCGAGATAACACCTCATATCTAACCGAGATTAAACATATTTTTCCTAGTAGCATAATAACCCTTTTGCCACAAAAATTTGAAACAGCCATCCTAACCCTACAATACTAAAACTGAGATTGAAGAAAAGCTAACTACGACTAGAAGACATAGCTATTTTCTCTTTCCACCTGTCTAAATTCCCTCATGCTACTTTCAAATTTCTTGTTCATACACTTCATAAAATAAACGAAAGAAATTAGTTTGAGAATAAAATTGATATCAAATACATGTTCACACCTTAGTCCAAATTTCAGCCGTGAAGTCACAATTTAGAAGGAGGTGCGCTGATGACTTATGTATCCTTCCACACATCAAACAAATTAGAGTAACGATTTGGTTCATGATTTTTATTTAAACTAGATTGATTATCTCTTGTATGGTAGAACTAGACTTTTCCAAATGTGAGTAAACACATAAAACTTAGTTGTGACTATTCAAATTGCATTTGCAACTAAAAAGGGCCTCCGACAAGCAATTGGATAATTTAATAGGGAAATTGTTGTCACCTTCTAAGACCTGAATCCAAATGCTTAGCTCGATAGACAAAGTTATTCTCTACAACAACATTGATAACTCTTGAGATATAGGCTATTCCCATGTAAATAACTCTCTACACTAACAAAGATTACAACTCTAGATCCATCCTCATTTCCACTTACCAACGTGACTCACCAAACATTCCTCCTGAATTAAATTTCATATCATCTAAGAAATCAAAGACTTGGGACTCTGACCTAGCCAATGACCAGTCCAAAAAGAATTACTCTAGTCATTTTCCATAAATTTTAAACCTTATTTGCGAATCAACTACCTTGAGTCTCTAAAACTAAGTTTAAATATCATAAAATGAACGGAGTAAAATAGAAGGGAGTGGAATGGAGATTTTATTTCATCGTTTGAATGTTTTACAATGAAACAAGACAAAATCTTGATTCCACCCAAATCGTAGGGAAGAAATGTAATGGTAAGTGATAGAGTGATATAAAATCAGTACTACTCACTACTATAAAACGCGCAAATAATAACAACGCCCAGTTCACGACGCTTCTTCCAACACCATGGTGACATCTCTAAATCCACGGTGCTAATATTTTATTTTATTTTTTATTAAAAATTGTTAACATATAACAACGGTTGCATCCATAACCGTAGTCATAAAATATGTGCTTTCTTGGGTTCGAAATTTAGTGCCCTCAAATATATTATTCATTTAACATTAAGGCGTGTCTTTTCTATTTTATTTATTTTTATATATATAATAAAGAGTTACGACCACGGGTGGAAACTTCAACCGTTGTGAGTATATTTATATATAAGTGAATTAACTCTCACTCTTTCACAATAGCGTCGTATCTATCATAGTAAAACCCTAGAACTCATTTTTTCTCTTCTTCTTCATCATTAGCATTTCTATTCTATAGTATAGCGGTCAATATTGTTCTTCTTACATAAAGGTATTATTCTTTTTCCTTATTTTCTCATTTTCGTGTATGTTGTTGTTATGTTTCACTTGGTTTTCTGATGAATTTGTTCTTGTTAGATAGTTTAAGACTCTTTTATTGGTGTATGTTGTTCTATGTTGTTGTTATATCTTGTGTTGTTGACAAATAAGTTTGTGGTTTCACATGTTGATAATTTCCATGGTGTTTGTAGGACTCAAAAAAAGTGAATGAAGAAAGAACAACAGCAGCAACAAACTTCATCTAGTTTTAGAAGTTATGAAACGAAATATAAGAAGTATGAAGCTATTGCGTTAACTCCATCCACCTTATTTTTTTCATGGCTTCACAAACTAGATGAACCTCATATGGTGATGATGATGATGGTGGTAGCAATGGTTAGTTGTTCAACTCTCTCAATCTATGTAAATCAATTCGATGTTTTTGTTGATAAATGTTGTTAGCGAGTTTGTTATATCATATGTGATTGTTTGTTTCACTACCCCCTCATTGAATTTGCATTCATTTAAAAATATTTTTAAGATGATAATTTAAAAAATTAAGTTATTCTTGAAAATCAACTTAGACGATCCAATATTTTTCGAATTGCATGCATCTTGTAAATCATAATTCCCTTTTTAGCGTATAGAATTTCATTCAATGTCACAAATTCTTCAAAACAATGTTGATAAATGGGTGTCAGTTTGGATCTTTCACACAAAACTTATGTTTGAAAAATAAAATAGAAAAGAAGAGGAAATCAAATTTTATGTGAAAGAGGAAATCATGATTTACAGGATGTTTGTAATTTTTCTTATTATTGTCCGAAAAATCTATTTGAATGGTTGTATATTGTTAATGAGGGACAGCGAAAAACAAGCAATCTCATATTTTATAATAAACTCGTAGTTGGGTATCGAACTCATGTCACTATAATCATTACAACAGTTGTTTACATCAATCGTTGTGATAGAAATTTTACCACAACGATTCTTGGACTCGTGATTGTAAATATTGCATATACAATCACATTCTACACAACAACGCTTATACCTGCGTAATTATATGTATTTTTCAACCATTGTAAAATAGATTTTTCGTAGTAGTGACTCCAATCTAATTCATCTGATTTTAACTAATGTAAACAATAAATATCATTCTATTTTAGCTGATATCACCCAATTCCATGGA
The DNA here is from genome assembly GCA_948472305.1 of Vicia faba. Lineage (NCBI taxonomy): Eukaryota > Viridiplantae > Streptophyta > Magnoliopsida > Fabales > Fabaceae > Vicia > Vicia faba. The sequence continues at coordinate 937,169,554 of OX451741.1, read as the reverse complement.
TCCAAATAAAATCTAAGGCATGGAGGTTTTTCCATCAAATTGAAACATCTCTCATTCCCCCATGAGGTCTACTCTAACTAAAATATGTCGTCCATATTTTCCCACCAAAACCTATTTTCACAATTGGCCCAATCTTATTTAGAGACGGATCTTTGTTAATTCAATTTCAAATTTTGTTTTTAAAGTGGTTAACGAACAAACTTAAGTGGATTTTACCTTGGATGATGAGCATATCTTAGGGATTCCCCCTCTATGTATTCTATCTCTGCACAAAAGAATGTTACTACGTTGGAGAGTATATATGTGGGTGTGTGTTGTTTCTTTTCTTTTTCCTTTCTTGAACCACTCAAGATTCATCCTAATCCCACTTTACCTCTATGTCCCTTTCTTGGATTTCGAATGTTCTTTATTAATATTCCACTGCACAATTCCATTATATATTATCTTAAACCAAACTCATCACGTGAACCTAGCTACACAATTCAATTTAATTATATTATTCTTAATCTTATATGATTTAATTAAACAATACTGTACACATACATGTTCACCTTATCAGGCCATCTTCCCTCCATTTTTAAGGCCATCAAGCAAGACTCAAGGCACCAACTAGTCTCATATAGAAACCAAAATGTTTGGTAATGGTAACTGTGATGTTGATAATGAGAAAACCATTATCACTTCTAGCAAATGGACACAGGTTTTCATCTCTTTTCTATCTCTACCTCTATCTATTTCTCTTTCTCTTTCTCAATTATTATACAAAAAATACATGACCACCCAAATTTTGTTGTTTTCCTCTTGGAACAGAATAAAACCACTGTGTAAAACATGCACCACCTTAAAACACTTTCTCTCTCTCTCTCTCTTCTTAGTTTATTCATTTTTATTTCTTATCCTTTTTTTATTGTAGAGTGATATAGATGATCATAATAAGGTTTCAATGGCTTCTTCAACTGGTGGTAATAGGGTTATGGAAAAACCAGGTCAAGAGCTTCTTCAACAACAACAACAAGCTTTAAGATGTCCACGTTGTGATTCATCCAACACCAAATTCTGTTACTACAATAACTACAGCTTAACACAACCAAGACACTTCTGCAAAGCCTGTAAAAGATACTGGACAAGAGGTGGAACACTCAGAAATGTTCCTGTTGGTGGTGGTTGCAGAAAAAACAAACGTCTTAAACGACCAACATACTCTTGTTCCAACAACAACAACATTGATTCTTCTGCTTCTCCTTCTTCTTCTTCAAATCCTTCTAGTGTTGTTGCTAATCCAAACCCTCCTTCTCAATCTCAACAACAACAACAACAACAACATCAACAACATAGTTTTGATATTGCTGCTACCTCAAACCATATCAATACTATGCTTTATGGTGGTAATACTAATAACTCTTGTCATGATGTTATGAATTTTCCTTTTTCAACAAGGTTTAATTCTACCACTAGAGTTTCAAATCCTGCTTCTGCTTCTGCTTCTGGTTATGATAATCTTCACCAGAATGGTCTTGGATTAGGTTTTTCATCTGGGATATTAATGTCTGCTGTTGGAGGAGAAGTTAATCTTAATCATCATCATCGTCATCATCATCATCAAGAAGATGAGGGTAGTTACAGAAATGGGTTTAGTACTTCAAATAATAACAATTACAGTTCCATCTTTGGTTCTTCTTCTACTTCAACTACTCCTGTTATGGCTTCTCTACTTAGCTCTACACTACTGCAACAGAAGTTCATGAGTACTGTTGGTGGAACAAAAGGTGGTGATGGTGGTGGCGATCCTTTTCATCATCATGAGATGGATTCAAAAGAAGTGAAACTAGGTGAAGGGCTACAAAATAGGTTGGATCAGTGGAATATGAATAACCTGAATGGTAATGGTGGTGCTGCTTTTCAAAACCAGATGGAGAATATGGGTTTGTCTGATAATAATTCTTCTCTTTATTGGAATAATAATCACAACAACAGCAACAACAGCAACAACAACACAGCAGCAACAGCAACAGCAACAGGTTTGGGAAGTGTTTGGAGTACTGATCAACCTGGTTCTAATTCAGTTTCATCTCTGATCTAGAAAGACCAAAACTATCTTATTCTTATCTCCTTTAGGTTTCTGTTTATTGCTGAAAAAAATGCTGCTTTTTTTCTTCTTTTGGGGTCAATTGGGTTTGGTTTACTTACATTGGAAAAAAAAAATAGAGAAAAGGTGAGAGAGTTTAGGATCGGAGAGATCATGTCAGCTGCAAATAGATTATACTACTACTACTACTCTTCAACCTTGTTAGTTTTATGTCTCAAGGTTGAGAAATTTGTGCTGAGAGGAACCTCGGATCCTCTTCTCTCATCATGTGTGCAACTCCATGGATGAAGATCAAGATATGAAGGTTCTTCATTTGGTGTGTTGTACTACTACTACTACTACTACTGAGTACTGAGTAAGTTGAAGTTGGTCATTTTCATTAATTTTGTAATGTGTATATGCAATGACATATCAATATCCTTTATTTTCTTTACTTTTTCTAATGTTTGTTAACTTTCTTAACATTTGGGAGAGGTTAGGTTATGGAGATTATTGGGGTTGGGGGTATAATTATGAATGGTATAGAAGAGGGGGTGATTAATTAATATTCATGTATGTGGGATTGATTTGGTACTTTGGTGTGTGGTTTTATTTTTTATCTATTAAGAAACTCTATGTTCATGCAAAGTGTATTGTTGTTCTTGTTTTATTATTATCTACTTTACACAATTCATGATAAAGAGTAGTACAATCAAGCACATAGATCCTGAAATGGTGTGAAACTGTATGTGGGCTATGGTAGTCTGCCTCAAAACTGTTACACACAATAGGAATTTAAGCTGCAAAATTTAAACTTATGTGTTGTCCTTTAGTGCCAGGGAACAATTCTTGTATATTCAAATTCAGGTGCCTAGAACTAGATTCACAGTGATAGGTGATAGGTGATAGGTTTCATCAACACTCATGCATTTTTTTTGGTTCCAACTTCCAATATTCACACTCCTCTTATAGATCTAATTTTTCATTAGGCCTATCTTTTTCCCAAGGTAATCTATATTCTTAAGAGGTGTGGAATTAATCTTTTTGAACCTTCTAAACTTGGCACTACATGCATATTTCACACAAGATATTAATTCTAAAATTCATTATTGCATCTAAGGTTTACTTTTTATAGTTCATGTCACCTCTAATAAATTTGAATTGCTTAATGTTAATGTGGTTGTTGTTTTGTGCATTGTTGCGGTTGCGATAGTGAAATGATTTTGAATTTTCACAAACTATATAAAGTGGTATAACTATGCCACTGCACTATTTATCCATGGTATTATCATCTCATCTCATCGTACTCCATTAATAGTGATTGAAAGGTGCTTGAAATATATAGCTGAAATACGATTAAAAGTAAGATTTTTCATTAGATATAAAGTAGATTGAAATTTTGAATTTGAAAATTCTATTAGTTTATGACATAAATTTAAATAAAATGGATGAAATTAATTTTAGTTTTTGGTACGATTACTCTGCAATCACACACGTATTTTAAAATCAAATTGTAATTGTTGAGTGATGTGAGATGTGATGTTGTTGTAGAGACTAATACATCAACAATCTTATGGTTGTAACTGGAAATGCATATTCATTTTAAAACCATGCACCTAATGTTGTTGTAGAGACTAATCAACAATATTATGGTTGCAATTGAAAATGCATATTCATTTTAAAACCATGCTCGGTAATTCATCTTGAATCTTTTTCTTTCTTCGAATGCACCACCTATCAATTTCATACATTTAGTGTGTTGGAAAGATTTAATTTTTCTTTTTGGTTTGTTTGAGAGTTTGATGGGAAGGAAATGGGAGAATTTGGAAGGAGGAAAAGAGATATAAATTCTTTTATCTAATTTGAAAGAGAGTGTTTGGAGGACGAAAAGGGAGTGTTTTGTGTTTGCGGATTTTAAGAAGGCTTATGACTCGGTTTGTTGGTCTTTTTTGGACTATTTGCTAGTGAGATTTAGTTTTGATGGTAGGTGAAGCACCTGGATTAGAGCTACTGTCTCTTCAGAAAGTCTTTTTGTGTTGGTGAATGGGTGCCCAACAAAAGAGATTAGTATCCAGAAGGGTCGGAAGCAAGGATACCCCTTGGCACCCTTCCTTTTTTTGTCGTTGAGGGCCTTAGCGCTTCATTGAAAAGAGCGGTGTCAGTTGGTCTTTTTGGAGTTTTTAAGGTAGGGAGTGAAGGGTTACAAGTGTCTCATCTCCAATATTTTGATGATACTATGATTGTGGGGGTTTCGTCGATTGATAACCTTTTGACAATTAAGGTGGTTCTTAGAAGTTTCGAGCTTGCCTTGGAAGTGAATTTTGCCAAGATTTGTCATTATGGTGGTAACGTGGACATGACTTTTTTGGATAGGGTTGAGGAGTATTTGCATTGTAAGGTGGGTTCCTTTAAATTTAAGTAATTAGGGATTCATGTGGATGTGAACTTGAGGAAGAAAGGGACATGGGATCCTTTGGCTCAACTAGTCTCTAAGTGGGGAACCTTGATTAGATCTTGCTAGGAGGACGAAAAGGAAGTGTTTTGTGTTTAAGGTAGATTTTGAGAAGGATTATGATTCAACTAGTTGGTTTTTCTTGGATTTCTTGCTGGTGATATTTGGTTTTTATGGTAGGTGGAGAGCCTGGATTGGATGTCGTGTCTTTTTGGGGAGTCTTTTTTTGTTGGTGAATAGGTGCCCACGGAAGGAGATCAATATCCAGAAGGGTATGAAGCAAGGAGACCTCTTCCTCTTTCTTTTGGT